>JAPXFY010000012.1:81281682-81309182 GCA_030674185.1 Monoplex corrugatus | reverse complement strand
GTTACTTCTATTCGTTAAAATGACTATGAATTTGCTAGACACACGCGTTGCGTGAGGAAGAGTGTATGTGTGTGCTGATGTATGTGTGCGTGTGGTGTGCGTGTGTGCGTGCGTATATGTGCGCGCGTGTGCGTGTCTGTGCGCGCGTGCGCGTGTGTGTATGTGAAAGTGTATATCGTAATGATGGGGTGCGGTTGAAACCAAACAGGAAAATGGACAGAAGGAAGGAAGGAAGGAAAACGGTCACCTGATCACAAGACACGCGTGTTACAATGGCAGATCCTTACTCTTAAACAACTGTCATAGGCATGACCAGTTAACTGTAATTTCAAACCAACATCCTGTCAAAGGGAGAAAAATACGAAGGCAACAATTTGACACTATCAGGCAACCCCCCCCCCCCCCCCTCCCCTTTTTTTTTTTTACAAGCCAGAACAAACGCCACAACAGGATATCCTTCCATCCCTTCCTCAATGACAAAGATGTTGCTGATAATGTAGAAACGAAATGATCGGTCTAGAAAAACCTTCCTTTCCACTTTCAACTCTTCTACTTAATTATCAGCCCAGTTTACAGTAAAAAGCAAGTCAACTGAACGTTTCTTTCGTGCCTCTCTCTCTCTCCTCTCTCTCTCTCTCTCTCTCTCTCTCTCTCTCTCTCCTCACTCACTCTCTCTCTTCGCGGTCCTCTCATACTTCCAAAATACTCGCTCTTTTACACTCACGTTCTAGTGTGACTGTGGACGCTGTTGGTCTAATATTTTTCGTTTCACGCTAGTTACTTATCATTTATGCTAGTTATTCATCATTCATGCCACTTATTCATGTTAGTTATTTGTCGTTCGTGTTAGTTATTCATGCTACTTATTCATGCTAAATGTCATTCATGTAATTACTTATCATCCATGCTAAATTACTTATCATCCATGCTAGTTACTTATCATTCATGCTACTTATTATTCATGCTAGTTACTTATCATTTATGCTATATGTTAAATTACTTATTCATGCTAGTTAATTATTATTCATGCTAATTACTCATCATTCGAGCTAGTAAATTGTTCATGCTAGTTAACTATCATTCACGCTAATTATCATTCGTGCTACTTAATTATCAATCTGTTCCTGTTGTTTCGTGGAGGTTTTTCCTCCAACATAAGACCGATGAGTACGTTCAGAACAAGATACTTAGTGACCCCACAGGAATAACTTTTTGGCAACTGTCCGACACAATCTAAAAACCGTGTTTCAGACCACCCAAGGAGGACACCATCGCCAAGGTTGACGGAGGAAGAGCTCAGAGACAAATGCCAATTCCTGGGCTAACCTTGTATGCCTGGAACTGCTTGCTGCTGCAACCCAGAAACAGAAATAATGGCGGATGGCATCGGCTGTTGCGCTCCATCAGTGCACTCCCACACCCCACACTGCCAATGATCACACTGACCATGGGATCAGATGAAGACGAAGAAGGTCCGTATTTACGCATCCAAGTTCGGATTTTAGCCAACGATTTCACTGTTGAAAAATAATGCCTGTTTTCCATCCACCTCTCTCTCTCTCTCTTCTCTTTCTCTCTCTCTCTCTCTCTCTCTCTCTCTCTCTTCTCTCTCTCTCTCAACACCTCTCTCTCTCTCTCACACACACACTCTCTCTCTCTCTGTCCTCTCTCTCTCTCCACACACACCTCTCTCTCTCTCTCTCTCTCTCTCTCTCTTCTCTCTTTTCTCTATCTGTCTCTACCTCATCTCACATCACATGCCCCTTTAATCCGTGGCCATGTTCTTTTCACGTGCCGTGCAGGAAATTGCACACGACCTGTGTACAGATCCAGTGAGTTTGCCCCAGGAGGCTCACAGGGTAAGTCTAGATTTAAATTGAAAATTGATTTCACAGCATTTCTAGCTGTCACACCGATGTTTGTAGTTTGGTTAAGAGGGATTCATCACACTCGGAAAATTCCATATGCGCTCAACTCAATTGTCTGGCAGACTCCCTGAACCTACTCAAACTTCTACGTGATGGCAGTCTCACATTGCATTTCTGACATTTCAGGTTCAAAATGAAAAGAAACTGCACTGCCCGTCTTCTCTCTTCTTTGTGTGTGTGTGTTGTGTGTGTGTGTGTGTGTGTGTGTGTGTGTGTGTGTGTGTGTGTGTGTGTGTGTGTGTGTGTGTGTGTGCGTGCGTGTTTGTCTGTGTGTGGTATGTTTGTGTGCGTGTGTCAATGCCCGCGCGCGCATATGTGTGTGTGTGTGTGTGTGTGTACGTTTGTGTGTCTGTTGTTCGTGTGCGTGTTTGTGTGCGTGTTGTATGTTTGTGTGCATGTGTGAATGCCCCCGCGTGCGCGCGCGCATGTGTATGCGCACGTGTTTCCTCCCCCACAAACACTGTACTGTGTGTGTGGTTACACGCACGGGCGTGCTTTACCAAATCTTCAATCACACTCCACCCCTCCTCGACTTTCAACCACTCGGCTCATTACACGCTGTGCGCAGAACGTGCACAATTATGTGCAGGCAAATTAAAGACTCCGGGCGTTCCTTTTAGTTCACAAAACCAGAAAGGACAAGCCAGCACCAGGGACATCAACCCTCAAATGGAGATTCATCAAACAGAGCTGTGTGCTCACTGAATCTAATAAAAAAATAAAAAAAGCTTTTCCTAATACACAGTACCTTTACAAGGCTGATGCTCAAAGATAAGTCAAAATTCAAACACTATTTTGTTCCTGGTCAAAGTGCATTAAAATGCTGGTTTTTCTTCATTTTTTATGGCAATTGGGTCTCCACTGAGAGCTGCAACTAGGTTTCAAAAAAAGCCCTGTGTGTGTGTGTGTGTGTGTGTGTGTGTGTGTGTGTGTGTGTGTGTGTGTGAGTGTGTGTGTGTGTATGTGCTACGTATGTGTGTGTGTTGCGTTGTGTGTGTGTGTTGCATTGTGTGTGTGAGTGCGTGCGTGTGTGTGTATGTGTGTGCGTGCGTGCGTGTGTGTGTCTGTGTGTGTGTACATACACATACAGTGTTACAATGGCCCATATACATATACAATATTACATTATACATATATATATATATGTACATACATATATGTGTGTGCGTGCGTGTGTGTGTGTGCGTATGTGTGTGTGTACATACACATACAGTGTTACAATGGCCCATATACATATACAGTATTACAATTATACGTGTGTGTGTGTGTGTGTGTGTGTGTGTGTGTGTGTGTGTGTGTGTGTGTGTGTGTGTGTGTGTGTGTGTGTAATTTATCTATATCTGTATCTATCTATATCTATCTCTCTCTATATATATATATACACATATATATATATATATATATATATATATGTGTGTGTGTGTGTGTGTGTGTGTGTACATACATATAGATAGATAGATATAGATATGTATGTATGTACATATATACAGTGTCACTGTTATTTTTGTTTACAGTCCAGTCGACTGTGTAAAGCCATATCAGGGCTATAACCGTCTCAAAACAGACACAATACTTTTTACAGGAAAAAAAGGAAAAAAATATCTACACATACCATTGCACTTAAGCACACAATCTAAGGAGATGCCTCTGGCGTTGACTGCTCCGTCCAGTTTATCACACAGGGGATTTAAAAAAAATATACCTGATTACAATTTCAAACATAACTGAGGATACTAAAGCGTACATAAAAAGGGGCCTAAATTGCCTAAAACTGCTTCCGCATATCTCACTTCCCTAGAGCCAAAAATGCACTTACTACATGTACTCAATTATCAATCCTAAGAGAAAGTATGTAAGACTTTATCGAACACACACAAGTGCATGGACCAGCAAGCAGAAAATGATAAGAAATGACAAAAAGCAAAGAAGGAAGAAAAACAAAGGGAGTGACAGAAAAGAGGAAATTTCTAGCACAGAATTTCCAGGTGGGAATACCATTTATACTGAAAGAGCCCCCGGCATCCCCACAGGGGGGATAAACAGTGTTATAATAGCCCATCACTTCAGTGGTTAGAGAGTCATGCTACAACACATATGTTGTAGTCCTCAGGCGGGCTGTGTTTTCTCTCATAAAAGAATCCCTTTTTTAATTTCATGCTGGTTGGTTTCTTTCGACAGAGCCGCAGACCCAAGATCTAATACGTCCTGAGTTCAATTCTAGTCCGTAACATTAAAAACTGGCCTCTTCGCCACCTGTCTTAATGTTTCCATCATTCTGGGAGTGTCAACTTAGTGTTTCATCAGTTCCTTCTCTCCTCCTCATTTTCAAGACCTTGCCAGCACATGGACTTTTGCGCTGGCTCAGAGAATCTGCCAGATAACTGCTGGCAGATTCGGGTAGATCGCATATGGAACTGTCCAAATGCGATGAATCTCTCTTGAAGAAACTTCAAACAATGTCAGTATATCGATATCCTCCTTGGTATTTCCTTATGTGGATACTGCGCCTCTTTGCAGGCTGTCTATGGTCATCTCACTAGTAACACTAATACAAGCTATGTTGACAATAATAATAATAACACGTAGGTTTACACTATCTATGCGTGCATGGGCACATGTACTCCCATGCCTGCGTGACTGTGTGCTTTTAACAGCCACTACCATCCCCCATAACGGTTCCTTTCTTGTTTTCATGGAAATCAGACAGGTATGGCCAATCGGTCCTTCTTTGGGAAAATGACCACTGTCAACATATATGACGTGGGACAGCCATTTCGGTAATGAAACTGTGGATTGAAAACATCAAGTTCAAACTCAGACTGTACCATAAAATCTGGTGTAACATAAAATCTGGTGTACCACAAAATCTGGTGCACAATAAATCTGGTGTAACATAAAATCTGGTGTACCACAAAATCTGGTGCACAATAAATCTGGTGTAACATAAAATCTGGTGCACAATAAATCTGGTGTAACACAAAATCTGGTGCACATAAATCTGGTGTAACACAAAATCTGGTGCACAATAAATCTGGTGTAACATAAAATCTGGTGCACAATAAATCTGGTGTAACATAAAATCTGGTGCACAATAAATCTGGTGTAACACAAAATCTGGTGCACAATAAATCTGGTGTACCACAAAATCTGGTGCACAATAAATCTGGTGTAACATAAAATCTGGTGTACCACAAAATCTGGTGCACAATAAATCTGGTGTAACATAAAATCTGGTGTACATAAAATTCGGTTTAACATGAAAAAAAAAATCGGCGTAACATAAAATCCGGTGTACCATAAAATCCGATGTGCCATAAATTCTGGTGTACCATAATCTAGTGTAACAAATTCTGATGTAACAAAATCCAGTGTACCATAAAATCTGGTGTAATGTAAAATCTGGTGTACCATAAAATCTGGTGTCATAAAATCTGGTGTACCATAAAATCTGGTGTTATATAAAATCTGGTGTACCATAAAATCTGGTTGTGCCATAAAATCTGGTGTAACATAAAATCTGGTGTGCTATAAAATCTGGTGTCACATAAAATCTGGTGTAACATAAAATCTGTTGAACCATAAAATCTGGTGTTATATAAAATCTGTTGAACCATAAAATCTGGTGTTATATAAAATCTGGTGTAACATAAAATCTGTTGAACCATAAAATCTGGTGTAACATAAAATCTGGTGTACCATAAAATCTGGTGTTATATAAAATCTGGTGTACCATAAAATCTGGTCTACCATAAAATCTGGTGTAACATAAAATCTGTTGAACCATAAAATCTGGTGTAACATAAAATCTGGTGTGCTATAAAATCTGGTGTCACATAAAGTCTGGTGTCACAATAAATCTGGTGTGCTAGAAAATCTGGTGTACCATAAAATCTGGTGTAACATAAAATCTGTTGTACCATAAAATCTGGTGTAACATAAAATCTGGTGTACTATAAAATCTGGTGTAACATAAAATCTGTTGTACCATAAAATCTGGTGTACCATAAAATCTGGTCGTTGACGCCCCTGAAGTCCTAGTCCCTCCAACAGTATTAACCCATAGTGTACTGTGTTGTCAGGTTTCAGCCTAACGCCATGCCAACAGATTTGGTTAAATGATAACGATCTTCACACTCAAAACAGAGCTGGGTAGGCCAGGACCTTCATTTCAAGACAATCCCCTAGCGTGTTATAACTTAACGTCGAGGAACGTTCATATTTTCTCCCTATATCTAATCAATAAATTTGTTTGCTGTCTTTTTGCATACACTTGACAAAAGCCAGTTTGCCCAAAATCTCCGCCTGCCTTGTTTTATTGTTAAATACGTGTTATCTTTTAATTTTCGTGTCTGTTTGATTGCTACGGATTTTATTTGTACAGCGTTTGAGTTGTCCTATACTTCATGTAAACACTTCAGATATCTAATTTCCACTGTCATACAACCAGAGAGAGAGATAGAGATGGAGACACACACGAAGCGAGAGAAGAGAGAGACGGGGAGACAGAGAGAGAGAGAGAGAGAGAGAGAGAGAGAGAGAGAGAGAGAGAGAATCTGTGCTTGCTCACGACAGACAGGTCAATGACTTGTTATATTTAGACAATTTTTGGAGATCTCTTTTTCTGCACAGGTAACTATTCATCTTGATGCCTTTACCCATGGGAAATTACATTTCTTTCTACGCAGCAGGTATTTTATAACCTCCTCCTGCTTTAAGCCAGGCTGACACTTTTGGTTAAATCATGGCACTTTATATGGTGCTGAACTGGTTCGATGGTATCAGAGGCATGCCGACATGATTGGTTAAATTATGCTGATCTTTTCTTTTTAGGCTCATTGCACTCATGGAGGTTACCTTTGTGCTCACCTTTTTATTTTTCGTCCCCTTTTCTAATGGCCACAGAAGCTGAAACAGTTTTTATTTACGATGATGATGATGTCAATGTGGATGATAATCATGATGCTATGGAGTTCCATCTAGGATTGAGACGGCGTGACAGGGCTGTACTCTATGCTTACTATCATAATATATCCTGGCGTCAACCAGCCCGAGACATACAGACACCTGCAGTGTTGAGCAACACCCTCAATGACGCATCCGCGAAGTGGATGAGACTTGACTGTGTGGTTCCAGTCTTCCCAATGAGTCCATAGCACGCCCAACTCTGGGTAGGAGTTGTTAGAGCCGAAAAATCCCACAATGATTTTTGAAGGTACTGATGGGATTCGAACCCACAACCTTCCAGTCGCTATCCGTTGCGTTAACGACTACACCACGGCAACTGGTAAATAATGCTGATCTTCACTTTCAAAACAGAGCTAAATGGGCCTCGACTTTCGTTTCAAAACGTTGCCCCAGCGTATCTTAAGTTTACACAGATTTTTAGATTCAACTTGAGGGCATACATATTTGCTGTAGTAAAACCAGTCCCATTTGAACCAAACTGTACAATCCAGTATTGTTCGTTCTCTTTTACGAACGCTTAACAAACGCCAGTAAGCCATAAATCAGCGCCTGTATTGTTTAGTTACTAAAATACGCGTTCTCATTCAAATGTCATGCGTTTTTGGCTGCTACAAATTGTACTTACACAGCGATTGAGTTGCCCTATACTTCATGTAAACACTTCGGATTTACAGCTTTCACTGTCATACAGCCAGGAGGAGACAGAGAGAGAGAGATATCACACACACACACACACACACACACACACACACACACACACACACACACACACACACACACACACACACACACCGCACGCACGCACGCACGCACCACACACGCACAGACAGACAACAGACAGACAGCCAGCAGACAGACAAAGTTCAACTTCATATTGCTCATAGCCCAGCCGACTACTAGAGCAATATCAAAGCTAATGTCAAAAACGACAACCGGGTTCAGATAAAAGACGATAGTTAAAAACCATCCTCACCGTTAAAGGCAGACAGACAGAGACACAGTGACAAAGGCAAAGACAATGAATATGTGTGCGTGTGTGGTGTGTGTGTGTGTGTGTGTGTGTGTGTGTGTGTGTGGTGTTGTGTGTGTGTGTGTGTGTGTGTGTGTGGTGTGTGTGTGTTGTGTGTGTGTGTGTGTGTGTGTGTGTGTGTGTGTGTGTGTGTGTGTGGGTTGTGGTGTGTGCGTGCTAGCTCACAACAAGAAGGTCAACGAACTGTTGTCTTCAGACAACTTGTTGGAGACCTCTTTCTCTGCTGTGGCAGCAATAAAATCTTAATGTCTTTACCCATGGGAAATTACAGCACGTCCCTGAAAGCAGGCACTTTATAACTTCAGAACTTTTCATGTCTTTCTCTCTCTGATGCTGCAGTTCCATTTTCACAGTATATGCAGGAAGAAAATTATCTAAGCCCTGACAAAACTGAAAACAAAAGAATGTTTTTCTGACTCACACAGTTCCATCCATTTACAGTGTCCTACTAGCAAACACCAGTTTTGTGAATAATCTGTCAACTCCAGCAACTCAGTCACAATGCACCATGAGTTTATAATCATTCAGAAGCAGCTCTTGTGGCTAAAATCAGCATTGCAAACACTACCCCTTATCATCATGCAGATTCCTGTATTTCTTTTTGTACAGAAGAACAACAAACAAAACCCCCAGTATGCCCGCTTCAACATGCGATACATGACCAAGATGTCAGGGACAAGCAAATTATCGCTCCCCCCCCCTCCCCCCCCCCACACACGCACACTCAGGTCAGTTAACCTCTACTTTTGGTAACCATGCAACCAAGTATTACCACAGTACCAGTGAGAGACTGATACAATACTAGTATAACATATAAATCATATAAACTCATAGACTAGTAGACTAGACCTGCTCATGGGTTTATGTGCAGGCTTAAGGCTTGTGCCATGATCATATTGATCGTCCCCATCACGTGGAACCAGTGGCCTAGGCTCATGGGTTTGTGTTGCAGGCATTAAGGCTTGTGCCATGATCATATTGTATCGTCCCCATCACATGGAACCAGTGGCCTTAGTGCTCATGGGTTTTGTGCAGGCTTAAGGCTTGTGCCATGATCATATTGTATCGTCCCCATCACATGGAACCAGTGGCCTTAGTGCTCATGGGTTTTGTGCAGGCTTAAGGCTTGTGCCATGATCATATTGTATCGTCCCCATCACGTGGAACCAGTGGCCTTAGTGCTCATGGTTTATTGCAGGCTTAGGCTTGTGCATGATCATATGTATCGTCCCATCAGTGGACCAGGCTTAGTGCTCATGGTTTATTGCAGTAAGCTGTGCATGTCATATTGTATCGTCCCATCACATGGAACCAGTGGCCTTAGTGCTCATGGAATTCATTCCAAACACAGAGACGTCTTCTTGAGAAACTGAAGCTTACCCCAGTTTTTGAACTGATTTTGTATTTTTTGTTTCAGATCTGTTTAAGGGATGAAGGATTCAGACATATTTTTCGTTGTGGCTTGGCCAGTCAGCCTGCCTTTTCATTGCTTCCAATACCAACGTGGCCAGGAACACAGGCAAAAACAATGTTGTGGCCTTATGTTATTGTTTAAACGCCCAGACGACTGCGCAGAGCTGTATCAGGGCTACAACCAGTTCAAAATGTACAAAACTTCAACAGGAAAAAAGAAAAGAAAATTACGTATACATATCAATGCATCTACGCACATATTCTAAGGACATGCCCCTGACGTTGGCCATTCCGTCCAATTCATCGTACAGCCGATTAAAAAAAAAACTGAATACAAATTTAAGCATACCTAAGGACACCAAAACATTATAAAAACAGGCCTAAGTCACCTTAAACCGCTTCCGCATATCTCACCTCCTTAAATCATAAAACGTACCATATATGGACCCAATTATCAATCCTAAGAAAATGTACGTAAGACTTTATCGAACACATACAGGTGAATGGACCAGCAAGGCAGAAAATGATACGAAGAAATGACAGAAAACAAAGGAACAAAGCAGAAACAAAGAGGGTGACAGAAAAGAGGAAATTTCTAACACAGAATTTCCAGAAGGTGGGGATACTATTTATGCTGAAAGAGCCCCGAGCATCTCCACAGGGGGTGTTTTGACCTTCAGTTTTAAGAGATGAAAAGAGATCAAAGAACATCAAAAGCTTTAAGCGGCTGATGTGACCGCCAGCAATTGCCTCCAAAATAGAAACAAAGACGGTTTGTATGTTTGGATCGAGATACCATTTTTAGTGCCAAGCCCAGAGCAATCAGCTCGGCGGTATAAACGGATTTATCAGAAGCAGCGTGTTTTGAAAATGGTCCACTGGGAGTAGCAGAACAGAGGGCAGCAACAGTAACATGTTTGTCAGACTTTGATCCAGCTGTGAATACTTTGTGTGATGACGGACATTTCTGACAGAGTTCTGTATAAAAGGAATTGTATGCTAATGAACTACTGGAGCCCTTACGAAAGAAAAATTGTTCACAATTGGCCTCAGGTGTTTCGAAGATTCATTATGGCGGGTTGTTGGAAACTTTGGAGAAACAGGTACTTGATCTATATCTGTATTTTGTGTGTACTAGATATAAACTGATCTTTTAAAGAATACATGAGGGAGAGACTGAAAGCCAATGGGTAACCGTAAATGCGTGCGACGCATTTATCTGTCTCCATTGGTTTCCTTTTCAACGTTGATGATTTTGGTTGTGGTTCAGACATTGTGACTAAATATTGGCCATTATGCTCAAAAGTTTTATATGAATATGAAGTTAAGTCTTCTCAAAAAAATTATAAGAAGCTTAGTCTTATTCTGTTACATACGTATTGCAATAATGGAATAAATGCGCGAAAAGTCACGGAAGGGAATATCGTTATTTGAGTAAGAACAAAATTTGTCTGTCATGTCTAACATTTTTTTTCAGTACATGGCTATTTCAACACACCCTTCTAGGGTTCTGTTCCTGTGTATCTGAGGGCATCTGAAACTCGCACAAATTATGTAATAAAATCCGTTTAAAAAAACTATATGGATGTAAGAAACAAATTTTTTTGAGGCTGCATTGCTTTACTTTTCACTTTAATGCGCATCACTGTAAGAATCAGAAGATGATCAAAACCATGACTTTTATACTTTGATGCTATTCCTTTGGCAAATGAGGCTAAACTGCTGCTCATTAATAAACATATATTAAAGAAAATAACACAAACAATACGCTTAAAGTTCAGTAGCATTCAGCTAAACGCCATACTACCATGGCTAGTCATCTGAAGGCAGTTCTAGCTTTCAAAACCAAGCTGGTTATGTTGGACCTTCATTTTAAAATCTTGTAGGATAATTTTCCGCACACGTTCTAGTTAATGGTATATACGTTCGGCATAGTGGTATTTGAAGGGAGGGGGGGAGCTGTAATCCAGTTTTCCTGCATGAAGCTTGTTTCATTCTGACATTACAAAATATAATAAATTTGTGCTGTTTGAGCTGTGCTATGTTTCAGGGAAACATTTAATATATGGTCTCCACTGTTATCTCCTTCGATATTCAGACTGACATACAGTCAGGGATAGTGCACTTAAACAGGAGTGTGTGTATGTGAGAGAGACAGAGAGAGAGAGTGTGTGTGTGCGTGTGTGTGCGGTGTGTGTGTGTGTGTGTGTGTGTGTGTGTGTGTGTGTGTGTGTGTGTGTGTGTGTGTGCGTGCGTGCGTGCGTGCGTGCGTGTGCGCGTGCGCGCACACGTGGTGTTTAAGCGGAGATGTTCAATGAACTGTAATTTTCATTATACAAACCGTTGGCGACCCCTTTCTCCACTCAGCGACTCGTTTTCCATTTTAAACTCTTTACCTGCAGAAATGGGATTACCCAGCAAGGATGGGATGTTCAATCCTTTCACCTACCATCCCCTCGTATCCCCATACTTCTGATACCACGAGTCACTCTCTATGCAGACAGAGCAGACAAAACCCAGACAGAATATCAATCAGAAACAAAGACAACCACATCTCAAATTGTCAAAAAGTCAACTTACCGTGTGTGTCTGGCGCCGATTTGTGAACGTTTGTGACCCATACCATCAGTTAATGACCGTTCTGCATTCAGCGTCGATTCTGGTGGCTGAAATCAACATAGAGGGCGCCGTTCTCCTCATTATGCGAATCGCTGGCCATCCGTTTGGTCAGATCCAGCAAACAGGAAAGATAAAGGCAGTGATTTCCATAATTGTCGCCAGGCTTCTGGTAATGCAGGCTATAAACTTGACACGGCAGTGTTTAAGATTGTCTGCAGGACCCCTGATTTCCTGTGGACAATAACAGACATTGGTAACGGCCTCCTGACTTGTAGACGCATCAAGCTCTTTATGCAACAAACAGTTTTTTGGGGGTCTCCAGATAATGTCTGATAGTAGGTTAAGTTTTCAGATCTTGTCGCAGATCAGGTTTGGATAGGTTGGTTGGTTGGTTGGTTGGTTGGTTGGTTGGTTGGTTGGTTGGTATGCTGGTCATTCAAGTGGTCAGAGAAAAGAAGCGTTTCCATTTGAAAGTTTTCACAGAAAATCCAAGATCTAACATTTTGTACTACTGTCCTCGCTTCACGTCAAGTTTTATTTATCTGATGTTTCTTCAAAATCACAGACATTTTATGAAGTACAAAATCTGAATTTTCTTGGCAGCTAACATTTTAAATTGAATTTTCTCAGCCGCTTATCGTTTGATTCACACACACACACTCCCTGGAGATGCTAGGGGCTCTTTCAGTATGAATAGTATTCCCAAGAAAATTCTGTGCTAGAGATTTCCTCTTTTCTGTCACTCTCTCCATCTCTGTTTCTGCCTTGTTCATTTTCTTACGTCATATCTTCCTATCATATTCTTTTGCCTTGCTGGTCCATTCACCTGTACGTGTACTTAAAAGTCTTGCATACTTTGTTAAAATGGGTAATTTGTTATTTGCATACTTTGTTACAACGGGTAATTTGTTATTTGCATACTTTGTTACAACGGGTAATTTGGTATTTGCATACTTTGTTACAACGGGTAATTTGGTATTTGCATACTTTGTTACAACGGGTAATTTGGTATTTGCATACTTTGTTACAACGGGTAATTTGGTATTTGCATACTTTGTTACAAACGGGTAATTTGGTATTTGCATACTTTGTTACAACGGGTAATTTGGTATTTGCATACTTTGTTACAACGTGTAATTTGGTATTTGCATACTTTGTTACAACGTGTAATTTGGTATTTGCATACTTTGTTACAACGGGTAATTTGGTATTTGCATACTTTGTTACAACGGGTAATTTGGTATTTGCATACTTTGTTACAACGTGTAATTTGGTATTTGCATACTTTGTTACAACGTGTAATTTGGTACATGTATTAACTGCATGTTAGGTTCCAGGGAAGTGCGATGTGCAGAAGCAATATTGCCGTGTCAAATCACAGTGTAAAAGACATTCAGCACCAACCTTTTTACTGTCCCTATCTTGCTGTTGGCAAATATACATGTTTTCACTCTGCTTACTCCAGAACACCGAAAACAGCAGACGTGTATCGCTGAGAAATACGTAGATGTCTTCACTTTGCTTACTTCACAATACTGACATTCTTCTCTCAGTTACTACTTGCCTCGATTTTCCTGCATCGTCTTCATCTCTGGTTTTGTTCTTCTTTTTTTCAGATTTTTTTTTTTTATCTGTCTGCTTGTTTTCAACGTCTGTATCAATGTGTTTATACTTGTCCACGCGTTTTGAGTATCTGAGGTCAGCCGAAAGTAACAATGTCTTAGCTAATTATTTATACATCATCCATAAAAGTCATTTTTTGCGTACAATTAGAAATTTCATCAGTCATCATCGGTGACCACTAATTCATACCGCAGTGACTGAATGTTTCTATCTGATCGTCAACACAGCGACAGTGGTTCAAGAGTGCATGCGCGTTCCCTCACCAGCTGACCCTTCGGGTTGAATGCACCGATCTGCTTTTTCACTCATTCGCCACACTCTCGTATTTTGTAAATACTGGTTTCACACGTGTAAACTATATCATGTGAGTAGATCTCGATGTCTCGGTAATGAAACTGGGCCAGGCGAGCATGTGTGGATGTTAAAACTGCTCGTAGTCGTACCCCCTTCCCCTTCCCCTCCCCACCCCACGCAGACACACCAGTGAGATATTATCAACGGGAGAATTGCCTCCACCCAAACTATCTTCCCATCCCGATGTACAAACTTGCCGCCCTAAATTAAACCAATCTTGGACAACATAAAAACATGTTTTCAGTGATTTCATCCAACGAATTTGTGGTATGGCCAAATGCTTTACTACGCCGTTATTCAGCAATTGCAGACGGGTCTACCGTTGAAGAGTGACTGACTATGATAATGACACGAAAGAGTTCGTGAAAGAAATGGTTTCAGCATGACCATCTAAGCCAACCAAGACAGTCATGCGTGTCTACTTCCACTTATCCAACTTTTGTTATTGATATTATTTGTTTAAAGCCCAGCCAACTGTGTAGAGCCATGTCTGGGCTATAACCGTTTCAAAACATACACAATACTTCAACACGAAAAAAAAAAAGAAAATTCAGTACACATATCAATGCATTTGTGCACATTATCAAAGGAGATACCTCCAGCGCTGACCACTCCGTCCAATTTATCACACAGTGGATTTAAAAAACATACTTGAATAAAAAATTTAAACATAACTAAGGACACTAAAACATATATAAAAACGAGCCTTGATTACCTAAAATTGCTTCTGCGTATCTCACTTCCCTACAGCCAAAAATGCACTTAATACATGTACTCAATTATCAATCCTAAGAGAAAGTACCTATGACTTTATCGAACACCGACTGTATACAGCCATGTCAGGGTTATAACCACTTCCAAACAGACACAATTCTTCAACAGGAAAAAAAGGAGAAGAAAATTAAGTACACATATCAATGCATTCGCGCACATAATCTTTGGACATGCCCTTGGCGTTGACCATTCTGTCCAATTTATTGCACATAGGGATTTAACAAAAACATACCTGAATACAAATTTAAACATAACTATTGACACTAAAACATATATACAAATGGGCCTAAATTATCTAAAATTGCTTCTGCATATCTCACTTCCCTATAGTCAAATATTTACTTTATACATGCACCCAACTGTCAATCTTAAGAAAAAGTACCTAAGACTTTATCGAATACTGGTGAATGGGCCAGCAAGGCAGAAAATGATGGAAAGAAAGAAAGCAAAGGAGGAAGAAAGAAACAAAACGAGTAACAGAAAAAGAGGAAGTTTCTAGCACAGAATTTTCACAAGGTGGGGATACTATTCATACTGAAAGAGGCCCCGGCATCCCCACGGTGGTCCTCATCCAACAGGATCTCAGGCTGGTTGGTTCTTTTGATAGAGCCGTGGACTCAAGATCTGATACTTGGAATTCAATACCATCCCCCAACATGAACTGGCCTGTTCGCTGCCCATCTGAATGTTTCCATCAGTCTGGTGGTGTTTAGTGTTTCACAGGTCCCTTCTCCCCACCTTCCCTACCCTCTTCTCCATTTCAAGATCTTGCCAGCGCATAGGGTTTTTCGTAAGACTCAGGAAATTTGCCAGACAACTGCGTACAGACTGGACAAAGCCCCAATGGAATTGTCTGAGTGAGACGAGTTCCTCTTGAACGAAGTCCAAATTCCAGACGTGTGACATTTACACCGTGCTGTTCTGTCAGTCCTCTGTCACTCTACTGTGTCAGGGAAATGAACTGTGTTTCATGGCATTCTACTGAGTGTGCAGTTGTGAAAATGTTCATCACAGCCTCTATGACCAACTAAAACATGAGTGTGTTGACAGAAGCTCCTCCTAAGACATCACTGTGTTCCTACAACTACACTGACCCTTTGACTACCGCACCCTATCCACCAACTGCAAAACTTAATCCTTTGACTCCCTCACCTATCCACCACCTTTCCATAGGGTGAATGTGTCAAAGGGTTATTTTTTGCTTTGCTAGCGTGGTTAACAATGTAATATGCTGGTGGACAGTCTGCAGGAGTCAAAGGTTAACCAGTATTCATAGTCTCTGAGACATACAGCTTGATCGCAGAGTCGATGTACATGATTCTACGATGCCCAACAGTGACACTTCCCCTAAAATTCAAGATCCCTCTGTACTCTTAACATATGAACATGGCCAACAACTTCCCCCTCTAGAGTGTGGTCTCCCCCCCCCCCCCCCCTATACGTCCAGTTCCTAAACTAAGCATGACACTTCCTTAAAGGTCAACTCAAACAATGCATAAGAAAGAAGCAGACTTTGTTCACACTTATCACTACAGACAGATATATAAAACTTATACCAACGAGAAAACATTCCAGAGGACATTACATTTATAACTATGCTAGGAGATATAAAAGTCCAATTCACGACAAAATGAGATCAAATGTGAATGGCGAATCCAAGTCTATGCGAGAAAGCCTACAAAAGAATTGGATATATCGAACAGGCTGTAAACACACACACACACACACACACACACTCTCTCTCTCTCTCTCAAAACAAAAATAGGCAACATTCAGAGTAAACTTTAAAAAATCAAACACAAATCAATGTGTGATACCCTCACGCAGTATTTACATCTCCTTTCTAAGTACTTCATCCCTCCCTGAATCACACACACACACACACACACACACACACACACACACACACAATATATATATATATATATATATATATATATATATATGTATATACATATATATATATATATGTGGTGTGTGTGTGTGTGTGTGTGTGTGTGTGTGTGTGTTTGCGTTGTGTGTGTTGTGTGTGTGTGTGTGTGTGTGTGTGTGTGTGTGTGTGTGTGGAGGAGGGTGGGGGAGATGCCAGGGGCAACGAGAGATAGAGACAGATGGAAGTCCATGATCGCCAACGCCATGCGGCAGGGCACCTGATGATGCTGATATATATATACACACACGCGCGCGCGCGTGCGCGACAATGATCACAAAAACATTCACGCAAACAATCTAAGCATGTTGGCTGTTTTGGCGAATGTACCATCAGAGGGACTGGAAAAAACACTACGCACAAACGCATAAACATAACTAAGTACACAACAACATACATTAAAATTGGCCTAAAAATATGCACAGATGCATAAACATAACTAAGTACACAACAACATACATTAAAACTGGCCTATAGTACCTATATTTACCAGTAAGCATCTCACATGTCCCTAAAGCGAAAATGCAATTAATGTATATAAACCCAATTATAAATATTGATAGAAAGACGGTACTTACACGCCAACTCGCACCTTGCGCTCAGCTTCAAATATTCTTTCCCTTCAGGTTCCTAAACTATCAACTGTCGGCCAGCGTTATTTTGCTTTTTCAGGACCATCTGCCTGGAATAAACTTCCATTCTCCCTTGGTCTATTACCTGCCCTGTCTGCCTTCAAATCCAGTTTAAAAACTCATCTCTTTCCCGATAATGAACCCTGCAACTGCCTCTTTCCATCAGTTTGTTTGTTTGTTTGTTTGTTTATTTGTTTGTTTGTTTGTTTGTTTGTTTGTTTGTTTGTTTGTTTTTCTCGCGTGTTGTAAGGTGGTCTGCGTTGATCGTATGCGTATGTAGAGTGCGTGGGTTTGCTTTGATTTGAATTGTGAAGGTTTGGTGCCATATAAATACTGTAATTATTATTAATTATTATTAACGAAGGTATGCAAGGTTTTAAGGAAAACAAAGGTGAATGAATCAGCAAGACAGAAAATGAGAGAGGAAGAGAGGACAGAAAGCAAACAAGCAAGTAAAAAAACAACAACAAGAAAGAAAGAAAGAAAATGACAGAACAGAGGAAATTTCCAGCACAGAACTTCCAGGTGGGGATACTGTTTACACCGAAAGAGCCCCCCGGCATCTCCACACGGTCGGATGTTTTGACAATGCGCCAGTGAGACTGTAATTGGGTCAGTGAAGTCTCTGAGTGATTTGCAGGGACAAGCCCTGTGTTTGAGGTGATTTGCACAAGTGATGGAGGTGTGTTAAGGCATTCAGTTTGAGTATCAATCCTCTATACAATTATTATCAGACACGAGCCATGACTGATCTGGCATACAAAAGGAACCCATACATGATTCCCACACAGTGAAAAGTATCCTTCAAGACTTAAACCATCGCGAGAATCATGACAAATTGTACAATCCTTGACAATATTACATCGCTTTCACTGGTGACTCAATCAGATTCACTGATCTTAACAAAATGGTACTCACCCAGAAACAATGTACAAAGGACGTGTCTCTGACATGTGTCAAAAGATTTACATGAGTGGTTACATATTCTGCATCCCCGTCCCACCATCAAATATCTCATTCTCGTGTGATTGAAAATACTTCCCACACATATGATCCGTTGTGTGTGTGCGTGCGTTTTTATGTGTATGAGACAGAGTATATGTGCATGAAAGGATCAGAATGTGTATGTCTGTATAGGAGAGTGAGTGAATATGTAACGGAGACAGAGAGAAAAAGAGGGAGGGAGTGTATGGCCGTGTATGTGTGTGTTTGATGTGTGTGTGTGTGTGTGGTGTGTGGTGTGGTGTGGTTGTGTGTGTGTGTGTGTGTGTGTGTGTGGTGTGTGTGGCGTGTGTGTGTGTGTGTGTGTGTGTGTGTGTGTTTATGGTGTTGTGTGGATTATGTTGTGTTATAGTGTTGTGTGTGAGATTTATGTGGTTATTGTTGTGTATGTGTTGTTGTGTGTTTTGTTGTGATTGTGATGTTGTGTGTGTGTGTGTGTTGTTTATGTGTGTATGAGAGAATATTGTGATGGTGGTGTGGATGTTGTGTGTGTGGTATGTGATGGTGGTGTGTGTATGTGGGTGATGATGATGTGTGGATGTAGTGTTGTGGTGTGTTGTGTGTGTGTATGTATGTGTGTGTGTGTATGTGTGTGTGTGTGTCTGGTGTGTGTGTGTGGTGTGTGTACTTGCGTGCATGTGTGCGAGTGTGTGCCTGCGTGTAAAAAAGAGAAAACAAGTGGGAGTCGATACACATAAATCTCCATTATCTATGTTTATGTGTTGAAAAAGCCGACACATACCCCGGTAAATCTGCGTGAACCCGTTATAAACGACCGATAGTAAAATGTGTACAAAGGCCTGTTTCTCCCCCTACCCTCCTCCCCCACCCACACCCCACTGAATTCACCAAATTGAATACACACCGGGGTATCAGTTTATCCCGAAACTTGATCTCTGTCGATATTTATTCCAGACTCGGTGTCACTGCAACGCTTTCGTTGTTATCGCTTTCCAACGGGAACCAAAAAATTCTACGTGGATTTTTTTTATTAAAAAAAATAAGTCCATATTGACCAAAGACAAAAAAAATGGGAAAAGCCCCTAAAACGTAGGAAACAGGATATACATGTTTACATTTAAAGATGTTAGAAACTAGACATCTGACACCAAAAGAGAAACAATAGAGAAAACCGAACAGTAGCATGGCCGGACGAACTAGAAACCTAGAAGCCTTTGAGAAAAAATGAAATGAAATTAATCTGAGTGAAACAGACACCGCATTTAACGCCACACATCCTGTCTGGCCTGTTGGTTCTTTCACATTTTTTTGTTTGTTTGTACTGTTTCCTTGTTCTTTGTGCGCGACATTGATTTACAAATATAATATGTCTGACCGGAACAAACTGTACAGTCGTTTATAGATATTAAGACAAGATTACAGTCTTACAGCAACTTTCTCTGGCATTTTTCTAAAAAGAAAAAAGACAGTTTACACGAATTACATGCCAGATTCTCCAAAATCAATATCATTTTCGTATACTACGATTAGATGACTAGGATTTTACTTTCAAATATTTCCAATCTAGACATCAGTCCCACATGTTGAAAGAAACGTTTGTCAGGAGTTGGGTATTCATCTACAAATATTTTTTTCTTTGAGAAAGTACATGTTGTTTGCCCTTCTTTGACAGGAGGGGGTGGCAAGCATACAGTTGGTTTCTCTATCAGAATTGTTTTCATTAACAGACGTTTTGGATGAACAACAAACAGATATGTAACCAGAAACTAGGTAAAACCTGGGCTTTGGTAACGATTCCATATCCTGCCACCCTTGGCAAAGTGGCCATGACACACAGAGAAACATACTACAACAAAACATCTGTAAAGAGACGACGTCTTCATGTCAGTGATACCAGCGATTTATGCTGTACAATTTCTCTCAGCAACCCCGTTCTGCTCCCGTTATCACTTCAGAATGTCTTATGACCGTGACGTCTGGTGGAGGCAAATTAATTTTGTTCTTTCATGGTAGGAACGTATTTTGGGAGCTTGCCATATGGATCTGGAATGGCGAGTTTATGGTGTGCCCGTGGTGGCTAGAAACGGTGCTGGTGGCACTAGTGACGACGGTCGTGCTTCGTGGCGTGTAAGGCAAGGTTAATATGGAGAGTTTGTGCTTGGGCAGAAGGCCACAAATTTTGCTTCTCTGGTTTTGAGAGCTCTTATATGGTTGAAGATGTAGCAAGTCATTGTTTTCTTGTTCATATGTTGTTACTGTAACCTGTGCTTTTCCTTGGTATTGTACAACCGAGGGATAATGTTTGTTAGCTTCTGTTTTTACATGATTTAAAGTTTAACAATGTTCCATTCCTGTAAAGTGTAACGAGCATGCTTTTAACACGGACCGTTTGCACAATATAAGTGAAATTATTTTCATCACTATCGTTATTATCATATTATCATTATAAAGGGCTGTCTTTTCGGAACAACACAGATGCGGGTCTTCATTCAATGTGCCGCTAAAATTTTGTGATAGTGTCATGTAGATAATCACTAGTTTGGCCGTTATGTCACTGACAACAAGTACTGATGATACCATGAGAGTTTTACTGCACATGAAAATGTCATGCCATATAGCTTCCTCATTATAACAAACTGGCGGAAATACATGCGAGCTATATTGCCCAATACCCTCAATCCAACACAGTGCAAGGATCAAGTTCAAGTTCATATTGCTTATAGCCCAGCGACTACTAGGGCCATATCAGGGCTTATTGTTATTGTTATTGTTGTTTAAAGCCCAGCCGACTGCGTAGAGCCATATCAGGGTTATAATCGCTTGAAAACATACAAAACTTCAACAGGAGAAAAAAAAATAAACCTGATATACAAATTGTAAGCATGCCTTAAGGACACCAAAAGATAAAAATATATAAAAACAGGATAAATTACCTAAATTGATCGTATATCTCATCTCCCTGAGCCAAAAATGCACTTAATACATGTACCCAATTATCAATCCTAAGAAAATACATACCCGAGAACTTTATTGAACACATACATGTGAATGGACCAGCAAGGCAGAAAATGATAGGATAGAAATGACAGAAAGTAAAGGAACAAGGAAGAAACAAAGAGAGTGACAGAAAAGAGGAAATTGCTAGCACAGAATTTCCATAAGGTGGGGATACTATTTCATACTGAAAGACCCCGGCATCCCCAGGGGGGATATCAGGGAATCACCACGTTAAAAAGAACCACCAGGTTAAGATAAAAGACAACAGTTAAAAACCATGACCTTGCAAGTCTAAAATGCAATTTAAAAAAACATACTTGGGACGTACAAGGTGAAATACAGTGGAAGGATGAAGATAAGATGAGCTCATTACACAGCTGTATGAACCTCAGTGAACAGTCAATCGATCATGGTCGATTCCAGACTACAATCGTCTCCATCTCTACGATCAGGCGTGTGATTCGAACTTTGGTATCTAGTTGGAATCAGATCATGTTAGATACAGTGTCAGGTCATGAGTGATGTCTGTCGGAAACTTTCATCGTTGCAACGAAACTATCGGCTGATTTACTATGTGTCTCGTCTGGCAACTCTGACTGGCCATGTTGGCATCTATGAAAGGTCATGGATGTTATTGCCAAACATCGAATTGAGTCCTTGCCATCGCGGTCAATGAACGAACGCGTGTTCAGCAAAGCATACTGTTGATTGTAAATTATTCCCATGCAGGGTTTCGTGCATGAAGGATTACCACATTTATTATATGATAACCGTATTTATGTTTTTAGTTATCAAACATTTATGGCACGGAAGAAGAAATATAAACGGAAGCAGAAATATCACAAGGTTAATGTAAGGTCCACCAGCCGTTAAACAGTATGCTATGTGCGAGATGACATGATAAACTTTAGTTTGTACGTGTTCTGTGGCATTATTTTGATAATTTGCAATGCTTTTTCAATCATTTACACTTGTTATACATAAACAAACATGGATATTGTGGTGACAGAAGAACTGGCGGAATACATGCGAGCCATATCTGCCCAATACCCTCAGTCCTCGGTTCGAAGATGAAGATAAGATGAGCTCATTACTCAGCTGTTCAAGTTCAAGGTCTACTGCTTTTAGCCCAGCCGACTACTAAAGCCATATCAGGGATATCACCACGTTAAAAACAACAACCAGGTTAAGATAAAAGACAACAGTTAAAAACCATGACCTTGCAAGTCTAAAATGCAATTTAAAAAAACATATTTGGGACGTACAAGGTGAAATACAGTGGAAGGATGAAGATAAGATGAGCTCATTACACAGCTGTATGAACCTCAGTGAACAGTCAATCGATCATGGTCGATTCCAGACTACAATCGTCTCCATCTCTACGATCAGTCGTGTGATTCGAACTTTGGTATCTAGTTGGAATCAGATCATGTTAGATACAGTGTCAGGTCATGAGTGATGTCTGTCGGAAACTTTCATCGTTGCAACGAAACTATCGGCTGATTTACTGTGTTCTCGTCTGGCAACTCTGACTGGCCATGTTGGCATCTTTGAAAGGTCATGGATGTTATTGCCAAACGTCGAATTGAGTCCTTGCCATCGCGGTCAATGAACGAACGCGTGTTCAGTAAAGCATACTTTTAACTGTAAATTATTCCCATGCAGGGTTTCGTGCATGAAGGATTACCACATTTATTATATGATAACCGTATTTATGTTTTTAGTTATCAAACATTTATGGCACGGAAGAAAAAAATAAACGGAAGCAGAAATATCACAAGGTTAATGTAAGGTCCATCAGCCGTTAAACAGTATGCTACGTGCGAGATGACATGATAAACTTTAGTTAGTACGTGTTCTGTGGCATTATTTTGATAATTTGCAATGCTTTTTTTTTTCATTTTACGCTTGCTTTTCATAAACAAACATGGATAATGTGGTGACAGAAGATAATATCAATTCATACACATAGGAAATATTAGATAGGGCGAGTACATTGAAGACCTTTTGACGATTAAATGCCTTTTTGACGATGACAGAAAGGAGGAACACATCATAAGAAAGAAGTTTGGAGGATCACCAATAATGAAAGATGAAGTAAGAGCACTGATGAAAAAGATGAAACCGGAAAAAGCCCCAAGGACCAGGCAATATTACGATAGAAATGATTGAGGCACTAGATGAAGCAACATTTTTAGGACAGTTTACGAGACAATATAAATTTGAGCTCCTAGTTACAACACGAAGGCTAGAGGGAAAAAGAGCACCACGTAGACCCAGAGAGAAAACACTGGACGGATTTTCAGAGTGGACGAAGAAAGAAAAGGTGGGAGAGGTACTTGCAGCAACAAAAGACAGATTTGTATGGAGGGCCATGATCGCCAACGCCATGCAGCACGGCACATCATGATGATGATGATGATGATGATGATGATGATGAGCATCTCGATGATGATGATGATGATGATGATGATGATGATGATGACAACGACGACGTACAGGAAAAGGTACTGTTGACATAGGAACAATATACGAGATGCAAGGTACAGAATACACATGACAAAATTTTAGACAGCGATGGTTTCAACGTGTACGTTAAGATTTAAGTACACATCCTGAAGAAAATTAGTTTTCTACTGGAAAAACATTGGAATATAGTTTTTCCGTCAATCATTAAAAATAGACAGATAAAACGGTTACTTTGGCATTATGCTGTTCACATTTGAATCTCAAATCTAGTAATCTTTGGAAAGTTGGTACATTCGCAATACCTTTGTCACTTTTGCATTTTATGACATGGACTTGAGCAATATGTCAGTGAAACCTGCTGAAGGCAAATGTTACTCGGAGCAGATTTAAAAGGCTGTTTGTTCAAACACTTCTTGAAAATTATAATCCTTCAGTATGTCGAGTCTTTCTAAAAATCCTATTTTTCCAGTATGAACAAATTCATACGAACACGAGTGTATCAGTTTAATTTTGCCTAGGGCTCGAAACTTGCCATAGAACGTTGTCATCGAACCAGTCCCTCAATGTGTCGTCGTGACGTGATTGACTATCGAACAGGAGCTTCAAAGAGTATACATGCCACGCCCAGAGGTAAGCTGAATAATATGAAATAGTTTTGGGACGCCCAGAAGTAAACTGAATGATATGATGTGGAGTTGGTTTTTTTCACCGGTTGTCTTCAGGCTTATGCACACGAAAAGCGAGCGGGAACAGTTTCGATAAGAAACGAGACGGATGCAGGCACAGAAAGAGAGAGAGAGAGGGAGGGAGGGAGAGAGAAGAGACAGAAGAAGACGGGAGGGGGTCGGGGTCATGTAATTGTTAGGGCCATTTTAAGACAACCAAGATAACTGTGCACTCATCAAACATTTCAGTACATAAAACGACATACAACTATTAATGTCACCTTTAAACCTATTTGAAAGTTGGGGAGGTCACTGTTCCAAGTCAGTGTCGAATGAAATGAAATCAAATGAATTCTTTTCGAACAGCTTTAAATTTGGTGCTACTGAGAAGAAACACAACAGATGGAAAACGAGACAGAATACATACAAAAGTAGGGCAAACAGAGACAGAAACAAATACAGAAATGTATTATCAAATGTTTGATATAGACACACTGCTTTTACAGCGTATGGCTGTTGCCCGTGCCTGCAACATAGACAAACATGTAGCTTGAAATTATAACTACTCGAAGTATAGCAGCCCTAGATCCCAATGGGATAGACAGAAATGAACTAACGCAAAAATACACATCCAGACAAATTCAGGTTCACATGATTTGTTTATTTATTCCATAGCCCTTCATGAAGGGGTGTGAAATACACACACAATAAAACCAGAAACTCACACTCGAAAACTTTTTGAGACGAGATTTGGCAAACAAGTACACATCACTTACAGGCGAATTGCGCGCAATCAAAACACAACCATCACATGAAAAAATCGTTGTGCAAATACATAGATATTTATACGATCTTTCTAACCATTCAAGAGATTTGCATACAAAAGAAATCTTCGCTTCTGATGACTTGTCCCATTATTTGCTGGGAGAACTAGAGTAACCTGTTCTAATGGGGAGGTCTCAGTACGTTTGTGGAATCAGTTCCATTCTTACGTCATTAGAGTGGGATAAATCAAAAATATAATGAACTTTATCATCCATGTCAGTTATACAGAGTACAATTTGCATCGTTTATAACAGCTGCTGTATATCTTTCTGACATACCACATGTAAATTTTGTGAGTACTTGCTTAATGAAACTTTTCATTCACAATGAGGTATATTTTTCAGCACGATTTGTATTTTGTTACAAGCAAATCTGTCACTGGTATGTATGTAACAGATCCACTTCTGCTAACTACAGTCTATACTTCACCCCCTTCAAACATTTTGTGAAGCTACTTACATAGTCTACTTCTTGAAAATTAGACGATATAACTAGCATCATAAACTTCTACTTGTGCGTATCTCTCTCTCTCTCTCTCTCTCTCTCTCTCTCTCTCTCTCTCTCTCTCTCTCTCTCTCTCTCTCTCTCTCTCTCTCTCTGTCATATCACGAAAAGAGTATGTTAAACTAAGGAAAACGAAAGAAAGGGAATACGAAGATAAGAAAATAAGAACACTCAAAGATTCCATCAATGACTCCAGGACATTCTGGTCAATAATAAGATCTGTTAATAGAAAGGCCTTTGTGTATAATGAAATCTCTATTGAACAATGGTACAATCATTTCTGCAGTGTTTTCAATGATATCGGGGGAAATACTGCACAAGAGAGTAATATAGTAGAGGAAGAAAATAATTTTGAGCCACTTTTCAATGAGCCTATAACTAAAGAAGAAGTGACTGCGAGTATCAGGCATTTGAAAGCAGGAAAGAGCGCAGGACCAGATCAAATAATCAGCGAAATGTTAAAACATGCAAATGCTAATGTAATTGATTTCCTTGTCCATTTATGTAACAAGCTTTTTGATAATGGCATTTTTCCGTCAGAATGGGCAAAGTCCATAATAATCCCAATTCATAAAAAAGGAGATGTGAATAATCCAGATAATTATAGAGGAGTCGCTCTAACAAGTATAGTGAGTAAAGTTTATACATATATTTTGAATAAGAGATTAACAAAGTGGGCAGAAAAAGAAGAGAAAATAGTTGAAGAACAAGCTGGATTTAGAGCAAAATACAGTACAATTGATCATATTTTCACACTTTACTCCCTTGTGCAGAAGCATTTACTTTTAAATAAGAAACTTTATGTTGCATTTGTGGATTTTAGGAAGGCATTCGATTCTGTGAATCGTAATAATCTTTGGAATATATTACGTAAAAGTGGTGTGAATGGAAAATTATATATGGCCCTAAGAGGAGTTTATAACTCAGTGTTTGCATGCGTGCGTGAGAAGTGTGTATATTCAGATTATTTTGAATGCCCTAAAGGAGTGAAACAGGGGTGTCAATTGAGTCCTCAATTGTTTTCATTTTTCATTAATGAATTAGCAGTGGAACTGTCAAGAAAAGGCAGGCATGGCATTCAAATTATCCCTGGGGTTATTGAGATATTCCTATTGCTGTTTGCAGACGATGTTATTCTTCTCTCTGGTACAGTCAAAGGCTTACAAAACCAGTTAAATGTCTTAAAGGAAGAATCGGATCGACTAGCTTTAACAGTTAACATGGATAAAACTAATATTATGATTTTCAGGAAGGGTGGACATTTATCAAAACACGAAAAATGGTTCTATGGAATTAACGAGGTTAAAGTTGTTAATTCTTATAAATACTTAGGAATGATATTTTCGACAAAATTAAGTTTAAATTATGCATGGGAAGAATCTTGTAATAAAGGGAAAAAAGGTGTTATTGAAATTCTAAAATCCTTACGGAAGCTCAATTCTATTGATTGTAATTTATATTGGAAAATGTTTGATACACAGATAGAACCTTTACTTACATATGCAGCTGAAGTATGGGGTCTTACTGTAAATTCACACATGGAAAAAGTGCATACATATGCTATAAAACGTTTTTTGGCTGTACCAATTCACTCTTCTAATACTGTTTTATATGGAGAAACTGGAAGATATCCTTTATACATTAGAACCTTTGTGAAGAGTATTAAATACTGGTTGAAATTGTTAAGGCTTCCACAATCTCGGTTATGTAAACAGGCATATGAAATGATGGTTACTCAAATGGAAATAGGAAAACAGAACTGGGCCTATCAGGTAAAAAAGGCTTTATCAGAACTTGGGTTTGGAATCG
>JAPXFY010000012.1:81261682-81274182 GCA_030674185.1 Monoplex corrugatus | reverse complement strand
CCCAGGGCTAGTTCTGGGCAAGCAGAAGAAAATCGTTACCGAGCAAATTCGAACAACGGGTGTTGTGTGGATTAGATGACGCAGCAGAAGAGACTGGGTTATACCCTACTTAACAAATATCTCTGATACCATGTACTGCACGCTTGTGGTCGTTTGTTTTTCTCCATGCCGCATCCCAGAACTGAACTCATGCCTTTCCGTTTCGGAACTGGTAAAAGAAAAGGCTTTTTACCGCTCAACAATCCTGGTTCGGTATCCACAGACAACGAAAATAACGGCAAGCAAACGCATGCACGCCTGGACTGTTGTGCCTCAAACGGGGGACAGGTGCGTACCAAATGCTAGCTCTGCAATCGAAAAGGTCAAAATCAACACCCGCGCAAGTTGCACGTAAGCACTACAACACTTGCGTTGGTTTTACTGACACCATGCTGTGGGTGTAGTGATAAAAATAGGTGTAAATACTCCAGGGGCTGACTGGTTGTGTTGTGCAATGCCTACTACGAAACTGATCTATTGGCAGTTTCCTCTTTGCTGATGAAATCTGCCCTGTTATTGTTATTTTTGTTTAAAGCCCAGCCGACTGCATACTACCATATCAGGGCTATAACCATGGCTTTTAGTGCCATGATTTCCAAATTCATGAATTGGAGACTAATGATCTACACTATTGACCCCAGTTTGGTAAAGAACTACCCATAAACAGCTGAGAAAATCTTGCAAACATATTTGTGTCGCGCGCGCGCGCCACACGCACGCACGCACACACACACACACACCACACACACACACACACACACACACACACACAATTATCATAAACCATTTGTTGTCAGATAAACATAAAAATTCTACTCACACACACACACACACACACACACACAACACACACACAATTATCATAAACCATTTGTTGTCAGATTAACATAAAAGTTGTACTGACCACACACCACACACACACACCACACACACACACACACACACACACACACACACACACAACACACACAACCACCACCACCACCACCACACATACACACTCTCTCTCTCTCTCTCTCTCTCTCTCTTTATCTCTCTCTCGCACAAATACACACATACAGATACACACAACAGCAACCACCTCGATCCTCTGGTCGATATGAAACAATCTTTAAACGGATATCAAAGATAAGAAAGTCGGTCACAGAAAAACAATAAATCAGACAACATCTGGAAAAAAAAACTTGCCATCCAAAGAAATCAGACAGGGTGGTATATGTGTAAGGTGGAGGTGAGGAGGGAGCTCACAGTCCGTACCAATGGTCGCTTGATGACCCTGCGTCCTTGGCTCAAAGAAGACTACTTCACTACAATCAGCATTTACACCCCCAACGATCTGCACGCACAGAGAGAGAGAGAGAGAGACTGAGAGATATACTGAGAGAGATTCTGAGACAGAGAATGAGAGACAGACAGACAGAAACAGAGACAGACACAGACAGACAGAGGGAGAGAAATTGAGACAGACAGACAGAAGACAGACAGAGACGGACACAGACAGACAGAGAGAAAGAGAGAGAAGAGAGAAAGAGAGAGATACAAAGAGAGACAGACAGACAGAGACAGAGACAGAGAGACAGAGTGTGCATACGTGAAGACAGCACATACATGAATACAGCACAAAGTGCCTGAGGGAGGAACGGAGGGAAGAAGAGAAAAAAAGGGTAGAGAGATAATGATGCAACTAATGACGGATATTAGAACATGTTCAAAAGACACTGATAAAGTACTTCACCATGTACCTTCCAAATTTATCTCAAAACCTAAACTCTAGCTATAATTTACATTGCAGTGCTCAAGAGCAGGCCACACGCTCGCCAATTAAAACTGAAACAAGACGTGGCAGGCATCCTGTCAAACACCTGACAGGTGTCTACTGACATTGACAAGGTGTCAAGTGTGTTGATGGGAGAGACAGGCTGTTTGTCTTCTCTCCTTTTCTGTTAAACTCATCATCTTCTTGTTGGCACCCAGTCTCAAACGTACATGACGAACTTTTGTCTAACTGGTTAATTGCCTGGCATCCGTTTGTTGGTTTTTGGTGGGTGTTCAGTTTGTTTCGATTTTTGTGTTCCGCACCATTCTCCCGTCACAGTTTTGAAACGCTGAAGTTTAACATCACAAGCCCACTAGAACAGTGATTTCAAAGACAAACGGCTCTATGCTCTTATTTATTATGTCAGTGTTTAAAGCCCACCGACTGCTCAGCGCCTTAACAGGGCTATAACCATCTCACACAACACACACACACACACACACACACACACACACACACACACACACACACACACACACACACACACACACAATCTTAACACATCGATGACTCTAGAAAAAGAAAAACCCCAAAAAAATAATGGAAGTACACTTACCATTGCATTCACGCAAATAGTCGAAGGATATTCCCCTGTTGTTGGCCACTTTGCCCATTTATTACCAAGGGGCCTGAAAAATCAAACCCGATCACAAGCAAAGATAAACATAAATAAGTATACAATAACAAACTTAAAAACTGCCTATAATACCTAACATTGCCACAAGCAATTCAAATTTCCCTAGAGCTAAAAATGCAGTTAATGTATGTACCCAATTATGAGACCTTATAAAGTCAAGTCAAAGTCAAAAAGGGTTTTACTGAAACAGTCTCTGGTCCATTACAATACGTATCACACCTAACAGAAACTATGTGAGGATTTACGGAAAAAATCAAGTGAATGGACCAGCAAGGCAGGAAATGAGATAAGAGGAAATGAGATAGGAAGAAAGTATAGAAAGCACAGGAGTAACGCAGAAACAATGAGAGTGGTCGAAAAGGGGAGAATTTTAGCACAGAATTTCCGGAAGGTGGGGATGCTGTTCATAGTGAAAGAGTTGTTGGCATCCCCATAGAGGGAGGGAAGGCTTTGTGCTCAGACACTAGACCGGCGAACCGACTGGACGGCATGATTTTTTTAGGATTGTCACACTTTGGCAATTTGATCTGTACAGACGACAGAAAGATGAACGATATGAAAAGGCAGCAGAAATAGTGCAACAAGACTTGAATGACACGATGGGCCAAGGATTTCAGTGTCTAATATACCCAACTTCTGACAAGAACGCACAACAGGGTCAACCACCGTACTGTAGTGGTCACTACTAGGGACTAAGGACATGAGACAGGGTGTTTGAATCCCACAAGTCCAAATGAATGTGGGCTTTTATATCCCCACCAGCCGCTACCCAAAGTGAAGAGTGCTAAGGGCTCAATGATTCGATTGGGACTATAATGTCGAGTGTTACCTCCTTCACAGCTGAGGCTTCACAGTGTTGCTCAAATATCCAGACCAGCAGCACATACGTCGACATTTGTAGATGCTGCTAAACGCCATGTTATAGTTTGTAAGAAAGCATAGAGTACAGCCCCAAACAAGCAGGTTTGATCCACAATGGAACGCTATAGCAGTATTATTAGCATTCTCATTCTAATCAATCATCACAACATTTCTGAAAAACTATCCCAGGTTCTGCGATCCCTTGTGCCCGTTCCCACAGAGAATACCCATGGTTAGATAAAAAAAAAAAAACTGAAGAGATATTGGACAGTCAGGTTAACAGGTGTGACGGCAGTAACGCAGGTGGGGCAAAAGATGAGATAGAAAACACTCATATCCAACGCAAGCCCTTTGCTAAAGCTGGAGATGTCGCACTGTTTAGGTATAACACGCGTGAATGGTTTGAAAATGTATCATATAATGCATTAAAAAGTAGACACAGTGATAACTGTCTACAGTCGACACACTATAGACACAAGCCATCAGACAATACAAATGTGCTGCATGTTATCATCTACAATACAACAACTGCATGCCGTATTTTTGTATGGACTTTTTCCACACATTACCAAACTGCAAAACTGCTTTACACTCCCCATGACTGAAAAAGCTGAAGTACATTTTTCAGCTTGTCGCACAGACAAAGTTTTTCTCCAGGCAGTTTTGAACCTGTGCAGAAGACTGGAAAGCCGCAGCTGTAGGCTTGTTTTGTGTGACCTGGCCTTAACCCTTTGACTCCCGCATCCTGTCCACCAGCGGCCTGCATTATCAACCATGCTAGCAAAGAAAAACAAACAATCCTTTGATTCGCTCGCCCTATCCACCAGGTTCCTGCAGAAAGCTGGTAGATAGGGCGAGGGAGTCAATGGGTATTTGCAGTTGGTGGATCGGGTACGGAGTCAAAGGGTTAAGCACAATGTACAACTGAAATTTTGATCAGAAGGAACGACCAATTCAATGATGGCAGGCATCGACTCAAAGGCTCATGTCACATGTACATTTGGGGCTGGGTGTGGCTTCGACTGTTACTCATTGCGAGCAAGATACCACAGGTTTACATCCGCTTCAGCCTTGACTAAAGACATCAATTTATCTCCACATAAGAAAAACCAACTGACAATGCATCATCTGTAGACAGCAGATAAGCGTTCACGTTTAGGAATAAGTACACCGTCCCCAAATAGAAGCAAAAAAATTTGCACTGAACCCAAAGACGCTAGCACGCACAGAACTTGGTATAATCACTTGTCTGGTTATACAAGCAATTGAGAACACGCGGTTGTATAAGCAATTGAGAGCACGCAGATCCCACTTGTGTGCAATTTCTGGTCCCCAAAAAAAACGAAAACAGTCCTTTTATCCAAAACAACCCCATCATCTATTTACACAGTTACAGGCATGCGTGTTCATCTGTTAGCGGTAATCGTCGCCAGACCAGACACCTGACGTTTGTTCGTTGTATTATCTTCTTGCGCACATGTTCATGTGTACTGCATCAGTATAGATCTGATCTCTCTCTCTCTCTCTCTCTCTCTCTCTCTCTCTCTCTCTCTCTCTCTCTCTCTCTCTCTTTTCTGACAAATTAGAATTCTGCTAGAGTAAATACTTCCAACTCATATTTACGCTTACACTAAATCATTCATGCACACACACGCACACACCACCACACACACACACACACAACACACACACACACACATTCTCTCTCTCTCATTCACTCACACACACACACACACACACACACACAACACAACACAACACAACACAACACAAAACACAACACACACACACAAAACAACATAACATACACAACACACACATACACAAAACAACACAAAACACACGCACAACACAACACAACACACACACACACATTCCTCTCTCTTCATTCATCACAACACACACACACACACACACACACAACACACACACACACACACACACAATACAAACACACAACACACACACACACAACTCACACACACCTACACACAACACACACACACACACACACACACACACACACACACACACAACACACACACACACACAACACAACAACACACACACACACACACACACACACACACACACACACAACACACACACAACACACACAAACACACACACACACACACACACACACACACACACACACACATACATACAACACAACACACCAAAACACACACACACACACAACACACACCACACCCAAACACCACACACACACACACACACAACACACACACACACAGCCACAATCACTGACATCACAACACATACCCGTCAGTCTACAAGGATTTCACTGACCTATCACACATACGCAATCAACAAAACACTAGTCAACAAATCCTACATAACAAACATCTCAATCACAATGCACACACAAAATCATCAACTCAAAATAGATTCAACAAAACAACGTTAACTCTTTCGCTCACGCACCCTATCCGCAAGCTGCAAACACTTGACCTGTTAACTCTCTCACCATATTCACTAGCATCCTGCAGGAAACTGGCGGATAGGGTGAGGGAGTGAAGGGTTAAGTTTTTGCTTTGCTGTAATGGTTGACAATGCAGGATGCCGGCGGATACGGTCAGGGAGTCGAAAGGTTGAAGATGTGCATCACTTTTACAGCGGTCAGTGTATTGCGTCTCGCAACAACACTGACTTGACTCAGGGTCAATGTTTTGTTATCCAATTTCATTCGCTCAGTGCTGCCATGTTGTCCGTTACAAGCCAGGAGCCGCCAATCGAATCAAGCCGAATTCGAATCCAAAACAAGTTGGAATAACTTACAATACAGTCAGTACACTTGAACAACAGTCACATACCTCAGTGGACGTTACGTGATCATCAGGCCAGTAACCAGGGGTGCAACCTGCAGAAACACCCGGCAGAGGTTTGCCTCAACTGCCCTGTTGGCGTACAGGCAGGCCACAAGAACGACAACCCTGAAACATTACTATACACTGATTAGTCTAATACGAAATCCAAAACAAGTGTGACTGCCCGCGTTCAAGAAAACAGGAACCAGAAAAAAACAGGAAAATAGAATCAGAACGCCTATTTAACACAAGACAGGACAGGCCCAAATTTTCGGCCAATAGGCCTTTGCCAAGCGTTAGATCAAAAAGCGTTGCTAACAGCAGCAGGGTAGTTTCAGTCTTTCTCTCCTTATTTTTGTATTTTGTGTTTGTTCGTTTGTGATCTTACGCATGACAAAGGCAATTGGCCGAAAATTTGCGCCTGTCTTGTCTAGTTGTATTAAACACGCGTTCTAATTCTATTTTCGTGTTTTTCTTTTTTTTCGTTTGTTTGTTTGTTTGTTTGTTTGTTTGTTTGTTTTGTTTTTTCGGTTGTTGTTTTTCTGGTTACTGACTGGTCTGCCACATGTACGAATGTCAGAATAGATTTGAAATCTACGTTTTCTCTGACAGAACTGAACTAGTTTACCAGATTTGCGGCTGAACAAATAAAATACTAGTATATATTAATCAAATATCTTTAAATCGGACATATGCATGTGAGAATCAGTGTGTGAACACATTATGAGTGCGAGTGAATGTATCTGTGCAAAATAAATGTTTACTCCAGTTTGAATGATGCAATTTATAACTGTATTAGCACACTACATCCATCAGATCACCTTGCTTTACCTTACATTGCAATGCCAGGAAATTCACTCCAACGCTTTAATCTACAGTAACCATCCATCAGCTGGGTAATGGTGCTGTTTATGGCTCTCTTGTTTACTAGTGATGCACCATTACCTTCAAATGTAACTTACATTAACATGTCACGTTAACGACCAAACAAATTGTAACAGCCAGGAACAGTTTCTCCACAAACCAGGAAAATTACAATTTTATTAGCAAGCCTTGAGTACACGTGAAAGGACGATGTTACCCAAACAAACAAAAATCAATTATCTACCATTAATTAAGAAAGGAAGTTGCCCACACAGCTGATGTTCATAACAAGAAGTAGCACCTTCAAGACAGATTCTGAAACCCAACAATAAACAGAAATTCAGAAACATTCGAATTCCTTTTGGGAACTAATGTAAAAAATAAACTTATCAAAGGTTCAGCCTAGAGACGATGTGTAGCTGTAGAAATCAAAGTGTTATCTGACCACATTTATCAAATCTCCCTCCCATTACGACTGATTGAGAATTGAAACATCCACATGACAAAACTAAGGACACTCCAAAAACACAACATCCACCAAATCAATGTGTGCAACGATCGGCTGAAGAAAGCAATGGACAGATTGTGACACTGTCATTAGTTGGGCTGTTATCACTTGCACTTAACAAAAATGCGCATTTTCTTCCTTGAGTTATGTAGATCAAGTTTTTTGGAAAAGCAAAGCCTGTATTATATAGAAACATTTAATAATCAATAAATAAATATATAATGAATACATAAATAAATAACAGATAAATGAATAATGGAATGAATAAAAGAAGAAAGAAAGAAATCCATAAATACTACTACTACTAATACTACTACTAAAATGTAGATTTGTCGGGAAAAAAATTATTCTCTGCCACAGGAAAAAAAAACTGCTAAAAGATGCTATGATTACAAATGACCAAATGTTATACAGAGATTCACAGACTTCAAAAATGGTGATGGAGACGGGAAAATCATAAATGACATAATACACTTCTACTTATCTTTATACTTGAAAAACTTTTGAGTCACACACACACACACACACACACACACACACACACACACACACACACACACACACACACACACACACACACAAGCACGCACGCACACACGCACGCACGCGAGCACGCAGCACACGCACGCACGCACACGCACGCCACACACCATACACACACACACACACACACACATACAGGGCGAACAAGTTTTAAAAAAAACTGCAGCCTGAAAAACCAAACAAGTAAAAACGAAGTACATAATTATTCTAAGTCTAAAACACATTTGAAAATGTTTTCGTACATACCATCATTTATGATAAAATCTACTAATGTCTTGCAGAAACTTGGAAATTACGTCTGGAAGAACATTTCTGAAGTAGTACTTCAACAAGTCTGCTGTGTAGTGCTTACGTCTCTCGACGTGTTTCAAGTTCCCGTAATGATCAAGACTGTGTCTGATGCTGAATGTCTCATCACGCTGTATGCACCATGGTAACTTTCCATTTTTTTAAAGACATGCGTGAGTGTTGAATGTGAGACCCGTGTGTAGCCTGCACTACACTGTCTCTTTCATGAGGTTGCCAAGAACACATGGGAAGAACAGTTTTGAGGTTAGTGTGGACATGAAAAAGTGAATTGTCTGGTTGCTCCATTCCTCTTGACACAGCTTTCCCCCCCACACAAGTGTGTACTTTTGGGTTTCAGATTTGATTAACGGATGACAGATCACCACCATCAATACCACCTGCCACCATCGACACTGGAGTCAACTAAAACAACATTAAACCAAACTGTAATCAATATGTCACACATATACTGTGGAAGAAAAATAAATATATGGAAAGCAATCTAGGACAGTGGGTTGTATGAGCTGGTGGTTTCCAGTTTTACAGCCCAACCAACCACCAAAGGCCATTTTTAAAGCTCTAAAACTGTCACAAAACCGAGTGAACCTCTTCTTCCTTGATCGTACTACAGCATGATATAATACATCCAACAATCATAAGAAAAAAATTCCCACAGGACTTTTTTCCTTGATCTAACAAGAACATGACATGCTAAAAAGAAATGTAACAACAAAAAGGGCAAAGACCTTAGAAAAATTCGACGACTCATATATCAATATACTTGCCAAAAACTTGTAAAACCACGGAAAACAGCTTTGTATGGTTTGGTTGTTATGAAAAGAAAAGACTACCTAGGGCAACATTTTCAGGACGAATAACTGCAGGAAAGTCCAAGAGAAGTACACAACTTGAAAAGTTTCTATCTCGTTAGTCCTGCCACAGACCAGACGTAACTTCTTGAGAGTTTGGGGTGTTTTTTTCCTTGTTTGTCTGTGAAATGACACTGAACTACAGCCAGACAAGTATGTCGTAGATGTCGTAGACACAGGACTAATGGTCAAATGAGGACGAAGAAGGACCAACTGTCCATCACTGATCAAAATCATTTTAAAATGATTTTCTTACACGCCTCAAACTTTGCCAACTATAGTTTCTGTCTCTCTCTGTCTATGTGGTGAAGTAACGATGCATTCATGCACAAGATTTGCGAGTGCAAGAGAGACATAAACTATAGTGTTACTGTAATAGTGCAGTTTAACATTTTCAACAATTTTGCGTATGGACACGATGTAATATTTCCTAGCCTGAACCAAGTCCTAACAACTAACCCAACCCCAAACCCTCACCCCCAGGTTCGTTTTCTAAGTGGACAGATAACCAACTCAAAGCTTGTGGGAGTGGCCAACGGGGCAAATGTAAAGTTTGCAAGCCCGATTTTCTGCGCAATCGGGTATCCGGCTGTTCTGCCCACCTCCATGAACATGACGTACACTGACTGGTCATAACACTAGCCCTACCCCTCGCCCTTTTAAGGGCTTTGGGGGAAAAAGTTATCAATGAAATCTTGTGGCGTGAGTTATTTGGAACAGCCTTATCGTGGGAAAATGGCGCGAAGTTGAAATTCGGGTTGGAAACTACATTTATCGAGTAGGGCTAGGGCTAGTGTTAGGGTTAGACTAAATCAGTGAATGTCCTCAAAAATAAAGTCCGACCGTGCATTCATCTCGAAACCCGCAGGAAGTGAACAAGACGACAACTGCACCATTTCTACAAGTGTCCTTCACTGGTCAAAACCATGGTAAAAACAATTCTAAATTCTACCTTTGCCAAATTAAAGCAAAACTTACAAAAACTCCACTGGGAAGTGCGCAACTCGGAACTCGACATTCATTTCCAGAGGAACAGACACGAAGCAGTGGTTTAATCGTGACCAAAACCTGAGAACGACACCCATAATAATGGATAAGGGACATTTACTTTTTACCAGTAAGTATGATAAACTGGTAAGTTCTCCCATTAGACAGTGACCGACCTACCTGCAATAGATTTTCTCTCCTGAAGTTTTCTGTGTTTGAGTTTCGTGGCAGACGTCAAAACAGACGGTTTTGCTTCGGTCCAATCAGGTTACAGTGACACCCGCTCGTTCCAATTTGGTGACTATCACGGGGGTGGTAGGATTTGATTTACATCTCTTCTTTCAGTCCACGCTTTTATTTCTTCAAACAAAACCCAGACAGACAACCTAAGTGGATTGTTTTTTCATCCGAATCACAACCACACACACACACACACACACACACACACACACACACACCACACACACCACACACACACACACACACACACACACCATTTCTCTCTGCCCTGTCTCATCTTGTTAGAATAATGAGATCGACCCAGACAAAATGGCTTCGAGGTTGTATTTCGTCTGCACGTGATTCACGAATTGTAAACCGCTATGCACCACTTCAAGTGGATGCCGTTTCGGTTTCCCGCCTGTATTAGTATTACGTGGTCTGTGGTCCATTTCAGTATCCGCTTCATTTAAAGAAAATAGGTTGCAATATTTTTGAGTGAGGCGATCATATTTTGGAAGCAGCACAGTTAGGATCTACTTTTTTGTCTTCCCAGACAGCTTTTCAAAGCACAAAAAACAAAACTTACGAACGGTAATTGTTGTTTACATATTAAAATCAGTAAAAATTAGGCCCCGAGGGTGATCCAGAAAATTGTTCGTTGTCAAAACGCATGGACTACACAGGAACCCTGCAGACTGAACAGAGAAAAAATTTAATGAATGTGGAAACACTGATGCAACTGATAGATAAACATGGAACTCTTAACAACGGTTTGTCTCTGCAATGGTTTAAAAGACTCGATTTCGTCACAAAACATAAGAAGCTGTTTTCTGTTTATAAATGTTTACTTTTTGCATAATCTACGCAGACACGGGGGTCATTTGTCTGCCTTTTTAGTCACAAATAGAACGAAAATTACGTCTGTGATACGATAAAGAAGGCTAAACAGAAACCATATAATGACAATGAAAATGATGATGATTGTAATAAAGGAGAGACTTACATGTAGAAAAAAGACCAGAACGGGGTCTGAAAGTGGGAACTGCCCCAGCTGGACATCGTTAAGCGCGTTGTTGAAAGGTGCAGTCTTTCTGACAAGATGAAATGAACCAGCCCTCAGCCGTATCAGTCAAAGTTCATGGGATGGGGGTGGGTAGAACCCTGAGATCAGTCATCGTCCGTCACATATGACTTCCCGCCATTCCAGCTCAAAAGTGTATGTGAGATAAGGCGATAAATTGATGTCACGTATGCAACTTGCACTTAGCGCAGGTAAAGAAAGAAGAGAAAACACCAATGGAAACAAAAGGATAATATTGTTCCTGTCAAATTCGTATGGACAAATTCGGGAAAAAAAACCGTAAATACACATGTATCATCTAAGAGGTGAGACCAGTTATGGTGACGTTCTTTCCCAGGAAAGAACAATCTCAAAAACAGCCATCATGACAACAACAACAACAACAACAACAAGGAATCGTAACTGTCTGGCAAACGTAAGCCTAACAAACGTACAGGCATGTGGTTCACCAAACCAGTGACTTTACATTATTATTCCACGATTTCATGGGCCATTTTCGTCTGATGAACGACATTCTGGTTCATCGTTTTTGATGGACGTAAAGTAGATCACTCGTAAGGAAGATTAGGAAAAGACAAGCAACATTTATAGGCCATTTTATGAGGAAGGGGTTTTGGGAGCACCTGGTCACAACGGGGAAGCTGGAGGGAAAGAGAGCACCAGGTAGACACAGGGAGAGAATGCTGGACGGACTTGCAGAGTGGCTGGGGATGAGGAGGGTGGGGGAGATGCTGGGGGCAACGAGAGATAGAAATGGTTGGAAGTCCATGGTCGCCAACGCCATGCGGCAGGGCACCTGATGATGAAAGTTTGGCTACTTGGCAATTCATTGCTTACTTTTACTTTTTCAGTCCTCCTGTGCAAATAAGCGTCGAGGAGAGATGCAGCTTTCGGACGTGGGCCGGAAGGCTAGGGTCTGTCATAGTTAGGTTTATTCTTTCAGTTGTTTCTTTC
>JAPXFY010000012.1:81249182-81256682 GCA_030674185.1 Monoplex corrugatus | reverse complement strand
AAATATTGCACATCTGTGAAATATCGTCTGTCATTTTCAGAGGTTTATGCAAATACGACCATTTCCATTTCATCTAAGTTTCCTGTTGAGAGAAGTATGTTCAGTTGTATCTTTGAAGTGAAGTTTTTTTGGTTTTTTTGTGGTTTTTTTTAGGTCCTCAAGAGCAGGACACTCCAAAACAAAAGGCACTTCAAGCCCAGTGCAAGTCAGGTAAATGTTTAAGACCTCCAACAGAGAAATTGAATCATGGTTTTATGTAAGATTGTAACACAAACATGTAAAATGTTAACATTAAAATATTACAACATGCAACAGAAACTCAATTTTGTATTTAAAGAAACAACTAATATAAAAGTAAATGTGTACATACCTATCCCCTCCCCCACACACTCATGCACACGCACACACACATACGCGCACGCATACATACACATAAACACACACACACACACACACACACACACACACACACACACACACACACACACACACACACGCACACACACACGTGAATCACTGCCCTACTACCACCTGATTTATTGAGTAACTGAAGTGAATAGATCAAGCAAACATATTGCAATGCATTTGTTAATACGCACATGCAGAAAAATGTGCGTGCACATATACATAAGCAGGTCCTTCCCTTGCATTTCTTAAGTCTTGGTAAAAAAAAAAATTGGCGCTGCACTGTGGAGACGCGCTCTCAACGTGAGAGCAGCCCGAGTTTCACATGGAAAATCCACTGTGACAAAAGAAATGACTATGAATATGAATATGAAGATGAAGATGAAGATGAAGATGAAGAGGAAGATGAAGATGAATGTGAAGATGAATGTGAAGATGAACATGAAGATGACAATGAATGTGAATGTGAATGTGAATGTGAATATGAAGATGAAGATGAAGATGAAGATGAAGAGGAAGATGAAGATGAATGTGAAGATGAATGTGAAGATGAACATGAAGATGACAATGAATGTGAATGTGAATGTGAATGTGAATATGAATATGAATATGACTCATCATCGTTATCATGTGTCCTGCTGCATGGCGTTGGCGATCATGGCCCTCCATATGCATCTATCCCTTGTCGCTGCAAAGTACATCTCCCAGTCTCTCTGTCCTCAGACACCCTGCAAGTCCGTCCCATATTTTAGCCCTGGGTCTACCTGGTGTTCTCTTTCCCTCCAGCTTTCCTGTTGTGATCAGGTGCTCTAATTTGAATATGAAGATGAAGATGACTGTGAATGTGAATACGAACATGAACATGAACATGAACATGAATATGGTGACATTTGGTCATCATCGCCTTACATACTACACGATGCCCTTACAACTGAAGAGCGTTCGTCTGCCTTTCATGCTCAATCTTTCCACTGACATCCATCAACCCGTCGGAAACATTCTTACACTCTACACACAGGCACAGCTACGCCATTGACACTCTACACACAGGCACAGCTACGCCATTGACATGTCAAAACACCTTCTTCACGTGTTGTATATCTTTTGCACACGGGGAACTTCTGGTTTATTGCATCGACTTAGGAGATAGTGAGAGCGCGCGCGCGCGCGCGCGAGAACGAGAGAGAGAGAGACAGACAGACAGACAGATAGATAGATAGATAGATAGATAGATAGATAGATTGATTGATTGATTGATTGATTGATTGATTGATTGATAGATAGATATATAGATGGATAGATAGATAGATAGACAGACAGATAGATAGACAGACAGACAGACAGATAGATAGATATATAGATACATAGATACACAGATACATAGATACATAGATACATAGATACATAGATACATAGATAGAGGAGAGACAGACAGATAGTAAGAGAGAGAGGACAGATAGTAAGAGAGAGAGGAAGAGACAGATAGAAGAGAGAGGGACAGATAGTAAGAGAGAGAGGGACAGATAGTAAGAGAGAGAGGGACAGATAGTAAGAGAGAGAGGGACAGATAGTAAGAGAGAGAGGGACAGATAGTAAGAGAGAGAGGGACAGATAGTAAGAGAGAGAGGGACAGATAGTAAGAGAGAGAGGGACAGATAGTAAGAGAGAGAGGGACAGATAGTAAGAGAGAGACTGACAGATAGTAAGAGAGAGAGGGACAGATAGTAAGAGAGAGAGGGACAGATAGTAAGAGAGAGAGGGACAGATAGTAAGAGAGAGACAGACAGATAGTAAGAGAGAGAGGGACAGATAGTAAGAGAGAGAGGGACAGATAGTAAGAGAGAGAGGGACAGATAGTAAGAGAGAGACTGACAGATAGTAAGAGAGAGGGGACAGATAGTAAGAGAGAGAGGGACAGATAGTAAGAGAGAGAGGGACAGATAGTAAGAGAGAGAGGGACAGATAGTAAGAGAGAGAGGGACAGATAGTAAGAGAGAGAGGGACAGATAGTAAGAGAGAGAGGGACAGATAGTAAGAGAGAGAGGGACAGATAGTAAGAGAGAGAGGGACAGATAGTAAGAGAGAGAGGGACAGATAGTAAGAGAGAGACTGACAGATAGTAAGAGAGAGACTGACAGATAGTAAGAGAGAGAGGGACAGATAGTAAGAGAGAGAGGGACAGATAGTAAGAGAGAGAGGGACAGATAGTAAGAGAGAGAGGGACAGATAGTAAGAGAGAGAGGGACAGATAGTAAGAGAGAGAGGGACAGATAGTAAGAGAGAGAGGGACAGATAGTAAGAGAGAGAGGGACAGATAGTAAGAGAGAGAGGGACAGATAGTAAGAGAGAGAGGGACAGATAGTAAGAGAGAGAGGGACAGATAGTAAGAGAGAGAGGGACAGATAGTAAGAGAGAGAGAGAGAGAGCACTCGAGCAAAAACAGAAGAATTCTTGATTGATGTCTATCCACTTGCTAAAGAGAAGTGTAGTCTAGTAGAAATGAAATTGAAGTGACGTGCAAAATAATGTAAAAAATTTAAATAGGTGCCACTCTCGTAGGATTACAGAGGTAAGGAGAGAGGAGAGAGAGTGGAGGGGAGTGATGACGATAACAACAAGAACAACAACAATAACAACAGTAATGATGATGATGATGAATATGATGATGATGATGATGATGAGAATGACGACGACGATGATGATGACGACGACGACGACTACGATGATGCTGTTGTTGTTGTTTCTGCTACTGCTGCTGATGATGGTGATAATAGTGGTGGTGGTGGTGGTGGTGATGATGGTGATGTTGGTGGTGGTGGTGGTGGTGATGATGATGATGGTGGTGATGACGATGACGACGACGATGATGATATTAATAATAAAAACAAAGAAGATTTAACACCACTCTACACTTGATGCTCAGAGCACCTGACGGTAAACCTATGACACAGCCAGTTAAGTCTTGCATAAGCAATAGAATAACAACTGTAAGATTCAATCCAAAAGACATATACAGTATATAAAATGCAACAGGACAACCGTAAAACAACAGTCACAAGCTATAGTTACAAAAGTCTGATTACAGACACCACACATGCCTTTACTCTGCCAACCCCACCTGCGCGCACGTATATACTTTCGCAAACAATCCAGCAAATCGAAAACAAGTGTGAGTACCCGTGTTCAAACAAACAGGAACTAAAAAAATAAAAAAATAAAATAAAAATAAAAAACACGAAAAAGAATCACAACGCGTATTTAATACAATGCGTATTTATTTTATTTTCAATCTATTTTGAATTCTCGTTTCACAAAACAGGCCCAGTCGCGTCTGACCAAGGGTTTTTTTTTTCTCTGGGGATTTCGGTTTTCCCTTCAGCCCCTTGGATGTTGGTTTAGGATGTGTTTCTTCCTATTCCAAGGTCAGACCCGATTCGTTGCACTAGGCACGATCCGTTTACATCAGCCATACCTCTTGATTATATATTTTTCCATTCAGTCGATCATATGCTAATATTTTCTCTTATGCATTATTTAATAGTTAGATACTTTACATCCCAAAAACTACTCTTAGCTGGTTCATCATAGTTTTTGTTTTAGCCCTGGACCCTCTTCAGGATAAAACAATTTTGATATGGCATGACCACTTTTCAAACTGCAGAATTTATCTCACTTTTCTTCTGACATTATATTTACACAAACACATTATGATGTCATTTTAGTCCTTTTCTCACACTGGACAAAGCAGCAGGGAAGTGTCAGTCTTTTTCTCCTATGTTTTTTATTTGGTGTATGTTCGTTTGTGATCTTACGTCTACGCTTGACAAAGGCCAGTTGGCCAAAAGTTTGCGCCTGTTTTGTCTGGTTGTAAACAATCCAGTAATATACAGAACCATAATTAGAAGGCTATGTTCCGAATTTGCAGAAATATTTGTTGAGGTGGTGGGATTTTAAGGAGTTTGTGAATATAGTAGGTGATTGCATTGACCGAATTTCAAAAAGGGGAGTGGGGGGCGTTCCAGTTACAAAGTAAGGATTTATAACAAACCTCGAATTATTGAGTGTGTGTGTGTGTATGTGTGTATGTATGTGTGTGTGTGTGTCTGTGTGTGTCTGTGTGTGTGCGTGCGTGAGTGTGTGTGTGTGTGTGTGTGTGTGTGTGTGTGCGTGTGTTGTGTATGTGTGTGTGTGTGCGCGCGCGCGCGCGCATGCGCACTAGAATTAGGAAGGGGTGACGAACATGTTATCCTCATCCCTTCCTTAACAAGAATCCTCTGCCCTCAATACGTGATGAGAGCGAGAGGGGGTGGGAGGGGGGTGAGGCTTAAAGACCACAACCGTGAACACAAAGAGTATTGATTTCTTGGCTAGGGGAAGGCAGAGGAGGCGAAGAAGGACTTCCCCTTATCATCATCGTCATCTTTATCCTCCCCCGACCTCTGGAGTTTGTTCAAGAAGGATTCATCGCATTCAGACAATTCCATATGTGCTCCACTCAAATCTGCCAACAATTATCTGGCAGACTCCCTAAGCCAGCGCTGGCAAGGTCCAGCCTCTGGAAGCCACCATGATTGCTTCATCAGTTCCCATGACAAAGAAGACTGAAGTGACGCTGTTCAGTGTTATCGTAGGGGTCAGGTTTGTTTTCTCTGAGGGTCTGCTTCTGTCTAGAATCTCGCAAATGATGTATTATCGTGTTTAAAACACGCCTTTGAGTATCGTGATTTTAAAATAGCAATGCCAGGCTCTTGGCACACAACAGTATACCTGGAGGAATCTTGATGGAGAGTTTTAAGGTGACACGCCCAAGTGACTTCTCATGGGGTTAACCCTTTGACTACCGTACCCTATCCACCAGCTGCAAAAACTTACACCTTTGACTCCCTCACCCTATCCACCAGGAAGCCGGTGGGTAGGATGAATAAGTGAAAGGGTTAACTTTTTGCTTCGCTATCATTTATGACGATGCAGGATGCTAGTGGATAGGGTGAGGGAGTCAAAAGGTTAAGGGAGAAGAAAAAGAAGAAGTAGAATGAAGAAGAAGAATGAAGAAGAAGAATGAAGAAGAAGAAAGAAGAACAAGAAAGAAGAAGAATGAAGAAGAAGAATGAAAAAGAAGAACGAAGAAGAAGAATGAAGAAGAAGAATGAAGAAGAAAAATGAAGAAGAAGAATGAAGAAGAAGAATGAAGAAGAAGAATGAAGAAGAAAAATGAAGAAGAAGAACGAAGAAGAAGAATGAAGAAGAAGAATGAAGAAGAAGAATGAAGAAGAAGAATGAAGAAGAAGAATGAAGAAGAAGAATAAGAAGAAAAATGAAGAAGAAAAAAGAAGAAGAAGAATGAAGAAGAAAAATGAAGAAGAAGAATGAAGAAGAAGAAAGAAAAGAAGAAGAAGAATGAAGAAGAAGAAAGAAGAAGAAGAATGAAGAAGAAAAATGAAGAAGAAGAATGAAGAAGAAAAATGAAGAAGAAGAAGAAGAAGAAGAAGAATGATGAAGAAGAAGAATGAAGAAGAAGAATGAAGAAGAAGAATGAAGAAGAAGAATGAAGAAGAAGAATAAAGAAGAAAAATGAAGAAGAAAAATGAAGAAGAAGAATGAAGAAGAAAAAAGAAGAAGAAGAAGAAGAAGAAAAATGAAGAAGAAGAATGAAGAAGAAGAAAGAAGAAGAAGAATGAAGAAAGAAGAAGAGAAGAAGAAGAGAATGAAGAAGAAGAAAAGAAGAAGAAGAATGAAGAAGAAGAATGAAGAAGAAGAATGAAGAAGAAGAATGAAGAAAAAGATGAAAAGAAGAATGAAGAAGAAGAATGAAGAAGAAGAATGAAGAAGAAGAAGAAGAAGAAGAAGAAGAAGAAGAAGAAAGAAGAAGAAAGAAGAAGAAGAAGAAGAAGAATGAAGAAGAAGAATGAAGAAGAAGAATGAAGAAGAAGAATGAAGAAGAAAGAAGAAGAAGAAGAAGAAGAAGAAGAAGAAGAATGAAAGAAGAAGAAATGAAGAAGAAGAATGAAGAAGAAGAAGAAAGAAGAAGAAGAAAGAAGAAGAAAGAAGAAGAAAGAAAGAAGAAAGAAGAAGAAGAAGAAGAAGAAGAAGAAGAAGAAGAAGAAGAAGAAGAAGAAGAAAGAAGAAGAAGAAGAAGAAGAAAAGAAGAAAGAAGAAAAAAGAAGAAGAAGAAGAGAAGAAGAAGAAAAGAAAGAAGAGAAGAAAGAAGAAGAAGAAAAGAAGAAGAGAAAGAAGAAGAAGAAAGAAGAAGAAGAAAGAAGAAGAAGAAGAAAGAAGAAGAAAAGAAGAAGAAGAAGAAGAAGAAAGAAGAAGAAAAGAAGAAGAAGAAAGAAGAAGAAGAAGAGAAGAAAGAAGAAAAGAAGAAGAAGAAGAAGAAAAAAGAAGAAGAAGAAGAAGAAAAAGAGAAGAAGAAGAAGAAGAAGAAAGAAGAAGAAGAAAGAAGAAGAAGAGAAGAAGAAGAAGAAAGAAGAAGAAGAAGAAGAAAGAAGAAAAGAAGAAGAAAAAAGAAGAAAGAAGATAGAAGAAGAAGAGAAGAAGAAAAGAAGAAGAAGAAAGAAGAAGAAGAAGAAAAGAAGAAGAAAAGAAGAAGAAGAAAGAAGAAGAAGAATGAAAAGAATGAAAAAGAAGAAGAAGAATGAAGAGAAGAGAGAAAGAATGAAGAGAAGAGAGAAGAAAATGAAGAGAGAAGAAGAGAAAAGAAGAGAAGAAGAAGAATGAAGAAGAAGAATGAAGAAGAAGAAGAAGAAGAAGATGAGAGAAGAGAAGAAGAAAATGAAGAAGAAGAAGAAGAAGAAGAATGAGAAGAAGAATGATAGAAGAAGAAGAAGAAGAAGAATGAAGAAGAAGAAGAAGAAGAAAGAAAAAAGAAGAAGAAAAGATGAAGAAGAAGAATGAAGAGAAGAAGAAGAAAGAAGAATGAGAAGAAGAAGAAGAATGAGAGAAGATAAGATGAAGAATGAAGAAGAAGAATGAAGAAGAATGGAAGAAAAGAGAGAGGAAGAAGAATGAAGATAGAATGAATGGAGAGGAGAATGAAGAGATAGAGTGAAGATGAAGAGGTTGGATGAGTGAGAAGAGAATGAAGAAGAATGAAGA
>JAPXFY010000012.1:81244182-81246682 GCA_030674185.1 Monoplex corrugatus | reverse complement strand
ACACGTCATTATAATGTTGGGAGATTAGAAAAGTACAAACACGTCATTACAATGTAGGGAGATTAGAAAAGTACAAACACGTCATTATAATGTTGGGAGATTAGAAAAGTACAAACACGTCATTATAATGTTGGGAGATTAGAAAAGTACAAACACGTCATTATAATGTAGGGAGATTAGAAAGTACAAACACGTCATTATAATGTTGGAGATTAGAAAAGTACAAACACGTCATTACAATGTAGGAGATTAGAAAAGTACAACACGTCATTATAATGTAGGGAGATTAGAAAAGTACAAACACTCATTACAATGTAGGGAGATTAGAAAAGTACAAAACGTCATTATAATGTAGGGAGATTAGAAAAGTACAAACACGTCATTACAATGTAGGAGATTAGAAAAGTACAAACACGTCATTACAATGTAGGGAGATTAGAAAAGTACAAACACGTCATTATAATGTAGGGAGATAGAAGTACAAACACGTCATTACAATGTAGGGAGATTAGAAAAGTAAAAACACGTCATTACAATGTAGCCAATGTAGAGAGGTAAAAGTAAAAACACGTCATTACAATGTAGCCAATGTAGGAGATTAGAAAAGTAAAAACACGTCATTACATGTAGGGAGATTAGAAAAGTACAAACACGTCATTACAATGTAGGAGATTAGAAAAGTAAAACACGTCATTACAATGTAGGGATTAGAAAAGTAAAAACACGTCATTACAATGTAGGAGATTAGAAAAGTAAAAACACGTCATTACAATGTAGGGAGATTAGAAAAGTAAAAACACGTCATTACAATGTAGGGAGATTAGAAAAGTACAAACACGTCATTACAATGTAGGAGATTAGAAAAGTACAAACACGTCATTACAATGTGGGGAGATTAGAAAAGTAAAACACGTCATTACAATGTAGCCAATGTAGGGAATTAGAAAAGTACAAACACGTCATTACAATATAGCCAATGTAGAGAGGTAAAAGTAAAAACACGTCATTACAATGTGACCAATGTAGGGAGATTAAAAAAGTAAATGACATCATCCTCTCATCTGCCTCTCCTCCTCCTTCTTCTTCTTTTCCTCTGAGCTGACGCACCTTTATTGACACTGGTCAGTTGATTCTTTGATAGAACAGTGTGCTGAAGAGCTGAAGTCTTGAGTTCAATCCCAGCCGCAAACATAAAAATGATCTCTGAGCTGCCTATCCTAATGCTTCAATCAAAAACCTGCCAATAACTAAACTCGAGTTCAAGGGTTCGTTTCCCGTTGAGACTTCGACTTTTCTCTTCAATTTGACAGGAAAATCGAATTGTCTGTCTATTCTTTCGGAAGGGGACGATAAAACGAGTCATACCCTTCTGACCTGCTTAAGCTCCAATGACAGTTGAACATTGTGAAGAGAAGGGCATTCGCCTGACTGCCCTGGTATAAAACATTGGCGTGATAGGTTGGCTTCCCAGGTCCCTCCCCTTGAAGGTCCAATTAGTATTCTTGTCTTTCTGAAGTCTTCGTCACACACACACACACACAAAACACACACACACACACACACCACACACACACACACACACACACACAAACACACACACACACACGCATACACACACACACACACACACACACACACACACACACACAAAGCAAACAACTGGATGGCGCTGCACTGTGACAACAACAAACAAACGTGCTCTCACATGGCAGAACAGCCTGAGTTTCATATGCAACTCTGCTGTGACAAAGAAAATCGATATGATTATGAGTATGAATTCTGGTGTTGTCAGCGTATTGTTTTATTGCCTCTCCCTTCTCCCCCCTCCCTCAACATTGCAGGACCTTTTGCGAAGGCTCAAGGGGTCTCCTACATGTAGATACTTGCTGGCTGTTTGCTGGAACAGCTGATATGGAACTGTCTGAGTCAGTTACATTTTCTTGAACAAACTCCAATTTCCAAAATCCATATTTGAATTCTCTCTATTTTTCTTTCTGTCTGTCTGTCTGTCTCTCTCTCGTCTGTCTGTCTGTATCTCTCTCTCTCTCTCTCTCTCTCACTCCACACACACACACACACACACACACACACACACACACACACACACACACACACACACACACACACACACACACAAAGCCATCCGGAAGCAAACAATGTAACAGACCGTGGTGATGAGAGACATCACATTCCACACCACTTGTTGCACAAACCCGCTAAAACACAGCAACAGGACGAAGTGCCCCTAGCCATGAACACGATCCTATAACGTGCCGCCCGTTTGATGGATGGAGGGGGGGGGGGGTAGGGATAAGGAGAGGATGGGGAAAGAGAAGCTGGCTTCTGCAGGGTGTCGGCGGAGGAGACAAGAGTGAGAGCAGTGATTCACTCAAGCAAATGGGCGAACAAGAGCACACTTGGCAAACTGCGCTTGTCTGCCTGTTAAAACGTTCTGAAGAAAACTCAACTGCTCCACACAATCACCTAAGAAACTATACAC
>JAPXFY010000012.1:81226682-81234182 GCA_030674185.1 Monoplex corrugatus | reverse complement strand
GTAGGGAGATTAGAAAAGTACAAACACGTCATTACAATGTAGCCAATGTAGGAGATTAGAAAAGTACAAACACGTCATTACAATGTGGCCAATGTAGGGAGATTAGAAAAGTACAAACACGTCATTACAATGTAGCCAATGTAGGGAGATTAGAAAAGTACAAACACGTCATTACAATGTAGCCAATGTAGGGAGATTAGAAAAGTACAAACACGTCATTACAATGTAGCCAATGTAGGGAGATTAGAAAAGTCACAAACACGTCATTACAATGTGGCCAATGTAGGGAGATTAGAAAAGTACAAACACGTCATTACAATGTAGCCAATGTAGGGAGATTAGAAAAGTACAAACACGTCATTACAATGTAGCCAATGTAGGGAGATTAGAAAAGTACAAACACGTCATTACAATGTAGCCAATGAAGGGAGATTAGAAAAGTACAAACACGTCATTACAAAGTGGCCAATGTAGGGAGATTAGAAAAGTACAAACACGTCATTACAATGTGGCAATGTAGGGAGATTAGAAAAGTACAAACACGTCATTACAATGTAGCCAATGTAGGGAGATTAGAAAAGTACAAACACGTCATTACAAAGTGGCCAATGTAGGGAGATTAGAAAAGTACAAACACGTCATTACAATGTAACCAATGTAGGGAGATTAGAAAAGTACAAACACGTCATTACAATGTAGCCAATGTAGGGAGATTAGAAAAGTACAAACACGTCATTACAATGTGGCCAATGTAGGGAGATTAGAAAAGTACAAAGACGTCATTACAATGTGGCCAATGTAGGGAGATTAGAAAAGTACAAACACGTCATTACAATGTAGCCAATGAAGGGAGATTAGAAAAGTACAAACACGTCATTACAATGTATCCAATGTAGGAGATTAGAAAAAGTACAAACACGTCATTACAAAGTGGCCAATGTAGGGAGATTAGAAAAAGTACAAACACGTCATTACAAAGTGGCCAATGTAGGGAGATTAGAAAAGTACAAAACACATCATTACAAAGTGGCCAATGTAGTGAGATTAGAAAAGTACAAACACGTCATTATAATGTAGCCAATGTAGGGAGATTAGAAAAGTACAAACACGTCATTACAATGTAGCCAATGTAGGGAGATTAGAAAAGTACAAACACGTCATTACAATGTAGGGGATTAGAAAAGTACAAACACGTCATTACAATGTAGCCAATGTAGGGAGATTAGAAAAGTACAAACACGTCATTAACAATGTAGGGAGATTAGAAAAGTACAAACACGTCATTACAATGTAGCCAATGTAGGGAGATTAGAAAAGTACAAACACGTCATTACAATGTAGGGGGATTAGAAAAGTACAAACACGTCATTACAATGTAGCCAATGTAGGGAGATTAAAAAGTACAAACACGTCATTACAATGTTAGGGAAAAGTATTTAGGATTAAAGTACAAACACGTCATTACAATGTAGCCAATGTAGGGAGATTAGAAAAGTACAAACACGTCATTACAATGTAGGGAGATTAGAAAAGTACAAACACGTCATTAAATGCCAATGTAGGAGATTAGAAAAGTACAAACACGTCATTACAATGTAGGAGATTAGAAAAGTACAAACACGTCATTACAATGTAGCAGTAGGAGATTAGAAAAGTACAAACACGTCATTACAATGTAGAGTAAGATTAGAAAAGTACAAACACGTCATTACAATGTAGGGAGATTAGAAAAGTACAAACACGTCATTACAATGTAGGGAGATTAGAAAAGTACAAACACGTCATTACAATGTAGGAGATTAGAAAAGTACAAACACGTCATTACAATGTAGGGAGATTAGAAAAGTACAAACACGTCATTACAATGTAGGGAGATTAGAAAAGTACAAACACGTCATTACAATGTGGCCAATGTAGTGAGATAAAAAAAGTACAAACACGTCATTACAATCTGGCCAATGTAGGGAGATTAAAAAAGTAAATGACGTCATCCTCTCATCTGCCTCTCCTCCTCCTTCCTCCTCCTCCTCTCCTTCCTCCTCTTTTCCTCTGACTGACTCACCTTTATTGACACTGGTCAGTTGATTCTTTGATAGAACAGTGTGCTGAAGAGCTGAAGTCTTGATTCAATCCCAGCCGCAACATAAAATGATCTGTGCGCTGCCTATCCTAATGCTTCAATCAAAACCTGCCAATAACTAAACTCGAGGTTCCAGGGTTCGTTTCCCGTTGAGACTTCGACTTTTCTCTTCAATTTGACAGGAAAATCGAATTGTTGTCTATTCTTTCGGAAGGGGACGATAAACGAGTCATACCCTTCTGACCTGCTTAAGCTCCAATGACAGTTGAACATTGTGAAGAGAAGGGCATTCGCCTGACTGCCCTGGTATAAAACATTGGCGTGATAGGTTGGCTTCCCAGGTCCCTCCCCTTGAAGGTCAATTAGTATTCTTGTCTTTCTGAAGTCTTCGTCCACAACACACACACACAACACACACACACACACACACACACACACCACAAGGCAAACAACTGGGTGGCGCTGCACTGTGGCAACGTGCTCTCACATGGTAGAGCAGCCTGAGTTTCATATGTAACTCCGCTGTGACAAAGAAAATCGATATGATTATGATTATGAATTCTGGTGTTGTCAGCGTAGTGTTTTATTGCCTCCCCTTCTCACCCTCCCTCAACATTGCAGGACTTTTTGTGAAGGCTCAAGGGGTCTCCTACATGTAGATACTTGCTGGCTGATTGCTGGAACAGCTGATATGAAACTGTCTGAGTTAGTTACATTTTCTTGAACAAACTCCAATTTCCAAAATCCATATTTGAATTCTCTCTATTTTTCTCTCTGTCTGTCTGTCTGTCTCTCTCTCTCTCTCTCACACACACCACCACACACCACCACACACACACACACACACACACACACACACACACACAACACACACACACACACACACACACACACAAAGCCATCCGGAAGCAAACAATGTAACAGACCGTGGTGATGAGAGACATCACATTCCACACCACTTGTTGCACAAACCCGCTAAAACACAGCAACAGGACGAAGTGCCCCTAGCCATGAACACGATCCTATAACGTGCCGCCCGTTTGATGGATGGAGGGGGGGGGGATAAGGAAGAGGATGGGGAAAGAGAAGCTGGCTTCTGCAGGGTGTCGGGGAGGAGACAAGAGTGAGAGCAGTGATTCACTCAAGCAAATGGCGGAACAAGAGCACACTTGGCAACTGCGCTTGTCTGCCTGTTAAAACGTTCTGTAGAAAACTCAACTGCTCCACACAATCAATACCTAAGAAATATAAACGCATAAAGACAGAATGACAAGGTGTTTCTTATGGACGAAACAAGACAAACTGTTGGTACTGTTACTGTTATTTTTGTTTAAAGCCCAACTGACTGCGTAGAGCCATATCAGGGCTATAACCGTTTCAAAACATACACAATACTTCAATACGAAAAAAGGACAATAAAATCAAGTACACGTACCAATGCATTTGCACTCAGAATCTAAGACGATGCCCCTGCGTTGACTACTCCGTCGAATTTATCACACATATTCAAACATAACTGAGGACACTAAAACATACAGGGGGTGCAAAAGTAGGTATACAGTAAGTATCACATCATTACTATAATGCTTAATTCCGCTCTCGGCTGCGAATACCGACAGCAAGCAAGCAGTTTAAGTATCTGGGGATTAAGGCTGTGCTTGTTATTACATGCACATGCAATATTCATTTGTTTGTATAATAAATGCAATAACTGTTAATACCTACTTTTGCACCCCCTGTATATAAAAACGGGTCTAAACTACTTAAAGTGTCTCATTTCCCTCGAGCCAAAAATGCATTTAATATAAGTACCCAATTATTGATCCTGAGAGAAAGTACGTAAGATTTTATGAAACGCATACAGGTAAATGGACCAGTAAGGCAGAAAAATGATAAGAAATAAAAAGAAAGTAAGGGAAGAAGAAAGAAAGAAACAGAGTGACAGAAAAGAGGAAATTTCTAGCACAGAATTTCCAGATGGTGGGGACACTATTTTATACTGAAAGAGTCCCCAGCATTCCTACGGGAGTTGGCGTTTTCTACGGACGAAACAATACAAAATGTAGGTAAAACAAAACAAAATGTCCCAAATCCGGAAAGTTTGTTTCTTAAGTGTCTGTAGTGTATGCTTGACAAAGACCATCATCATTATGTGCCCTGCGTTGGCGATCATGGCCCTCCATACGAACCCATTCCCTGTCGCTGCAAGTACATCTCCCACCCTCTCTGTCTTCATCCACTCTGTAAGTCTCCCCAATATAAAGACCAGTTGGCCGAAAATGTGTGCCTGTCTTGTTTCCTTTGATTTAAATACACGTTCTGATTCTATTGTCATGTGTTTCTGATTAATATTTGCTTGGGCGATGGAGGTCCCTTTGATTCAGATCATGCAAGTAATCATAAAACATGCCATCTATGTGGAAGAGCACGCACTGAGGGGCGGGGGAGGGGAATGGGAGTCACAGGGAAAGTAAAGTCAGAAATGGGAGAGGATATCTTGGAGGCAGGATATTGATTGTGTATGTGCTCAGATGGGGGGGGGGGGGGGTAGTGGAGGGAGAGTTGTTTCAATATTCTCCTTTCCAGTTCAATCAAATCCCACTGCTTGTCAGCTAACCAAGAAGGAAGTTTGAATGATGAGCATAATTTTACACATGAAATATTGATTATGGAAGATGGGGAAAGGGAGAGAAGAACTTCCTCATTACCATCTTCAACATCCGTCTTCTCTTCCTAAATTCCATCCTCCTTAATTTTGGAACCGTCAGTCACATATTGACATGACAAACACAAACAGTTCGACATTTCCAGCGTATTTGTAGGGTTTAGGTTTGTTTACTCTGATGATCTGGTTTCTGTGTGGTATAATACGTCTAACACATTACTGTATTGTAAACCTGTTTTCCGTTTCGTGTTTCCTTTTCTTTCTTTACCTTTTCCTGTTTTATTTCAGTCTGAACATTCACATTATTTCTCTTCTCTCCATCCACCTAACCACCCTCTCTCTCTTCTCTTTCTCTCTGTCTCTGTCTCTCTCTTTCTTTATCTGTGTGTCTGTCTGTCTAGGTGTTGTGTGTGTGTGTGTGTGTCTGTGTGTGTGTGTGTCTGTCTATCTGTCGCTCTCTCTTCTCCTCCTCCTATTTCTCTTCTCTCCATCACCTACCACCCTCTTCTCTTCTCTTTCTCTCTGTCTCTGTCTCTCTCTCTCTCTATCTGTGTGTCTGTCGTCTGTGTGTGTGTGTGTGTGTGTCGTGTGTGTGTTGTCTTCTATCTGTCGCTCTCTCTTTCTCCTCCCTCCCTCCTTCTTTCCCTCTCTTTCTCCAATCTCTCTCTCTCTTTCTCTCTTTCTCTGTCTTTCTCTCTCTTTCTCTCTCTTTCTCATGTGTGTCTTCTCTCTCTTTCTCTCTCTCTCTCTTCTTCTTCTCTCTCTTTCTCTTCTCTCTCTCTCTTCTCTCTTTCTCTCTTTCTCTCTCTCTCTCTCCGTTCAGAGATGCCAGCAATGACCTTGCCAGTGAGCTAAAAGTTCCAAACTGGAACAAACAGATAACTGAGCTCAGTAAATCTTTTCAACTGTCAAGCAACGACTACAGCGCACAGATGCAGGAAAACCAACACCAGATGTTTTCATGAAATTAAATGCAAACGGGGCGGGTGGGTGGCAGAATGGGTGGGATGGAGGGTGAATCAGTGTTTTTACGGAGCAATGGGAAGGCAGCGTCTAATGGATCCTTAAATCAAAAGTGGATTTACGGCATGAATGAATGAATGAATGAATGAATGAATGAATGAATGAATTGATTGTTTGATTGTTTGATTGTTTGATTGATTGATTGGTTGGTTGGTGGTTGGTTGATTGGTTGGTTGGTTGGTTGGTTGGTTGGTTGGTTGGTTGGTTGGTTGGTTGGTTGGTTGGTTGGTTGGTTGGTTAGTTGGTTGGTTGGTTGGTAGGTTGGTTGGTTGGTTGGTAGGTTGGTAGCTGGGTTGGTTGGTTAGTTGGTAGGTTGGTTAGTTGGTAGGTTGTTGTTGGATGGTTGAATGAGTGAGTGAGTGAGTGAGTGAGTGAGTGAGTGAGTGAGTGAGTGAGTGAACGAGGGATTGATTGATTGACTGATTGATTGATTGATTATTTGATTGTTTGATGGATTGATCAAGTGAAATGTCTTCGTAATGTGATAGACCAAAGTAGTTATGATAGATGTAGACAGTAGATAGGCCAGACACAGTGTTTTGCCTTCAAGTAAAGACAGACAATGGAAGAACAAACTTGACTGATGATGCACTTAGTATCTGCCCGCTGAAATGTAATGTAGGAGTACGAGCTTGGGTGCCTCAGTTTCAGTTTCAGTTTCAGTTTCAGTTTCAGTTTCTCAAGATGACGTCTCCCCTCTCCCTCGCTTCAAATTCATATTCATATTCACTTTTTTTTTTCAAACCAAGACTTGAGAAAAGCAAGAAGGCTAACTGGTCTTCAAGGGGTGTGACCAGGGAAATCTACCTATCTCTCCAATGTTTTATGTACCAAGGCAACCGGGCAATGCCCAGCTCTTCACGATTTTCAACTACCGTGGGATCTTTAGCGTGCGGCAGCCAGAAGGCACACGGGTCCGACTCGTCTTGCGTGTGTCCCCTTTCAAAGGACTAGACGTTCAGTTCGATTTTCCGGTCAAACTGAGGAGAAAAGTCGGGGCCTGTACGGGGAGCGAAGCCTGGAACCTAGAGTTTAGTTATTGGCAGGCGAACGTCTGAACCATTCAGCCACTCTTCTCCCTATCCCACGTGCCCCAGAAACCACAGAAAGGGTTTCCAACATGTTTCACTCACGTGGTAGTACAGCAACAGGAAAGCTGGAAGGAAAGAGAGCACCAGGTAGACCCAGGGAAGGAATATTGGACGGACTTACAGGATGGCTGAGGACAGAGAGGGTGGAAGAAGTGCTTGCGGCAACAAGGGATAGAAACATATGGAGGGCCATGATCGCCAACGCCATGTGGCAAGGCACTTGATGATGATGATGATGATGATGATGGTAGAACAGGGTCAATGACCGGAAGACAGAAGATGGGGAAAGCAATTCATCTAACCTTTTGACCCCCGCACCCTATCCACCAGTTTCTTGCAGAAAGCTGGTAGATAGGGTGAGGGAATCAAAGGGTGAAGTTTTTGCTTTGCTAGCATGGTTGACGATGCAGAATGCTGGTGGACAGGGTGCGGGAGTCCAAGGGCTGAGTGAGGATGATTGTCTACACTTTTGAACACACGAAATCGATTGTGAGTGTGGAGGGGAGGGAGGGGGAAGCAGGGGGAAGGGTAATTGGGTTCTGCATGTATATGTGTGGGAGTGGGGAGGGAGGTAGGAAATGTGTGTATGCACGCGCGGTTCCGTGTGTGTGTGTGTGTGTGTGTGTGTGTGTGTGTGTGTG
>JAPXFY010000012.1:81209182-81216682 GCA_030674185.1 Monoplex corrugatus | reverse complement strand
GACGGTTAACAAGAAACATCACAAGGGTGGGGAAGGAACCCAGAACACTAATGCCTCGCCACTCTCCAGACAATCACCTCCCAAGCTCCCGACACCATTCGACAGCCATTTCATCAATCAAAGGGGAGGAGGGGGGCGGGAGGTCTATCCACGCGTTGCATGACCCAGTACATCAGTTACCTTGTTTACAAACCAAATGGCAAATAGGGAGACGACAATCTCCCGGACATAGCCACACAATGCGCATCATCCAGGTCCAGACCAGCCTCCGGACCAAGAGAGAATGGAAGAGCCCTCTCTCGCACCACTCTGGTCTTTCTAGCAAAATATGTCAGCAAATGTAAGTACGGCACTCCTCTAGATATTTCATACATGTTTTATCTGGAATTATAACTTAGATGCTTGGAATACAAAATGAAAGACAAGAGGTAGGGAGCGGGAAGAGAAAGAACGAGAGAGAGAGAGAGAGAGAGAGAGAGAGAGAGAGAGAGAGAATGAAAAAGAGAGATGTAAGAATAGTGAGAGAGAGAGAGAGACAGAGATAGAGAGAGAGAGAGACAGACACAGAGACAGACAGACAGACAGAGAGAGAGAGAGAGAGAGACGTAAATTTATATAGAGAGATTTGTTTATTGTCATAAATGTTAGTATGTAGCATAGTATTATCAATATCTCTACGAAAAAAGCAATTCATCTACATATACAATATGTCTCATAAATAAAGAAGAAAAAAATAAACATGCATCTACAACTGTAAACCATTAAATATGTAGAAACGAAAACTGGTTATACCTAAATAAACGAACACACACTAGAATACATATATGCAGGGTATTTGGCACTTCAGCAAAACGTGATAGCTCGAAGCGTTGATTTAAATGTTTATATTGCCATAAAAAACACTACTGCAATACACACCAGGTCACAGAGAAACCCAGGCACCAGGACATGCTGTGAATAATTAATGAAAATGTTGATCTGTCCACTGAAAGATAAGCATGCAGACCGTGCAGTAGATAATATACACACTGGGGGGGGAAAAGATGAATGAGGAAGGACATGCAGAGCACTCAGAAACAAAAACAAACACACAAACAAAAAAACAACAAGAGAAGATAACAGCACCGGCAGTAACAATAATAATGGCAGCAGCGGCGAAAACAGCCATAACAACAAAAATAAAAATGACATAGACATATAAATAAAGACAGCGGAAGGAAGAGGAACAGCCATAGAGCAAACCATTCGATGTATTGAAGCCTCCGCAAAGGATCAAAAGTTTACCAGGAGATGGTTCAACAGACTCTGTGTTCATTGAGAAAAAAATGAATGCTTCCCATTTCTACACTGGTGTGTTGTGTGTGTGTGTGTGTGTGTGTGTGTGTGTGTGTGTGTGTGTGTGTGTGTGTGTGTGTGTGTGTGTGTGTGTGTGTGTATGTGTGTGTGTGTTGTGTGTGTGTTTGTGTGCACGTGTGTGTGTGTTGTGTAAGTTTGTGTGTGTGTGCACGTGTGTATGTGTGTCTGTATGTGTGTTTGAGTGTGTGTGTGTGTGTGTGTGTGTGTGTGTGTGTGTGTGTGTGTGTGTGTGTGTGTGTGTGTGTGTGTGTGTGTGTGTGTGTGTGTTTAAGCATTTATTGGATATGCCCATTCATCAGCTGATCTAAACAACGTAATGTCTCCTCATCCCAGCAACAACCCAGTCTTACAGCCTTTTCCTGGTTACCTCCCCTGCCACCCCACCTCCGCTCCCAGACCCTCCTCCGTGCCAGTGGCTGATAATATAATTGTTGATTGAGTTCCTTTGTGTGGTCACACTACTGGTGACTGTTCATTGAGTGTCTTAGTGTGGTCACACTACTGGTGACTGTTCAGTGAGTGTCTTAGTGTGGTCACACTACTGGTGACTGTTCATTGAGTGTCTTAGTGTGGTCACACTACTGGTGACTGTTCATTGAGTGTCTTAGTGTGGTCACACTACTGGTGACTGTTCATTGAGTGTCTTAGTGTGGTCACACTACTGGTGACTGTTCATTGAGTGTCTTAGTGTGGTCACACTACTGGTGACTGTTCAGTGAGTGTCTTAGTGTGGTCACACTACTGGTGACTGTTCATTGAGTGTCTTAGTGTGGTCACACTACTGGTGACTGTTCACTGAGTGTCTTAGTGTGGTCACACTACTGGTGACTGTTCAGTGAGTGTCTTATGTGGTCACACTACTGGTGACTGTTCAGTGAGTGTCTTAGTGTGGTCACACTACTGGTGACTGTTCATTGAGTGTCTTAGTGTGGTCACACTACTGGTGACTGTTCATTGAGTGTCTTAGTGTGGTCACACTACTGGTGACTGTTCATTAAGTGCTTAGTGTGGTCACACTACTGGTGACTGTTCAGTGAGTGTCTTAGTGTGGTCACACTACTGGTGACTGTTCATTGAGTGCCTTAGTGTGGTCACACTACTGGTGACTGTTCATTGAGTGTCTTAGTGTGGTCACACTACTGGTGACTGTTCACTGAGTGTCTTAGTGTGGTCACACTACTGGTGACTGTTCATTGAGTGTCTTAGTGTGGTCACACTACTGGTGACTGTTCAGTGAGTGTCTTAGTGTGGTCACACTGCTGGTGACTGTTCATTGAGTGGCTTGGTGTGGTCACACTACTGGTGACTGTTCATTGAGTGTCTTAGTGTGGTCACACTACTGATGACTGTTCATTGAATGTCTTAGTGTGGTCACTCTACTGGTGACTGTTTATTGAGTTTCTTAGTGTGGTCACTCTACTGGTGACTGTTCATTGAGTGTCTTAGTGTGGTCACACTACTGGTGACTGTTCATTGAGTGTCTTAGTGTAGTCACACTACTGGTGAGTGTTCACGGTATTCCTTAGTGTGGTCACACTACTGGTGAGTGTTCACGGTATTCCTTAGTGTGGTCACACTACTGGTGAGTGTTCACGGTATTCCTTAGTGTGGTCACACTACTGGTAACTGATGACTAAGTTCCTCAGTGTGCTCACTATACTGGTGACTATTCAATGAGTTCCTTACTGTTGCAGCACTGCTTCAGATGGACATGTGGACGATCGATGGCAATATCGTGAGAAATTGTTTGCGGCTGACCACGTATTTGACAGCAGGACGTGATTCGTTTTGTCAAGCCTGAGAGAAGATAGGAGTGAGTGAAGCAAAGACGACAGGGAAGAATTAATGGACGGATGAAGAGAGAGAAAGAGAAAAGAAAAAGGGACAGAGTTTAGCGCACGCATGGGAAGGAAAGGGGGCGGTTGGGATACAGAAGGGAAGACGGTACACATGACTGTACACAATGAACCTATTTTGGGGAGCGTAGGTCTTGGGAGCGTAGAGATATAAAGACAGCCAGCCAGCCAGCCAGCCAGACAGCCAGACAGACAGCCAGACAGACAGCCAGACAGACAGACAGCCAGACAGACAGACGGACAGCATCAGTGGGTGCAGGGGATTAAGGTTAGACAGACAAGTCTTGCAACGTGGTCTGTCACGTGAGGATAATCTATGTGCAATGTTTTTAAAATTATGTTTTATATGCTTCCATCAATACTGTACGGATGCGAGGCGTGGACAGTCAGCAAGCAAAGCCAGAGCAAGATTGAGGCAGCCGAGATGTGGTTTCTAAGAAGAATGTTGAGAGTTCCATGGACAGCAAAGAAAACAAATGAGACAGTCTTGACGGAGGCAGACACAAGTAGATCACTCATAAGTAAGATTAGGAAAAGACAGGCAACATTTATAGGCCATTTTATGAGGAAGGATTTGGAGCACCTGGTCACAACGGGAAAGCTGGAGGGAAAGAGAGCACCAGGTAGACTCAGGGAGAGAATGCTGGACGGACTTGCAGAGTGGCTGGGAGATACTAGGGGCAACGAGAGATAGAGACAGATGGAAGTCCATGGTCGCCAACGCCATGCGGCAAGGCACCTGATGATGATGATGATGCTTCCAGGATGTATACTGAACAACAACAAAAAACAACAACAAAAAGAAAACAATTGTCGTTTCAGAAACAAAAACAACAACAACAACAATAAATATAGCATGGCCATTTTTATTTTTGTGCGAAATTTCTTATTGGGTTCAAGGATCGTACTACTTTCAATGTCATGGCTATCCAGCTTCTTACATTCTCAAAATGTAAAGGAGAGCGAGCGAGAGAGAGAGAGAGAGAGAGAGAGAGAGAGAGAGAGAGAGAGCGAAGAGAGAGAGAGAGAGATTGAAAGACAGAGACGCAGAGAGATCATGACCTTCAATATAACATGAATAGAATCACAAAGAGAACCTCTCAATTTCGCTCCCCCACATTCACGCGCCTATCCACACACACACACACACACACACACACACACACACACACACACACACACACACACACACACAAACATACACAGGCGTGCGCACGCACACATACACAAACACACACACACACACACACACAAACACACACACATACATGCACGCGCACACTCACACGGACGCACACACAAGCACGCACACATACACACACACGCGTACACACACACATGGACACACCCACACACACATACGCGCGTGAATGTGTGTGCATGTAGATTTGTTTGGGGCGGAAGGGAAAGGGGCGCGGAGCTTTGGTCTTTACCCGTTACGCTGGCACCAAACAAAATTGACTTGAATGTCTCAACCGACGTCATCTGAAGGCAGCCATGAGCTAATCCCAATTCCCTCTGAGCTTTGAACACAGAACTTGAGCGCCGATCGATACAGAAGAGGATCCATTACACTCGTATCTTACCCATTGGCAGGATTCTGTTACCTTGCTTGGCTCTCGCTCTTTTGTCCTCCACTGACGACGAGCCCCTGGTTCCTCTTCCTTGACTTGTCTGCCTGTACATAATCCCCTACGGCAATGTGGAGATTATCCAGGCCATTTGTGGGGGGGGGGGGGGATGTTTCTGGCTTTTTTCTGGAAGAAACAACAGACTTGGATCTTGGCCATTATCCTACCAATCAAATTAACCCTGACTGCTCAGTCTTTGACACGTTCTGTCTGTGGACCGTCCCAGTGGCACCATGGGGATTAACCAAACCGTTGAGGGGTGTTTCTGGCTTTATTCTGGTACCAACTAACTTTATCTTTGTCTTTAGCCTAGCAGTGAAATCTACTCACTTAGATCTTTGTCCCCTGCCTGCCAGTGAGATGAATTCGCTTAGATTTTGGCCCTTAGCCTGCCAGTGAAATCAACTAAATTAGATATTGGTTCTTAATTTCAGCCAATGAAATGAATTCATTTAGATCTAGGACCTTAGCCTGCTGACAAAATGAACATTTAGATCTTGGCCCTTAGTCTGCCAGTGAAATGAACACATTTATATCTTGGCCCTTAGCCAATGAAATGAACTCATTTAGAAACTGGTCGTTAGCCTGCCAGTGAAATTAACACACTTAGATCTTGGTTTCAGCCTGCCAGTGAAATACACTCACTTAGATCTTGACCCTTAGCTTGCCAGTGAAATTAACACGCTTAGATCTTGGTTCTTAGCCTGCCATTGAAATCTACTCACTTACATCTTGGCCCTTAGCCTGACAGTGAAATGAACTCATTTAAAATCTTGGCCCTCGTATGCCAGTGAAATGAACTTAAATCTTGGCCCTTAGCCTGCCGGTGAGATGAACTCACTTAGATCTTTGCCGTCAGTCTGCCAGTGAAATGAATTGCTGAGGTCTTGGCTGTAAGCCTGCCAGTGAATTGAACTCATTTAGATCTTGGCCCTGAGCCTACCAGTGAAATGAACTAAGATCTTGGCCTTCAGCCTGCCAGTGAATTGAACTCTCTTAGATATTGGCCCTAGCCTGCCAGTGAAATGAACTCATTAAAATCTTGGCCCTTAGCCTGCCAGTGAAATGAACTCATTAAAATCTTGGCCCTTGGCCTGCCAGTGTAACAAACTCTTTGGGTTCTCAATCCTTGACTCGTCTGTCTGTAATACTGCTCCTTGAGGCACCAAGGGGGATTACCGGGCCGGTTGGGTGTTCCTGGTTTTGTCCTGGATCAAACCAGACTTCTGTATAGAGTGGAAGTGGTGAGATTGATCATAGAGGATGGTGGAATGGGAAGATTGCAGGAAGAGATTGGGGTAGATGGGAATGTAACTATTGACCGTCGATTATACGCAGAGTATTGACTGCTTCTCTTTGGTACCAGTACGTTGCTGGTACGTGCCTTTGATGATGCTTCCAAGTGTACACCAGTTATTATCTAGTCTACGCCACATCTGCACACGTACGTGTAGCTCTCCATACGCGCTCTGTCTCCGGTGTCTCTGTGTCTGTTTCGCATACCGTTACCATGTAAATGCACACTGGCACACACACAACACACACAACACCACACACACACACAACACACCAACACACACACACACACACACACACCAACACCACACACACTCACTCACTCACATACTCTACTCACAACCATCATTACTCTCACTACACACACACACACACACACTACACACACACACACACAACAACACAACACACACACAACACACACACACACACACACACACTCACACCACCACACCACACACACACACACACAACACACACACAACACACACAACACACACACACACACTCACACCACACACACACACACACACACACACACACCACAACAACACACACACAACACAACACCACACACAACACAACACACACACACGTGGCACACACACGCGCACCCACATGTACACAGACACGTAGTTACACACGCATACATATACACGTACACACACGAACACACACACATACTCACACATGCCCACAGACTCATATGTCTTTAATGTTTGCCACTAATGTAGCCTATGTGTTTGTGTGGGCGTGCGTGTGTGGTTTAAGTGTGTGTGTGTGTGTGTGTGTGTGTGTGTGTGTGTGTGGTGTGTGTGTGTGTGTGTGTGTGTCTGTGTTGTGTGTGTGTGTCTGTGCTTGTGTGTGTGTGTTCTATGTGTGTCTGTGTGTGTGTCTGTCTGTCTTCTGTCTGTGTTGTGTATGTCTGTCTGTCTGTCTTTCTGTATCTGTCTGTCTGTCTGTGTCTTTGTGTGGGTGGGGGAAACACGTTGCATGCGGTGTCATGCACTACTCTACCTTTCCATTTTTTTTCTCTTTCTGAACCCAGTCAGCAAAGGACAAAACAAAAAAAAACAAAAGCAAATCAAATCCAAAAACGCTATATACAAAACTTGGGAGAAGTAAAAAAAAAAACAACAACAACAATATAAAAGACACACAAATCAATGATAAACCAGAACTTCGGAAAAACTGCACTTGTTTTCTTTGAGCGTCGTCTTTCTATATTTACCCCAGGGGAAAAGTCTGCTGACCAACCAACCGCCCACAAACAAGATGTGCACGTCTCCGCGTTATCGTCAATCCCCCCCCTCCTCCCCTCCCCCCCCTCCCCCCATTCCCCACTGATCCAATGTTTCGTT
>JAPXFY010000012.1:81176682-81191682 GCA_030674185.1 Monoplex corrugatus | reverse complement strand
GAACGCCAAAAAAACAAAAGTGTTACATATCAAAGGCAAAGACACTGAAAACAATCATGTCATCTTGATTTCCTTTGAAAATGTTAAGGATTTCAAATGTCTTGGTTCTGTAAAAACTGATGTTGGAACCTGCTCCAAAGACATCAAAATAAGAATTGAAATGGTAAAGCAAAAAATGGTCCAACTCAACAACATCTGGAAAGACAGAGGCATACCAAATGGCCTAAAAATGTTTGATCTGGCCAGTCATGATTTATGGCTGCCAAGCCTGGACTCTGAGAAAAACTGATTGCTGAAGAATTGGGCCTAAATATTCAAGAAATTGTCCACAAAAGTCAAGACAGAGCAGCCTGGAGGGAAATGGTGTTGTCAAAATGTGCAGTGGCCAACACCAAACCCGGTGATACGGACAGGTGAAACAAAGTTTTTTTTTATGTAAATCCTCTTTATTAACATACAACGACAACAACAACAAAACTAATGCAAACAATGTAAATATTAGTCAATATTCTCAATGACAAAATTTTGTATGTAAATCCTCTTTATTGACAAACAATAACAAGCAAAAAATTTCTAATGCAATGTAAATATTAGTCAATATTCTCACTGACAAAGCTTTTTATGTAGATCCCTCTTTACTGACAAATAATGACAAGCAAAAAAACTCTAATGCAAATAATATAAACATTAGTTAATACTCTCACTGACCAAATTTTGTTTACGTAAATCCTCTTTATAGACATACAATGACAAGCAAAAAACACTAATACAAATAATGTAAATATTAGTCAGTACTCTCAATAACAAAGTCAAAATCATCATGTCCTGAACAATATGCAAATATCAGTCAACACTCTCAATGACGAAGTCAGGATCATCATGTTCTGAACATTACTCTTTAATAACGGATGTATACATAATTTATTCGTCAAACACACCGGTACTACATAATAAGGCATCATGTGGTTTTGTGTGGATTACAAACAAGATTTTATAAATTCTACAAAAACAACTAAGCAGTGTTTCTCCTGTTTCTTAAAAGCACTTTAACATTCTGTGAATGTTGAGATAATCTTGATCGGTACAAGCTCTTCCATCCTTTCTGACCCTTAACTCTTTTGCTACCTTATGTTTACTGGGGGGTTTTCCACCGTACTCAGGGAGGTTACCCTTGTGCTCACTTTCTGTTTGTTTTTTCTTCTGTCTCATTTTCTGCGAAACCTTAATGGCCACAGAAGCTGGCACATTTCTTTACAATGCGATGATGATGATGTCGATGAGGATGATAATCATGATGCTATGGAGTTCCATCTAGTAATGAGACTGCGTGACAGAGCTGTACTCTATGCTTACTCTCATAATATATCCTGGCATCAACCAGGCCCTTTAGATACAGACACCTGTGGTGCTGGTCAGAAGATTTGAGGAACACCCTCAATGATGCACCAGCGAAGTGGATGAGACTCGACTGTATGGTCCCAGTCTTCCCAATCAGCCCATAGCACGCCCTACTCTGGGTAGGACCCAGTAAGAACCAAAAACTCCCACAATGATTTTTGAAAGGACTGATGGGGATTTGAACCCACAACCTCCCAGTCAGTGGTCCACTGCTGTTTACTGAATGTTCTAACTGTGAAAAGAAGAAAATCTATTTCTACTCACTAGTGTAACAAACCCGACAAAAGAAATGGGTTTTTCGTTTGTAATTCTGTGCATTTCAGTGGTGGATCTCATTAGTGGGGTTACCATACCTAAAACAGTGTCTAAAAAAGCTGGTGGTGGACATTCCATCAATGAGCAGCCAGGGTTCATACTACAATTATTTTGTTCTTTTGATATCATTTTCATCTACCAGCACGCACACACGCACGCACGCACGCACACACACACACACACACAAACACACACACACAAAACACACAAACACACACACACACACACACGCACGCACGCACGCACGCACGCTCGCTCGCTCGCTCGCACGCACGCACGCACGCACGCACACACACACACACACACACAAACCACATCACACCACACCACACCAACCCACTGTGGCAACACACGAACAGCATTTCACACGATAAATCTGTTATGGGAAGACAAAAAATACGAAATTCAAAATGTCATGAAAAAGACAGTATGTGATAAGTAGTCATGGCAAAGCATTTTGCAGTTAGCATACCACAGAGAAACAAAAAAGGTTTGTAAACAATTACATCTAACGGAGTCAATCGGATTTTTAACTCTTAATGACTTAAAGAACACTTCTTTATAAAGTTATTCCTGAGCACAAAAGTTTGTGGTAAAGAACATAATCAGAAATTTCTCTCCCATTCAACATCTCTCTCTCTCTCTCTCTCTCTCTCTCTCTCTCTCTCTCTCTCTCTCTCTCTCTCCTCTCTCTCTCTCTCTTCTCTCTCTCTCTCTCTCTCTCTCTCAGTCACATATCATCTGAACAGTAACAACTATAACAATCATAACATACAAAATACTACATCACCATCAATTATTATCACCCATCATATAACTGTCATCACATACAAAACAATCTATCGTTATCAATTATTATCACCCATCATATAACTGTCATCACATACAAAACAATCTATCATTATCAATTATTATCACCCATCATATAACTGTCATCACGTACAAAACAATCTATCATTATCAATTATTATCACCCATCATATAACTGTCATCACATACAAAATAATCTATCGTTATCAATTATTATCACCCATCATATAACTGTCATCACGTACAAAAATTATATATATATCGTTATCAATTATTCTCACCCATCATATAACTGTCACTGCACACAAAATAATATATCATTATCAGTTATTATCACGCATCATGTAAATGTCATCACATACAAAATAATCTATCATTATCGATTATTCTATCACCATCACCATCACCAACATTAGGATTTCTAGAATACAAGTCTTGATCCTGAAGAAGAAATACAAAATCTCAACACAAATACACATAATGAAAGAAAAACGTAGCCTACTCCTCTTCCCCATCACAACAATACAGACAGACACAGGATTTCTACGATGCTAAAAACAGTAGGAAGAGAACTCAAGCCCTGAGACACAAATGTTGTTCCATACAGACGCCGGCACACAACAGATACAAGTGGAGAATCTGTGTTGCTGGCCTTCATGCCAATGGCATGATTGGCAGTTACTGTTATTTTTGTTTAAAGCCCAGCCGACTGCGCAGAGCCATATCAGGGCTATAACCCGTATTAAAACATACTATTTCAACAAGAGAAAAAAAGAAAAGAAAATGAAGTACACATATCAATGCATTAGCGTACGTAATCAAAGGAAATGCCCCTGGCGTTGATCCCTCCATCCAATTTATCACACAAGGGATTTAAAAAACATACCTGAATACAAATTTGAACACAACTAAGGACACCAAAACGGGTACAAAAACGGGCCTAAATTATCTAAAATTGCTTCTGCATATCTCATTTCCCTAGAGCCAAAAAGGCATTCAAACACATGTACTCAATTATCAATCCTAAGAAAAAGTATGTAAGACTTTTGTCGAATACATACAGGAAATGGACCATTAAAGCAGAAAATGACAGGAAGAAATGAAAGAAAGTAAAGGAACAAGGCAGAAACAAAGAGAGTGACAGAAAAGAGTTTTCAGACGGTGGGGATACTATTTATACTGAAAGAGCCCCCGGCATCCCCATAGGGGGTGTTAATGGCATGATGGGCAGTTAAGTAAGACAGACTTGTCCAAGAAGATTAGATCAAAACCACAGCAAAGTAACATAAACTTAATCTCAATGAATCGCCAATTATAAAGTAGGCAAAAATGTCCAAGAAGACTAAATCAAAACCATAGCATAGTAACACAGACTAGACCTAAATGAATCACCAATTACAAAGCACACAAAAATGTCCAAGAAGACTAGACCAAAACCACAGCAAAGTAACATAAACTAAACCTAAATGATTCGCCAATCATAAGGTACACAAAACTGTCCAAGAAGACTAGATCAAAACTGCAGCAAATTATACAAAGACTAGACCTAAATGAATCACATGTTCTAAATCATACAAAAACGTCCATACAAATCGATAACATTAACAATAAGTTCATTTGTTCAGCAGAAAAGTCCACGTTGAAAATGTATTCATAACACTTTACATAGTAATGGACTGTCATTACATTTCATACCAAGGTAACGCTAAGCCTATATGCTATAGTTCTCCTAGTAATCATGCAAAGGAGTAAAAAACATGTGCGCATTCATCAACACAGCAAGTACAGTCAGTTCAGCCAGAAAATGTGTGTTCACAGCTCTACATACACACATCATTAGCCAAAAATGATATAAAACCAAGTCACCATTAAAGCCTGTTACAACTTTTGAACAATATCACTCTCATCCTGTGTCAAAGTTCATGTTCAATTTTTTTTCTTGTCTTTCTGGACAAGATTTATGACTCAAGTGTAAAGATGTCTAAATAGAGAAACTTAAGGAACTCTTTTTTAAGACCATTGTACTTAGAGAGATACCTTTGTGCTCACCTTCTTTTTTTTTTGTTCTAGGCCACCTCAATGGCCAAAGAAGTTGGCACAATTTTTACAATGTGATGATGGGGGAGGAGGAGGGGGATAATCATGTTGCTGTGGAGTTCTATCTAGAATTAAGTTTAAAGAGATTACCTTTGTGCTCATCTTCTTTTTTGTTGTAGGCCACCTTAATGGCCAAAGAAGTTGGCACAGTTTTTACAATGTGATGATGGGAAGGAGGAGGAGGAGGAGGATAACCATAACGCTGTGGAGTTCCATCTAAAACTGAGTTTAGAGTTTGGAATCTATTCAAGAGGGACTCATTGCACTCAGATAATTTTATATGCATTCCACACAAACTGCCATCCTGTTATCTGACAGACTAATTCTTTTCCATCACATGGCACCTGTGATGTTGGTGCATATGGAATTCATTCCAAGCGCAGATACATCATCTTGAGAAACTGAAACTGGGAATGGTCCCTTTCATATTCTTTCATCTTCTGTAGATATTTTCTATAAAGGTCAAATCAAGTCACTGTCAGAAAATGCTTAGCCTGAGAAGCAGAACATGAGAAAATAGAATGAGGTCCAGAAACCATAGTCAAGCTGGCAAGAGGGGGGCCACAAGAATAAGGGGTCAGTGTGGCATGGCACAGTTTGTGTAATTAACCCTTTGACTCCTGCACCCTATCCACCAACTGTAAAAACTTAACCCTTTGACTCCCTCACCCTATCCACCAGCTTCCTGCAGGAAGCTGGTGGATAGGGTGAGGGAATCAAAGGGTTAAGTTTTTGTTTTGCTAGCATGGTTAACAATGCAAGATGCTGGTGAACAGGGTGCTGGAGTCAAAGGGTTAACGTACATTTTTATCCTGCTTCAGCTTTCCATTAGCATTCAATAAATACCTATACTTTTACCCTGTGTCAAAGTTCTGTGTCTGTGTCTAATACTATTTTCAATCTCTCCTTTTTGGTCAAGACCACAATGTTTAAAAAGGACAAATAACAAAACTCAAAATCTGAACACAGACACATACAACAATAACAAATACTCCCTACCTCATCATCATAATATCATAATACATAAAATATATCACCACAGACATTACATAATGTCAACTCTTGCACAGAAAGTCTAGACCAAAGGCAACATATTAAACACAGACTAGATGTGAATGAATGACTATCTATAAACCACATTAACATGTCTAGACAAAAATAACTGCCTTATGTTAAGCCAGTTTCTTATTTTGACTCTTTTACCTTCCACAGAAAATTTCAAACTGTCATGCAAACATGTGTGTGTACGTACATAGACAGGTAGAAAGAGAGACAGACAAATGGAAAGAAAGAAAGATAGACAGATACAAATGGATATAGATGTCGTATGTGTACAAATGTATGTATGTATGTATGTATGTATGTATGTATGTATGTATGTATGTATATATGTATGTATGTATGTATGTAGGCCTACCTATGTATCTATGTATCTATGTATGTATGTACAGACTTAGATACATACATATGCTCACATATTCTCATTTGCTTAAATCAGACAGAAAATGTCACAACTGAACAAATACTGTTTCAACTTTCGATGAGCTTTCAATCACTCTGTGTACGTCTGACCCTGTGGCGAAGCTGCCCATCGTCATCAACACTCCTAGCATCCTTCTTGTTTCCATCTGTCTCCGTACAGCCATCCACACTTTCCGTCAGTCTTGCTGTCGCAATGGAGACAGTGAAAGGTTGAATGTTTGTGCTGTATGTGCTGGGTATGTCTGTCTGCTTGGGTGACACTGCCTCTGTCAGTGGCTGAACCAGACTGCCATTTTGCATACTCTCCGCACTGTTGTCTTCCGTATTATCTGTTGTCTCTGGCTGTCTGGCAGAGGTGGTTATCGTGAATGACTGTACATAACCTGCGACAGCATCATTGTCAATAATAATCCAAGGCCAAGTTCATATTGCTTATAGCCCAGCCGACTACTAGAGCCATATCAGGGCTAACACCATGTCAAAAATGACAACCACGTTAAGATAAAAGACAACAGTTAAAAAACATGCTCACCATTAATCTTCATCATCATCATCATCATCATCAGGTGCCCTGCCGCATGGCGTTGGCGATCATGGACTTCCATCTGTCTCTATCTCTTGTTGCCCCTAGCATCTCCCCTACCCTCCTCGTCCCCAGCCACTCTGCAAGTCTGTCCAACATTTTCTCACTGGGTCTACCCGGTGCTCTCTTTCCCTCCAGCTTTCCCGTTGTGACCAGGTGCTCCAAATCCCCCTTCCTCATAAAATGGCCTATAAATGTTGTTTGTCTTTTCCTAATCTTCCTTATGAGTGATCTACTTGTGTCTGCCTCCATCAAGACTGTCTCGTTTGCTTTCTTTGCTGTCCATGGATCTCTCAACATTCTTCTTAGAAACCACATCTCGGCTGCCTCAATCTTGTTCTGGCTTTGTTTGTTGACTGTCCACGCCTCGCACCCATACAACAGTATTGGTTCTATATAACATTCAAGAACTCTCTTCCTGATGTTGATTGACAGGCATTTGTTGGTAAGAATGCTTGTCATCTTCTTGAATGCTGTTTTGGCTTGGCCGATTCTACCGGCTATTTCTGATGTGCATCTGCCGTCTGATGAAATGATCATTCCCAGGTAACCTTGCAAGTCTAAAATGCAATTAAAGAAAAACATACTCGGATGTAAAATCATATCAGGTGAAATCTATTGATCTCTTGTAAAAACTGGAAAATTGCATCAGGAGGGATGTCTCGAAAGAGGTTCTTTAATTAAGGAGTCTGCCGTGTTGTGCTTATGCCTCACATCGTACAAGTCCCAGCAATCAAGAAGAAGGTGTCTGATGCTCAATGGCTCGTCACATGGTAAACACCACAGTGCCTCTTCCAATTTTAAAAGGTACGAATGAGTGTAGGATGTGTGACCCATTTGTAACCTACATAACACTGTCTCTTTCTTACAGTTCCCTGCAACAGATGGGAGAATTTCTTTCAGGTTGGGGCGAATTGGAAAAGTTTATTATCTGTCTGCTTATTCCAATCCTCCTGCCACAGAGCTGTCACATAACTGTGTACTTTGGATTATATATTTGTGTAAGGAATCAAGGACTTAGACATCTTTTCCCTTGTGGCGTTCTTGGCCAGACAGTCAGCCTTTTCATTGCCTCCAATATCAACATGGCTAGGGATGCAGGCAAAAACAATCTAGTAACCTTCACTTGTAAGAGTAGAAAACAAGTCAAAGAACTTCAAAAGCTCTAGGTGACTAACGTTTCAGCCAGAAATTGCCTGCAAAGCAGAAAGGGAGTCATAAAAAATGCCAAAAATCTTTACATGCATTGGGACACCATTTTTAGTGCCAAAACCAGAGCAGTCAATTCAGCAGTATAAACAGAACTTTCAGACAGAATATTCTTTGAAAATGTATGTTTGGGAACAGAAGGTACAACAGCAACACCATCATCAGACTTTGCTCCATCAGTGAAGATTCTATGGGATGATGGAAATTTCTGACACAGTTCTGCATAAAATGACTTGTATGCCAGTGAACTGATACAATCCTTGCGGAAAGAAGCAAGATCAAAACAGACCATCGTGTTTTTCAAGGTCAATTATGAAGTCTGGAATTTTTACATCGTTGTGCTGAATATCTTGTTTCATAAATGTCTTAAAATTGTATGAATTTGGTGAAATGGTTTGCACAACGTATAATTAACTGGGATGTCATATTCCTGAATTCTCATTGGTCAAAATAAAAATAAAAGGTATTATGGGAGTTTTCAGCCCTGACAAGTTCTCATTTAGCCCTTTATTTCTACTTCCTGTTTCTATTATATTCACAAGATCTTGTTGGCCTTTTTCATTTTCTGCAATTGGAATGGTGACATCTGTGCAATTACCTAAAGTTGTTTCCAGATATCCCATTTCTCCAGAGCAGAGCCAAAAATGCACTTAATACATGTACCCAATTATCAATCCTAAGAGAAAGTACACAAGACTTTATCAAACTCATACAGGTGAATGAACCAGCAAGACAGAAAATTATAGGAAGAAATGACAGAAAACAAAAGAACCAGGCAGAAACAAAGTTAATGACAGAAAGGAGGAAATTTCTAGCACAGAGTTTCCAGAAGGCAGGGATAGTATTTATACTGAAGGAGCCCCCGGCATCCACACAGGAGATACCATGTAACTGAGATTAGTGATATATAACAAATATCAAAAAAACAAATTCTAACAGGACAGTTAAAATTCATTGCAGCTGAAAAACTCCTACATCAAGTGAGTGAAATTGTGGCAGTGGAAAGACTGTGATCATACAAACATATCCCAACTAATGTACATATGTCAAGTGTATTGTCCATGTTAGCTGACCAGCATAGCAGGTGGCTGCAGTCCTGGACCCAGGTGGTACCAGGATTTATCACAACAGGAAGTTGGAATAATAATAATAATTACAATATTTATATAGCGCAAAATCTTGATAAAATCAAATCTAAGCGCTGAAGCAGACACACACGCAAGCACGCATGCACGCACGCACGCACACACATGCACGCACACACACACACACACACACACTCACACACACGCATGGCTATAAATGGGGAGAAAGAATAAAAGCAATAAAAGCAAAAATAAAAGCAATGGAAAATTATAGAGAGCATAGCATATACAATTATATATTATAACCATGTGATTCCCCTCCGAGCGGAGACAGGCTGCAGAGGGGGGGGGGGGGGGGGGGGGGTTGAGTGAGGTTAGGATTTTATGCGGAGGAGAAAAGGTGAGTTTTGAGAGCGGACTTGAAGGAGACAAAAGTAGGTTGCTGACGGACTGAGAGAGGAAGTTTGTTCCAGAAGAGTGGACCAGAAACAGAGAAGGCTCGTGGACCATAGGTATTGAGCTTAGTGCGTGGAAAGCGAAAAGTCAGAGGATCAGAGGCAGAGCGGAGGGTACATGAGGGAACATAGATCTCAAGTAGGCTTGACAGGTAATCGGGGGCTGCGTTATTGAGGCTTTTGTAGCACATGGTGTCTAGTTTGTACTGTATGCGCTTTGATACAGGGAGCCAGTGAAGTTGTGCCAGGAGAGGAGATATGTGGTCAGCTTTTTTTCTTTTTGAGTACAAGGCGTGCAGCATTGTTTTGAATGCGCTGTAGGATGTGAATGGTGGAGGCAGGAAGACCAGACAGGAGTGAATTGCAATAGTCAATGCGAGACATTATGAAGGAGAGAACGAGTTTTGCAGTTGTTTCGACAGAGAGATACTTCCTGATCAAGCTTATACGATGGAGGTGATAGTAGCAAGATCTGGCAGTTTGAGAAACAAAGTTGTTCATGGAGAGGGTAGAGTCAATGCAGACACCAAGGTTTTTAGCTGAATCAGAAATTGGGACTGATGTGTTACATAATGGGAGAGAAAGAGGAGGCAGCTGAGAAAGTTTCTGACGGGTGCCAATGAGGATAGCTTCTGTCTTGTCGTCATTAAGCTGAAGTTTGTTGAACGTCATCCAGTTCTTAATGTCTGAGTAACACTCAGTGGTGCGAGTCAACAGGCGCTGTATATTATCAGGTGAGTCACTGTCTTGAAGTTGGGTGTCATCAGCATAGAAGTGGTGTTTTATAGAGTGGGAGTTGATGATGGTGGACAAGGGGGAGGTGTAAAGAGTGAAAAGAACAGGGCCAAGGACAGATCCTTGTGGAACACCACAGGTCAGGTATGCAGGTTGAGAGTAAGTGCCATTGATGAGAACAGTTTGTTTTCTGTTTGATAAATACGAAGTGAAATAGGAGAGAGCAATGTCAGAGATGCCAAAAGTATGATGAAGTCTAGAAAGGAGAATACCATGGTCAATGGTATCGAAGGCTGCAGACAGATCAAGGAGTGTGAGGAGAGAGACTTTGCCAGTATCAGTTGCAAGGAGGAGATTGTTGAGAATGTGTAGTAGGGCAGTTTCAGTGCTATGGCACTGGCGGTAGGCTGACTGGAAAGGATTGAGGAGATTGTTGGCAGACAGGTGAGAGTTCAGCTGGTTGAGGACGACTTTTTCAAGGAGTTTTGACAAGAAAGAGAGATTAGAGATAGGCCGGTAATTTTTCAGTTCATTTGGGTCTAAATTGTGTTTCTTGAGGAGAGGGTGAACAATAGCAGACCTGAAAGAATCTGGGACAGTTCCAGTTTGAAGAGAAGTGTTGATGATGTCAGTGATGAATGGGAGGAGAGTAGGGAGACAGTCGACGTAGAGAGAACCTGGAAGAGGATCCAGTTCGCAGGTTTTGAACGACATGGATCTGATTGTGTTGAGAATTTCTTCTTGTGAGACTGGGGTAAAAGTAGTAAGAGGTGTGCCAGAGAATGAAGGGTCAGGTGGGCATGGTTGACAGGGTGTCCTGTCAAGCCTGTCACGAAGAGTTTGTATAGCCTTAATAAAAATTAACATCGCTGGCCAGCATATCAAAGAAAAATGAAAAAGTACAAAGCGGCTCTGGAGATGAGATAATAGCAACAGCTCACCACCATCCCCACCAATACTGAATAATGCACATAATCATCATCACAAGCAATAACAACAACCACCATCACAACAAAAGCCACAACATCAAAAACCAAGAGCAATAACCAACAACAACCATTATAACCAAGAACAATAACCACCAACAACCATTATAATCACAAGCCCCCTCCACCACCACTGCCACAAACAACATCAACCCACCTGCACACTATCAATCCTTACCTATTTCTCTCTCTCCTTCTTCTTCTTCAGAACGGCTGATATCCCATCCACCGTTCACCTCCCAGTGGATATCATGGCTGTCCATTACGGCAGCAGATCTACTCTGTTGGCCGTTCATCATCTCCAGACCCAGTCTGTACCAAGTCAAGACGAAGGCTACTGTCAACCACAGGCAGTTGAACACAATCCCGCACACAGCACTGCTCACTGGGTAGTAGTATAGGTAGTATCTGAAAAGATATTTCCAGAGTTCAATTAAAACTAAAGATTCAGATGTACTGATGGGTCATAAGAAAAGATGAGAGGGGGTGGGGGGAGAAAAAAGTCAGAAACAAACAGAAAAAAAGACCCAAATAATGGAGATATTCTACTCGTATCTTTCACACAGTTAAACACTTCTGCCACAAAGACTCATCAAATGGCTGAAAAGGAACAGGAGACTGGCTATATCACTTACAAAAAACAAAGGTAGATAAGATTTTCTAACCACTTGAATGTTGTCCTGGAACAAAATGGTAAAAAAGATCTGACCTCAACATCTCCTGGGGTCACAATTATAAGGTGCCCATCTGCTCCCTCACTTTCCCCATCACTAAAGGGAGACAGAGTAGACAGGTACAAACCTTGTCATCCAACCATGATAAAACCATGTTCAACTGATGTACAACATTACAAACGTGGTAAGCAATGATTCTCATTATCACGACAATACATACACAATCAATGACGATTTTACAAACATGGTAAGCAATGATTCTCATTGTCACGACAATACATGCACAATCAATGACGATTATTATCAGCATTATCAACACAGAGATACTCATGACACAGTGTCTGCAGTGCAGAAACACTACAACTGCTGGGCATGTAAAAGTATCACACATGATGCATAAATCTGTGCCATGTTGAGAAACAAAACCTACAAACTGAAAAGCAAAATGAGATACACAGTACATTTAATATTCTTCATTTTCATGCATGTCAGTTTACTTTCAGTTGGAGTTCTTACTGAATAACTTTTTCTCAACATGGCATCTGTGTACCTGGAATAAATTCCACAAGCACTGACACCACAACAGTCCTGTGATTGAAAGGATCTGAAATGACCAATGCCTAACCATAAGCTATTCCATAAACCCTACACACTGGCAAGGTCTTGAGGTCCATAAGGTCCTACTGAGTGTATGGTTTCTGTGTACATCCTTTTATCAATCTGGTTATTAAAACAACTTATTGTTATTATTACTTAAAGCTCAGCCAACTGTGCACAGCCATACCAGAGCTATAACCATCTCACAGAAGATTATATAAAAAAAAATTAGACAAGAAAATGAAGTACACACATCAATGCATACATGCAAACAATCTAAGGATATGCCCCTGGCACTGACCATTCCATCCAGTTTATCACACGGTAGATTTTAAAAAAAGCATACCTATATACAAATGTAAACATACCTAAGGACACTGAAACTTACATATAAAAATGGGCCTAAATTTCCTAAAATTGCTTCTGCACATCACATTTTCTTGGAGCCAAAAATGCACATAATACATGTACCCATATTCAATCCAAAGAGAAAGTATGCAAGAATTTATCAAACACATACAGATGAATGGACAAGCAAGGCAGAAAATGACTGGAAGAAATGACAGAAAGTGAAGGAAGAAGGCAGAAACAAAGAGAGTGACAAAAAACAGGAAATTTCTACCACAGAATTTCCAGAAGGTGAGGATACTGTTTATACTGAAAGAGCCCCCGGCATCCCCACAGGGGGTTGAGAGGTTTGAAACAATTATGCTATATTCTGGTGAAATGTATCTTTTCATCAGCAATATTCTATGCAGTTTAAAAAAGTTACATCTAATGTAAAATAAATCAAATAAAACAACAAATCTGGTGAATATACTTTAATTTTGAGTAATGGGCGTGGAACTGCAGCTGTGCAGAGTAGAAAGTCAACTGACGGCTCTGGATTTCCAGCAACACTCCAACAGCTGGTTGATACTGAAAAAGATCAACATATATTTTCATAACCAATTTCAATGACATTTTCATAAATGGCTTTTGCCAATGACACCATAACATAGTGAGTATACAGAAAGAAAAAAATCTAAACTCTCTCTCCTGAAAAGTTTTGAGTGTGTAGCTGAAAATCTTTCTTGCATATTTTACAGAAACTTTGTATGAGTAAATCAACAGTCTGTTTCATAAAAACTGGTGTTTGAGTAGAAAGTGAGCATGTATAGTGAAGAAGTTTTTGGCCCCTTGAGTCAGTCTTACCTATCAAATTATAAGCACAATACTTTGTGACAGCAGAAGTAAGAAAATGAGCAGATGCACAAGCTGCAGCAATACAAAATGTATTAATTTATACATGAGACCTCCTTCACTCGGTGAACACCAAAAGTCATGAAATAAAGATCTATTAATATGCAACTGTAATCATTTATGAAATCAAGACTTATCAAGATGCAATGTAATCACTTATGACATATAGAATTGATTAAGATGCAACAATAATCATTTATGTACAAGATGTATGCAACTATGCAATGCATGAGATATGGAGGTGCAGAAATAATAGAATATTTTTCACAATACATCTAACTAAATGATATTGGTCTACGGGGGAAAATGACAAGGGAAATAACTCTGTCACAGAAATGTCAAACTGCAGCAAATGATGACACAAGGGAAATAACTTTAATGTAGCGAAGTAGAAATGCCGTAGAAGATGAAATCGGAAACCTTGGAGTGCATCATCCGAGTTCTAGTTTGTTCAAAACAAATTCATCGCAATCAGGCAACTCCATACACACTCCTTGAGCCTTTACAAAACTATGTATGCTCACAGTCTTCACCCTTAGACTCCCACACCCTGTCCACTAGCACCCTGCATTGCCAACCATGCTAGCAACGCAAAAACTTAACCCTTTGATTTCCTCACACTATCCACCAGTTTCCTGCAGGAAGCTGGTGGATAAGGTGAGGGAATCAAAGGGTTAAACTTTTGGTGCTGGCGGACAGATTGCAGCAGCCAAAGGGTTAAACTGTGGAAAAGAGAGGAGGTAGGGAGAACAGGATCTATGAAACACTAAGCCGACTCCACCAAAATGATCAAAGCATGAAGATGGGCAACAAACAGACCAGCTTTTATGCTGTGAACTGGGAAAGGAAAGGAAATAACATGAAATTTTGTTTTCCTATGGTATAAATAATAGTTGTTGGGTTGTTGTTTTTTCCACCCTGAAATATTGGAAGGTGGTCTGTGTTGATAGCATGGTTCTATCTGGTGTGTGGGTGCTCTTCGGTTTGAGCTGTCAAGATTTGGTGCCATGTAAACACTGTAATTATTATTATTATCATTATCATCATCATCATCATCATCATCATCATCATCATTATTATTATTATTATATCATTATTATTATTATTATCATTATATGCCAACTTACACATCTGATGTTGCTAATCTATTCATATCAAAACAATAGGAAATAGGATACTGAAAAAGAATTAAAAACTAAAGAGACTAGACCAAAAAGAGGGTAGTGGTGGGAAAATTACGGTACAAGTATTAACAGCAGTGTAATCATACAAATGATTTCACAGAGCTACATCATTCAGACTGATTTAGAAAAGGATAGACAGATAGAGGAG
>JAPXFY010000012.1:81169182-81171682 GCA_030674185.1 Monoplex corrugatus | reverse complement strand
ATTCAAGGACGCATTCAAAACAAATAAGTGAGGGAAGGAGGTGACATGTCAACTCACCCATTGTAATGAAAAGAGATGAACCATAACATATGCAATGTCAAAAAAAGTTATAAAAATAAGTTGTAATAAAACAGTGACTTCACATGTCATTTGGTCAAGCACTTCACATAAGCAGGTGAGACAAAGGCAGACATGTAAAGCCATTATACATATCAACTCTTAACAACAACAACAGCAACACCATAACAATAATAATAGCAAACACACACACACGCACGCACGCACGCACACGCGCAGCACGCGCGCACGTAACACACAGCACACACACCACACACACAGCACACACATACACACACACACGCACACACACACACACACAGAGTCACAGAAAAAGGGAGACTTTAAAATCTAAATCTATAGCACATGGGAAACAACTTAAAAAAACTGTTTTGAGATTCTGACTATCTGAGAGATAAAGAGCTTAAGAAGATTGCGAGAAAGAACATTTATTCAGTACAAAATTGAAAGATACACACACTGGTTCACCAAACTAATGATGTTTTGCAAAATTGTTTTCTCGAGTGTTCATATGTGCGCGTGTGTGTGTGTGTTGTGTGTGTGTGTGTGTGTGTGTGTGTCTGTGTGTGTGTGTGTCTGTGTGTGTGTGTATCTGTGTGTGTGTGTGTGTGTGTGTGTGTGTGTGTGTGTGTGTGAGTGTGGTGTGTGTGTGTGTGTGTGTGTGTGTGTGTCTGTGTCTGTGTTGTGTGTGTGTGTGTTGTGTGTGTGTGTGTCTGTGTGTGTGTGTGCGTGCATGTGTGTGTGTGTGCGTGCGTACGTGTGTGTGTGTGTGTGTGTGCGTGTGTGTTTGTGAGTTTTATCATTAACAACAAAACAGTATCTGCCATGAGCACCAAGTTCATATGTTTAACATCAGTCTATAATTACTACTGTAATTATTCAGTCCTTGATTTTAGTCTCACCAACATCTCTGTTTGGTGCAGAGTCTGGGACAATCAGCTCAAGAACCACCCGGTACTGCTGGCCTCTTCCCAACCCCTGAATTAACAGATTGATCATGTTCAAATCAACTGAGTATATCTACTGATCATATTCAAATCTATTCATATAATAATCTGTTAATAATATCTCACATGGACAAACAAATTACAAAATGACATGTCTCTAAAACAATATTGACAAATTGAAAAAAGGTAACCCCCCCCCCCCCACTCTCTCTCTCTCTTACTCTTAGTAATACTCATACATAAATATTCATACATGTATACATGCATAGCATACACATGCATAATGTATTCAAAGTAAATCAAAATAGCTCTTTACAAAAAGGAATATTCAAAAAATGTTTTATATCATTTGTAAATTATGCTTTATGTGAATTTGATAAATACAGTAGGCCTACCAAACACATACCCAGCACAAAGCTCTCAAAATATTAATTTCCTTTTCAGAAGTGTACTGTATGGTCAAGGTTGGATATATTTCACATGAATCAGATTCTGTTTATTCAATCTGCATAATCATCTTTGTGCACATCTACCACTTTTTCCATAAACAGGGCATTCAACAAAATAAAACTGATTTCAAATTTAACAACTAAATCAATCATAGATATATTCATAAATAAAGTCTGACTTTGTCAAATGAATGCTAACACCAACAATAAAGAATACGCACAATGCAACAGCTCTACATTTTAATCAATATGCCTTGTTGTATTACACAACAAAGCGTAAACAGACAGGTTTTTGAAATTTAGGCAATATATATATCATTTCAACTACTAACAATCTTCATCACAACTCCGAAAGATAATGCTGTTTCCAGCTTTCAAGTTAAAATATTTACAAAGTTACAAATTTCTTTGTTTATTTGTTTGCTTGATTGCTTGCTTCTCTCTCCATTTTGTTGTCTTTACACTCACCTGTGCACCGCTTTGTGTGCAGAGCGTTATGTTTGCAACAGGGAAAGAACACAAACCAGAACCACTTGAGCATACCCTGAAAACAACAATATGTTAACAGAAGAAAAAATCATTACTGCACAAATTTTCAATGTTAATCATGTTTCATATAGCATAAACTGAATTTTGTTCTTATGATGTGATTGGAATTTTATTCACTGATGTTATATTTTACATTGTCTATATTACTTGTTTAAATAAGTTTTTTTTAAAATATCCATATTATCACAGTCATACAATATGCATATTGTGCATGTGTACATAGTTCACATACACTCTAACATTAGTCACCAATTGAGAAACACATCCTGGAAAGCAGTGAGGCAGTCAGTATTGGAATGTCCCAATTCTCAGGAAAATTGTGAACAAAAAAAGGTAAAAATTTCTTCTTCTCTCTTTACTTTGTAAAGGGTTATTGGGACACCACTTTAACGAACTGTTCACCAGATTCTTTTAGCCATGTCAACAGTGTGCCCAGGCCTGTGTCTGCAAAAAAAATAATAGTTTCTCTGTCCATTC
>JAPXFY010000012.1:81159182-81164182 GCA_030674185.1 Monoplex corrugatus | reverse complement strand
AAAGAAAACGAAAGAAGAACTAGATGACAAAAGAAATTTTAAACTTGATGGATGAACGAAGAAGAATACAAAAGGATATATATGGAAATCAATAACAGATGCAATGAAGCTAAGGAAGCTTGGTAAAAATAAAATGCAAAGAAATAGAAGACCGACACAAAAGAAACCCTAAGTTTATGGCACAGGAACACTGAAAACATTGCCCACAGGAGAGAGACGTACACATCAACTGGTTGTATAAAGTCTAAAGATGGTACAATTACTGTGTAAAAGGACAAAATATTAGATAGATGGAGAGATTACATATAAGACCTTTTTGACGATGTCAAAACGGAGGAACATGGCATAAAAAAGAGTGCTGAAGGACTATCAATAATGAAAGACGAAGTTAAGGCAGCGTTGAAAAAGATTAACCTGGAAAAGCCCCATTACCAGACAGTATTACATAGAAAAGATTGAGGCTCTAGATGAATTTGGTATTGAAAAAGTAAAAGTCTTCTCAAACGAAATTTATGACACCTCAAAAATCCCTAAGCGATGTGTCAAAATCAGTTGTAAGTGCATTTCCAAAGAAAGCAGGGGCTATACAATTCAAGCTCCATCCTGTAATCAGCTTGATGAGCCATGTGACAAAGATTCTATTAAAAATAATCATGATAAGAACAAGGAACAGAACCAAACCAAAACAACAGAAGAACAATGTATCCCGGATTTGTTGAAGGGAGAGGAATTATTAGTGCCATATACATCCCAAGAGCTCTCATAGAAAAATCAGTTGAGTTAACTAGGATTTTTATTTATGTTTTGTTGATTGGACCAAAACTTTTGATCGGGTAAGACACAAAGACTTGATCAACCAACTAGAAAAGCTCAATGTTGATGGAAAAGATATAAGAATGATAAGGAATATGTATTGGGGGAAAAAACAACAGCAATGATATTAGAAAATGATTCAAGTTCTTTCCAAAATATCAACAACAACAACAACAAAAAAAGGGGGGGGGGGTTGTTAGGCAACTATGTGTTCTGTCACCAGATTTGTTTTCACTTTACATCGAAACCATCATGAGAAACCTAGAAGAATGCCCTGGAATAAAGGTTGGAGGAAAAATATTAAACAATCTTCGTTATGCAGATGAAACCATTCTAATTCCTGAAACAGAAAAAGACCTACAAAACAGCAAGAAAACTGAAGTTATGGTAATCGGTAAAAAACAAGAAATCCCCTCATGTAAACATACAACAAATAGCACAGCATTGAGACAAGTTGATAAGTTTAAATATCTGGGAACAGTCATATCACCAGACTGCAGATGCACATTAGAAATATCCAGCAGAATCGGCCAAGCTAAAACAGCATTCAAGAAAATGAAAAGCGTTCTTACCAACAAATGATTAACAATTAACATCAGGAAGAGAGCTCTTCGGTGTTATATAGAACCGATACTTTTGGATGGATGCGTAGCGTGGATAGTCAACACGCAAAGTCATAAGATTGAGGCAGCTGAAATGTGGTTTCTAAGAAGAATGTTACGAGTTCCATGGACAGCAAAGAAAACAAGACAGTCTTGAAAGCGGCAAACAAAAAAAGAACATTAATGAAAAAGATTAGGAAAAGACAAGTAACACGTATAGGACAAAGAGGATTTTGAGCACCTAACAGCAGGAAAGCTGGAGGGAGGGGGGGGGGAGCATTCAGGTAGACCCAGAGACGGATTTGCGGAGTGGATGAAGACAGAAATTGTGGGAGATGTACTTGAAGCAACAAAAGATAGATTGGTATGGATGGCCAGGATCGTCAAACGCCAAGCGGCAGGGCACATGATGATGATGATGATGTTATATGACATAATACAACGTTGGTGTGGCTAAAAACTTACTTTACTGTTATTATTATCATCACCATCATCATCATCATCACCATCATCATCATTATCATATCATTATTATTGTTGTTGTTGTTGTTGTTGTTGTTGTTGTTATAATGATAATAATAATATTATTATTATTATTATCAGGATTTATATTTATGTTTTGTTGATTATACCCCAGGCTTTTTAATCGGGTAAAACAAAGAACTGATCAAACAACCAGAAAAGCTCAATGTTGATGGAGAAGATCTAAGAATGATTAGGAATATGTATCAGTAAAAAAAAAATAGCGTTTCAAACCCAGCGGACTGCACAGAACCATATCAGTGCTATAACCATCCCAAAACAAACACAACACTTCTCTGACCCCGACAAAAAAGGGCTAGAAAAGAAAATTAAGAACACACATCATTGCACTCGCGAACATAACTTAAAGATATGCCCCTGGCGTTGACCATTTCTTCCAATTCATCACAAGGGGGTATAAAAAAACAAACCTGCATACAAACGTATGAACATAAGTTCACTGAAATACGTTTAAAAACTTGCCTAAATTACTTAAAATTGCTTCTGCACATCTCATTTCCGTAGAGCCAAAAATGCACTTAATACATGTAGGCCTACCAAGTGATCAACCCTAAAAGAAAGTATGCAAGGTCTCACAGAACCCACACAGATGAATGGACCAGTAAAGCAGAAAATGACAGGAAGAGATGACAGAAAGCAAAGGAGGAAGGTAGAAACAAAGAGAAGACAGAAAAGAGGAAATTTCTAGTACAGATTTTCTAGAAGATGGGGATACTACTTACACTGAAAGTGCCTCCAGCATTCCCACGGGGACAGTAGATTGATTATCAGTTAAATGCCAATAGAACATTCATTGTTTGCTTGTTTTTCCACGAACGCTTAATGATAAAGTTTCATGTGAGATTAAAAGAATTAGACCTACTCATGGCTACCTAACAAAAGATATGGCAATTGCTAAACATCTAAGATATCCTTTCATTAACTTTCTTCGATTAACCGGTAGTAGATCAACCAATCAATCAGTCCATCAGCCAATATATGTGGTACATGCACTTTTCGTTCTCGCCCAGGAAGGCACAAACAAAGAGATCGACAGAAAAGACGGAATTTTTCGTACAGATTTTCCAGAAGGTGGGGATACTATTTACACTAAAAGATCCCCAGGCGTCCCCACGAGGGATTGGCTACAACCAGGCCCGGGAGGTACAGACATGTGTAGTGTTGGTCAGGAAAACTGAGCAACGCCTGCATTTGTCAAGTGAACGAGACTCGACTTGGTAACCAGTCTTCCTGACGATCCAACAGCACACTCAACTCTGACTAGGAGCCGGTTGGGGCTGAAAAACACAAAATATTTTTTGGACAGGGGTTTAACCTACGATCTGGCAGTCAGTAGTTTCTTGGCTAACCACTTCGCTACATTGAAAGCTGACTAAGACTTGTCGCAGTACCAACCAATGTTTACCATGAAACTTGAAGAAGAAAAAAAAATCCTCGTTTTTAACTGCAAAGTTAGAAAACAACATTCTAGTTATGCAGAAGTTTGTTAATCAAGATTTTTATGGTTTCTGCATGTTTTAACCAAGATCACTTTAGAAAAATCATACCATGATTTTGTACACTCGTTTCATATACCCCACTGCATGTTAATATTAAAAACAGTGAAGCCACACCATTATTGCAACAAGTTCCCTTTCACCCCTTATTCAAACTGTTTTGAGCAACTCGGACCAAAGTTCAATTGTGCTTAACAATTGCGTAATAGCCTAACACCGTTCACACATTTTACCTATTCTAAAATCCTTCAACGTTCAGCCGTGAAAGCCTCAAAACATGGCCACATATCTCGACGGAAAAAAAACTGCAGGTGTTCTTGTTTTCAGTCAGTCTAGAATCTTCGTTGTCGGGAAAAACATAGTTCTGAGACTTTTTTGGAACGGTCATTCTTCCACGGGCATATACAGCCTGTATTCACAATACGTCAAGTGAGATTCCACGTTGCATTCGCATTCGTCGAGCAGCAAGCAACACAAATTGAACATGGCGATGAAGTCAGGATCCTCCGAATCTTCTTCATCCATTTCATCACAGAAAACACACAAACGTTCCTTAGCTTTAATGACGTATCTGTGTGCCTCACGTAACAGCTGAACCTGCTGCCGTTGATCGCTCTCACGATCCGAGCTTGCAGAAGAATAATACAACTCCGAGCACTGCTTCAATCTGTCTTCTGCGGAATAATAAAACGACGCTATCGTTCGCCATCTACTTTCCTGCGAACTCTGATTGCGTGTGAGAGGTCTTTGAGGCTGGAGGTCGGAGCCACCACTGTAGTTGGTTTGAACCAATGTTGAACGTTTCAGACATGTCTCTGGTTAAATTGTGGTGGTAATACGATGAAACTGCTCCAACTGCTTCTACTGTCAGCGCCACCGCGCACTGGACGTCTGCCTCTCCATGATCGGCCTCAATGCATCTGGACTCCAGATGGACGGCACAGTGAGGATACAGGTATGCCGACGCCCTTCTGAACCACTCGTCTCTCGGCAGTTTGCTGACAGCTGTTTCAATATCATTCCACTCAGACTGTCCAGGCATATTGTGTAGACTACTGCTTTTTAAAAAAAATCATTAAATGTATCTTTTCTTTTCTTACTTAAGAGTGTTCTTCTTTAAAAGTGGGATGACTAAGCGAAGAAGGCCAACTGTGGCCACACGGTAATATTTATTCATGTCTATTAACAGCTGTACAAACGTCAGCCTGTTTCGTAAAAGTGCATCCTCTCAGCTTGCTGTGCCTTTTTTGGAATGGCTGTGGGGTGTCAGTTGTGTGAACTGAGTTCATAAGATGTTTTTAAAAAAACTAAAAACAATAAACACGCGCTTGTTCGCGTTTTCTCCCGTCACCACCACAAACACCACCACCACCCTCTCTCTCTCTCTCTCTCTCTCTCTCTCTCTCTCTCCTCTCTCTCCTCTCTCTCTCTCTCTCTCTCTCTGTAGGGGCATGCGTTTCTCCGTGTATGTGTGTGTGTGCGTATGTGTGTGTGTGTATGTATGTGTGTGTGTGTGGTGGAGAGAAGAGAGAGACAAACAGACAGA
>JAPXFY010000012.1:81151682-81154182 GCA_030674185.1 Monoplex corrugatus | reverse complement strand
GTTGGTGGTGGTACCTTTAGAAGAAAAACAATATTGGAAATGTAAGATGAATGGAAACAGACAGGAAAGGAAAGAAAGGAAAGAGAAAGAAAAATTTTTTAAAAGTCTTCGTTACTTTTTAATAGCTTGAGAAGAGAAACTTATGTAGGAAACATAAGTTAAAGAAAAATAGAAAGGAGAGGAAAGAAAGAGAAGAGAAACAGAGGGAAATATCTCTGTAACGCTCAATGAATGAAGTTGCCCTCTTTTCTTCTTTCTTTCTTTCTTTTTTCTTTCATTCTTTCTTTTTTTCTTCTTTCTTTCTTTTCAAATCAAGATAGGCTATTCCATTTAAACACTAGTTGCAGATTGTTTAAGGTAAGTAACAACTCTGCCAGCACGTATAGTAATATCATTCAAAGTTAAGCTAGGTGTTTACGAATGTCTATTATATTATGATAGAGTGTTACAAAGTTTATGTGACTGGAAAAGAAAAAGTAGCTGGCTTTAAAAATATTTGAACGGAAAAATTTAATTTTATAAGACAGATTCTCACGTAAATTGGCGTTCTAAAGATTTGTCATTGGATTGTCTGATTATGGCGTTGTTGTGAAAATTTAGACTGCTCTGTGCCTCATTCTGCTAAAGCCGTTTAACAGAAGATACTCAGTCATAATGCGTTGCGATGACTCTTGGTTAGCTTTTTGTTCTGAAAAAAAAACTCCTTAAGAATTGAAGGGAAGACAGGAGTGACCCCAGTAGATCTTGAATATCATCTGCCTATCGTATTCTACAGTGGTACCGTTGTTACAACTGTAGCAGCAGCAGTAAAATATCAGTAATAATAACAGTAGTAGAAGTGATCCTCCCCCGTGGGGATGCCGGGGGATCTTTCAGTTTAAATAGTATCCCCCCACCTTCAGGGAATTCTGTGCAAAAAAATTTCCTCTTTTCTATCACTCTTTTTACTTCTTTCTTACTTCTTTGCTTTCTGTCATTTCTTCCTATCATTTTCTGCCTTGCTGGTCCATTCACCTGTAGGTGTTCGATAAAGTCTGACGTACTTTTTCTAGGATTGATAACTGGGTGCATGTATGAAGTGCATTCTTGGCTCTAGGGAGGTGAGATATGCGGAAGCAATTTTAGGTAATTCATGCCCGTTTTTATACGTGTTTTGGTGTTCGTAAGTATGCTTAAATTTGTATTCAGATGTGTTTTTTAAATCACCTGTGTGGTCAGTTTGGTCAACACCAGGGGCATGTCCTTAGATTATGTGCGCGAATGCATTGATATGAGTACTTAATTTTCTTTTCTTTTCATTTTATTTCCAATTGAAGTATTGTGTATGTTTTGAAGCGGTTACAGCCCTGATATTGCTCTACGCATTCGGCTGGGCTTTAAACAACAATAACAATAAAAAGAAGTAATCCGTTTTATTCTTAATTTTTCGTTCGTTCAACAGAAGACAACGTTCTCATTACGAATTCAGCAGTAGCGTGGATTGAAAAAGAATCGGCCGTGTGTTCTCATTTTGTAACAAAAAGCAAACTACTAAGACAGCGCACAACAATGGGCTGCACATCCTCATCTCCTTACAAAGACTACTATTTGGGACTGGAACGCAAAAAGCGGTGTCAGTGTCAGTGCCATAAAAACAATATGGGGATGGCAGTGGATCCCTTGGGCCAGAATCCCCTGGTGAAAGGGGAGTCACTCTTCATCAAATCCGATCCCCGAATTCCACTGACCGGCAGACAGATCTTCCTCATCAAACGCTCATGGAGGGGCATCAGTCGAAATATGTGCGAAACAGGGATTAATATGTTTTTGAGGTAGGTAAAAATCGTCATGGATAAAAGTTATCAACGTTGTTATGTTGTCATCATCGTCATCGTCATTGTCACCATCGTCATTGTCATCAGCATTATCAGCATCGCATAAACGGAAGATATTGACCATTGTCATGATCAACTTCTGTCGTTTTATACGATAAAAGTGATCTTGTTTGTTGAGTTAATTTTCTCTCTCTCTCTCTCTCTCTCTCTCTCTCTCTCTCTCTCTCTCTCTCTCTCTCTCTCTCTCTCTCTCTCTCTCTCTCTCTCTTTCACTCCCTCTTCCTCTCTCTCTCTCTTTCACTCCCTCTCTCTCTCTCCCACTCCCTCTTCCTCTCTCCACTCCCTCTTCCTCTCTCTCTCTTTTCACTCCCTCTCTCTCTCTCTCTCTCTGTTTGTCTGCCTACATGCCTGCCTGCCTGCCTACCTCTGTCTCTGTCTCTGTCTCTCTCTCTGTGTCTCTCTCTCTTTGTTTGCAGTCTTCTTGTATCTGATTTCGCCACAGATATCAACATAGATTAGTTTTAACTAATTAATCAGAAAAAGCTTCAGCTTTGACACAGCGGTTTTCTTTTGTTAATATGAAATGTAAGAATATTACTCAACTTTCAGTGTGAAACCCCTTGGCCTTGAGTATACGCGCTCTCTTCCTTCCTCGTCACAAGGTCAGGATAATGTATATTATGGAC
>JAPXFY010000012.1:81021682-81144182 GCA_030674185.1 Monoplex corrugatus | reverse complement strand
GGAGTTTTGTTATCAGGGAAGTTATTTTATTCTGTTGGAGTTTTGTTATCAGGAAAGTTATCTTATTCTGTTGGATTTTTGTTATCAGGAAAGTTATCTTATTCTGTTGGAGTTTTGTTCACTGGGAAGTTATCTTATTCTGTTGGAGTTTTGTTATCTGGGAAGTTATCTTATTCTGTTGGAGTTTTTGTTATCTGGGAAGTTATCTTATTCTGTTGGAGTTTTGTTACCAAGGAAGTTATCTTATTCTGTTGGAGTTTTGTTATCAGGGAAGTTATCTTATTCTGTTGGTGTTTTGTTATCAGGGAGGTTATCTTATTCTGTTGGAATTTTGTTATCTGGGAAGTTATCTTATTCTTTTGGAGTTTTGTTATCAGGAAAGTTATCTTATTCTGTTGGATTTTTGTTATCAGGAAAGTTATCTTATTCTGTTGGATTTTTGTTCACTGGGAAGTTATCTTATTCTGTTGGAGTTTTGTTACCAAGGAAGTTATCTTATTCTGTTGGAGTTTTGTTATCAGGGAAGTTATCTTATTCTGTTGGAGTTTTGTTATCAGGGAAGTTATCTTATTCTGTTGGAGTTTTGTTATCAGGGAAGTTATCTTATTCTGTTGGAGTTTTGTTATCAGGGAAGTTATCTTATTCTGTTGGAGTTTTGTTATCAGGGAAGTTATCTTATTCTGTTGGAGTTTTGTTATCAGGGAAGTTATCTTATTCTGTTGGAGTTTTGTTATCAGGGAAGTTTTCTGATTTTGTTGGAGTTTTGTTATCAGGGAAGTTATCTTATCGTGTTGGAGTTTTGTTATCTGGAAGGTTATTTTATTCTGTTGGAGTTTTGTTATCAGTAAACATTTCTGATCTTGTTGAAGTTTTGTTATCAAAGAAGTTATCTCATTTTATTGGGTTTGTTATCAGGAAGGTTTTTTGGGTTTTTTTGGGTTTTTTGTCGGAGTTTTGTTATCTGGGAAGTTATCTTGTTCTGTTGGAGTTTTGTTATCAGAAAAGTCATCTTGTTTTGTTGGTGTTTTGTTATCAGGGAAGTTATCTTGTTTTGTTGGAGTTTTGTTATCAGAGAAGTTATCTTATTCTGTTGGTGTTTTGTTATCAGGAAAGTTATTTTATTCTGTTGGAGTTTTGTTATCAGGAAAGTTATCTTGTTTTGTTGGAGTTTTGTTATCAGAGAAGTTATCTTGTTCTCATGGATTTTGTCATCTGGGAAGTTATCTTATTCTGTTGGAGTTTTATATATCAGGAAAGTTATCCTTTTTTTGTAATTTTGTTATCAGGGAGTTATTTTTATTCTGTTAGAATTTTGTTATCAGGGAAGTTATCTTATTCTGTTCGACTTGTTTTGGTCTAAATTCTAACGAATTTATTTCTGTTATCTTTCTTGCTCGCTTTGACATGACAAAGGCCAGTTGGCCGAAAATTTACGCCTGTCGTGTTTCGCCTATTAATTCTCTAACTCTCTCAGCCTCTCCACCAGCTTCCTGCGATAGTTTGCTTGAAATTTCTTAAAGAATGGCTCATTGCAGTCGGATAATAATTCCATCTGCTAGTAATTATTTGGCACATTCTTTGAACTTGCGCAACATCTTATAAGCTGCACGGGAGTGAGTGGGTAGGAGAGCGGTTGGGATGGTGTGGAGCCTATGAAACACTGAAATATCACCACTAGAATGATTCAATCATTAAAATGATCAAAGAACAGGACAGTTTTATTTTGCTGGATGGAACCAAACTCGAGATGTCAGATCTGTTGTTATTGTTATTGTTATTGTTATTGTTATTGTTATTGTTATTGCTATTGTTATTGTTGTTTAAAGCCCAGCCGACTGCACAGAGCCATATCAGTTCTATAATCGTCTCAAAATGTACACAAACCTCACTAAAAAAAATAACATCTGGTAAAGAAAATTAACTACACATATCAAGGCATTTGCACACATAATCTAAGGATATGCATCCAGCGTTGACCACCCGTCCAACTGATCACCAGGGGATTTAAAAAAATTAAATCTGAATACAAATATAAACACAACTAAGGTGTCTAAAACAAATGTAAAAACGGGCTTAAATTACCTAAAACTACTTCTGCCACCACATTGCCTTAGAGCAAAAAAAGCACTTAAGACATGTACCCAATTATTAATCCTAAGAGAAAGTATGTAAGGCTTTACAGAATACATACAGGTGAACGGACCAGGAAGGCAGAAAATAACAGGAAGACATAATAGAAAGCAAAGTAGGAAGGCAGAAACAAAGAGAGTGACAGAAAAAAGGAAATTTCTAGCACAGAATTTCCGGTTCCGTTCGTATAGATTTTAAGTACTTCCACACATTCGTGTATACGAGCACCAGCAAAACTAATTATTTGTAAAAGAAGCCTTGAAAATATCTCCACCACTTCATCCTCTCCGAACGCAGAATTTTCAGAAGGTGGGGATAGTATGTATACTGAAAGAGCCCCGGCATCCCCAAGGGTGAAGGTCATATCTTGAGTCCTGGGCTCCATCAACAGCACCATTCAGACTGACGGAAAGAAAGGAAATTGGTGAAAGTTGATGGTTAGTCAGAGGGTTACTGCTGGCGTAGCAAATAACTGGTGGGAGATGTTCTACTATGGAGACCCAGTCACGGCAAACAAAAACCAGGACGTCCAAAGAAGACCTTCATCGACCAACCGATCAATGGTACGGGCTGTCAGTATGATGAACTACCTACTGCAATGTCTGACAGAGAAGGATGGAGGAAACGTGTCATGGATAGCCGAGCAAGCTCGACATAATTGATTGATTGACAGAGGGCTACAAACACGTTCTTGTTTTTATTTTCCTTCATTTCTGCTGTCTGTATACTTGATGGCAGTCACTTTGATGATTCGTTATGTGCAATCGCTGTGACAGAGAAAAGTGAATATATACTGTTTGTTGCTGGTTGTTGTTTTTTCCTTGCTTAGATTTACGGTCTTGTCTGTTTTCTTGTCTTTTTGTGTCTTGGTAACAGAAATTGGGTCGAAAGTTTGCGCCTCTCTTGTCTCATGCAGTAACAGAGAAAAGTGAATATACTATTTGTCACATTTTTGTTTTTGCTTAGATTCACTGTCTTGTCTGTTTTCTTGTCTTTTGTGTCTTGGAAACAGAAATTGTGTCGAACGTTTGCGCCTCTCTTTTGTCATGCATCATAAATAAATGTTCATAATCAGTTTGCTTGTTATCGAAGTTTCGTTTTCTGTGAACGGTGGTAGCAAGTTTTTGATTCAAGTCGTTAAAGGCTGCTGAGATAAGAGTGAGCTTCATCGTTGGGGTATATTATGGACGTTTGTCATGTGTATGGCTGTACATTAACTTTATTTGTACAAAACTGTGTTTTTCTAATTGATTTTTCCCCTGTCTTGTTAAAAAGAATTGTGTGTGTGTGTGTGTTATGTGTGTGTGTATGTGTGTGTGTGTGTGTGTGTGTGTGTATGTGTGTGTGTGTGTGTGTGTGTGTGTGTATGTGTGTGTGTGTGTGTATGCATGTGTGTGTGTGTACGTGCATGCGTGCGTGCGTGTGTGTGTGTGTGTCTGTATGTCTGTGTGTCTGTGTGCGTGCATGCGTGTGTGTATGTGTTTGTGTATATATGTATGTATGTGTGTATGTATGTATGTATGCATGTATCTACGTATGTATGTATGTATGTATGTATGTATGTATGTATGCATGTATGTATGTATGTATGTGTTGTGTGTGTGTGTGTGTGTGTGTGTGTGTTGTGTGTGTGTGTGTGTGTGTGTGTGTGTGTGTGTGTGTTGTGTGTGTGTGTGTGTGTGTGTGTGTGTGTGTGTGTGTGTGTGTTGTATGAATAAATCTTAACGTACACAGTTACCTTTTTGTTGGCTTTGTTGTGCATTCTGACGTATATTCACGGTCAGATAAACTATCGATAACACTGAATAATTCAGTGCTGTCTTGTGTTGTTCTTGTTTTTGTGGGGTAGGTATTCCATTCATTTATTTGTTTGTTTGTTCGTATGTTTGATTATTTGTTTAGTTGTATATATGTATATATGAATTCATTTATAAATTTCATTTTTCAGTATTCATTGAAATTTGAATGTATGTCTGCATTTATACAATGACATTTCTTCTCTCATGTCTATGCTTAAGTGTAGCGTGAACTTTTTATAATTGTATTATACACCTATAGTATGTCTAAGTTTGTTAGGTGTGTGCAAGCATGTAATAAAGTCATGAAAATAAATTACGATATAAAGTAAGATTAATCGTCTTATCCTTGCAAAATTTCAGTCGGCACGGGAGAACAGCAAAACTCTTAGCAACAACAACAACAACAACAACAACAACAACAAAACCACCTCACAATCAAACAATTAAACAAATAATGAATAAATACTGCACTGGCGCCAATTCTCGAGAGATTGGTGTGTGTGTGTGTGTGTGGGTGCGTGCGTGCGTGCGTGCGTGCGTGCGTGCGTGCGTGCGTGCGTGCGTGGTGTGTGTGTGTGTGTGTGTGCGTGTGTGCGTGCGCGCGCGCGCTGTGTGTGTGTGCGAGAGAGAGGGGGAGGGAGGGAGAGAGAAAGAGAGAGGGGGAGGGAGGGAAGGAGAGAGAGAGAAAACGAGAGAGAGGGGGAGGGATGGAGAAGAGACAGACAGAAGACAGAGACAGACAGAGACAGAGGGAGAGAGAGATTCACGTTGAGTAACCTATTTAGAACAGGGCATGATTTCTGCCTGATCTGCGTGTACAGGGTGTCTTGGTTAATGGGGTATTGATTTCTCTGTACTGTTGATAGGGACACTGCCACAACATCATGATGAAACTTTTGTTATCAGTTGCAAGTCAGATAGTTTGGAGACACCAAGAAAATAGGTCACATCTATCCGAAAACGTCTGTTCACTATTTGGGACAGCCGTGGATCAGCGCGTGGCATAACTGTATTCGTAAAGACGCGTAGACAGCCAGTACCGCAGTGGGGACCTGTCTACTGTGGCATTCCTGGGAATGAAGTCGCCGATGGTCCAGCAAAGCAAGGAGCCACAAAATAAAAGTTTGAGCCAGTCTCCACTTTCAAGAAAAGAAGAACATCATCAAAACAATGGCAAAAGCAAGAGTTGAGAAGGACGACAGGTTTTCTGCTTTGAGCTAGAGGAACAGATCACCCTCTTGCACTAAACACCACCGACCTTTCCCCCACCCCTACCCCCACCCCCATATCTCCTACACCTTTTTTGAGTCACTACACCCACATCGCTCATTTTGGCTCTCTAACACCCACCAAACCGAAGGTATCCATATCACAGGGTTTGAAGGACCGTAGAATCTGAGACAGTTTTTCACATGATGTGTATGGGGATGATAATGATGATGCCATGGAGTTCCATATCGTATTGAGACTGCGTGACAGATACCTCTACACTTACTTTAATTATATCCTGGGGTCAACACCAGCGGCGTTGGTCAGAAAATTTAAGCAACATCCTCACTGATGCGCCTGTAAAGTGGATGAGACTCGACTGTGTGTGATCCCAGTCTTACCAACGAGTCCATAGCACATTCAGTTCTGGGTATCAGCCAGTTAGGGCTGAAAATCCCACAATAATATTTGAACTGATGGGAGGTTCGAACTCACGATCTCCCAGCCGGCAGTCCATTGTGCTATCCCCTTACTGATAGCAAAGAGAAAAGGCCGTGATAGACACAACAAACAACCAAATGGAAACTTGAAGTTAGCCCCCCCCCACCCCCCCCCCCCCCCTCCCCCTTTCGCCTGTGTCTATATGTCTTGGATAACCAGACAGCAAAGCAGATCTTCCAAATGCATTCCAAGCTGCTGTGATGGCCTCGGGAAGACCATTTGGCCAGAAAACACTGCACTACATGCCACCTGCATAGGGCACATACATTTCATCCTAAACAAAGGACTGATTTTTCTGATTAGGCCTTCTGGTACATGTAGTAAATAGAATCCTTTACACGGGCTTGCAAACTGCACAGGACTCGTACATTTCATCCTAAACACCTGACAAATTATCTGGTCCATACATGTATGAATGGGAACCCCTTACACTCGCTTGCAAACCTGTCACTGACTGTCGTTTTGACCGCATTTGTAGCCGCCATTGTGAATTGATGTGTCATAGTCCTAGCACTATCCTGAACCCTCACCCATGACATATTTCTCCAGAAATGAGTTGCCCATCCCGAGGATGAGGAACGGGGTGTAGGCTCCGGTTAGAGGCGTTTTTTGTTTGTTTGTTTGTTTTGTTTTGTTTTATTTTAGTCATCTTTTGTTTCACAACAAACGGACATCTAACACACAATGTAGCAACGAAAAATTACTACTTCAAAAATTTTTACATTTGATATGAAAAGAGAATGTTGACATATGAACTCCACATAGTATACAGAATATATATAATATTTCAAACATTCAAATTTAAAAATTGAACATAAAGATTTAGCACATGTCAACATTTCCCCTACGAACCCGTTTCACAAACCACATCCATTTGCTTAACGACAATCAAGGGTTCAGGTTATCGTTAAGAGGAATCAGTATCAGTGTTGTCAGGCGCCGTGAAGTCTTGAATGAAAATGGCGGCAGTAATCGTTCAACAGTCTGTCAGAGGCATAGGTTTGGGGCTGCGGTTAGCTGCATGTTGAGATGGCCAACTTTTTGAAGGACAAGAATTATAAGGACATGACGGGCACGATTTCGGGAGAGCAGTGCTGTCTTGGGGAAGGGCGGCTCTGTCTTCGATGTGGGAGGATACGACTATACACCACACTGAAGAAAAGTTTTTTAAAAAAAACACCTTGAAACGGCCACACACGTTAAAGTCCATTCATGCATGTATTTGAGCGCACGTACTGTACTAGCTCATAAAATGGCCTACAAATGTTGCCTGTCTTTTCCTAATCTTCCTTATGAACGATTTCTTGTGTCTGCCTCCATCAAGACTGTCTCGTTTGTTTTCTTTGCTGTCCATGGAACTCGCAACCACATCTCGGCTGCCTCAATCTTGTTCTGGCTTTGCTTGTTGACTGTCCACGCCTCACAACCGTATGACAGTATTGGTTCTATATTGTAGGCCATTTTATGAGGAGGGGGAATTGGAGCACCTGGTCACGACGGGAAAGCTGGAGCGGAAGAAAAGCACCAGGTAGACCCAGGGAGAACATACTAGACGGACTTGCAGAGTGGCTGAGGACAAAGAGGGTGGAAGAGATGCTTGAGGCAACAAGTGATAGAGACAGATGGAAGTTCATGATCGCCAACGCCATGCTGCAAGGCACCTGATGATGATGATGATGACTATACTAACTACAACCAACCAAGGGGAATAAGGTAGCCTATAGATCTATTCATATCTCAGCTGTAACTATGAACTGATCTGAATCAATTTGGGTAGCAGCAGTTTGATGCTGTCGCGGCTCGTAGGTACAGAATTGATTGACTGAGGTTAAATGCGTTAATAATACACGAAACGCGGTAAATGTTCACCTACATTGGGGAAGGAGAATGTGAGGGTCAGAGACAAAAAGAAATAAAGGAAATACTGATCAATATTCTTTTCCTAATTTTGATATGTTTGTGTCAAAAAATCCCCAAAGGGGAGTTGTATTATATACTGAAAAAAGGTTGAATGCAAGAGAGTGTGAAGAGTTAAATAATGAAGACCTTGAAGAAAGTTGTGGTGCTCTTTTAGTGGTGCTAATGGTGAAGAAGTATTGTTAGGATGTATATATCGAAGTCCTAATACAAGCACAGTAGAAAATGACAAAAAGCTGTTTGATGTTTTAAAATCTGATAAACTTAATAAGTATGATAAGATTTGTATTGTTGGTGACTTTAACTTTCCAAATGTTGGTTGGGATGGAGAGTGGAGAGGTGATAAAAGTGACAAAATAATTGAGAATTTACGTGATGCATTTTTAATTCAAAAGGTATCAGAACCTACTCGAAGAAGGAAAGGACAAATTCCTTTGGATGACTGGGTACTAGTAAATGAAGAAAACTTAATCTCAGATATAGAGCACTTACAACCGGTTGGTAAAAGTGACCACGACGTATTGAAATTCAAATTGTATGTCTCAATGTATAATGCACCTATAGTAGACAAATACAAGTATGATTTTAATAAGGGTGATTACAGAAAACTTAATAATATTGTGAAGGATGAAGATTGGAGTGACTTGGTCAATATGGATGTTGAGAGTGCTTGGGGTATGATAAAAAAAAGTGTTAAATGATGGTGTTGAGGAATGTGTCCCAAAAGTTAAAGTTAGTAATTATAAACATTTCAGACCTAGGGCCTATATGGTTAGATAAAAAGGCTCTGAGGAAAATTAAAAAGAAGTATAATACATATAAAAGATATTTGAGAACCAAAAAAGGTAGTGATTATGATAGATATATAACAGTAAGAAATGAATGTGCCAAATTGTTGAAGAAAACCAGAAAAGAGTATGAGAAAAATATTGCTAAGGAAAGTAAAAGTAACCCGAAAAAAATTTGGAAATATGTACAAGAAAGGACAAAAGCTAATACAGGTATTAGTCCCTTAAAAACCAATGATGGAAAACTGGTTGTTACAGATAAAGACAAAGCTGAAGTTTTAAATAATTTTTTGCAAGCGTTTTTACAACAGAAGATATCAGTACATTACCAGATTTAATAGAAAATTCAAAGTCAAATGGTATATCATTGTGATATCAGAGTTACTCCAACTGCGGTAGAAAAAAAGTTACAGGAACTAAACCCGAATAAAGCTAAAGGACCAGATTTGATATCCCCTAGGATACTAAAGGAAGTAAGTAAAGAACTTGCAAAGCCACTTTGTATATTATTTAATAAGTCCTTAGAATCAGGTGAGTTACCAAAGGATTGGAAAACAGCCGATGTTAAAGCCTTGTTTAAGAAAGGAAATAGGAGTGACGCTGGGAACTATAGACCTGTAAGTTTAACTTGTATTGTTTGTAAAGTACTGGAATCACTAGTAAGAGATTGTATCATTTCTCACTTTGAAAGTAATAAATTGTATGCAAAATGTCAGCATGGATTTAGAGGGAAAAGATCCTGTGTAACCCAATTATTAGAAGTTATGGAGGATTTCACCAATATGATGGACAATGGGGACCCCTTTGATATCGTGTATCTTGATTTTAGAAAACCTTTTGATTCTGTACCTCACGAAAGACTGCTCATAAAATTAGCATCTTATGGTATTACAGGAAATACACTCAAATGGATCCAAAATTTTTTGTATGATCGAAAGCAGAGGGTAAAGGTAGGAAATGCTTAATCAGAAGAAACAAAAGTAAAAAGCGGGATCCCTCAGGGCAGTGTACTGGTCCAATCTTGTTTACAGTATTTATAAATGACTTACCTGATTCACTGCACTGTACTTGCAAAATTTTTGCTGACGATACAAAACTATATGACAAGGTTGCCAATGTTAATTTAATTCAACAGGACTTGCTAATACTACAAAACTGGTCAGATACTTGGAATTTATATTTTAATGTTTCAAAATGCCATGTAATGCATGTTGGTAAGAAGAATATTAGACGAGAGTATTTCATGAAAATTGGAAATGATGTACAGAAAATTAGTGTGTGTGAAACGGAGAAAGACTTGGGAGTTACATTTGATAGTGAATTATCCTTTGACCTGCACATTAAAAGAGTAACAAATAAGGCTAACCAAATGATAGGAATTATCAAAAGAAATTTTTGTACATAAATAAACATACATTTTTAATGTTGTATAAGGCTTTTGTTAGACCACATTTAGAATACGCAAGTGTTGTTTGGAATCCGTATTTGATAAGACAGTCAAAAATGATTGAAAATGTACAAAGAAGGGCAACTAGGTTGCTTATAGAGTGTAAAAATATGAGTTATGAAGAAAGGCTTAAGTTTTTAAAACTTCATTCACTGAAAGGTAGGAGGGTTAGGGGGGATTTAATACAGGTATACAAAATAATGAATGGGATGGATAAGCTATCAGTTGAAACATTTTTTTCCTTTCCACAAGCTAGTATAACAAGGAATGCTGAAGGTAAAATATTTGTTAAACACAGATATACTAACACAAGAGCATTTTGTTTTTCTAACAGAATTGTTAAATTGTGGAATAAAATTCCTTTTGAAATTAAATTTACTAACAGCATTAACAAATTCAAAAATTTCCTGGACGATGACGCAGAATTCAAAATTTTATTTAAAAAAATAGACTGAAGCAGATTTGCTCAAGTATGAATATTAAGGCATGCTTTTCAGACCCCGAAGAAGAAAGCGTAAAACAAAAAAGATAGGGCGTTAAAAGGCCAGAAGACCTGGCTACGAGCCAGCCCTCAGCTACTATTACTACTATACTAGTAAATGAAAGACAAAAGACGCAAGGCAGTGACCGAGAGAGTGGAATCGCTCCTTTGATTCCTGGCTATGGGCTACGATCACACAGCAGCGGCAACTATTGTTACGCCAGGTTGAATTTTTATTAGAATGAAAAACCTGAGGGTGGTTAAGTTCTGCCAGGAATATGCTGTTTGAACAAAGAACGTATGCATATTTAACACACACGCAAGTTTCTCAGTGACCGTGTGTATTCTCCGTCTTCGATTCGAACGCGCAAGTTTCTCAGTACATTGACCTTGCTGTATCCTTATCAGTGGAGGTCAAGGCCGCCATGCGACCGGTGATGCTTAAAACTTATACTCCGCCTTGTAAGATTTTGTCCTACACTGGATCAGAATATATCAGCGTTTCCAAACGGACTCTAATAATTATCTAGTTTGGATGAGTGAGTATTCCCTGCACTCAATCACATCTCAGTTGGTAAGATATCAAGCTGAAGGTGATATGATTCTTCCAATAACATGTACATATTTCCTCTGTTTCTTTTCGAAAAACAATATAAAGAATTAGATTAGATACAATAAAGCCACATAATTATAAATATAGTTCTATCTCTGATATGAACTAGATTTTTACACAGAATGTATTTTGTAGTAAAAAAAAAAAGTCTGAGAAACAAAGTGCAAAATCACAGTGGCCACTCGGATTGGTCAATACTGAAATCACTACATTTACTCAGGATAAAAACAAATCAAACGAACAGACTAATTTGACACCAGGAAATTATGATCAGCAACTTGCTCATACCAGACAGATTTGTGTTGAAACCCTGGGAACCAGAAGAGACAGCCAACTGACAACAAGGCTTTGCAGGGGGTACCAGCATTCAATTTTTAATGTGTATGTCATTTAACTGCCTCAGAGGATCAAAGAAATGATTTTTAGATGATGTGTATATGGGCCTATCTGCTGCCATATCTTCTTGAGCTTTTCGATCTTGATCTATACATTATAGAATCCACGACTGGCGTAAATGTGTGACAGAACAGTGTAGTGTATTTAGTGTATAGTAGATGGGTGTACCAATCCATTATGATGTGTGGAAGCGCTTAAGCAGTAAACTGATGGTGCTGGCATACTGCTTCTTCTATGGATGGTTTCAGTCTGATATTGTTTTTGTTGTTTGTTGTTTTTTATGAAAAATAAGATTACTGCTATTAGGGCTCTTAAATGCTCTGCTGTTTTTAATCGACAGTTGTTGCAATAAACCTAGAATTTAACTCGATCCCAAAAGTTTGTTTTCAGTAAATTTGCTTATGACTATAATGATCTGATGAAGCTAACTTCAGGCAATTCCCTTTAAAGAAACACACACACACACACACACACACACACACACACACACACCCCACACACACATTCTCTCTCTCTCTCTCTCTCTCTCTCTCATGCACACACGTACACACGCACGCCACACAGACATACAAAAACACACACACGCGCTCGCGCTTCGTAAGGCAGGGTGTAACGCTAGTCTGAGATGGGCTAAAATGTCCAGGGTAACAATGTGACGTGGGTAAATATCCTAACCGTAATACACCGGAAAGTCTCTGTGCAGACGCCAAAAGTGGCTACACTGGAGAAACTTTTTTAACCAGCAGGCAGGCATCGTTGCTTTTTATGTTTTTTTCAACTCATTGATCGACTGATTTGTTTTCACCAAAATCGAAAATGGCAGGTCTCTCGGACATGCATTCATCTGGGTATGTATTTCTGATCCGGCTTGTAGTGCTTACCAAGTCGGCAAGTGCACTGCACACACACCAGCTTGACATGATTACATCGCAAACATCCTTGAACCGGGTTCAGAATCAGAACGCAGGTCACCTTTTAAACTTGACCGTAGTGGAGTGATTGTAACCTGCTATCCACTGACCTGTAAATAATAATTTTAGGAGTGCAGTGATCGTGTTACTGTATCAGTGTAGGGTAATCATGCAGTGTGCAGAGATCGAGGCTCTCTCCTGACTTTCACTTTGAATCGTTTGATAGGCTACTGATAACTTTTTGCGGACAACTCGAATAGCCCTTAATTTAAATCGAGAAGTACAATTTGCAAGTCATATATTATATCATTATCATTGTCATCTTTATACTCTCTGTTTAACTAAGCCCAGCCAAGGTCAGAACCAAATCAGGGCATTAACCATAAAACGCACACATCTCGTTGATCCAAAGGGAAAAAACAAAACAACAACAACAAAAAATACAAACAAAAACAACAACAGAAAACTGAACAGAAAAGTATGCATATCAATGCATTTGCTCACATAAAAGATATTCCCTTGGCATTGACCATTCCGCCCAATTTATCACCAGGAGGGTTAAAAAAAATCCTTGAATACAAATGCATAAACATAATAAAGTACGCTAAAACATAAAAGTGGTCAAGTAATATAAATTACTTCTGCACATCACATTTCCTTAAAGCCAAAAATGCAGTTATAAGTACCTAATTATCAATCCTAATAGTAAGTATGGCTTTTTATAGAAAACACAGGTGAATGGACCAGCAAGGTAGAAAATAGTAGAGATGACCAAAAGGAAAAGAGCAAGGCAGAGGAGATAGAGAGTGGTAGAAAACACACAATTTGTCCTGAGAAACATCAAATACTAGAGACCTCAGTCAGTGTGACACAACCTGGTATGTGCTACCTAAGTTGAGAAATGACTGATATCACTTAGCACTACTTCCCTTCAGGCCTTCCAGCTAGCTACTGACCATCAGCTCTTTCTGCCCATGACACCCATAATGGTTCAAGAGGTAGAAAGAAACTCTAGGGAGAGCTAGACATCAGAAGGTCTTCAGAGAAGTGAGGACAGATAACAGGAGAAACTATGACAAAATAATATTGATACTAGTTTATCACACATGCTTGAGGCCTTCTTCAAGTTGTTGGCAGGTAGATACTGGCTGGAGAAAATCAGCTCACCCAGATGTGGATAGGTTCCTGGCTGTTCAGGATTGAGGAAGATAAAGCTGACTGAACAGTAGAACAGACTGATAATGTCATAATATTAATCTAATGATTATATATAAAACAGGGAATGTTGTGACTGAGCAATAGATCTGACTGATAATGTCATAATAATGTATAAAATAGGGAATGTTGTGACTGAGCAATAGATCTGACTGATAATGTCATAATAATGTATAAAATAGGGAATGTTGTGACTGAGCAATAGATCTGACTGATAATGTCATAATAATGTATAAAATGGGGAATGTTGTGACTGAACAGTAGAACTGACTGATAATATCATATTATTGATGTATAAAATGTTGTGACTGAGCAATAGAGCTGACTGATAGTGATAATGTCATAATAATGTATCATTGTATGAAATGGGGAATGTTGTGACTGGGTTACAGAACTGATTAATATAATAATAATGTCATAATACTGATGTATGAAATAGGAAATGTGACTGAATAGTAGAACTGACTGATAATGTCAATGTATAAAATAGGGAATATTGTGACTGAGTTATGGAACTGAGTAATAACATCATAATACTGATGTGACTGAGCAAAAGAATTGACTGATAAGGCCATACTCATAGTAATGATGATGTATAAAATATGGAATGTTGTCAATGATATCAGAACACCACCAGCAAGGTAACAATCAGCACTGTGGATGGTCACTGGGTTTTCTTATTCAATGATAGGTACTATGAATTACTGCTGTAACAAACACATATCTGTCTCCCTTCAGTTTTGTTTTAAGCAGACTCCATTGCACACACACACACGCACACACATGCATGCACACACATGCACACACATGCGCACACATACACACACACACACACACACAATACACACACAATATTATATTATATATATTATATGTATATATATATTCATTATATGTATTCATTTTTCCAGGTATTCTTATGAGGAAATTCAGCAGATTTCAGCAAACATCCTTAGCTTCACCAAATATAAACCTAAAGTTGGTGTCATCTGTGGATCGGGTCTGGGGGGTCTGGCAGATCTTGTGGAAAATGCTAATACAGTCAGCTATTCCCAGATTAAAGACTTCCCTGTCAGTACAGGTGGGTGGAATAATGTTGTGTGCGTAATAGGAAGTATGTTCAACTGTGGAAGAGTAGTAAAGTGTGTTTTTTTGAAGTTGTAAAGTTGGTGTTGTTGTATCTTGTTGTAGTCTATGAAAGCTGGACGGAAAGACAGCACCAGGTAGACCCAGGGAGAAAATATTAGATGGACTCGCAGAGTGGCTGAAGACAGAGAGAATGGAAGAGGTGCTTGCGGCAACATGGGATAGAAACAGATGGAAGGCCATGATCGCCAACGCCATGTGACAAGGCACTTGATGATGATGATGATGAGTTGTTTTAAATTTGAATTGTATCATTTGATGTTTGAAAATTAATGCATTGTATTATCATTAGTCATTCTGGTTCAGTTTTAAAGATTACTGTATTGTACACTGCATTTCTTTGCTTTCTTAATCTTTCAGTTTTTGCTTTGAAAAAAGAAATGACTGCCAGGAATTGCGTTTTCAAGAAGAGTAAAGGCAGGTCATTATCATCGTTCATCATCATCGTGTGCCTTGCCCCATAGCATTGGCGATCATGATCTTCCATACAAATCTGTCTTTTATCAGTGCAAGTATATCTCTAACCCTCTCTGTCTTCATCCACTTTGCTACTCCATCCAACATGTTTTACCTGGGTCTACTGGTGCTCTTTTGCCCTCCAGCTTTCCTGTTGTGACTAGGTATTCAAATTTCTCTTTGCTTATCAAATGTCGTATAAATGTTGCTTGTCTTTACCTAATCTTCATTAATATTCTTTTGTGTTTGCATTTTTCAAGACTATCTGTGTCTATTGTTTCTTTAAGAACTTTACAGAGCTCACAGGTGGAAACTGAAAATTCACAAAGAGGCAACTGATGCTGATTTTGTAATTATGCTTTGTTGCTTGACTATAGAAGAATGAGGTGCCTTTCTACATTCTCATATCTTTGTCATTGTGTTGTTTATGTTTGTTTCAGTGGCGGGTCATGAGGGCAAGCTGGTATTTGGGCTGCTGGAGGGCAAGCCTGTTGTCTTGATGCGTGGTCGTTTTCATTACTATGAAGGATACCCCATGTGGAAAGTGAGAACGTCTTCTTTGTTCCTTCTTGCCTGATATTCATGTCAGCTTTGCAGGTTCTTCCATGATAGCACGTTGAGCAAAGGGATTGGGAACTTTTAGGGAAGCTGAATTAAAAATACTACTTGCTCTCTTAGAAAAAAATAATTCTGAGCATGTTTCTGTCAGTGAACTGTTCATCTAGTGGGCTGTGAGGCAGCTAAGGGAATACTGATCTTTGCTTTTCTGTTCACTTATTCATTCAGGGGATTTTTTTTTTCCTTTCTGTTTTTGGAGTTTTTCCCTTTATTTTTGTCTCCTTTTTTTTTAAAGGTGGAATACATGAGCTTTGTTCATTTGTCATGATTTTTGCTTTGTTTTGTTTTGTACTTAATTGTCTGTTTATTGGTCTGTGTCTATTTTAAAAGACACATGCTTGTGACACAAGTTTTGTGCTTGTCTTTTTGTATTCGAAGGTTGGAAAAATCCATAGACATTTGTGTCAGACTACAGTACTTTTTAGATGGAATTTGCAGGCATATTTGTTGAAAATTGCATACGTTTCTTTGGTTAAATTGCTTTAAAATTGAAAACTGCTAGGATTATGATTGTTTACTGTTTATCCATAACTGAGCTCATGAATTCCATAGAAACTGATTTGTAATTCTGCCATTTTGTATGGAACTGGAAGAAGAATTGGTTCACTTGCAGAAACTTTGTTTTTATTTTCACATACAGAATCTCTATTTTTTCACATACAGAATCTCTATTTTGATTGCCAAGTTTTCAGCTCTGTTACAGCTTTTTCTGGTTTCATCCATTAATTTCAGTCTATTGTCCTTTTTTTATAGCAGACTTATTTTTGTCTATTTCTTTTCTAGATTGATAGCTGACTCAGTCATACTTTATCAAATGCAGATATCCTTACTGCAGTCAGTCAGTTGAGAGTTTCGACTTCTTTTGAGGTCTTTGTCAGGACAAGTGATTGGTTATGTTGCTGCCTCTGTCTTTGCTGGTGAGTGGCAGTTGTGTATCATGAGGACCTGTTTGTAGATGGCACTATGCTCAGATCTGATATCTGTCATGTTATTGCCATTTTGCTCAATTATATTTGACTTTGAAAAATCGTTTGTGTACAGGAAATATATATTGAGTATTGTTGTGTTCATTGCTTTCTTGACAAACAGGTGGCAATGCCAGTACGTGTGATGAAGGCGATGGGTGTAACAACAGTCATTGTGACCAATGCTGCTGGTGGAATCAATCCTGAATACAAGACGGGCGACTTCATGATCATTAAAGACCACATCGATCTCCCTGGTCTGACGGGAGAATGTGTGCTGATCGGCAAGAATGATGAACGGTTCGTACATTTTGGAGCTTCCGTAAGTTTATCTTGCTTTGTGAAGCTGGTTGAACAAGGCCAGTCCCTTGGGGAACTCTCTAAGTCACTTGAAACAGCATTGTATGCCCCAATTCCCATTTATTTCAAGGGGTGTCTCTGTTTCAGTGTCTTACTCCTTTGGCAGTGTTGTTCTTTTCATGTTGCTATTGGAGGGTGTGTGTGTGTATGTTTGGTTGGTTGGTTTGGTTGATTTTTTTTTAATCCAAAACAAATGTGACCACCCGTTCTCAAGCAAATAGAAATCAGAAAAACACAAAAACAGTACCAGAACACATATTTGATATAACAAGACAAGACAGGTGCAGATTTTCAGCCAACTGGCCTTTCATCATCATCAAGTGCCCCGCCGCATGGTGTTGCTGATCATGGCCCTCCATATGTATCTATCCCTTGTTGCTGCAAGCACATCTTCCACCCTCTCCGTCCTCAGCCACTCTGCAAGTCCATCCAATATTTCTTCCCTGGGTCTACCTGGTGCTCTTTCCCTCCAGCTTTCCTGTTGTGATAGGTGCTCTAATTCCCCTTTCCTCATAAAATGGCCTACGAATGTTGCCTGTCTTTTCCTGATCTTCCTTATGAATGATCTACTTGTGTCTGCCTCCATCAAGACTGGCCTTTGTCGAGTGTAAGCATTCGATAACAAAGAACAAATAACAAGCAACAGAAAACAAATACAAAATTTAGGGGAAAACAGCAACACTTCTCTGATGTTTTGTTGAGCAGGAGACATGAAACATCTGGGAATTTTTTCTATGTTTCTCGTAATTTTTGTATTGTTCTTTAATGTTTGCTATTTGTTGTTTGTTGTCTTACATTTGTCCTTAACAAAGGCCAGTTGCTAAAAGTGTGCGCTTGTCATGTTTTGTTACTTTAAATACATATTCTTATTCTATTTTTGCATTTTTCTGGGTCTGATTGTTTTAACTGGTTAGTTTGCTTTGCTTCACCTTCTTTTTCATTGATTCACTTTTCTGTTTCCTTTTATTTTGGGGTGAATATATGTATCTTTTTATTCACTTATTCATTTATTTAATAGTTTTTGGTATTTCTTTTGCCTTCAGGTTTGGCCCACGTTTTCCAGCAACAGTGGATACATATGACAAGGAACTACGAGATCTGGCAAAGGAGATAGTTGTGGAACTTGGTTATGGCAGTTCAACACATGAAGGGACTTATGTCATGATTGGGGGTCCCACTTTTGAAACTGTTGCGGAAACACGGCTGCTGAAAATGTTTGGTGCAGATGCTGTTGGTATGTATACTGGATGTTTGGCTATTTTTGGTGTGTTCCTAATTTACGAAGAGACTATCAGAGCCTAGTATGAGAGAACATTTGAGATGAGTATTCATTGGGCAGAACTTTTGTGTACATATATGAATGTGGGGGGTTTTTTTGGTTTTTTTTTTTTTTCTTTTTCTGTGCTATTATTCCTCAGTTCGTTTTCAAATCAAATCAGTTCAATTCAAAATACTTTATTATCTTTAACATAGAAATTGTTTTCAGATAATAATATTGTATCACCATTGCTGTTTTCATGTAATTTTATCAGATGGTCACTGCTGTTTCAGGTAATGTTATCACTTTATCACTCCATTTTTTTCGTAATTGTATACGACTCGTAATATTGTCACTTCTGCTTTCAAGTTATTTAATCACATTGTCTCTTTTATTTTCAGGTAATTGTCTCTTTTGCTTTCAGTTGATTTTATCATATCAATTTCTTTTTTCAGGTACTTTAATAACAATGTCAGTTCTGTTTGCAGGTAATTTAATAACATTGTCATGTCTGTTTTGAGGTAATTGTCACTTCTGATTTGAGATAACTTTATCATATTGCTTCTGTTTTCAGGAAATTGTCACTTTTGTTTTCAGGTAATTTTATCTATTATTGCTTCTGTTTTCAGGTAATTTAATTGTCACTTCTGTTTTCAGGTAATTTTATTTTATGATCACTTCTGTTTTCAGGGTAATTGTCACTTCTGTTTTCAGATAATTTATCAGTGTTATTTCTGTCTTTAGGTAATTTTATCACATTGTCACTGCTGTTTTCAAGTTATTTTATCATTTTATCACTTCTATTTTTAAGTATTTTACAACTTTGTCAGTTATGTTTGCAAGTAATTTTATAACTTTGTCACCTCTGTTTTCAGGTCATTTTATCACATTCTCCCTTATGTTTTCAGGTATGAGCACAGTGCCAGAAGCCGTTGTGGCAAAGCATGGTGGTCTGCGTACTTTTGGAATATCCTTAATAACAGACATGGTAGCCTTGGACTACGACAGCACTTCTGCCACGACCCATCAGGAAGTGTTAGCAGTGGGTCAGAAACGAGCTAAAGATCTGCAGAAAATAGTGTCTACTTTAATTGGTCGGATGACTGTGTAATCACTGTTGTTGTTTTTGCGTGTTCCTGTCTCTCTGCATCCTTACTTTATAGGATAAGACTTAGGCTGATGGTCCACCAGCTCAGCAAACTTTACCGCTAGGCTCAAACTGTTCAAAGTCTTTCCTTGTTTTAGTTCTGTGTTTCACTATCTGTATATGCTGCCATCAAGTAGTACCCTGGTTGTGGTCCATATGACATGAAAACAAAATAACTCAAAACACACAAGTAAAACGTGCCATCGTTACTTGATGCCCATTTTGACACAAACCAGATTGTGCCTCTCTTTACCTTGCATATTATGGAAAATGAGCCGTGCCTGTGAGCATCTGTTTATAAACATTGTCCATCTGCATTCTTCCGGTTATTTCCTAGCTCCGCACATTTCTGTTATTTCTGTTATTTTTGTTTAAAGCCCAGCCAGTTGTGCAGAGCCATATCAGAGCTATAACCATTTCAAAACATACAATACTTCAACAGGAAAAAGAAAAGGAAAGAAAATTAAGCATAAATATCAATGCATTTGTGCGCATAATCTAAGGACATGCCCCTGGCATTGACCAGTCCGTCCAATTAATTGCACAGGGGATTTAAAAAACACACCTGAATACAAATTTAAACATCACTAAAGACATTAAAACATATAAAAAACCATCCTAAATGACCTAAAACTGCTTTCGCATTTCTTATTTCCCTAGTGCCAAAAATGCACTTAATACATGTACCCAATTATCAATCCACAGAGGAAGTATGTGAGACTTTAACGAACACATACAGGTGAATGGACCAGCAAGGCAGAAAATGATAGGAAGAAATGACAGAAAGCAAAGGAGGAAGGCAGAGACAAAGAGACAGAAAAGAGGAAATATCTTGCACAGATTTTCCAGAAGGTGGGGATTCTAGTTATACTGAAAGAGCCCCCGTCATCCCCACGGGGCCACATGGTGGATACACACAGGCACAAAAACTGAGTACCTATGAAAACCTGATGGGGACTGTAAGACTGATCCCCCCCAAAATAATCATTTGTAATAGAAACCAGAGAACCTGACTATAGCATCAGTATCTCACAGTGCAACCAAAATGTTTTAAGGCTTCTTTGAGCAACAATCTTATAGCTAGTCCTCATATAATCTGAGAGTGGCAGGACTTTAATCTCAACAAAACGAAGCAGAAGAGATCCCCATATTTTTGTTGTTGCTTTTGTTGTTGTTGTTTTGTTGTTGTTTTGTTGTTGTTGTTTTGTTGTTGTTGTTTGTTTGTTTGTTTTTAGCTGTTGTTAATCTTGTCAGGGGTGCAGTCACCTCTACAAAAAGTAGAACAATGAGTATGAATGAAGGAGCAGCTTATACATTTTCATTTTCAACATTAATACATACAGAAAGCATTGCAAATTAATTCCATCCACATGACTCAAATAGAAGGATCAAACATTATACTACTAATCTGTTGACTAATGCCGTCGTTTCCTTATATCAGCATTAAGGGTTTTGTATCTTAGTTTAAGGAACAAAACTGTTCATGTGTGAAAGATTAAAACACCATTTGCATTACTATTATGAATGATTTTATCTTAGTTTAAGAAATTATTCAATTTTAATGCATTTGCTGTTATGGATGATTTTGTCTTAGTTTAAGAAATGATTTAATTTTAATACATATTATGTGACCTTCCACCACAAAATGAGTCGCTTGTCACCACAAACTGTTTGAATTAGCAACGGGAATGGGAGGTAAGGGCGTCAGGGTTGTTTTGGGATTTTGATTTAAACTGATACTTGTGAAATCTAAACCAAGCGTGACTGCCTGCGTTCAAGCAAACAGGAACCAGAAAAAACACGAAAAAAGAATCAGAAAGCGTGTTTAAGACAACCAGACAAGACAGGTGTAAATTTCTGGCCAACTGGCCTTTGTCAAGCGTACGATCACAAACAAACAAACACCAAATACAAAAATTAGGAGAAAAAGGCTGAAACTTCCCTGCTGCTTCGTCCAGTGTGAGAAAATTTACTTGTGAGTTATCCTACTGATACTGTAACTAATCTTACACATGCTACTATCGATAAATTCCCAAGAATCTGATTCTGTTCTTGTTAAATTGTTATTTAAAAATGCATACCCAATAGTGTACAGGTGCTTTTTAAGGGGAGAAAAACCCAGTGTTCCTTTTTTCAGCAAATAATTACCCCTTCAGTTTCTTCAAGATCCATTGAACCACACATACATGATTAACTATCTCTCTATAAATGGCAGGATTTCCTAATTATGGATAAAACAATTGCATACAATTGTTGGGAAATCACAACATTCATTTTTGAAACTTTTCATTGCTAAACTTATTTCCCCAATCTGAAACTAATGTTCGAAAATAGATTGTTGGCTCATTTGTTGCCTTGGGGCTGGCCGTGGTGCAGCTGAACTTTGTTTGTAGTTGTGTAAAGAGTCCAAAGTTTGTACACACCTGGCTCCGCATTGTAAACCGCAGACCCCAGAAGGCTGTTACTCAGCAATGTTCTTGCTCTGAGCTTGCACTTCAGAATGTTCTTGCTGGACTTTCTCCTTGTTTTTTGACACAGCACTTGACAGACAGTATTGCAATAAACAAGCAAGTATGCAGAAGAAAATATGCACATCAGTAGGAAAACTGAAACAGCACAGTTTGTTTTGAAAGTGGGAGTTGTGATGGTGTGTGTATGTGTGTATTGTGGTGTGCTTGCCTTTGTTTATGTATCTATGCATGTTGCATGTGCCTGTGTGTGTGTATGTATGAGCGAGTTTGTACATGCATGTTTGTGAGAGTGTGTGTGTGCATATCCATGTGTATGACTTTGTGTATGTCTGTATTCTTTGCTGACACTGTTTAGCATTTTTTTCTTCAGTTGGACTTACATGCACTTAGACATGATGCCTTCAGTTTCTTTATTGCGCACAAGTTGGATTGTATGTAACTTCAGTCAAAATGTGACTTTATAAACTGATTTATTTCCATGAATGTGCACGCTGTCAAAACTTTTTCACCTGAAATCTTCTCTAATTTATTATGTATGATGTACCATTACTCAGCAGCCACAAAGGTAGGACAATTAAAATTTCAGCATGTTGTGAACTAATATCTAGATATAAAATTCATGCATGTTGTGAACCAATGTATAGATTCAGCATGTTGTGAACCAGTATATAGACACATGACCTGATGAATTTCAGGACATCAGTTTTTATTTTACTGCCTAAGAAATATTTTCTCCTGGCATATAGAAATGATCCTTTTAAAGGGAAGGGACCTTTCAAAGGAGAAGACTTTATGTAGTGAGTGAGTGAACAAATGGCAGAATTTCATAAAGATTGGGTCTTGGTTGCTATGGAAAAGTTATTTCTGAAATTGTGATTGTCTCAAAAAAGGCAAATCAAAAGGGAACTGTCCTTGGAAATCCATATCTCAGAAAGTAAGCATCTAGATTTAACCATTTTCACCATTCAAAAGTGCATAAAACCTACATTCAGATCCTGCAGTGTGCTAAAAATGACCATCTGGTACAAGCGACTCGTTCAGTAGTGGATGGCCACATGTAAGTAGTCCAGAAATAATTTGTTGCATGTGTGTATGTTTATTATCACTGAATGTTGTCAGGGACTTGTCAGCCATATGCAGTAACAGTTTTGAGAATGCCAAAGATCAGCAGCATACTATTTCAGATGAAAATTTGTATTTTGCTAAGTGATCCAATATAGTTACTTGAGGTGTAAATTTTTAACCAACTGAAGACTTTTTTGCAAATTTTATTCATGAATAACTCTTTATACTTTGTGGATTGATCTTAGTGCTAATTCATGTTCCACTACTTTCATGCTTTGCAGATCATACGCAATGTGTTAATGCTATCTTTGAACCAGTCATAATGTGGGTGACTGTATTTTTTACTGTATTTATGCAATTGTGTTTGCAACAAATCATGTCAGCTGTGATAAAAAAAATGTCTGTTGATTCAAACGTCCAATCACATAATTGAAGTGACTTTAACAAAATGTCACTGATTTAACTTAAACATGTCTGGTCAAGTACATGTACTTTTCCCCATCAGTGATATATTACTCAATGTCAACATATTTAAAAGCTTATAGCACAAATTGTATTCACAGTTGTTTAGAGCTGTTTTCAATGTATACTTGTTCTTTCACACAAAATGAACAGGTGCTACTAGCTTTTCTAAGTCTACATCAGAATATTTGTTGTCAGGAGATGTTGAATTGATCTGGAATAATAATCTGAAAAGAGGAATTTGTAAACATAAATTCCCATTTAGCTAGTACACATACCACATACAACTTATCAATACAAAACACACGTGCTACACATACAACTTACGCAATACGGCACACACAAGTTCTATTTTTGGCCTGTATTTGCCCAAAATTATTGATGCTGCAGTGCAAAGTCACCTGCAGACTGTGCCAAACCTACCCAGAATGCCCAAGTCATGTGTCAACACATTCGTCTTCCCCTTGTCCTGCAGCTTTGTGGGCGGACTACTCAAGAACCGGACAAGGGAATGGCTGATAGGGCCTTAGATTTGGATATGGCAAGTGTACTAGCTAAGCGGGAATTTACATTCAAAAATTTATCTTTCAGTGTCATACACTCTACAAATTATGCAGAATTTAACAGTTGGTTGGAGGGAGAGGTCTCCTTTTCTGGCCAGACCACTGCCTGGAGACATTGATAGTGGCACTGGCAGTGAAGATGTGAGACAGATCGCCTGCAGATGAGACTATGAGCTGTCCTAAGAATGGCTAGTGAAAATGGATTCCTGGCTCCACTAGCCTGCTTTGGGGATGTCCCTGATGAGAAGGTTGTGATAAAGGCAGCAAAAGAGGAGAGAGCTCTGAGTTTATGAGCTTGGGGCTTCTTGGAAAGGGAGAAAAGGTGAGACTTTTTAATTCCTGATGATCATTTCTGAGGTCCGACACAAAATGATCATGGATGAGATGTCCTTTCATAGATGTTGTGATGGAAATGAGAGTCTGTGTTGGAGGAATGCCTCAGGGCAGAGCGTATTAGTGTTTGATGCAGTAGACTGGTCACAGGAAGCGTTCCTCCCTCTCACATCCCTGGAGTCTAGCAAGGAGACTGTGGAGGGAATCCTGAAGCACTGAAAGCAGGAGCCAGGTTTTTGGATCTTTGTTTAGAATTCTGGCAAGACTGTGAGGCTAGGTCTCCATTGGAACAGAAGCTGCTATCTTCCTTTGCTCCACTGAGGGTATGGATTTTGCTGTGGTGGTTGTTGGTAGCCAGGTCGAGCTGGAAAGCAGTCTTGTTTGAGAGAATTGAAAAAGACAATGACATTTGAGGTTTGAAAGGGAATGCCTAACAACATTAATGACAGGTTATGTCCCATTTAGGGGTCCTTGATAGGTTTTAAGTCTCTCGAGCTGTTAGTCCTCTTGAAAGTTCTTGAAGAAGGATTCATTTGAGAGTGTGGGATCTCCTTGTTGGAGGGTTGTGCATATGGCTGATGTCTACCCCCTGATGGTGCTGGAAGATCAACTCTGAGATGGAGATGTGCGCCAGGAAATTGGCTAGTTCTACAAAGGAGGGAGAATGTGCTGAAATTTTGTTGGGCCTGCACCAAGAGAGCTACTTCTTCCACTTAATGCACTGATGCCGTGTCTTTCCTACAAGAGAAGGCATTGAGTGAACATGTAATGGGAAGAGCCCCTGCTGCAGACAGGGCAGCAGAGACTGCTCTAGTTTGGGAACAGGAGAGAGGCAGGATGCTCTGAGACCAAGGGTATAGACACAGTTAGTGATGGTATATGGCTGGGATGGTGTGGATGATCCCTGAGTGAAGTTGTCTGAGGAGGTCTGAGCTTGGGCTTAGTTCTAACAGAGGTATGTGGGATAGGGACAGTAATCCAGAAACCATGGTTGGTGGTGCCAGAGGGTTGCTTTGAGGATCATGCATGTTTCTTCCTCCTTTGCTATCATAATTACCTTGTGAATTGCGAAGTTGGATATGGTGGAGTGTATAACACTGAACTGGTGTGATGTGTATGACTCCAAGCACCTTGTCCACCAGCATCTTGCATTGTCAACCATCCCAGCAAAGCAAAAACTTGAATCTTTGACTCCCTCAGGAAGCTGGTGGATAGGGTGAGGGAATCAAAGTGTTAAGTTTTTGCAGTTGGTGGATAGAGTGCAGGAGTCAAAGGACTAAAATTAGGTATGTATTAAGGTAACATTTGTAAGTGAAATGTTGAACTACAGCTACTAAGAATTTTGGTGCACCAATAACGTACCAAAAAAAAAAAAAAAAAAAAGAATACATAAAAGAGAAGAGAAGTAAGTGCAAAGTGGGGATGAGTTACTGTTTTCAAGCAAATAGTCTGAATTCAGAGAAAAGAAAAATGTATTTTTTTCTTCAGAAATTCCATTATCAGACATGGTAACGGTGATCATGGTAACTTCACACCCCTTGTTCAGGGTGATAATAATCATAATAGTAATATTGATAATAATGATAGTAATAATAATATTTATAAGATGCTAAATTTTGATGTTTATATGAAATCAAAGTGTTCACTCTCATCAGTCACTCACAATGGCAAAAAACAAGTTAAGGATACAAAACAATGCATACCAGGAGGGGGAGGACGGGAAAGGAGTGGCATGAAGGGATGGTTGTGTGAAGGGGGAAATCACTGCTGTACAAAAAGATATGTCTTCAAGTTAGACTTGAATATTCCATGACTGTCGAAGAGACAAAGGAAGCTCATTCCAGTTGTATGGACCAGACACAGAAAATGAATGGCAATTGATTGTTAAACATCTGTGTGGAGGAATTGGTAAACAGGTAGTTTCAGAAGCAAAATGGAGAGGTTGGGCAAGGGTGTATATTCGGAGGTGATTGCAAAGATGAGTAGAAGCAGTACCGTTGATACACTTGTAGCAGAACATATTTTGTATGACTTTCTTTGATTAACAGGCATCAGGTCGAGGAACTGAAAAAGGGATGCACAGCTAAGTGTTTCTGTCATAGTTTTGAGAGAAAACCTGGTTGGTACATTTTATTCTAGATCATGATTTAAAATATAGGATTTTAAAACATTTTGATTTTTAAAATCTTGATTGCCGATTATTTTATTGTATGAAATTTTATAGTTCTTGTGTCATGTTCTCATTTGGTGCAATACTTTGTTTTCCTGTATTTATCTATTTTGCTTTATATTTACACTACAGTTATTTTCCCAATTTTAATATTACATATACTCTGATTGACTTCATTACATTGCAGACAATGAATAGTTAAAAGCATTATATTTTGCCTTGCTGTTTCGTTTTACTCATTTATCTGAACAGTTATATACATTAGACTGACAGTGATGTTTTTCTTAAGTTAAAAATGTTATATTGTTCCAGGTTTGTTTATATATTCATTTTCCTATGCCCAGTTTATGTAAGTGACTTTATGAAAATTTACTCGATTCTGTTTTTTGAGAATGGTGCAAAGCAAATAAATTTGATTTGCTCTAAGCAAATGACTTGAGTTTTTCCTTTACAGTTTTTATGGCCAGACAGTCAGAATCCCCCTCCCAATTCTTTTTTTTTTTTTAACAAAGTGGGAAGGAATGTTTTTTGTTTTTTTTTACTGATTGTCACATAAGAATTAAAAAAGAAGTGAAATAAGTTTGCATATTCAGAAACAGAAAGATAACTGTTTTGGAGTTGTGTTCTGTGAAAAACTGCTTCTTCAGCTTTCATATTTTGATATAAATTGATTTATTTTGATAACTAGGCTCAGAAAACAGGACTATAGCCGTTTATAAATCTCCTGTTACTGCTGTTTCTTGAAGTTGTTGCTGTGTGTGAAACCAGCATGGCATTTGTTTGTGCAGTCATAGCTGGCTTATAGTTGTAGTTTCTTTGCGCATGTTGAATGTGTTGTGTTTTTTTCTCTTTTTCTTTCATTATTGTATTATGACCCACCAGTACCTCCTTGCCTACCTTTTTATTCAAAATTTGTATCTGTGTGTTTTTGTGTCTGTGTGTTTTTTATTCCCTTATATATGTTTATCTGTTCAGTATGAAATTCATTGATCACCGTGAAAACGTAATACTGAATACAAACTGATCGTACTAGTTGCTACAACATAGTGATAGTTGAATTTAAACATGTTATTGTCGAAATGAACAGAGGTAACAAACTTCACTTGTTATGACATTATGTGTGATAACAGATTTCAGTTGTTATTGCACATCTTGTGACTTATGACTTTGAACATGGTTAATGATGTTGTTTGCCAACATCTGATTCATAATGTTATGTGGCTGATGGTAACTTTATGACTACTCAACAAAGTCACTGAGTTAATGAGATTTCATTTGGTTTTATACTGACTTGTTAAATTTCCATTGATTTTATATTGACTTGCTAAGTACACTTGTTACTCCCCAACACTTTTGAAAATGAGGTACTGGGTGCATTGTCCAAACAGTGGCAGCAATATCAGTTAATCTAAACTAATTATTGAACTCATTTGTGGAGGTTTACCATCTTCTGTCCATTCAAAATGATCTACATCAGTTAATCTAAACTAATTAGTGAACTCATTTGTGGAGGTTTACCATCTCCCATCCATTCAAAAGTGATCTCTGTGAGAGAAAGAGGAGTCCATGAAATAGACATACAAATATTCTGCTGATGGCAAGAATTGCTTATACTTTGACAAATCAACCTATTTGCATGCAGACTATATCTCCTCTGGTCACTATTGCTAAGTTTAAGAGAGAGATGTGTATGCTTGTGTTTATGTCTTTTTGTGCCATTTTGTCACAACTTTTATCATGTATGCATTTGTTTTTGTTTTGAAAACCATATATGGTTTTATATTCAGTATGAAATATGCATTTATATATTGTGTTATGAAATATTAAAATTTTTGCAAGAGATGTTTTTGTTTTCATCTGAAGAGAGGAGAGATGGAAGAAAGTGCATGTGCACAGAGATTCTGCTGAAAGAGAGACAGAAGTAATATGCACATACAGACATCAGAATTGGAGAAGAAAATGCAGACATACCCGCAGACTAATAAAACTGAAGTTCTGCATTAGGAGAGAAACTTCAGGAGATTGATCAACTGCACACACTTATATAAAGGTATTGCTTTTGTATCCTATATCCATTTGTGATAGTGAACTTCCAACATTTCAAGGGTTTAACTTGTTCCATCTCTAGATGGAAATCTGTTGTTGTTTCTTTTCTTAACTTGATGGCGACGCTCAGCAGCTATAGCTGCAGAGCTCCGTATCTCGACTGTGACGCTCTGCAGCTATAGCTGCGGAGATGTTATGGGTTTTTCACCAAGACTACGTGTACACTATAATAGGGAGATTATACTGACAGCAGAGTTTAACCATTGACCTTTTAAAATATCAATAACAGGATAGGTTTATTGTCGTTGGATATTCTCCATAATTTTTTAACAAGTACCAAAAACTGTGCGTCTCGAGAGTTTCAGCAGCCATTTTAGGGTGCGTCTCCAAAGAGTTAATTGGCATAGATGGAAATCCATTTAAGAAAAACAGAAGTGCAAAGAAAGCATTGCTGCATGGACACATAACAATCATCTGTATAAGAAAAAGTAAAGCGCTAAGAAAGCATTGGTATAAGGACATATGACAGTCATTATGCCATTGCTAGCATCATTAAGACATCCTCGTTTCTTTGTATCCCTCAATTGTACCAGTTAACAGTAGCACTGTAACCTACATACAAATGTACCAACAATAAACACTGTAACCTACATACAATGTACCCAACATCAAACACTGTAATCTATGTACAAAATGTACCAACAATCAAACACTGTAATCTATGTACAAAATGTACCCAACAATCAAACACTGTAATCTATGTACAAAATGTACCCAACAATCAAACTGTAATCTATGTACAAAATGTACCCAACAATCAAACACTGTAACCTACTACAATGTACCCAACAATCAAACACTGTAATCTATGTACAAAATGTACCCAACAATCAAACACTGTAATCTAGTACAAAATGTACCAACAATCAACACGTAATCTAATACAAAATGTACCCAACAATCAAACACTGTAATCTATGTACAAAATGTACCCAACAATCAACTGTAATCTATGTACAAAATGTACCCAACAATCAAACACTGTAATCTATGTACAAAATGTACCCAACAATCAAACACTGTAATCTATGTACAAAATGTACCAACATCAACACTGTAACTAGTACAAATGTACCCAACAATCAAACACTGTAATCTAAGTACAAAATGTACCCAACAATCAAACACTGTATCTAAGTACAATGTACCCAACAATCAAACACTGTAATCTAGTACAAATGTACCCAACAATCAAACACTGTAATCTATGTACAAAATGTACCCAACAATCAAACACTGTAATCTATGTACAAAATGCACCCAACAATCAAACACTGTAATCTATGTACAAAATGCACCAAACAATCAAGTGTTTCAAATCAGCGATGGTTCTACTTCATCATCTTTAGTGCCTGGAATCATTTGGAGCAGACTTGGTAGTGATGTGCTGGTTACTCAGTAAGCCTGAAATAATTTTGTAACCCATCTGGTACAGAATCGGAAAAAAAAGGGTCTTATCAGTGTTGTTTTTGGTAAGCTCTCTGTCTCTGTCTTTCTCTCTCCCCAATCCCACCACACCATCACCCTGGAGGGTTGATACTGAAAGTGGCAAATTTTGGGGGTCGAACAATTGTATTTCCATTCACAAAGGGGAATAAATTGTACTATCACATATGTAAAGCTCCACCAGTTTCAGCTCTCAAGGAGGTATTGCTGCATTCTGACAAGTTCATATATGCTACACATCTTGCTAGACAAACACATGACCAAAATATGACCCGATGCATTAGTCAGGCTTTGAAAATAGAAATGGCAACAGCACCTGGTCTTCCCTGGCAGTCATCGACTGAAGCATACACCAGGTCCAACTATTTCTAATCCAAATCCAGTCACAATCATGGTCAAAATTCAACAGTTCTTGTCAACATGGTCTTGTTCTGAGAACTTTGGCAGCAAAAATAGCTCTGAAAGTTTGCAGTCAAGCTACATACTTTAAAAAGCTAATGTTACCATTAAGCAAAATTAAATCCATTTGTTGCAAAACTTCCGCAATCAGGAAAACAGAAAGTGCACATTTGTGGTCAGTTTGTTTCTTTATTTTGCTTTCATGATGAATTTCACCAGAAAATGGGGGCATCTGGTATCAACTGACCATCACATTTTACTATCTTACTTCAGTGACTGTAACTATCGTTAAACAGTGACATTATTATCACTCAGGCCTTGTTTTCCCTCTTCTCAATTTTCCAAGGAAAAGGACATAACTGGTTCAGGATGGAGTTATCTAAAGATGGTTGTGAAGAAAAACGTATTCATGCTGAATTTTAAAGAAAGAATGAATACAGAGAAAAGCATGCATGCACATGCGCGCACACACACACACACACACGCATGCACCAAAGACAAGATAAATGTACTTAGATTTTGATTTTACTTTCCCAATCCATTTCACAGTTCTATGTCTCTCAGACTTCTTTTAAAACAAAACAAAACAAAACAAAAAAACGCATGCAGAAGAAACTACAACACTGACATACACACAAATGTGTCAACAAAATAAAAGCAAGATCATCACAATAATTCAACAGAGATGGGAGTTCACTCATACTGGTTCTTGTTCTTCAGTAGAAATGCAGCTAGGAACTCAACAGGGTTGGGTGGCCTGAAACACAATAATCATTTTCACTCAAATACAATCAAACTTCAGTTATAAATTGGAACATACGCAGTATGCATGCACACACACTGAGACAGACACACACACATGCGCGCACACAAACACACACACACACAGGTACGCACACAGACACGTACACACACGTGCATGCACACACGCACACACACTTGCACACAACACAAACACACACACATTCACACACAACACACACACACAGACACACACACTGATTTTGCTAAAAAATTGGGATGCTCTTTTCTTTTCTTTCTTTTTTTTTTTTTCTTTCTCAATCACTCGTTCATTTATGTCTATTTGCATGAAATTTCACTTTGCATGAAGAGATGTTCGATAACAGAAAGAAAAAAACACCACCATCCCACACACACATAAATATATATGTCAGTACATTATAGCAAGGATTTACAAAAGTTAAATTTAGCACAGCGATGATTAAAATACTTGCATTTCACGCATGTTTAATTATTACAATAAATAAATTATTTTACACATTCACACACAATATAAAAACAGTTAACCACATTCAATTTCTAATATAATGAACTGACCTTTCTTTAGACAACACTGACATCCCTTGGAGCAAAATGGGTACAACAGTGTGATCCAGGTAGGCCCTTGTTGGCAAGGACTGCAAGTCAACTTTTGCACGTTTGGCTGTGGTTTCGCCACTTTCTTTCTCACTGGTTATTAGTTTCTGGTACGCACAAAACAAGCAAACAAAAATTAACATAAAAGAAATAATAAAGTCTTCAAAAAAACAGAAAGAAAGAAGAAGAAAAAACGCACACAGAAAATAAAGGGGGAAAAAACACATACACATATCTTGACATCTGAAATAGCAACACATTTAAGAAAGAAAAAAATAAGTCCTGAAGTACAAATGTTCAAAAGAGATGCAATAGAAAAATGGTTTGGACATCCGATTTCCATTCGAGATGTCTGAATCTGATTCTGATCCTGCCTGGTAGTGTCATGTAGGCAAAAGGTGACAATTTTTCCTGACCTCTTCAATATATTATGTGTAGATCTATCTGAACTCTCTTCATGTGTATACACAAGCAGAAAATTAAACACGTACATTAAAAATCCTAAATGTCATGTCAATGTTTTGTAGCTTATAGAAACAAGAACACATCCAGCTTGCAAGCCCTGAAAACGGGAGCACAACTACCTACTGAGGACAGAGTCTGCAGGCTGTGCAGCAATATAATGCCTGCACACATCTCAAATAACACTGCAAGGAAAGCAGAAGAAATGAGACTTTTCCCCCCTGAATCCCCATTTAGCTAAATACACTGAATACAATAGATCAAGTGTTATACAGAACCAATACTGTTGTACGGATGTGAAAAATGGACAATCAACATGCAAAGTAAGAACAAGATTGAGGCAGCTGAAATGTAGTTTCTAAGAAGAATGTTAAGAATTCCATGGACAGCAAAGAAAACAAACGAGACTGTCTTGAAAGAGGCAACACACAACACACACACACACACACACACACACACCACACACACACACACACACACACACACACACACACACACACACACACACACACACACATTCATGAAGAAGATTAGGAAAAGCCAAGCAACACTTATAGGACATTATATGAGGCATAAGAAATTTGAGTACCTAATCACTACAGGAAAGATGGAGGGAAAAAGAACACCAGGTAGACTCATGAGAAAATATCTGATGGTTTTACAGAGTGGATGAGGACAGAAAGAATGGGAGATAGATACTTGCAGCGACAAAAGACAGATTCACATGAAGGACCATGATCGACAGATTCACATGAAGGGCCATGATCGCCAACACCATGCAGCAAGGCACATGATAATGATGACGACGGATGAGGGATTCAAATCCCAACCTCCAAGCCATTAGTCTATTTCACTCATCACTTCACCACACTGAGTGGTTAAGACAATATTTTACTGACAGGCCAACTTAAATAAAAAATATATATATATAAAAAAAAAAAAGAAAAAAAAAGAAGAAAAAAAAGAAAATGAGTCATTATCATCAGCACAATAAGAATCCTATTACCTGGATATTATCTGGGATTTCTGTGATGTTGTCTTGCTGGTCAACAACATCAGTAGTCCCCACTGTTGCTACTTGATCTGGAACAAATTCAAAGAAATATGTTTGTTATATTCATATATAACATACCACCATTTTCTGTAGATTTATTCAGAGAAACCAGGACAGATTTATTTAGTGAAAACAGGAGACAGAGACACTTATAATATTATATGGACCCACTGGATTTAATTCTAGACTTCAAATTATTTTCATTTTCCTGTTTTTAACTTAAGGGAGATTATTTCATGTCAACCAGAGAGAGATGTGTATCTTTGTGTCTGTGTAAGTGGTTAAGACATCTGTCACAAGAGTGACCTTGCCTCGAGAGACCTGACCACCTAGGATGCGCAGGTTCAGTTCCCTGAGGAGAACTAATTTCTATTAAAAAAAAAGAAAAGAAAAAGAAACTGGCAACAGAAGAGGGGCATCTAGGAGTAATCTGGATGCAGCCACGCCCCTTCAGAGTGTCAGGAGTTACGGGCTGAAACATTTGCTTGACGGGGGGTTCCTCCTCTGAGGAGCTTCTGCTGTCTGGCTCTCCCCAGAGTTTTGTACTACTAGTACTAGTTCTAGACTTCAAATTATTTTCATTTTCCTATTTTTAAAACATGGAGATTACTTCATGTCAACCAGAGACAGGAGTGTCTCTTTGTCTGTGACAAAAGTGCATGGACATAATTTTGTCAGATCTTTACAGGTAGATCTTCACAAATTTTGGTAAAAAGTGTGGACTGTTAAAGCACCAAGGTCAAAGTCACATGGACTAAAAAAAAAAAAAGACTCAAATCAGCACTTTTCAAGGAATGTGTAGGTACAGCAAATTCAGGTACTTCTACAAACCAGAAGAACAAGAAAACCAATGTAAGCGCGTCTCCAACAAGACAAAACAAAACAAGCGCAAATTTTCGGCCAACTAGCCTTTGTCAAGCGCGAACGCACGGTCACAGACATATCACAGACACCAAACAATGGATAATAAAAACTGGACTAAAAACTTCCCTGCCGCCTCGTCCAGTGGGTAAGAGATGGAATGCCCATGTCATCATGAGCAGTAGTAAGAAAAGGGGAGAGGGGAGGCAACTATGATGTCAAAATAGAAGTGAGATGAGTTCTGCAATTTTGAGAAATGGCCATGCTATATCGGTATAGCCCTGTTCTGAAGAAGGCACAGGGCAAGAGCCAAGAGATAAGGGAGTAGATTGTGCCCGGTGCCAAGAATCTGGTAGGCGTGGGAACAGGAAGAGACATGAAATGGCATGTCTGAATTTTGTTACCTATGGTTTGTCATTAAGACCATGTGGTTTGCGTGTTCCAAGTTTATTTATGAGGTGGGATTCTCTGTCTTTCCTGTCTATGGTGCTGTTATTGTGTAGAAGCCACAGACCTTTCACTCGGATGTCATTGATTGAGTGGTCTGATTGGTTGAAGTGATTGGGGATAGTTTTATCCCTTTGGTGGCGGATATCAGCCAAGTGTTCTTTGAAACGTGTGTCAAGGGTGCGTCCAGTTTCACCAATATACAATTGGGAACATTTAGAGCAGCTGATCAAGTAGACAATGTTATAAGTTTGACAGTTGAAATGTTTTGTAATTCTCATATATGAGATTTGGGGCCTTTGACTGTGGTGGCTGAGCACAAGAAAGGACAAGTCTTGCATTTAGGTTTGTTGCATGGAGGTTCCTGGAGGTTTGCATTCGAATCTCAGCAAACCAGTCAGCCAACCTCCAGGAACCTCTCCATGCAACAAACCTAAATGCAAGACTTGTCCTTTCTTGTGCTCAGCCACCACAGTCAAAGGCCCCAAATCTCATATGAGAATTACAAAACATTTCAACTATCAAACTTATAACATTGTCTACTTGATCAGCTGCTCTAAATGTTCCCAATTGTATATTGGTGAAACTGGACGCACCCTTGACACACGTTTCAAAGAACACTTGGCTGATATCCGCCACCAAAGGGATAAAACTATCCCCAATCACTTCAACCAATCAGACCACTCAATCAATGACATCCGAGTAAAGGTCTGTGGCTTCTACACAATAACAGCACCATAGACAGGAAAGACAGAGAATCCCACCTCATAAATAAACTTGGAACACGCAAACCACATGGTCTTAATGACAAACCATAGGTAACAAAATTCAGACATGCCATTTCATGTCTCTTCCTGTTCCCACGCCTACCAGATTCTTGGCACCGGGCACAATCTACTCCCTTATCTCTTGGCTCTTGCCCTGTGCCTTCTTCAGAACAGGGCTATACCGATATAGCATGGCCATTTCTCAAAATTGCAGAACTCATCTCACTTCCCTTTTGACATCATAGTTGCCTCCCCTCTCCCCTTTTCTTACTACTGCTCATGATGACATGGGCATTCCATCTCTTACCCACTGGACGAGGCGGCAGGGAAGTTTTTAGTCCCGTTTTTATTATCCATTGTTTGGTGTCTGTGATTTGTCTGTGACCGTGCGTTCGCGCTTGACAAAGGCTAGTTGGCCGAAAATTTGCGCTTGTTTTGTTTTGTCTTGTTGGAGACGCGCTTACATTGGTTTTCTTGTTCTTCAGGTTTGTGTTTGCTTGGGCGCGGGCAGTCAATCTTGTTTTGGATCAGGTACTTCTGACAATATTCAAAATCTGTTTTCACCGTTGTGACAGTCTATCATTGCCCTTGACGCACATTATGTTTTTTATCATATGATACTTTTCCAGGGTCACTATAACTGATATTCTAGACCATCCGTACATTACTGATTACATTATTTGAAACAAAAATTATCAAAACTTCAGGGAATCTACTTTCTACAATATGCTTAAGAATAAATACTGTTTTACTGTTTTGTACAATTGTACCTAATTTTTTTCCTCAGTATGTGCCCACTGATTTGCAACCCTTTGGCCTCATGGCAAAGAGTTTGAGTTTGTTCAAGGTAGGCTCATTCTCATTCCGTCACCATCACCGTCACCAATCCCTTAGACTGGCCGTCCGTCAGGGCGCCTCCAAAGACTTGACAACAACCTTTCTCCACTCCTCCCTGTTCTCCGCTTTCCTTAGGGTATCCCTCAGTTCCAGGCCCGTCCACTCTCGAATTTATCTTCCCATCTCTTCTTTAGTCTGCCTCTTTTCCTTCCTCCCGAGACTGTGCCTTGCAGGATTGTCTTGGCAAGGCCAGATGATCGAGTGATGTGTCCATACCATGCTAGTTTGCGTCGTCTTACTAAGGTCAGGAGGTCAGTGTAAGGCCCAATTTCATTTTGAATTCTTCTTTTGACTTCGTCATTCATGATGCGATCTCTGTATGTGACATCGAGAAGTTTACGAAAGCATCTCATTTCAACCGCCCTGATTCTTCTTGCCGTATCCGCTGTTAAGGTCCATGATTCGCAAGCGTATAAGAATACTGACATGACCAGGGAACGCATCAGTCTGATCTTTGAGCTGGTGGCGATGTTACTGTTGTTCCATATGGTTCTGAGCTTGGTCATTGCGGCTGTGGTCTGGGCTATTCTGGACAGTATTTCGGGCTTAGGTCCCTCATATGACACGACTGGTATTTGAAAATGGGCACACTTTGGAGTTTCTGGTTATTGATCATTACATCAGCCGTAAAGTGGTTGTTGCGACTGGTCATTATTTTCGTTTTCTCAGCGCTGATTTCCATGCCATAATCAGAGGAGGTCTTTCCAAGACGGTCCACTAGGTTAATTAACTCTTGTTCTTTTCCGGCAAGGCCGTCAATGTCATCTGCAAAACGTAGGTTAGTGATGTTTCTACCTCCAGTGCTGACTGTTCCTTCATGTTCCTCGAAAGCCTCCGTCATTATTCTTTCTAGGAAGATGTCGAAGAGAGTAGGGGAGAGTAGACAGCCTTGGCGTACTCCGACTGTCATCCGGAACCATTCTCCAGTATTGTTGTTGAAGAAGACTGCGCTGTTGGCTTTATTGTAGAGGTTCTCTATGACTGATTAAGTTGGTGTTGATGTTATACAGCTTCATGCTTGCCCACAAGGCTTCGTGCCAGACTCTGTCGAATGCCTTCTTAAAATCGACAAACACATGGTAGAGCTCCTGTTGGTGTTGGAGGTACTTTTCCATAAGGATTCTGACGTTGAAGATTTATTCCGTTGTGCTGCGACCTGGCCTGAAACCAGCTTGCTCTTCAGCGATGATTTTCTCTGCCTGTGGTTTTAGTCTATTTAAGATGACTCGCAGCATGACTTTACTGGGGTGACTTATGAGGCTGATGGTGAGATAATTTTGACATAATTGTAGATTGCCTTTCTTGGGGAGGGTGATGATCAAGGACTGAGTCCATGGTTTTGGCCACTCGCCTGTCTGCCAGATCCTGTTGCAAACGATAATGAGCATGTCAATCGCTGGGTCTCCTCCTGCTTGAACCATCTCTGCTGTGATGTTATCTACTCCTGCTAATTTTCCGGGCTTTAAGTTTAAGGATGCCACTGCTGCCACTATTTCCTCACGCATAATGCTATCTTTTGCGTCGTCCAGCACACATAAATCAACATCCATAGCTCTACATCCAGTGTGTATGTACATGTGTATACATATACATATAATATACATGTGTGTGTGTGTGTGTGTGTGTGTGTGTGTGTGTGTGTTATGTGTGTGTGTGCGTGTGTGTGTGTGTTAGAGATGTAGGGCAACAGCTTGGGTCAAGCGTCACACCAACTGCACTCCACCCAACCTGTCTGCAATTATCTGGCAAACTTTCTGAGCCTGCAAGTTCCCATGCACTGGCACTGGCATTTTATACTCAAATCCAGCACACATAAATCAACATCCATAGCTCTACATCCAGTGTGTGTATACGTGTGTGTGTGTGTGTGTGTGTGTGTGTGTGTGTGTGTGTGTGTGTGTGTGTGTGTGTGTGTGTGGTGTGTGTGTGTGTGTGTGTGTGTTAGACAGATGTAGGGCAACAGCTTGAGTCAAGCGTCACACCCCTAGCAAGTTGAATGTATCCTAGTTCTGCATCCTCTATGAGAGTGTGCATGCGCACTGTTTGTTCTTTTCCTGTAAAGGGCAACAAGCACGCTTTTGACATGGATTGTTTGCGATATGTAAGTAAAATTATTATTATGTGTTTTGTATTCCAAATGGAAAAAAAAAAGGAGATGACCAGTCCACCTTCTCATCCGTCGTCGCACCGACGGCAGAGTCCATCATCATCAACCAATCAGCCCTAAGCTACAGTTCTCAGTGATCTGAATCCCACGACTGCGTGAAAAGTGATGCATGTCATTGTGATTATCCCGTCGCTGTGCGTAAGGTAAACATTAGACCAAAACAAAGAGAAAAGGCGCACAAAATAGCAAACACCATAAAAATTATCAAGTAAACATGACAGTATATGTCTAATCTGCCATAAATGTATTGGAAAACGATAAATGTACAAATCAGGCCATCAGGTGCAAAGTCTAGTCTGAAACATTTTCAAATGACACACTAGGACTAACAATGAGACAGCAAATCGGAGCAAAAGTCTCACCGTCTGCCATTTTTCGCGGTCGCCAAGGGAAGTACAAATTAGAGTTATGTCTCTTCCTCCCCTCTACCGGAAATACTTTTTACTCAAGACCCTTCACTCTATGCTTCTACTGTAATTAATTTGACTATTAAACATCACACTTAGGGAGATTACCTTTGTGCTCACTCATCCTCCACCCATCCCACACACACACCTTTTTTTTTTTCTTCTTTGTCCATTTTTTAGTCCAATTTTCTACATCACCTTATGGCCACAGAAGCTGGCATTTTTTTTCAACAATGCAATAATGATTATGACGATGAGGGTGTATACATGCGCGCTCGCACGCGCGTGTACGTGTGTGTGTGTGTGTGTAACTGCGTGTGTGTGTGTGTGTGTGTATAACTGCGTGTGTGTGTGTGTGTAACTACGTGTGTGTGTGTGTGCGTGCGTGAGTGCCTACGTGTGTGTGTGTACATACATGTGTGTGCGTGCGCGCGCGCGTGCATGCATGCATGAGTGTATGTGTGTGTAAATGTGTGTGCATGTGTGGTGTGTACTTGTGTCTTGGTAGAACTGTTCTTTTCCTTTGCTGTTCAAACTAGTGTTCTGCCTCAGTGACGTTGATCCCATATTGTTCATTCCAACTCCCAAACCCACCACCAACCCCAAGTTCATTCCATTAGTCTCAGTCAGAGTCAAGAAGCCACAAGAAACGGAAATATTAACCACCATGAAGCCACCTATCAGTGGAAACATTGCACTGGTCTGGGTCACTTTGATGGATTCAACAGAGCCGTTCTGATCCAATCTGCTAAGAACATTGCATATAAAGCCCTACTTGTGATGGTAATCATTCAGTCAAGGAGTCAGACCTAGCGAGAGACTCCCCAGTAAGCAGACCACCACCACAGCCTCCAATGAAAACATCAACGAACTCTCGACACCATTGACCCCAATTTCAGTTCACCTCAGGCATGGAAGAAGTAGAGAAAACCGAAAGTGGGGTCACCATGAGACCAGGCCTTGAAGGGCCAAAACTCTGGGATGATTTTCTCAATGCTGTAATGACTGATGATTTCATACTAATGACGATGATGATCATGATGGTATGGAATTCCATCTAGGACTAAGACTGCATGACAAGGCTAGTCTTGATCCCATCAAAATATAGCCTGGCATCAACTAGGCCTGAGATATAAAAACACCTGCAGTATTGGTCTGGAGGTTTGAGCAACACTGTCCAGTCATGGGCACACATGGGAACCGACTCGATCAGATTGATGTCTCCATCTGTTGTAAATTTCAAACAGTTGATCCATTGCCGTTTCCATTTCTGCAACCTGTATGACCTGTGCAGTTGAATTAACTGCCACATCGCACGAAGTCCATGCCAAATCCACTCTTGCTCTGTACAAGCTGCCTCTGGTGTGTGTGTGTGTGTGTGTGTGTGTGTGTGTGTGTGTGTGTGTGTTGTGTGTGTGTGTGTGTGTGTGTGTGGTGTGTGTAGATGCGTGTGTGTGTGTTTGTGTATTTGTATGTAGGTGTGTTTGCGTGTATATGAGTCTGTATGGACACCCTGACAGAGATTGCATCACATGTCTATGCTGCTTCATTGTGCTTCTCAATTACCATGTGAATCTTGCGTCAAATCTGTTATGTACCTGAATTCAGCTCTAGGGGGCCTACATTTACAATTACAACAACAATATTTTACTTATATAGCGCAAAATCTTGATAAAATCAAATCTAAGCGCTGAAACAGACATACACGCACGCACGCACACATATGCACGCACGCACACGCACACACACACACACACACACACACACACACACACACACACACACACACACACAAAACACGCACATGGCTATAAATGGGGAGAAAGAATAAAAGCAATGGAAAATTATAGAGAGCATATTATATACAATTATATATTACAATGTGATTCCCCTCCGAGTGGAGACAGGCTGCAGAGGGGATTGAGTGAGGTCAGGATTTTATGCAGAGGAGAAAAGGTGAGTTTTGAGAGCGGACTTGAAGGAGACAAAAGTAGGTTGCTGACGGATTGAGAGAGGAAGTTTGTTCCAGGAGAGTGGACGAGAAACAGAGAAGGCTTGTGGACCATAGGTGTTGAGCTTAGTGCGTGGAATGCGAAAAGTCAGAGGATCGGAGGCAGAGCAGAGGGTACGTGAGGGAACATAGATCTCAAGTAGGCTTGACAGGTAATCGGGGGCTGCGTTATTGAGGCTTTTGTAGCACATGGTGTCTAGTTTGTACTGTATGCGCTTTGATACAGGGAGCCAGTGAAGTTGTGCCAGGAGAGGAGATATGTGGTCAGCTTTTTTAAGCATTTCGAAAGATACTCCAGCTCCAAAAAGAGTTGAAGGATTGACCACTTTTGCATGGTCGAGCCAGCAGTGTACTTTTTGGGCCAGTTAATCTGACAGAAGTCCAATGCAGAAGCTGAGTCTGGTGCCCTAGAGTATTGGGGAAAAGAAGATATCAGTGTTTTCAGTGATGTAGACCTGTAGTTGTCCATGCCTGGTAGAAGGTGGAGGTCCTGTCATCGGTGTCCCAGCTGGTGTGTTGGTGTCGTCATTGCTGTCCCCTGGTCATCCACATCTAGTAGAAGGTTGAGACCTTGACACTACTGTCCCAGTTGCCACATCGATGTTGTTGCTGCTGTCCCATGGTCATCAACACCTGGCAGTAGGTGGAGGTCTGGCTGTCAATGTCCCAGCTGTCTTGATGGTATCATTATTGCTGTGCCATAGTCATCACACTGGTCAAAGTAGGAAGGGGCGTTTCAGTCTGTCCTGAAGTCTTGGATTCCAGGCCAGTTTTTGTTTTGTTCTCATTGTCTCTATGAAAAGTTTTACCTGATGGAACAGAGTGGAAGAAGCTTGACACGACCAGTCTTGGCCCATTCAGGAAGTGGGGGAGCCAAGCAAGCAGGTGGTGAAACACCTGTGTGAAAGAAAAAAACTGAAAAAAGATGAATATGCTGTGGGATGAAATGAAACGAAATAGAATGTAAATCTAAGTTTCAGTTTCAGTTCCAGTTTCTCAAGATGATGTTGCCGTGCTCAGAACAAATTCTACATGCACTAAATCACAGGTGCCATGTGTATGGTGATGACAGCACAAGCCTTCAGCCTGCACATAAACCCACGAGCAGGCCAGGTCCTGAGATGCTGGCACAGAGGATCCTACTACCCAGAATGTAATGAAACAAATAATGTAGCAATTTCATAAATTTCTAAACAAATAACTAATAAAAACAAAACAGTAACAATACATATATAAATACCTTCATGAAATAATTTACCACACAAGGGTTACACAAAACACAAACTGTGGAGGGGATAACTAATGACAATAATTTTAAATTAAACCATAAGACTCAAATGAAATATAATAAAAATATTTAAAAACAAAAAATGTGAGTAGCCATATCAATGGAATAATACTGTGAGAAGGATTGTGCAAAAACAAACTGAACAGGTTAAATGATAAGACAAAAGAATCATAAATCCCAAAGCAAAACACAAAATAACATTTGGGCATAGTATGAGTAACCAAGTGGTACCTATTATGTGATGGGCATAGTACTGGTGTGTGGGATGCTCATATGTTCATCAGATTGATTTAGTAATTTATCTATTTATCATAATGTCTTGGAATATCTGGACTTAATGTGTACTTAGTGTCCATTTGTAGGTTATTGGGAAAAGAAGATATCAGGGACACCACCTGGTGGTTGCTTGAATGTATCTGATTATTTACCTATTATTATTCATTTCATTATTCTTATGTATAATTAGGGTTATATTGATATGTAGAAAATATCTGGATAAAATGGTGTACTCTGGGCCCAGACAAACCCAGTGGAAGCATTGTTAACACAGTGGTTAAAACACCATATTGCACACTTTCTTTTTTATTTTTTTGTTTTGGTTTGTTTTGTGTGTGCTTATTTACTCATCAAACGTAAGCATTGTAAATGAAACCTGACTCGATTTTGTATATGCATGTTTTGGGGACTTGATTTTTCGTTGTTGTGATGCACATTAGAAATAGCCAACACGTTCAGCCAGGCTAAACAAAACAGCATTCAGAAAACGAAAAGTGCTCTTTCCGACAAATGCCTATCAACCAACATCAGGAAGAGAGCTGGTGGATAGGGTGAGGGAATCAAAGGGTTAATGGTTGATAATGCAGGACAGAGTGGACAGAGTGCCGGAGTCAAAAGGGTTTTAAGCAAACCACAAAATCTGACATCTCATCCAACATCCAGGCCTATTACATTCATATCAAAAGAAAACGAAAAATAAGGCAATGGCAAGGGAAGCAACCTATGATCCTTTTTTTAAAATTCAATACTTATTCTAGTCTGAATACTCTAATATGCATATAAACAAGTAGTACATGTTTAAACGCAATCACAATTTTTTTTTTCTCTCCTGGTCCGTTACGATAATCACGTGATCAATTCGGCGCTTCTCTTATCGTAGCTAAGACGGGTGTTAAATTGGTCGTGTTCATGCATACGTCCCACAATCAAGTTATTTTGAGAGAGAGACAAAACATATGCAGCATCAGTTTGTTGAAAGTGGGACGTTGTGCATCTGTCCTTCAGACTCTCACACAGCTCCTGCAGACGACTTCAAATCAGTTTAGTTACGACGACAGTCAAGAAAAATGGTTAGCCCTCTCCCTGTATCAATGTGTTTTCGTCTTTCTCGCCGTGTTTCTACTTCCGGTTAAATGTAAACAATCGAAATCGTCATGGCATGCCCCAAGCAGACGCATTCAGTTAAGAACAAAAGATCCAGAGAACGAAAGCCGAACTTTACTGATGTTGAAATTAGAACTCTCCTTGAAGGAGTTAATGAGCACAAGGATACACTCCTATTCGGTCGAAACGATACTTTAGTCGGACGCAAGCGGAGAACAGCCATTTTCAAACAGATCGCAGACAGGGTGAATGAGGTAACGAAAGTGCAATTTGAAGGGGTTCAACGAAGCATAAAAGAAGTGATCAAGAAATGGGCGGGACTAAAAAGTGATGCACTGAAGAATAGACCTCGTGGCAAAACGAAAAGAGACAGTAATGATAAAATCGACCTCAAAGGAAACCCAGTTCCCGTGCTTGTGCAAGATATTATTTCTTCCAAATTGACCAAAAATGTAGTAAAAGCAGAATCAACAGAATCAGTACTGGACAACAGTGCACTCGGCACTGGAACATGCAAGTGTGAAGGAGTGCCCTCATATAATGATACATCTTCATGTTTTACAACACCTGCTTGTACCACATCTTCAGTAAAACAAGAACTTGAGGAAAGTGCCATTCCTATCAAGTCAGAATGTACCTGTAAACTTGATGTGGAAGATCAGTTGCCTTCTTCTGCTGATCATCCTGGTTATTTGAAGATGCAGAATCTGCAATCTCTATGTCGCTTGAAACCATCAAATAAAGCTAAAACTAGAGAACGAAAGCAAAATTTCACGAGAAGAGAAGTCAAAATCCTTCTTGAAGTAATAAAGAAACACAGAGATGTTGTGTTAATGCTGGGTATGAGTGTTCGTGAAGTGAAGCAGAGGCGTTTAAAGTGGATGCAGATTCTTCATGAGTACCATCAAAAGTCTGGATTGTCGATACGTAGTGTTTCTGAAATTCGCAAGAAGTGGGACTTTTTGAAATTTAAATTTTTGAAGAACAAAGAAAAGAGAGATGATGCAAGAGCAAAGGGGTTACTTACACTTACTCCTGAATCACCATTTGCAGAGGAAGTCATGAACATTCTTGAAGTAGGCAGTGTTGTTGACAGGTGTCAAACAAAGATGCAGGAAGCAGACGTTACAACCATGATGGCTTTAGATGCCTCTGCTAGTGATTCCAACTCGGGCTCCATACTTCATCAACCTGTTGCATATTCTGAGAAACTGATGGAAAGCACTGCCTCTGTTATTAGTTCAGATTCGAGTCGAATGCAACCTGACATGAAGCGAAACTTTACAGATGTTGAGATTAATTGCTTACTGACAGAAATGGCCAAACGTTTCAAAGTACTTTCCAAAAAACTACAACCTGGTGGGAAAAAGACTCTAAAACGGCTGAAACGACGTCACTGGAATATGATTACAAATAAAGTCAATGCTTGTTCTGACAACAGTGTCATGAAAACACGAAAAGATGTGCAGAATGCTTTCCAAGCTCTAAAGTATGCTGCACTTGCTGAGAATACTCAAGAAAGTGCAGTTCTTGGCAAAACTTGTGAAACAAAATTTTCTTTCTTTCGTAATCTTGTGCTTGACATTTTGAAAATTAAATCAGCAAGAGCAGGAGGTAGTTATTTGGGGCCAGACAATAAAACAAACAATAACCAGGTACAAACAGTCACTCAAGAGTGTGCATTCCCTAGGCGAAACACCAGCACAACAACTGATCTGTCTGAAGAAGAGTGTAATTGTTTAGTCACTGAAATAGACAAATTCAAGGATGTCATACTGGCTGCCAGTTCCCAAGACATCAATGCCATTATGTACAGAAAACAGTGTCGGGCTTGGAGACTTGTAACAGAAAAGGTCAACAAATGTGTGATCAAGTCCTTCAGGTGGACTGCAAGACAACTTCAGCACAAATGGATAGAGCTTCGACAGGGAGCAGAGAACTATCGGACCAATATCTTGGCAGGAAGGAGTCAGATCTTGAATAAAGCTCTGTTGGACACATATTTACGGGTCATGGAGATTGTGGTTTCTAGCCACAAAACTGAGTTCACACAGTTGGAAGCAGAAAGACAAACTCCACACGCACAATTGATGCCGTCTGATTTGAATATGAGCCTGCGTTCTAGCAGGCTGCAAATGAAAGCTGCTGATCCTAAACCTGTAACTAGGAAGCATTATCTACCTGGTAGTAGTACTGATGATGATCTGTCCCATTACCTGGAAGAAAAAGAAGCAGAAACTTCACTGACAAAGAAATAGACATAATGTTGACGGTGATTGAAGCCAACCCAGAAGTTTTTCACTCAAAGAAAAAAGATATGGACACTCTCAGTAAGAAACATCAGATCTTGCAGTCAATGGTGAAGCAGCTAAACAAATGTGCAGGTTTGTCAAATTCATAACATTTGTATAGTATACTTGGCAGCCATGTATGCCACTGTGTGTGTGTGTGTGTTTTTTTGTTTGTTTGTTATTCTTTTAACGTCTGTTCACATAACGTCTGTTCACATATGTGCTTTTTGACGATTGTGCGTGCGTGCGTGCGTGCGTGTGTGTGTGTGTGTGTGGTGTGTGTGTGTGAGTGTAGTGTGTGTGTGTGTGTGTGTGTGTGTGTGTGTGTGTGTGTGTGTGTGTGTGTGTGTGTGTGTGTATGTGTGTGTGTGTGTGTGGTATGTGGTGTGTGTGTGTGTGAAAAAGTACTGCATGGGTGCATCATGCACATCTCTTACATAGTCATTATGTGTGTTTCTGTAAATTTATATTTCAGGGCTCTCACTTGCTTGATGAAAACAGTTCCTCACCCAGTATCTGAAATTCATGAGAACATTTTCACGTGCTTTTAATTTTGAGAGTCATTTTCTCAGTAAGTCAAAACAACTTAGCAGTCTTTGAACCCTTTCACTCCTGCACCCTGTCCACTAGCATCCTGCAGGAAGCTGGCAGATAGGGTGATGGAGTCAAAGGGTTAAGTTTTTACAATTGGTGGACAGGGTGTGGGAGTCAAAGGGTTAAAACATGATTTTATTGACTGGCCTCTTGGTCAGTTATGCCAGGCCTCTTCAGTCTGTTTAACACTTAAAGCATTAAGCTAAAAAATGAAAATGTGAAAGAAAGTGTCAGATCCGAAAGATACAATACACCTTCAGTGTTGGTCAGAAGATTTGAGCAACACCTGCTATGACATATCCATGAAGTGGATGAGCTCAAAAATCCTATACAGTGGTTTTGAAAGGACTGATGGGGATTCAAACCCACAACCTTCCAGTCAGTAGTCCATTGCACTGACCACCATACCACGGTGACTGCGTGTCCTGAGAGGTGTTACCCAAAAGCTGTAACGCCAGCATTTCTCTGGGACTACAGAATGCCTACTATTAATATTAGAATAGTTGTAGTAAAGTTCTAGTACTACCTCTACTTTTCACAACCTTTACCACTGAAGTAGTATTATCAATATTGCTGTAACAGCATAATGTGTAGTAAATATCAACAACCTCAATAACACTTAGGTTTAGTTGTAAAATAAATTGTCCATTGAAATTCTGTTTCCTTTATTTTCAGGTCAAGGAGAGACTGAGCGCACGTTGATTCAAGTTAAACACAAACTGGAGTACCTGAAAAAGGAAGCATTGAAATGGCAGCAGACATGTGAAACAGGTCTCATGGAGGTAGATGATGGACAGCCTTCATCGGAACAGTTGGATCGAATTGTCAGAGTCATGCTTTTTGCTGTTGATGACACCAGTAAAGGTAAATTTATTCAAGGTTCTTCGCTTTGGGGAGATATTTATATTTATCGATAATGGGTTCATGATGAGCATTGTTAACACATCTAAGTTCTGTCCTGATTGAATTCAAGGCAACACTATCTGTTTTATCATGCATAGGCTACTCAGTACAGTTTAGTTAACACACACTCACACACATGTATACACACACACACACACACACACACACACACCACACACACACACACACACACACACACACACACACACACACAGTGACACACACACACACACACACACAAGATCTATCTATCTGTCTGTCTATGTATATATAGTATGTATGTATGTATGTATCTATGTATGTATGTATCTATCTATCTGTCCATCTATTTATCTGTCTATCAATCTATCAATCTATCTGTCTGTCTATCTATCTGGGATCTATCCATCTATCTATCTCTATCTATGTATCTATCTGGGATCTATCTATCTATATCTATCTGATCTGTCTATCTCGTCTATCTATCTATCTATCTATCTATCTATCTCTCTGTCTATCTATTGTCTGTCTGTCTGTCTATGTATGGAAATTCTTATGAAATAGAAATTGGACATCAATTTGTCAGTTTAACCCTTTGACTCCAGTACTCTGTCCACCAGCATCCTGTATTGTCAACAATGATAACAAAGGAAAAACTTAACCCTTTGACTCCCGCACTCTGTCCACCAGCATCCTGTATTGTCAACCATGTTAACAAAGGAAAAACTTAACCCTTTGACTCCCGCACTCTGTCCACCAGAATCCTGTATTGTCAACCATGTTAACAAAGGAAAAACATAACCCTTTGACTTCCTCACCCTATCCACAGCTTCCTGGGGGATAAGTTTTTGCATTTGGTGATAGGTTGTGGGAGACAGAGGGTTAAGGAAGTTTGCTTGGGACTGACTGATGTAATTATAGCTCAAAAGTTCATTTTGATATTTAATGTTTATCGATTATCATTTTTGGGGGGGGGGGGGGGGGGGGGCACGGTGAGTGAGGATGATGGGAATGAATTTGGATTTGTAAAATTATTTCAATGAATTTGATGTATTGTAAATTGAATAACTCTCTCCTGGTTATTGTTAGAGTGATCTGAACTTTATGAATAAAGCAGAATATTACAATTTACATTGAGAAAGTGTTATTTGAGTTAAAAATATTGACTGTTTTGTTTAAATGTGGACACTGCAAATTGGAGTGTGTGTGCGCGTCGCGGCGCGGCGGTGTGTGTGTGTGTTGTGTGTGTGTGTGTGTGTGTGTGTGTGTGTGTGTGTGTGTGTGTGTTGTGTTTGTGTATGCTTGTTAAGGATAGAAAAAGAAACAAGCTCTTCTTTTCGCTACCAGGCAGGACCAGCCTAGTGGGAAGAGAGCAGACTTCAGAAAGTAAGATGACCCAAATGATGTGACCCAGAAAGGAAACGTGGTAATAATGGGTAGCATGGTGCTACGGATGGTGACATTTTACATGCTGCAAGAGCACATTCCACATAGAAAATTTCTGTTGCGATAAAACTTTACAACAAACACAACATCTTAATGATTTGCTTTTCTTTGCTACATTTGTTCTTTTTCAGGTGTCACTGGTGTTGATGCACAGACCACAAGAAATGTCAGCAAGGAGCAGAACAGCAAGGTCATGCAAGAAGAGATGAACATTTTGCTGGACGTGGAGGATGCAGAGACTTCAGAAGATATCTACAAGGAGCAGAAGGACAAGTTCACGCATGAAGAAGTGAACATTATACTGGAAGTGTACAAAGCCAATAGAGAAATATTAAACTGTCGGACTATCGACAAGGAAACTCATGACAGGAAGATGACTGTCTTTCAGGACATTGTCAACAGACTCAACAGTCGGCCAGGTGCGTAAACGGGTGTGTGGTTTTGATGCAGTACGTACACACGCATTTGTACTCACGCGCGCACACCACACACACACACACACACACACACACACACACACACACACACACACACACACACACACACACACACACACATATATGCACACACCACACATGTATACTCTCTCTCTCTCTCTCTCACACACACACACACACACACACACACACACACACACACACACATACACATACACATACACACACACACACACACACACACATACAGTACCACACACACACATATACACTCTCTCTCTTTCTGTCTGTTTGTCTCTTTCTCTCTCTTGTCTCTCTCTCTCTCTCTGTCTGTCTCACTCACTCACTCACTCACTCATTCACTCACTCACTCACTCACTCTCTCACTCACTCACTCACTCACTCACTCACTCACTCTTTTATTTCTGTCATTTATATTATTAATTCTCTCTTTTTCTTTCATTCTTATCAATGTTTTCTCCGATATCATTGCTTGGCTTGGGTATTGCTGCGTTGTCTAGTGACTTCTGTCTTTGATGTGTATGGATGCTGGGGACTTCCATGTTTCCAAAAACCTGCAAATATTGACATGGCTTATAAGACCTTTAACGTACGTGTGTAATATTCTCCATATCTACATGAAGGGAGTTCAGGCAGTAGCAAGTCTGCATGTATAATGTTGACTTGGACGATAAGAAGAATCTCCACACTTTACCCACCAGATGGTAGGCTACCCTGCCAAGGTCCAATCCAGAACTTCTGAATATAGAAGTCCATTGTTAAGCATTTGGGTGTCATGCTCTTCCCCAAACAATTTTATGTTTTCTTCAAACTGTTGAAAGCCTACGTTTTTAACCTCTCTGATGTTGGTTCTCTTTGGCATTCACTACTCGTTGAAGGTGGGGGAATGTTCACTGCACAGCAGTGTATGTTGTCGACAGAAGAGTGTATTTATGCACTTGAGAAAGAAGAAGAAAACTGAGTGTCCAGTCGGGCTAGATGTGTAAAGATGTTTCTGATTTACAGATATTTTACCCTCCATGATAGGTGTTATCGCTTTACAGATATATTACTCTCCATAAATTTGTAGAAATCCACAAAATGCTGTTGTAACTGATTATGTGACTTCCTTCCAGATATGTTTAGTTTGAGTAAATTGCATGAATAGTACTAAGTCAGCATTTTATTTGTGTGTGTGTGTGTGTGTGTGTGTGTGTGTGTGTGTGTGTGTGTGTGTGTGTGTGTGTGTGTGTGTGTGTGTGTGTGTGTGTGTGTGTGTTTACGTACATACATACATACATACATACATATATAAGTGTATGTATATATATATTATACTATATACATAGAGAGAGAGAGAGAGAGAGAGAGAGAGGAGAGAGAGAGAGAGAGAGAGGAGAGAGAGAGAGAGAGAGTTATAATTATTTAGTATTATTAGGATTGTTTTCAGTTTTTGTTTGTTTGATTTTATTTCTGTTCGTTTTTTTTGCCACCCTATCTTCTGCACTTTTAGTGTGTCACTATTGCCACACACATGCTTTAGCTCTTCAGCATACTTCTCCAAGAGAGTTTGGAGTTCATTCATGAGGGACTCATAACACTTGGGCAATTCCACATGTGCTTTAATCAAATCTGCTGGCAGTTATCTGGCAGAGTCCCTGAACCTGCTCAAAATTCTTATGTGTTAGCAACATCTTGAAATGGGCAGGGAGGGAGAAGGGACCTGTGAAACACTAAACTGGCACCACCAGAATGATGGAAATGTTAACATGGGCAATGAACAGGCTCTGCCAGATTCAGCAAAACTGATGTTAGCATGAGAGCAGGGTATGAAAGACCATAAAATGTGGGATTGTTGTTTTTGTTCAGACTGCTGTGATGATGAGAGCGGGGATGATACTGATGATGCATCACACTCCATCAAGCTCTGTTTCGGATTGTGAGTGTGTTACATGCCTGTATTATACACTTCCTGTTATTTTCATTTTACACTTACTGTTCATTTTGTCACAATCATCATCTGTGCAGGGTCAACACAACGAACTGTGGAAGAGGTGAAGAAAAAAATAGGAAACCTAAAGACAAAAGCATATAAGTTGCTACGGTTTAAACAGGGAGAACAGACAGAATATTGCCAGTTCCAGGCTGAGAACTCCTTCAATGAGCGAATCCTGAGGGTCATGCTTTGTGACAACCCCAGCGGAGATGGAGGATTTGAAACTGACCAAGGTTTGTTTGGGAGATGCCAAGTTTTTGTTGTTGATTTGGTAGTTTGTGTGGTGTGTGTGTGTGTGTGTGTGTGGTGTGGTGTGTGTGTGTGTGTGTGTGTGTGTGTGTGTGGTGTGTGTGTGTGTGTGTGTGTTGTGTGTGTGTGTGTGTGTGTGTGTGGTGTGTGTGTGTGTGTGTGTGTGTGTCGTGTTCTGTTCTGTATAATGTCTGTTCATATAAGTGATATTAGATAAATAAATGAATAAATGAATAAATAAGATAAATAACAGTAAAATAAAATAAACAGAGAGGAGAAAATATTTAATCATTTTCAGTTTTCATGTCTCCAGATGATACTTCCATGTCAGAAAAAATTCCATGTGCATTGTTAATTCAGAATGCTCATTTGTTATGTGTTTCTGCTTGTGTGGTGTGTGTGTGTGTGTGTGTGTGTGTGTGTGTGTGTTGTGTGTGTGTGTTCTGTTGGTGTTCCATTAGTAGCTGTTTTAGGAGGTTTTGTGTGTGTGTGTGTGTGGTGTTGTGTGTGTGTGTTGGTGTTGTGTGTGTGTGTGTGTGTGTGTGTATTAGTGTGTGTGTGTATTAGTGTGTGTGTGTGAATATGTGCATGTAAGCATACATACATTCACAATATAGTTACAGTAGAAAATAATGATGTACATTAAACATGTTTTAGCAGGATTGAAAAATACTGCAGTGGAATCTTTCCTTTTTGTCCCATTTGATGTTTATATGTATGTGTGGTCTGTGTGTGTGTTGTGTGTGTGTGTGTGTGTATGTGTGTGTGTGTGTGTGTGTGTGTGTGTGTGTGTGTGTGGTGTGTGTGTGTGTGTGTCAGTGCTTTGTGTGTGGTGAGTGTGTGTATATGTGTGTGAGTGAATGTGTATGTATGTATATGTGTGATGTGTGTGTATTATGTGTGCATGTGTGTGTGTGTGTGTGTATGTATATGTGTGTGTGTATTTGTGCATGTATGTGTGTGTGTGTGTTTGTTGTGTGTTTGTGTGTGTGTGTGTGTGTGTGTGTGTGTACATGTATATATATATGTGTGTTGTGTGTGTGTGTGTGTGTGTGTGTGTGTGTGTGTGTGTTGTGTGTTGTGTGTGTGTGTGTGTGTGATTTTCCCTCCTCAGAAATTACTGATGATGGCCTGGAGGGAAACAAGGATGCCAGGATAGGCAAGGAAAGGATCGACACTTCTGCAACTTTTCAAGATGGTGTCCCGTCTGACACAACAGTGACACAGGAGGACAGTTTTGCAGAAACATCCGGCACGGAAGTCATGGAAGACCACATAATGGACATTGATGACAGCTGTCCAGATTCTGACAACTTGACAGAACAGTTAGGACAGTCCATAGAATGTGAGGGCCAGTTACCTGTCACACTGCAAGAGAATGCAGTTAACACTGAAACGTGTACAGAGTCACTGGTCTTGCCCGTAATACAAAAGAGACAGAGGGACAGGAACTTCACTCGGAGAGAGGTGGACATATTGCTGGATATGTATGAAAAGAACAAACACATTCTGAATTACGGGAAAAATGATCTAGAAAGTACCAGCAGGAAAAGACTCGTCTATCAGCAAATAGTGGACAGGCTCAGCAGTTGTTCAGGTTTGTAATGGATGAACTTTTTTTATTTGTCTGAAATATATGTGCATGTATATAGTCATACATGCATCTAGAGACGCTCGTAGACATATTAGGTAATGTGCATCCACTCTTAGTTTGGTCATTTTCCGTCCCCATGAATTGAAGCGTGTGTGACAACTTTTTTTAACTTACAACACTTACTACTTGAGTGGTTTGGTGGAAAGAGCAGAAAAAAGGTGGTGGTGTGGTTGTGATATTGGTTCATCTTCTTCCTGCTGAAAGTGTCATAGAAATGATTTAGTAGAGAATGAGTCAAAAAACACAGTTCATCAGTATCAACATCAGCATCTGCAGGTCTGTGTAAACTTCGTTGATGCTCTTTTATTTTCCTTCTTCATGCTGATTTAAGTTTTAACATTGATACTATTACTGTCTGTCTTGATCATAATTAAACAACAAAATTGCTGGCTTTTTTAAATGATATTAATCACATTTTTGTACAAGAACTGTTGACTTCCAAAAACGTGGGTCACATTTTTTACATCCAACCTCTTCACAGAGAGCACTGCCAGTCAATAAATTTTTTTTTTTTTTGCTACATAATATTACAGTCAGCCTTACACTAAATCCAGCTCATCTTAAAAACCTGCTTAAAAATATCTTCCCATGTATGCCTAGTTTTTTCTTACCGGACTAGAACAAAAAAGCTTGGACATAAATGAGAACCAAGTCACATGGTATGACAGCATCATATGGCTTAACACAAAGACTTCACTGAAGTCACATATTTGTCATGTGCACACAACCAAGTCACATGATATATATGCCATGTGATGCACACAACAAACTTGGATACAAAGGAGAACCAAGTCACATGATATATATGCCATGTGATGCACACAACAAACTTGGATACAAAGGAGAACCAAGTCACATGATATATATGCCATGTGATGCACACAACAAACTTGGATACAAAGGAGAACCAAGTCACATGATATATATGCCATGTGATGCACACAACAAACTTGGATACAAAGGAGAACCAAGTCACATGATATATATGCCATGTGATGCACACAACAAACTTGGATACAAAGGAGAACCAAGTCACATGATATATATGCCATGTGATGTACACAACAAACTTGGATACAAAGGAGAACCAAGTCACATGATATATTTGCCATGTGATGTACACAACAAACTTGGATACAAAGGAGAACCAAGTCACATGATATATATGCCATGTGATGTACACAACAAACTTGGATACAAAGGAGAACCAAGTCATATAATATATTTGCTACGTGGTGCACACAACAACTTGAATACAAAAGATGACCAAGTCATGTGACATCAGCACGTCATAACACAAAAATTTAGCTCGAAGACATTAGATTCACATATGAATCTGTGTTGTGGTGAGGCATTAGTTTATTCATAGCCTATGTGTTCAGTCCAGTATCATACAACACAATACCTCCACAAGTTCAGTACATATGTACCAATTCACTGGTTGACTGGCTGTCTTTCAAGCAAACTGCAATAGGCCTACTATTTTACATATACAAAAACAGAAGTAGTGAGAAATGTTCATCCTTTTACATGTGAATGTTCAGAAACCAGAACTTGTTTCAAACCGTTTATTAGAAAATGTTACTATTGTTAAAATTACCACCTACACTATCAGGTATCTTTAGATAATTTTCACGTATTGTATATAACACATGTGAAAACTGGGTCTGTTTTCATCTAATGTTTTTTCATCTTAATTTGTATTAACAGACTGTGAAATAAAACGGGTGTATTTAGCCCGGGAATTACTTGTAAACTGTTCCTTCTTGAAAACATGAAATGTGTGAATTTGTCTGAACGCGTTCTTGTTCATTAGCAGCTAACCTCAGCTTGCAAAACTACCTTAGAAATTTCTTTTTTGGTGTTTTTTGTATTATGCATATCCACATATGACTGAAGGATAAAGGAGAAAAACAAAGGTAGGATCTGAATTGTGCAAGGATGGAGCACCAGGAAAGGAAATGAGTGTACCTAAGGTTGAAAGTCCTGACCCATTGGGAGAGGCAGAAACAGGAAGACTATGGAGAAAATAACCTTAGTTCAGTATCTCAAGAAATGTGAAAACATAGCTTTTCTATATTCTTGGGGACATTAGACTCAAATTCTGCCATTTATGAAGCAGCTTTTGCTGTGTTTGTAGTTTTGAGAGATTTGCAAACTTGTGGGCTTTGTTGCAGGTCACTGTGCATGTGGAACTGTAAACTTATAATTCAGCCCAAACTATAAAATCTGCTTGGGATTATCAGTTTGTGAGTTTGTGTGTATGCATTGTGTGTGTGTGTTGTGTGTGTGTGTGTGTGTGTGTGTGTGTGTTGTGTGTGTGTGTGTGTGTGTGTGTGTGTAAAAGAGCAGAGCAAGTCGACCAGATGGGTGATGGGTGGTGGGTGGAGCAATCTTTCTTTTTTTTTTATATTTGTTATGTTTTCATACATTTGTTTGTTTTGTTATTGTTGTTCAGATGGCAAAACGAGCCGGCGCACTCTGAAACAAGTACGGAAAAAATTGGCAGAACTTAAGTTGGAAGCAATCAAAGTGCGTCAGAGATACCATCAGGGAGAATACGAGAAAGACCGGTTGACAAAGCGTGACAGGGCTAAGGCGACTGCAAAACGAGTCCTTAGCCTCATGGGTATGTATCAGTGCAAAGCAAGTCCTTACTTTGTGGTTAAGTCTCACCTGTCTCACCTCACCTGTCTCGCCTGTTGGTGTCACTTGGTTTGGCGTTGGCTGCTGCACATCTGGATGCCACCATCTCCCTCCAGGCTGCTCTGTCTTGACTTTTTGGACAATTTCTTGAATATTTAGGCCACTGAAGTTGGTTACGTTCACAATGTATGAGATTGAAGGTCTGCCTTTCTTCTGTTTTGCCACTGTTTTTCATAGAAAGATGGTTGCCGTGAGGTCCATGTTCCTATTGTGTGACAATGGACAATGTATTTTAGTCTTCTCTTGTTGACGTCTGCTAGTAGTTTTCTGGTGGTATGAAATTCTTCCAGGACACTTTTGTTAGTTCTTCTGTCTTTCCGTTTGACACATTGTAATCTCCAATAAAACCATATCTCTGCTGCCTCAATTCTTCTGCAATCAGCTTTTCTGAGTCCAGGCTTCGCAGCCATAAATTATGACTGTTTTGGTTTAGTGCCACCTCAGAATGAGTCCTTATGGGTAGGTGCCACCTTTAAACAGGTCCTTATCTCATGGTTAATTGCTTCCACAAAACTATTCCTTATCTCATGGGTAGGTACCACCTCAAAACAAGTCCTCAGCTTTGTGGGCAAGTGCCATCTCCAGTCCCTAGCTTTGTGGGCAAGAGCCACCTCAAGTCCCTAGCTTTGTGGGCAAATGCACCTCAAGTCCCTAGCTTTGTGGGCAAGAGCCACCTCAAGTCCCTAGCTTTGTGAGCAAGAGCCACCTCAAGTCCCTAGCTTTGTGGGTAAGTGCCACCTCAAGTCCCTAGCTTTGTGGGCAAGAGCCACCTCAAGTCCCTAGCTTTGTGGGCAAGAGCCACCTCAAGGGTCCCTAGCTTTGTGGGCAAGAGCCACCTCAAGTCCCTAGCTTTGTGGGCAAGAGCCACCTCAAGTCCCTAGCTTTGTGGTAAATGCCACCTCAAGTCCCTATTTTGTGGGCAAGAGCCACCTCAAGTCCCTAGCTTTGTGGGCAAGAGCCACCTCAAGTCCCTAGCTTTGTGGGCAAGAGCCACCTCAAGTCCCTAGCTTTGTGGTAATGCCACCTCAAGTCCCTAGCTTTGTGGGCAAGAGCCACCTCAAGTCCCTAGCTTTGTGGGCAAGAGCCACCTCAAGTCCCTAGCTTTGTGGGCAAGAGCCACCTCAAGTCCCTAGCTTTGTGGGTAAATGCTATTTCAAGTCCTTAGCTTTGTGGGTAAGTGCTACCTCAAGTCCTTAGTTTTGTGGGTAAGTGCCGCCTCAAAACAGGTCACTAGCTTTGTGGGTAAGTGCCACTTCAAGTTCCTAGTTTTGTGGGAAATACCACTTCGAGTCCTTAGCTTTATGGGTAAGTGCCACGTCAAGTCTTTAGCTTTGTGGGTATGTGACACCTCAAATCCTTAGCTTTGTAGTTAAGTGCATCTCAAGTCCTTAGCTTTGTGGGTAAGTGCCACCTCAGATCCTTAGCTTTGTGGGTAAATGTCACTTCAAAAACAAGCCCCTAGCTTTGTGGGTAATGCTTTCATTGTTGTAGTTCAAACAAAGACTACCAAACACAAATCAAACTAAGAACGGAAGACTGGTAAAAGGAAATAAGTCTAGAAACGTAGTATGGATGGAGAAAACATGGATATGGACAGATTTTAGAATCAGGTTTTTCTCTTACAAGTATAGAGGGAAGTTGGTGCTAAGTGATGCTCTGCTGTCATGAGTTATCATGGAATTTGTCCAAAATGAGTTAATTGTTTTTATGTCACTTTGTACGTGTCAATATGTGTGCATATATGTATGTGTGTGTGCATATGTGTGTGTGTGTGTGTGTGTGTGTGTGTGTGTGTGGTGTGTGTGTGTGTTTTGTGTGTGTGTGTGTGTGTGTGTGTGTGTGTGTGTGTGTGTGTGTGTGTAAACTTCATCATTGTGTTCAGGATTTGTGTCTGTTTTATTGACTTTTTCCTGCTTACGTGTAATATGTGAACCTCATCCTGAAGAAATAGTAAGATTAATTGGCTTGTGCTTATTTTCCTCAGTAATAACTTCAAATCCTTGCTTATAATGACTATATATTTTTTTCCCACATTCCCTAAACTGTCTTCAGGTGTCAATGATGGTGATGAAAAAGATTTTGGTGGAGGAGAAGAAAATTCCAGAACCATTCAGAAACATCTGAAATCACTTGTTGAGAGTGTAAGTATCTTGTTTCATGTTTTTGTTGAACCTTCGAAATTCTGTGAGATTTCTGCTCAGTGTCTCATTTTGTTTTGTCATTGTTTGTTGGTTACTAAACATTTTGTGTAATGAGTTGTATATTTTTTTCATATTTGAACATTACTATTAATCCCCATATTACTTCAGCTGCCGGTTTCCTGCTTGTAAGTAGAATACTGTAGCTGCCATCCACTTACACATACACTCACATTATAGCATTTTGAAATCAGGCAGCCAAATTTTTTAAGACTTTGGAGTTCTTTTTAGCTTGGTGTTAGGCCTGGTATGTCCTTAATAGTTAATTGGGTTTTAAGGAACACAAACTGAATTGAACCTGAATATTTATCAGTCAGCTTCATATTAGGTTGGGTTCTGACCATGTTATAAGGAACACAAATTGTACTTAACCTGAACATTTTTCAGCCAGCTATGTGTAAGGGTGGATACTGACCAGGTTATAAAGAACACAAATTGTATTTAACTTGAATATTTTTCAGTCAGCTACATATGAAGTTGGGTTCTGACCGTGTTATAAGGAACACATATTTAACCTGAACATTTTTCAGCCAGCTATGTGTAAGGGTGGGTTCTGACCATGTTATAGGGAATAGAGACTGAATGGAATTGATATTTATCAGTCAGCAATGTGTAAGAGTGGGTTCTGACCGTGCTGTAGGGAACACAGACTGAATGGAATTGATATTTATCAGTCAGCAATGTATAAGAGTGGGTTCTGACCATGCTGTAGGGAACACAGACTGAATGGAATTGGTACTTATCAGTCAGCTGTATGTAAGGTTGGTTTCTGATCACATAGGGAACAGAGATTGAATGGAACCTGATATTTATCAGTCAGCTATATGTAAGAATGGTTTCTGACTGTGCTGTAGGGAACAGAGACTTAATGGAACCTAATATTTATCAGTCGGCTGTGTATAAGATTGGTTTCTGACCATAGTATAGGGAACACAAACCAAATGGAATCTGAATGTTTATCAGTCAGCTATGTGTAAGGTTGATAAGTTAAAATATCTGGGAACGATCATCTCACCAGACGGCATATGCACATCAGAAATAGCCAGCAGAATCGGCCAAGCTAAAACAGCATTCAAGAAGATGAAGAGCATTCTTACCAACAAATGCCTATCGATTAACATCAGGAAGAGAGTTCTTGAATGTTATATAGAACTGATAATGTTATACGGTTGTGAGGCATGGACAGTCAACAAGCAAAGCCAGAACAAGATTGAGGCAGCCGAGATGTGGTTTCTGAGAAGAATGTTGACAGTTCCATGCACAGCAAGGAAGACAAACGAGAGACAGTCTTGATGGAGGCACACATGAGAAGATCATTGATAAAGAAGATTAGGAAAAGACAGGCAACATTTATAGGCCATTTTATGAGGAAGGGGAAATCAGAGCACTTGGCCACAACAGGAAATCTGGAGGGAAAGAGAGCACCAGGTAGATCTAGAGAAAAAATCTTGGACGGACTTGCAGAGTGGCTGAGGACAGAGAGGGTGGAAGATGTGCTTGCGGCAACAAGGGATACATGTGTATGGAGGGCCATATCGCCAACGCCATGTGGCAGGGCGCTTGATGATGATGATATGTGTAAGGTTGGTTTCTGACCGTGCTATAGGGAACACAAACTGAATGGAACCTGAATATTTATAAGTCAGCTATGTATACAATTGGTGGCTGGCCGTGCTCTACAGCTGTGAGGTCAGTTCTGTGAGCAGTACAGTGATTTTTTTAGGTGGTAGTGAAAGGGTTTTATAGCTTAATAATTTTGTATGGATTGATTGTGTCTGCTTTGTACAAGTTTTGATACATAATATTAATGACTATTTTGCATGGGTGTTTGAGGAAATTTGTGTGCATAGTTTATAACAAAATTTGTTTGTCATGTGTGGATAATATGGACACTTGAAAATTGGTTTCAGTGTGATATATAGCAGTTTGAGTGTGTGTGTGTGTGTGCGTGGTGTGTGTGTGTGTGTGTGTGTGTGTGTGTGTGTGTGTGTGTGTGTGTGTGTGTGTGTGTGTGTGTGTACACGTGCGTGGGTGGGTGGGTGTGCATGTGTGTGTGTGTGTGTGTGTGTGTGTTCGTTCGTTCTTTGATTTAACGTCTGTTCACTATGAGTGATATTAGACGGTGTGTGTGTGTGTGTGTGTGTGTGTGTGTGTGTGTGTGTGTGTGTGTGTGTGTGTGTGTGTGTGTGTGTGTGTGTGTGTGTGTGTGTGTACACGTGTGTGGGTGGGCGGAATGTGCATGTGTGTGTGTGTGTGTGTGTGTGTGTGTGTGTATGTGTGTGTGTGTACATGTGTGTGGGTGGGCGGGTGTGCGTGTGCGTGTGTGTGTGTGCGTGTGTGTGTTGTGTGTGTGTGTGTGTGTGTGTGTGTGTGTGTGTGTGTGTGTGTGTGTGTGTGTGTGTGTACACGTGCGTGGGTGGGTGGGTGTGCATGTGTGTGTGTTTGTGTGAGTGTGTGTGTGTGTGTGTGTGCACGTGCGTGGGTGGGTGGGTGTGCATGTGTGTGTGTGTGTGTGTGTGTGTGTGTGTGTGTGTACACGTGCGTGGGTGGGTGGGTGTGTGTGTGTGTGTGTGTGTGTGTGTGTGTGTGTGTGTGTGTGTGTGTGTGTGTGTGTGTGTGTAGTGTCAGCAGTTGAGAAAATTGGGCGTTGATGCGGGAGCAATGGTGTTTGAAGACAGCAGGGTCATGTGTTGTGGCAGTGAGCAGCTGAAACTTATGACTACTCATCCACAGTTCTCCCACATCCTAATGAGTATGTTCTCTGTTTATGTGTGTGCATGTGTGTGTGCATTGTGTGTGTGTGTGTGTGTGTGTGTGTGTGTGTGTGTGTGTGTGTGTGTGTGTGTGTGTGTGTGTGATTTTATTTCATATTCATGTAAAAGTTTTGTTTTGTGTATTTAAACTGTATATTCATTTTGAATGAATGACATAGAGGGAATAAATTTGCTGGTACCAGTGAATGAAGTATGACAGTATATACTATAATATAGTGTTAGTGTGGCTTGACTATTATGTTGTTGCTATTTGTTTATTTGTTCTTTTTTATACTTAAGTTTTTGTTTGGTATTGACCTTTTTTTTTTTTTGACATTGAACTTGTCATTTTACAGGTGTTCAGATCTGTTTGTTTCATGAAGCCTGTTGAATCAATCCATGATTTTGTGATTTCTGGGACATATCATTTGCACTTAAGTGATCAGAAATATTGAGGCCACCTAGTAGAAATGTTACATAGACATAAAGATACAAAAATATTTTTGAATAGGCATTAATACACTGAAGACTGTTTTTCAGATAACAGTGCAGAGCAAAACGATGGTCAATCAGCTGAAGACTGGACGGTGACGTTGATTAATACTTCTTGTCCAGACCCTAGCTTGGATCAGGTGAACGCTCAGATTCTGACAAAAGATCTAGCATTTCTTCAGGTTCCAGCAGAAGTTCTTAACCCTGAGTCTCTTCACGTGCCAGATGAGGTCTTGAAAATGACCCAGACATCATCCACAACGTATGAAACACCTGCAGGAGACAAGGACATCCACATTCCAGCGGGAGCTTTGAATCCTCTCCAGATAGCACACGAACCTCTGAAAATGCCTGAGGCATCATCCACTGCCTGTGAGGCACCCAGTGGAGTCAAGAACGACCTCTTCGACAACAGCTGTACTGATCCTGTCATCTGCAGTTCCTCAGAGCTGGCAGAGATCAGCGCTTGTGAACCCCTGACCTTGACCTGCACTACTGAGGGTGATGAAGAGGAGAGCGTGCTGGAGGAGATGGATGATCCCAGTGAGGAAATTCTGATAGAGGATGCCTTGTCAGCCCTGAATAGCACCTTTGTCAGCTGTCAGGGTATGGCAGGCACGACGACTGATGTCATGGAGAAATTGAAGGTCATGCTCATGTAAGACATTCAATCATTTCAAAATATCTTTTAACCCCATCACTGCTGATGATTTTGGTTTCAGTGTATGCTAAGAAAATTTGCAGAACAATTGAAATTCTGATTATGGGTTGTGTTTACTCAAATCTCCAAAACTATAAAAGTGTATAAAATGAATACATCATTAAGAAATTAAGATGATTTCTTTTGTAACAGTATAGTTTGCGGATATTGATTGAGACTGTCACTGTCTTCAGTTCCCATGTTCCTTTTATTTGCCTGTATTCTCTCTCTGTCACTCACACACACACACGCATGCATGCACGCATGCACGCACATGCACACACTTTTACTCACACACACAAACTCTCACAAACATACACACACACACAGACACACACAGACACACACGCATACACACACAAACACATACACACACACTTGCGTACAAACACACACACACACATACACACACACTTGCTTACAACACAACACACACACACACACACACACACACACACACACACACACACACACACACACACACGCATGCATGCACATGCGCACACACCCACATGCGCGCGTGTACACACACACACACACACACACACACACACACACACACACACACACTCACACTCACACCACACTCACACACACACACACACACACACACACACACACACACCATCTTTTGTGGTTAAAATTTGGTTCTTTTCACTTTCGTGATTTGCGTAAATATCTCCTTTGATTTTCTTTTTGTATTGGAATCAGAGATTTTTTTAACACATTCTTGCTCTCTTTCATTTTGTAACATTTTTAAATCTTTGAAATGGATCTGAATGGTCAGCTGGTCTATGTAGAAGTGAACATTTTCTTTTTTTTTCTTGAACTGCAGAGATATTTTAGTGCTTTTTTTCCCCCTATATTCACTTATTCATTCAGTTTTTTCCCATGTCTCCTCATGTCATTACAGTATTGCTTACATCTGTGTAGAGGTCCATTTACATGCCTGTTTCCAAAACCTAAGCTTTTTCCTCAGAACTTTTATGGACAATGGATATGGGATCCTAACACTCCAAATACCAACTTGATGTCCTTTACAGAAAGCGTTCTTCCAGCACAAAGGAAGCTTCCCCAGATGATCACCAGGGAAACGATGTAAATGAGACAAGCAACGCTACTGTTCAGCAGTCATCTGCCACCACCACAGCCACCACCACAGCCACCACCTCAGGGCTCAGCTTCACCTGTCATGTATGTTCAGCATCGTTCTCTCATGTGGTTGCCTTTGTGGAACACACCCAGAATCACCAGGAGGAGGAGAAGGAGAAGGAGAGCGGTGCAAACAGGGTAGACAGAGCTGGGCAGGGGGCCAGTAATGAAGAATCATGTAACACTGGATGTGCCAAGATTGAGAGAGAGAAGATGAAGAATCCTGTTGTTGTACTGGTGAGTATTTCTGTGTTGTGTGAGTGGTTGGTTAACCCTTTGATTCCCACACCTTATCCACCAACTGCAAAAACTTAACCCTTTGACTCTCTCACCCTATCCACCAGCTTCCTGCAGGAAGCTGGTGGATAGGATGAGAGAGTCAGAGAGTTAAGTTTTTGCTTTGCTCGCATAGACAATGCAGGATGCTGATGGACAGGGCGCGGGAGTCGAAGGGTTAAAAGAACGTTACTAGAAACAGCCATGGTAATCTAATCATTGATTAGTTTCAGTTGGCTCTAGAGGCAAGGTGTCCCAGCAAACAAATACTTCAGTGTAGGGAAAGATGGAGACTATTTATGATCAGGCCATTTTTCTTGAGCAAGTCACTCCTATTGTTCCCTGGTTTGGGGGATAATTCAGTAGAAAGAGTCACTTTAGATGTAAGTTGATAAGTAATAGATAAATTGATTTGTTTGCTTTGAAGCCTTTGTAGATGTTTGCTTGATGTATTTGCATCAAGTCTTTCGCCTTTTATCCCCCTTTGTATTTGAGCATGGTTATGCCTCATATAGTCCTTTGATGTGGATGTAGGGTGTGGTTTTCAAGTCCTCCGTGGTATCTTAAGGCTAATTTTTTCCAGTTGTCCCATTTGGTCACAGCTTGTTTCTTTATTTTTGAACAGTGGGGAAAATTATGGGATGTGTTGTGGAGACTGTCAAAAGATGGGAGTGTACTGACTGTGCAGCAACACATTGTCTGCTTAGTGTGGGCCAGAATGACGTGCATGCATGCATCCGGGATACCATGACTGTTGCCTTCTGATATCCTGAAGGTTTCTGTGTAGAATATTTATGCTTAAGAGATGAGCATTCAGAGTGAGATGATTTGAAAGTTTTGTATTCTGTTTTCAGCATAAATTACCATCCAGCATTACAGATGGAGTTCCAGATATACAGCAGCCTCCTTCAGAAAAGGTATTATGTCATTCACAGATAATATTTCTGGTTTTACTTATTAACTGAGAGAAGTTCAGTGTCCTTGATTTGTGTATTGTGTTTGCGTTAATGGATCTGATTGCACTATGAAATCACCACAGACCCTATGAATTTTGGAACCCTAGTTCATGTGTGCATATCTGGTTATTTAAAGAAGAGATCTGATTTTGTTTTAGATGAGAGAAAAAGAAAACTTAAAACTTAAAAGAAAGTTCAGTTCTTTTTAAGAGAGAGTTCATGGTTAGTTTTGTTTAGACTGGAAATCAAGGTTGCATGTTACCAACAATAAAAGCATTTACTGATGGTTTCGTACTACGCATGTGGTTGTCCAAAATTGTTGTCATCCAGTTGTTAGTGTCACTTGTGTGCACTTGAAGTGTGGAAATCATTTCATTCAGTCCCACTGGGGATGCTGATTTTTGTAGTGTGTGTCATACACAGGCCATGCATAGTTAAGTTCTTTTTAAGAGAGAGTTCATGGTCAGTTATATGGGAATTTTTAAAAAAAATTAATGAATTGGTTAAAAAAATGGGAAGCCTGTGAAAAGACTGCTGTTGATTTCACTTTCCTGTTTGACTTGAAGTCCTTTCTACTGCAAAAGAGTAAAATCCTGTTTGTGTATGTCTCTGTGTCCTATGTATGTGTTTATTGTACTGTCTGTTACTTAAAGACTGAAATGTATCTCTGTTCATGTTCAGTAACTTTTTTTAACTTGTTTCTGAGCAGTTTCACACTGTGCAGGTAATATGTTGCTACACAGTCTGCACACTCTGTCTTTAGTGGTTACCTCACTGTGGCAATCATACTTCATTTGTAGGTTGGTTGGCTAGGTGCTGGCTAGATATTTTCATGTTTCCATAAGCCACCAAATATTCTGCCCCCTTTTCAGGTTGGGTGGATGGGTGCTGGCTGGGTATTTTCATGTTTTCGTAAGCCACTGAATCCTGACATGGCTTACTGGATCATTGATTTGATGTTCTGTGTGCACAGTGAATGGGGTTCAGGCATTAGCGGGTCTGAACATATATTGTTTCAGTTTCAGTTTCTCAAGATGATGTCTCCGCGCTCGGAATTAATTCCATATGTACTAATGTCACAGGTGCCATGTGTATGGTGATCATGGCACAAGCCTTAGGCCTGCACACAAACCCATGAGCTGGCCAGGTCCTGAGGCCCTGCCTAGACTATGTTTTACCTAGTCTATATTTTACACTGGTATTTTATCAGCCTACCACTGGAATAATCTTGGTTACATGTAAATGATATGTGTATGTGTGTATCTTACCTTCAGAAAAGGAACATATATATAAAGTAAATAAATAAATAATTAAAGGTCTGAATCACAACACAACTAGCTATTCTGTATAAACGCGTCTCACATGACAGTCAATGCCCAAATGCTCAGCTGTCTATCAACTAGGTGAAGACAATATTTTCTTAATCATAGATAGGTAAGTAAGTAAGCAAGCAAACGAGCAAGCAAGCGAGTGAGCGAGTGAGTGGAGTGACTATGTGAATAAGAAGTAGGTAAGTAGGTGAATAAATGAATACAAAATAAAGGAGTATGTAGATAAACAAACAGGTAAGAGATGAAAATAACAAATAACAATGAATACATGCATATATCCACATGCCCGCACACTGACATTCATACATATCAACACAGCATGATGGCCGACAACAACAGCTACAACAACAGCAACAACAACAACACCAGCAAAGAGGAAACACCCATATATATACATATCATGACAAACTTACTGACATATCTGGATAACAATCAAAACATGTATTGGCCTAGGAGAACAGAAAGGCGTGCACCTTTACCCACCAGGGATGACCCAGGCAGTCCAAACTGAGACCTTCTGATCGGAATTCCAGCATCCTACCTCCTTGCATTCATGGACCAAAGGATTGAAACCCATTACTATTTAATTCCTTTGTTCAGGTTTAGTAAGTATATTTTGTTATTTAGTCGTATTGATGATAATATTAAAATGCATGTTTATGATTTTTGTGCTGTTTTGTGTTGGCCGTGTGCAGAAGGAAAGTGTGGCGTCAGTGACAGAAACTGGTGAAACAGAGGGTCCCATTGTGACAGGGGATGAAGAGCCTGATGCTCAGAGACCGGTGAGATAACTGTCTTCCACTGCTTTTAACTTTTTGACTCCCGCACCCTGTCCACCAGCGTCCTGCATTGTCGAACATGCTACCAAAGCAAAAACCTAATCCTCTGACTCCCTAACCCCGTCCACCAGCTTCCCGCAGGAAACTGACGGATAGGAGGAGGGAATCAAATGGTTAAGTTTTTGCAGTTGGTAGATAGGGTGTGGGAGTCAAGGGGCTAACATGTTGATGATAGTGGCTTAATGTTCTTGTTGATTTTCATATGTTTAAAAAAATAGGGACTTTTCTATGTTTAGAAAATTTTTGTGGGGGAGGAGGGCTTGCCGTATCTTCTGTGCTGTCTCTGTGTCATTGTCCCCATGCCTCATGGGGAGGTATCCTTTATACATTGACAGCACCATTGCTGCACTGAGATACTGGTTAAAACTTACTGAATTTCCTGTATCAAGATTATCAAAACAGGCTTACACCATGCTTTTGAGTAGCTTAGATGGGGAACAGAGGAGATAAAAAAAGAACTGGGTTAGAAATATTGAAGAATGTCTAGAAGAATGTGGATTTCAAAAAGTGTGGATAATTAGTGTGACTGACGAGTCAAACTTCTAAACTTGTAAAGATGCTTATTATTTATGGTTCAATCATTAAGTATTAAAAATGACCATCACCATTCATTGTGTCTATGTGTTTCTGTGTTTGAGATATGTGTAGGGGAGGGGTGGGGATGGGAGGCACACATCTGTAAACTGTGTTTGTTTACTATTTTTATGTATAAAAAAATGTGTGTATGTGTGTGTGTGTGTGTGTGTGTGTGTGTGTGTGTGTGTGGTGGGTGGTGGTGGTGTGTGGGTGGTGGGTGGGTGGTGTGTGTGTGTGTGTGTGTGTGTGTGTGTGTGTGTGTGTGTGTGTGTGTGTGTGTGTGTGTGTGTGTGTGACAGTTCATTAACCGCTTTGGTGTGCTGGACTCGCGGCCACGTCGTCACGTCTGCAAATTCTGTGGGCAAAGATTTTTAACTTCCACTGTGTTGAAGCTTCACACATACCGTCATACAGGTAGGTCTGTTCATTTTGTTAATCTGTTTGGTTATCTTTTTTCTCTTTGTCAGTGTGTCTTTCTGTCTCTGTTTTTGTGTGTGTTTTTACAGATGTTGTCTCTCTTGTATGATTTTATAGTTGATAGTAAAGACTAACAAATCAAAGGCAAAGACGCTGAAACCAATCATGACGTCTCAATTAACGAAGTTCCTTTAGAAAATGTTAAAGGATTTCAAATATCTTGGCTCTGTAAAAACAGGATGGAACCTGCTTGAAAGACATCAAAATAAGAATTGGAATGGCAAAGCAAAAGATGGTCCAACTCAACAAATCTGGAAAGACAGAGGCATACCAAATCGCATGGAGGCTAGACTTTTAAAATGTTTGATCTGGCCAGTCATGATTTATGGCTGTGAAGCCTGGACTCTGTGGAAAACTGATTGCAGAAGAATTGAGGCAGCAGAGATGTGGTTTTATAGGAGACTACTACATGTCAAATGGACAGACAGAAGAACTAATGAAAGTGTCCTGGACAAACCTGATACCACCAGAAAACTACTAGCAGACATCAACAAGAGAAGACAAAATACATTGGCCAGAACAGTGGCAGTCAGGAAGAAAGGCAGACCTCCAGTCTCATACATCGAGATCATAGCCAACATCAGTAGCCTAAATATACAAGAAATTGTCCACAAAAGTCAAGACAGAGCAGCTTGGAGGAAGATGGTTGTGTCTGGATGTGCAGCGGCCAACACCGAATCTGGTGATGCCGACAAGTGAGACACGTGAATAAAGAGTAAAAAAGATGAATATTGAACTTGAGTATTGATATTCTCCTTTTTTTCCTTCCCTGTTAGTTCTTATAAAGAAGAATGTTTCTTTTACCATAACCAGTTAATGGGGCCTTACTGCTTTCTCAGAGTTGTGTTATGGTGAACCATGTCTGGTAGTAATCAGCGCTGAAGGAATAGAGGGCTTCATCATGCAAAGGCTGATGAGTAACAATCTCGTCTGGAAGAATTTGTTTAACCTGTTCTGTAATTATGGTCAAATCTCCCCTGGGGGAGAGCCCTCAGGTGAGTGGTTGGAATGTCTAGGTCATTTAGACTCCTAACCAGGAGAGATGTCTGAGGACAACCAATCCTCTGAGTAAATTGATGCAGCTGATTCAGTAAGGGGGGTGGGGTGGAGTTATGCCTATGCCATCTCTTCTGGTGGCAGGTGCTTTCTTGGCCCCTAGGTTCCTGGAGGGGCTGTTGAGAGGTGGCAGGTAGAGGAGCCATGAGGCTCTGGGATTGCTGGGGCTCTAGGTACCCCCTCCTCCCCCCTCTTCACCCAAAAGCAGTTGGCATATGGCTCCTTGGGCTGCCAGCAGTTGTAACTGGTTCCAAATGGCAGACTGTTATCCCCAAAGGCTCTGTACCTGGCTAACTGGGAAACCTTCGGTAGAGGAATCCAGATGTAGCAGCCACGGAGGGCTATGTTAGTGGTGTACGGTCATAGGGAGGGGAGTAACTCCACTTCCTCTTGGTGTGCCTTGCACCTGGCTAGCTTCCGCACCAAATGTCATTTGGTTGTTCTGTTGGTTGCTTGTATAACATGTCCTATCGCTGATGGCCTCCAGACATGGATCTTCCCATCCCCACTTTGAGAGAAGGGTCAGGCTGCATTAGTTGGATATAGTAGAATGTATGAAAATAGAAAAATGTAGATTGGTACCTGACTCCATCACATTTGATAAACTGAAATGATTCTTACCAGTCAGTTACTGTGATGTGTGTTAACTGTAATCAGCTTGCTGATAGCAGCAAGGGATGATATTTGTGTAGATTGCAGCATGGCATGATATTCGTGTAGATAGCAGCATGGCATGATATTCGGCATGGCATGATATTCGTGTAAATGTAAACTGATCATGTAAATGTAAACTGATTGCTTCATAAGTTTCGTTGGTTGAACCCACACAGTATTCTTCATTTCTGGAGAACGTGTCGATATCATTTCTTTCAGCTTCATCAGCAAATGCCAATCCTTCATAGATGTCCATAGCATCTAACCTGATGCAAGAAAGAAAAACAGCTGTTCTGTATGTTGAGTTTTTCTTCTTTCTGTTTTGTTACAATTTTGTAGCTGTCCCACAGCCTCTTGAATTTCTTCCAGTTGCTCTGTACGTTTCCTCCATTCACATCAAGTTTAGTAGGTAAGGGAATCTTGGCGTGTCGTCGACTGGCTCTTCTTTCTTCATGTTCATCTCCCATGGTTGAACTTCAATCTTTGATGTTCTGTCAGTCTTACCTTTTTTCCATGTTCGTTTCACGATTCTGACACCATCTTTCGTTCTTGCTATTGATGACTCAGAAGACAGAGCAATGCTTCTACGTCTTTACTGGAACATATTGTCTGATTCTCAACTGACACTTATATACATGTTATAATGAACAGCAGTCAGTTCACATTTGCATGATCAGTTCACATTTACACGAATATCATGTCATGCTGCTGTCTACACTAATATCGTCCCGTTGTCAAGATTGTAAATGCATCTGAAACCTTTGTCAGGATGAGCTGCACAGCCAACACTTACCCTGATGGAGGCCTTGAGATGGGTGAAATGTTGGCAGATCTTTCAGTTTTAAATTGTTTCATGTGACATGCAGATTAAAGTGTTGGCAACCCTTTTAGTTTTAAATGTTTCATGTGGCATTTGCATTAAAAAGCAACTTGTGCGGATGAATTTTTTAGGGATTGGTTTCCTAATAGTATGACATATGACTGAAGGTTAGGCATGGGATCCCCACCTCCTGGAAATTTGTGCTAGAAATTTCCTCTTTTCTGTCACTCTCTTTCTTTCTTCCTCCTTTGCTTTCTGTCATCTCTTCTTATCATTTTCTGCCTTGCTGGTCTATTCACCTGTATTTGTTTGATAAGGTCTTATGTACTTTTTTCGTAGGATTGATAATTGGGTACATGTATCAAGTGCATTTTTGACCCTAGGGAAATGAGATATGTGGAAGCAATTTAAGGTAACTTAGGCCATTTTTTATATATGATGTAGTGTTCTTAGTTATGTTTAAATTTGTATTCAGGTATGATTTTTAAATCCCCAGTGTGATAAATTGATGGAGTGGTCAATGCCAGGGGCATCTCCTTAGATGCATTGATATATGTACTTCATTTTCCATTTTTTTCTCATGTTGAAGTGTTGTGTATGTTTTGAAATAGTTATAACCCTGATACGGCTCTATGCAGTTCACTGGGCTTTAAACAAAATAGCAATAGGATGAGAACAGTGAGTAATTGTTATCATTGACATTGTTATCATTGTCACCTTTATAATGTATACTGCAGGGGAGAGACCGCACCATTGTGACGAGTGTGGTCTGACTTTCATCCAGTTAGGGAGCCTTCGCTACACACCGAATCACTTGTGGCAGTGTTTCGAAGTCCTGCAAGTGTGACATCTGTGGCAGGTGGTACGCACATAACAGCAGCTTGCAGTACCACAAAAGGAAAATACACGGCCATGGGGCAGTGAAGAAAGAGTCACAACCATTGGTTAGTCTCTGTTTGATTTTGTTGGTCTTTGTTTGTTGTTCTTTGTTATGTGTGTGTGTATACAGTGTAAGAATCTTTCTTTCATTTTTTTTTCTTTCCTATCTTTTGCATTCTTTATTAGCATCACACTCAGGTTGATCATTTCAGTTCCCTGACACACTGAACTTAGATTTATTCATTAATATGTGCTCTATGTTTGGCTATTAATTAGCCCTTAGTTACGGTTTTTGAGTTAGTTTTTAATTCATCATCATCATCATCATGTGCCTTGCCGCATGGCATTGGCAATCATGGCCCTCCATAGGAATCTACCTCTTGTCACTGCTAGTACATTTTCCACCCTCTCTGTCCTCAGCCATGCTGCAAGTCTGTCCAATATTTTCTCCCTGGGTCTACCTGGTGTTCTCTTTCCCTCCGCTTTCATGTTGTGACCGGGTGCTTTAATTCCGCTTTCCTCATAAAATGGCCTATAAATGTTGCTTGTCTTTTCCTAATCTTCTTTATCAATGATCTTCTTGTGTCTGCCTCCATCAAGACTGCAAAATAACAGTAAATGGCACAACCCTGAAAAGGTTGAAAAGTTTAAATATCTGGGAATAGGTCATCTCACCAGACAACAGATGCACATCAAAAGTAGCCAGCAGAACCAGCCAGTCCAAAACAGCATTCAAAAAGATGAAAAGCATTTCTTACCAACAAATGACTATCAATTAACACCAGGAAGAGAGTTCATGAATGTTATATAGAACCGATACTGTTATACGGTAAGCCAAACAACAAAAACAGAGTACATATACATTCCCAAGGCACTGCTCAAATGTAGAATATTATAACATTATTCTGTCTTCCCAGCTGGATTGAATTTGTACAAGTATCATACACCATGTTTGTTTGTAATTACTTGTCCATTCTGAGCATATACAGTTTTGCCATCTTCTGGATATTCTGTGCTTGAAATTTCCTCTTTTCTGTCACTCTTTTTTTGTTGTTGTTGTTCCTTTGCTTTTGGTCATTTCTTTCTATCATTTTCTGCCTTGGTGGTCCATTCACTTGTGTGTGTTCAACAAAGTCTTACATAATTTCTCTTAGGATTAACAATTGGATACATGTGTTAAGTGCATTTTTGATTTTTGGCTCTAGGGAAATGAGATATGCAGAAGCAATTTTAGGTAATATAAGCCGTTTTTTATGTATGTTTTAGTGTCCTTAGTTATGTTTCAATTTCTATTCAGGTTTGTCTTTTAAATCTCTTGTGATGAATTGGATGGAGTGGTCAATGCCAGGGGTATCTCCTTAGATTATATGTGCAAATGCATTGATATGTGTAGGCTACATAATTTTCTTTTCCTTTTTTACCTGTTGAAGTATTGTATGTTTTGAAATGATCATAACCCTGGTATGGCTCTACGCAGTCAGCTGGGCTTTAAACCAAAATAACAGTAAACTTCCCAGGTGGACAGATATAGGTGTTTTTACATATACATTCCGGAGGTGCTGCTCAGATGTAGAATATTATAACATTATTCTATTTTCCCAGTTGGAATGAATATGTTCAAGTATCATGCACCATATTTATTTGTAATTATTTGTCCATTTTGAATTCTCTTCACAGAAGGACAAATACAGGTGTGACGAATGTGGCAGAGTGTTCCTCGACACTTTCAAACTCAGAATTCACAAACGCGCACACATTGGTGATAAACCTTTCTCCTGCGACATCTGCCAGAAACGCTTCTCTGAAAAGTGTAACCTGCAGCGTCACGCTAAACGTCACCTAGGCATCCGGCCATACCAGTGTGAGGTGTGTGGCACAGGTTTCACGGATAAAGGCAACTTGAAGGTGCACATGTACTACCATACAGGCTACAAGCCCTATAAGTGTGAATTTTGTGGGATTGCGTTCTGTACCAGCAGTCAGTTGACTGTCCATCGCCGACAACACACAGGTAAGGGTTGGCTGTTTGTTTTTTTATCTTTCATTTCACAAACTTGTTATAAAAGTCTCTCGATGAAAGAAACATTATTGGTGTGATTTCTGTTATCTTCATTATTACTCCCTGTGGGGATGCTGTGGGCTTTCAGTATAAATAGTATCCCCACCTTCTGGAAATTCTGTGCTAGAAATGTCCCCTTTTCTGTCACTCTCTTTGTTTCTGCCTTGTTCCTTTGCTTTCTTTCTTTTCTTCCTACCATTTTCTGCCTTGCTGGTCCATTCACTTGTATGTGTTTGATAAAGTCTTATATCATTTTTTTTTTAGGATTGATAATTGAGTAGGCCCTACATGTATGAAGTGCATTTGTTGGCTCTAGGGAGGTGAGATATGCGAAAACAATTTTAGGTAATTTATGCCCATTTTTATATATGTTTTAGTGTCCATACGTATGCTTAAATTTATATTCAGATGTGCTTTTTAAATCCCCTGTGCGATAAATTGGATGGAGTGGCCAATGCTAGGGGCATGTCCTTGGTTATGTGCGTGAATGCATTCATATGTGTGCTTAATTTTCTTTCCTTTTTTTTTTTTCAACCTGTTGAAGGTTTTTTTATGTTTTGAAGGCGTTATAGCCCTGATATGGCTCTACGCGGTCGACTGGGCTTTAGACAACAAAAACAATTACAATGTTCATTATTATTATTTGTGTTGTTGTTGTATTGTTTTTTTTTCTTTGATATCCTAATTTGTGAGTCAGGAAGAACACTGAAGTAATGGATTGTTAGGGTCAGGGATATTGACAGATGAGTTTGTAGTTAACCATCACCATTTAATACAATTTGATGCCACACATTTGCTGAAAATTGTCCTATATCTCAGCATCAACCAGCCCCGTGAATGCACACACTTGTGATACTGGTCAGTCAGCATGGACAGTGCCCTAAAAAAATAGAATGGGGGGGGGGGGGGGAGAGGTAATGTGTTGAGCTGACCTGAGTTGAAAATATTCAGAATGAAATTCATTTGTCCTGATGGGGAATCAAACCCTGGCCTTATGGTTTTTACCCTACTGTGTTAACTGCCAAGTTAAAGCACACAGATACATAAGCATATTTTACCTATGTTCAAGGCTATGGACGTCATCATACTTTTTTATTTTTGGTGATGATTTTTGAAGTCATCCCCTTGTGGTGGTGTAAAAGCAACAGCCTGTACAGATTTAGGTTCTGTTTTTGTATAAATTTGTATGTTACAGGGTGGTACCATTGGTAATACATATAATTTTCAACTGAACCTTTTTTGTGTGTGTAATGCCAAAGATCTACTCTTGGCTCGTTTTCTTATATACCTTGCATTTAAAAATTAGAAAGAAATGGATTTCTCATGACTGATGATGGTACCAAGGTTCTTGAACTGGTTGATAGTATGTAGTTCTTGACCATTGACTGTGCTTTCTGTCCTGATTGGCTCACCGTTCTTTCCCATCAGCTTAAGTTTTCTCTGCATTGATCTCCATTTCATGTCCGGTAAATGTTTCATCCAGATGGCTCACCAAGTTGGTCAGTTCATCAGTCTAGAGGGATTAAAATCAGAAGTCTTTGCAAGGACTGCTCAAACAACATCAGCACTGGTAAAGCTGACACCAGTCTAGATTAACCCTTTGACTCCTGCACCCACTCTACCAGCATCCTGCATTGCCAACCATGCTAGCAAATCAAAAACTTAACCCTTTGATTCCCTCACCCTAGTCACTAACTTCCTGCAGAAAGCTAGTGGATAGGGTGAGGGAATCAGAGGGTTAAGTTTTTGTAACCGATAGATATGGTGTGGGAGTCAAACAGTTAAAAAACAAACAAACACCGTCACACGAAAGTCTCAGATCCATATTGAAGCAGTTGCATACGCTTGCAATCTCCATCATCCCATGTGCGCACAGGATGTGGATTTTGACAGCGTAGTCACCGAAGAAGATTCAGGTGGGGTAGTAGAGATGAGATGATTCAAAAGACTCCTTGGCATCTCTTACACTGATGATACGTGTAAAGAAAAATTGCCCAGCATGTGTGACATTGTGTATGGAGATCACTGTCTACCGTACAGTAAAAAAGACAAGGCTGAGATGGTATGGTTATGTAACAAGATCCAGCATCAGACTTTCAAAGACCCATCCTGCGGAGAACTGTGCAAGAGAAAGAGAGAAGGAGCGATAGGGAAAGAAATGGACGGACATAGAGTGAACAATGGTTTGCCACAGTTCAGGCACTCATCCACAACTATGAAAGGTGGGGGCATCTGGTGCAGTGTTCAACAGTATGGCGCCTCTTCCAACCTAGTAGGTTATGAGATCTGTAAGCTGTATCTTATGATTGTTAAACTTGTTCCCTGTGACCACAGTATGATAGTCATTTCCTGACATTACTATTCAAAATGATGAAAAAAACTCCACATTATCATGATTACTGTTATCATTATTATTAATCATCATTCATATTTAGAATGAAAAAATGTTGTTACTGCAAACTGTAAAACCAGTTGCCTTTACAAGGTTTTAATTTCATCACAAGACCAAAAATCTTTATCATGTGGAGTATGTGTTCTCTGCTTTAACAGTTATAGGTGGTAGATTTTCAAGATTTTAAAGCTCGGTCATTTTCTCTTTGTTTTTCTTTTGAAAATTTTTTTTAATTGTTTTCTGTGTTTGTGCAGGTGAGCGACCCTACCTGTGTGATATCTGTGGTATGACCTTCAAAACGGGAGGTAAGCTGACGGTTCACTATCGCCAACACACGGGTGAGAAACCCTACAGCTGTGAAGACTGCGGGGAGATGTTCCGAGAACGGTTCCAGCTAAATGTCCACAGGCGGGAACACACCGGTGTCCAGCCTTACACTTGCCCCATCTGTCGCAAGGCGTTTGATAAAGCCAGTCACCTGAATGTGCATGTTCGACTACACACAGGTAATCTTGTAAAATAAAAAAGAGATTGAAAAGAGAGAGGAAGGAGAAGTGTATATGTATACATGTGTGTGTGTGTGTGTGTGTGTGTGTGTGTGTGTGTGTTGTGTGTGTGGGGTATGAAAGAGAGAGAGAGAGAGAGAGAGAGAGAGACAGGAGAGAGAAGAGAGAGAGAGAGAGAGAATTGACAGTTTGATGATTTTAATGTCTTTCAAAGCATTTAGCCCAAAGAAGACAAGAGGGCTGATGTCAAAATAAGTGACAATAACATTGAAAATAACAAACTTCAGTTACAGACACATTAAATCACTTGAACCCAATTCGAAATATACTGGACAGCATGTCTTTCTGTATGGATGGATCCTGCATATGTGCAAATACAATATACCTTGCTGATCGTTATCTGCCATGCATTTCCTGCAAATGCTGTGGGAACAGTCTTTTATGCTATGCGATGGTTTTAGCGAGCTTCACTGCTTGTTTGATTGGATTTGGGCAAAACGATTTTGAGGTATTGATTGGCAAGAGAAGTCACTGTGTCAGTCCCTAGTTCAGGCTGTTCAGTACTGACCAACTAATCTAGAGTACAATATTTGACTTTATTAAGATCAGTGCTTCTTTTTCAGTATTATTTTTTCATATGTGTTGTTACAAAATTTAACAAATGAACACCACAGAACATTCTTCTATGAAATAAATCCTACATTTTCTGGTAGGCCCTATCTGCTAGAAACGAAAGCACTATTTCTTTCAAATAGTCATAACAAACCGTCCAATCACCAAAAAGCAGTCAGTTCTATTTCCAAGATCTTTTTATTTGTAAAGAATTGAATTAGATTGCATGATTACAGTGTAGACTGGAGAACATAATAATGACGTAGAAAATGCCAGATGTAGGCTCAAGCAAGTTAATCATGACATGACTAGTCACACTATACCATAAGTCAAACAGTAATCATGCTGCTTATTCAGCTGATCAAGTCAGAGAGAGAAAAGAGAGAGAGAGAGAGAGAGAGAGAGAGAGAGAGAGAGAGAGAGAGAGAGAGAGAGAGAGAGAGAGAGAGAGATTTATTAAACTCCAAGAGTCTCAACTTGAAGAAATATGAACATAAATACTGAAAAACACGTTCTCAGTATGGACGTATGGACAATTTTTTCAGAACCATTTCTTGAAAACAGAACCAAATAACAGATGCTGTGTGTGCTCAGAATCAAAAGTTTTGCTGATGGTAACTATACCGAGATGTTGATGCCACTATCTTTTTTTTTTTGCCCAGTTTGGTGTTATTCGATCCTCTGTCTCAGTTCTACTTAGAAATAGGTAATGAGTACTGAAATCATTATTTTTTTAAACACAGTAATTATCAGCTAATTACAATAAAAATTGAAATACATAGCATTACATTTTGAAATACATGTTCCTTTTCAGGCATCATGTATATTAACGTTTGTGCACCATGCAGTTTTTAAAGCCCAGGCTTGTAATCCATATTTTCAGCTATGAGTGGTACAAAGAGTATGATTTTTCTTTTTTTGTGTTTTAGTATGAAAATATTTGGTAGGAGACAAAGAAGAAAAATATAAAAACTGTGGTTTTCCATTTTTCAGGTGAGCGACCCTACACCTGTGAAATCTGTGGTGAGAAATTCCATCGTTCTGATGTTCTAAGGCTACACCTAAAGAAACACCCCACGTACGTTCCACCTGCGAAGAAAAACCCACCATGCTCACCCAATAGTTTTAGCGAAAAGACCAGTCAGTCCACAACTCACCTTAACCAAGATGGACGTAAAATTATTCGTTCGACTCCAAGAGCTCTAGCACTGGCAGTGAAACGCCCTGTTGAATGCACTGAGGCACAGCAGAATTCTACCCTTGGGTAAAGGCAAGAAGATTCTGGGAGTACAGATTGACATTCAGCTTGCAATACTCTATTATATAAGACTCTCTCCGGAGTTCATTGATTGCCGAGCAGACAATGTTTTGGCCTCTCCCAAAACCCTTGTCAGGTTGAGTAACTGATAATGTGACTGCCCTATCTTTGCTGGATGAGTGGTGATTAGTTTGGTACCGTATGATGGTTGTTGCTCTTTAAAGTCCAGCCGACTGTGCAGAACCATATCAGGCTGTAACCATACACCATACCTCACTGGAGAAAAAAGAACCTGGAAAAGAAAATTGTGTACACATATAAGTGCATTTACGCACATAATCTAAGGATGCCCCTGGCACTGTGGTGCGAGCATCTGGTTATAGATGACAGGTAGGTAAAGCAACAACTCAGCCCAAAGAGAGCCTTGAGAGAAATTGAAACGCTATCTGCTTGGGATCAACAAAATCAAGTCAGGTGAGGATCTTTCTTATTAAATGATTTAAAGAGTATTTTAGGAACTTTGAAGCGGAAGTGCAGGTTAGGGAATGGGAGTGAGATTGTGTGAGTATCTTCAGAGTTGTCAGTGTTAATGTTAAATTTTGCTATCAACAGTCAAGACATGTCTTGTGCCCCTAAAGTATCATCTAGAAGGAGGGACTGGGCTCACTCTGTATTTCAAATGTTCACTTGTCTGCAGTAGCAGGTGAATTATGATGATACATGTACTATCCTCTCTTACACAAATGCCTGACCAAACACCTTCATTATCAAGATGCATTTCAGTTTGTTTAATGCTTAAAGAGGGGAAAATACTAATAGTAGCCTGTTTCATTGAAAACAATTTTTGAATATTACAGAGCATCATTAAATTGTTGTTGAATTGACTTATATATTTTCCCTGCTTTTCTGTTGTAACATTTTAGTCTTTGATCAAAGTGACAGTTCATATGTGTATGTATACATGTATACACGCAAGTGTAATTGGATGATGACGTTCACAGTAGTGTGTGTGTGATGCAGGTAATATTGTGATCCACTGCAGTGTGTAAACTGTATTGATCTGTTACTTTACGATACAAATGATATAACATATTGGGCTGAGTGGTGGTTTGATGTAGGTCTTGATGATGTAATTGTCTATTATGGTAGGCCTATATGTGTGATGCAGATGATATAAAATATAATTGTACAATGAAGGTGGATGAATTCTACTGAGATCTGCTACATTTTGATACAAATGATGTGAGTTATGACCCATTACTGTTTGATGAAAAGCTCATGATGATGTAATGATCTATTGTAGTTTAATGGATGTGAAGATACGCTTCACTTCCTTGGAGTTATTTTTTTCTGTGGTCTTGTTTCCTGCAACAACAGGTGCTTGACCATTATTTTCATGCATACTCTTTCACCGACATTTTCTGGACATATACTGTGGAATATTAAAAGCTTGGGAAAAAACATTCATAAATTTGTACATGATGTGGAAAGCTGCTTATACTTTTTTGTACATCAAGCGGCCATATGCTACTTATACTCTTTTTGTACATAAAGTGGCCGTTGATTTGAGAAGTAACTTTGGAAATGAAACTGCTTTTGTGGGATAGTGAATAGTGACATTACTTGATCTCTTTGTACATTTTGTTTGTTTTCTCAGAAAGGGTTGATTGACTTATATAAATACACTTTGTTTCATGGGTATGCTATGGTCTCAAAATAAAAACCAAGCCTGTGAATAGTATTTTAAAGCTAAATGTTTGGTTGCAGAACTGACATCCATGATCAGTGGTCTTTTGCTTGATGTTCTATTTATTCAACACAGTTGTCATGACTGAAAGATGTTACATAGAATAAAAGCATGTGTGTGTGTGTGTGTGTGTGTGTGTGTGTGTGTGTGTGTGTGTGTGTGTGTGTGTGTGCGTGTGTGTGTGTGCGCGTGTGTATGTGTGTGTGTGTGCGTGCTTGCATGTGTGTGTGTGTGTGTGTGTGTGTTGTGTATGTGCTGGTGTGTGTGTGTGTACATGTGCGCGCACATATGCCATTTTCTACAAAATCCAGCTTGAGAAAAGTGCAAACTTGTAGTTGTAGGCCTACATGATTGAATATGTATGTATGTGTGTAAGTGTGTGTGTGTGTGTGTGTGTGTGTGTGTGTGTGTGCCATTTTATAAGATCCAATTTTAGAAGAGTAACGATCTGTAGGCCGACATTGCTTGAAAGTGTGCTTGCTTGTGTGTATCTTTGTATTTTAAGATTGCAAATAAAGGAATATTTTGTACGTTATTTGTTTACATGTATACATAACTGAGTCGATGTGTTGGTTGTTCATGTAAAAAAATTCAACAATAAATGAAATTTTATATGTGTGTGTGTGTGTTGTGTGTGTGTGTGTGTGTGTGTGTGTATGTGTGTGTGTGTTTTAAAAGTTCAAGAAAAAGTTAATAATATGTGCATTAATTAGCATGTGCTGTGTGAGTCTGCAGTGTAATGATTTAGTATACCACATATTATGTTAACGTCTAATCTTGCGCACACAATCGAGGACTGAATTATAACACAAATGTCTTCTGCCATGTATTTTTCATTCAGTCATTTGTCAAAGAACTGATGTCTCCAATATTTGAAGGGAAGTAAGTCTATCACTGGTAACAGACTAAAAACAGAATGGACATCATTGCTTTTTTGTTTATAACATGTATTTTCACTATCTGATGATGATAAGATAATCATTTAATGTCTAGTCACTCAAGCAAATTTTTATATATATGAAAAATATAGGGCTTTCAAAATAAATCCATAGACAGTCTCGTCTCTGTTTTAATTCCTCAAAACAAAATTCGGAAACACGCACACACAGAGCAGAAAAGGTTAGTAATGTTATTTCATTATTTATTCAGTCCAACTGCTGGATCAAATTCTGCACACGGCTGTTCACTCCCTTCTTTCCCTCTATTTTTGAGTTGAGCACCAACCCGCCTGACCCCGGTCATGACCTGACCCGGTTCCTGGCATCGTCTTATCTGTGTCAGTACCAGGCGCCTGCTGCTAGTCTTTGTTCTTACTCGTGCAGATGGCAGAGTCTTAATTTTATGCGTTTTTAGCACGGCACTGTGGATACTACGTGGCATTGATGGAAATTATAGTTTGCTTTTCGTGAAGTCGAGTTTGTGCACTTTAAGTGGCAAGTGTTTGTTTCTGTCTGGCATTCGTTCTTCATGTTGTAATTGTGAATTAATCACATATAGTAAAAACTGTTGCTTAAGTGATGGAGCCTTCAACTCAACATACATATGCACTGCACTGTGAGAGACTTAACGCTTTGTGTCGCGTGTGTGGGGAACGTGTGAAAAGACAGCTAAAAGACAAACGATCAAATATTAAACTCTGTGTTGAATACGCTTATGAGCTGCTTGTGTTCCATAGCATTGATATTAATTCAGATACGGAAGGACAGCATCCCAAAGCTCTGTGTCTCAGGTGTTATTACCGAATAATGAAACTGAAAAAATCCAAAACAACGGTGACTAACCAAACTACGGCCAACACTCGTGCACTCGGTGACATAATGCGCACACAGAACATGTGGACTGAGTTCAGTGGTACTTTGTCTGTCGCTGAGTGTCAAGTTTGTCATCATTTTGATATGCAGACAAAATGTGGCCGGCCAAAAAAGTCGCAAGTCGGAGCCCCCAAACGGAAGGCAGACAGTGACATGGACCAAACTGTTATGGACTGTGGCGGAGACTTTGACAGTAGTCTGATAGGGCCATCAACTTCAACACCTGTCAAGAAATTCAGAACCGCTGACACACAAACATCTCCTCCAGAAAAAGCATCATTGGCAAGTAATCCTCCCGCGACACCTCAAGAAAAAACATCTCATTGCAAAACATGCGGTAGGTCCCCATACAAAGCAACTCCACGAAAGAAGCTGAGACCACTAGACCAGATAACTGCACCACTGATGAAAACAGAAGAAAATTTTTTAACAGAATTTGCAAAAGCTAAAACCAGTACTTCGACAGACAGACAAACATTGACAATCAAAACGGGTGGACCACCACGTGTTTATAAGCAAGTCCCACAACCACGAAAAACATCGGCGCTTGCTGGCTCTCCTTTGCGAAAAAAACGATCAAAGTTCATGCAAAAACTTAGAATGGATATTTCAGGCAGTAGCATAGAGGACTCTATCTCACAACACACATCAGAAATAAAAACAAAAACAAAAGCAACTAGAGAAAAGATTCTAAAAGGAGCAGGGTGTGGACAAGCAACAGTATCCAGTAAACAAGGTTCTGCACTGCGAACCCAACTCGGATTGACATGGTCACAGTACAGAAAACTAAAGACAGTTCACAGAACGTTAGGGGTACAATTTGATAGTGAAAACAAAGAAAGGCAGGAACAATCTAAAGCAATGCTGGCAGAAATAGAAATAAAGGAACTTAAACTGTGTTTCAACAATGAAGATGATAAAATCACAGAAGAAAGAGTGATCCCAGTTGCCTGCGTTCAAAACGTTCAGAATCTTGTTGAAAATTTACTGGAACAGTACGAAAAAACAGGAAAATTGACATGGCATGACAATACAATTCCACAAGATGAAATCTGGGTAAAGATAGGCGGGGATCACGGGGGAGGTTCATTTAAGCTTACACTACAAGTTGCAAACACCAGTAATCCTAATTCAAAACTCAACACATGCCTGCTGATGATCTGTCACTGTAAAGACACTCCTGAAAATCTGCGAAGGTTGCTGAAACCATTCAGAGCTCAAACTGAAACACTCCAAAACATGACATGGAAAGGAAAGAAAATTCGTTTGTTTTTCTTTGGCGACTATGACTTTCTGACAAAAGTGTACGGCCTGTCAGGTGCTCAGGGAGCTCACCCCTGCCTTTTTTGCACAGCATCCAAGCGACAAATTCAACTCCCACCTCAGTGCAATGCAGGCAACATCACAAAACGTAATCTTAAACAGATCAAGAGAGACAATCGCATGTACAGATATTCCAAAAAGAAAATTGCCAAGTTGTACAACAACGCAGTCAGAAGACCCATTTTGCCTATAGAAACAGACCACATTGCTCCTCCATACCTACACATACTACTCGGTATAACAAAGAAACATCACGATCTGATGGAGGAAGACTGCCACACACTTGACAAATCCATAGCAGAATCCTTAGCTGCTAGTGACAAACAGACACCAGAAGTAGGGACGGTCTTCAAAGATTATGTAATGCAGCTGAAGCAAATAGAACAAAGAAAGGAAGAGGTGAGACACCTTGAGACACAACTTGTTTGGAATGAACCAAATGACGAAACCACCTTGGCAGATTTTCAGGCACAACAGGAGCAGCTTCAAAACAGCATACACAAACAAGAAGATGAGATAGAAGAACTGAGGTCAAGCCTAGATTTACCGCAATTGTCAGGTCCAGTTACAAAACACCTGGATACAGTACTCCAAGACAACAACATTTGCAAACAAGCATATCACGGCAGGTCATTCATAGGGAATCACTGTCACAAATACATGCAAGCAGACACAATCACACGTCTTTCTGACAGCATTGTAACAAAAACAAATGAACTTGTAGAAGACAGTCACATAAGGATATGGCCTTGCACATCAGCCAGAAGTTCAAAACACTGAACACATTTTATTCCAACATTCATGCTACAATTTCACACTCAAGACCAGTCACCCAAGATGACATTTACACACTTGACAAACACATTCAACAATACATGACGTTTTACAGGACAACATTTCCTCACAAAAAAGTGACACCAAAACAACATATACTCGAGGAACACAGCCTTCCGTTTGTTAGACAGTTCCGATTTGGATTATCTTTTTTGGCGGAACAGGGGGGTGAAGAAGTTCACGCGGTTGTTAACAGCCTGGCAAGGAGAGTGTGGGGAGTCAGAAGTAAAAAAGAACAGCTGATGATCATCATGAGAGAACAATTATCTTTAGTGTCTCCTGAACTACAAACCACGCTTCCCGTGCTGTCTGTGGCAACGACCTCCAAGACTGTGTAATCTCACTCAGCCAACCGGTCTGCTCCCCCCAGCCACCCCTCCTCTCCACCCTCTCATCTCCCCGTTGTGTAACCTGTTTTCACTCAGTATCAACTTTATCAAATCATCAGTAAACTTTATGAATGTACTGTTATCATAAATCCACTGATCGTTTTGTCTTTCACACGTTCTCCCCCCTCATCTTATAGTGTTTCTGTGCCTATTTCTCATTATGGATACTGTACAGTTGATTTTCACCAGACTTGCGTTTGAGTCCATAACAAGAGCCAGTAATTGCCATTATGTTTTTATTTCTTGTGTCTTGTTGTGTACGTATGTCAAAATGTTTCTGTCATTAATTTAACGTCAAAATAATAATTGCATGTTCACAATGGGGAGTTTAAAACACCCATTTTTAACAAAGTTGCATATTTCCTTCTACTGTAGCATGCTTTCTCACTGTCTTTCCGTCGTTGTCATTCCTTTGTTTGAAAAGCTACAGGAACATTTTTTTATACCGGAAGAAAGCTGGATTTATTGGCTTTTGAATGCACATGAGAGCGTAACTATATATTGCTTTCCAAAGACATGGTTTACGGTTTTGTACTGATACTACCTTGTAAGCACCGGCCGTCTATGTTCCGCGGCGATGCGTTATCGCTTAGGCCTGTGTGTGCTGAGCGGCATTCCGGTTAAGCGCGATGGAGTGAAAGGGAGGGAGCGGCCGTCGCTACAATTAGTGTGTGCACCGCGTGCTAGCCTGTCAGAGGTCACTATCAGTTCAGGAACGGGGTCAGCGCCAACTGATAATGATCAGTTCATTACAGCCAATGTGTCAATCTTACATTATCATATGGGTTCATCATAATGAATATTCATGCTCTTGTGACTCATATAATGTGACACACAATTCTCCAATCCCAGCCCTGCTTTTTAAAAATTAACAGAAAGAAAAACCTCTATAAAACACATTGAAAACATTGATCTTGGTTTACATTTTCAAAGTGAATCAACCATCCTCGGACTGATGATAAAACTACTCAGTAATATACTAATTATACATATACTGTAATAGAATAAAATAAAATTTAAAAGAGAAAATAACTTTGTATAATTTTAGTCATTGAAATACATATTTTGCACTGAGACTAGAAAAAAACAAACAAGCAAAAAAAAGACCATCAACATAAAGCAGCACATGGTTGAATGTCAAACCACGCCCACAATGTTGCAATGTTGATATTAACATGATAGAGAAATAGCACAAGCTGCTGAACTTCAAGTCCAACACGAGTTCTTTTTTCACCTAAATTTGGTCAAAAGTATATGAACAAAAAAAGTAATTATATTAAAGAAAAATGTGACAAACAGCAATCGACTAACGGCATGCCCGTTCAAAATCATCTTTTTATATCGAATCCACTCAAATTCATTACAGTTGTAATTTGATTTAAAATATAAGTCCAGCCATGACATAATCACTTAAGAACCAAATTTGGGTAATGACCATGATTTGCCATAATACTGCTTCCACTACAAGCTGTTTTATATAATATTGTGATACTGACTAACAGTGTGTATCAATGATGAAGTGATGTGTACACAAGTAGTATACTAGCTTGGACTGACTGCTTGAGCCTTGAGGAAACCAGATCTATACATATTGCATTTCATTTTCATACAATCCTCCCTCTAGTCATACCTGATAGTGGTATTGGTAGGCCTGCAGGTGATGCAAGCTTGCTTGTTTTCATCATACCCAGTGAAACAAAATTTCATTAATAATTAAATTAACTGTGTCATGCTGATCTGACACATATGATGGATCCTGTCTACTGTTGTGGGTCATCAAACTGATCAATTAAGTCAACTATCACTGGTACCACACTGTTTATTCGTCTAAATCATGAAATAGTGGATACTTGTATGAAAATGACACCACCCGTAAGCACTATTAATTGTTTGCTCAGAGACCACTATTGGTACTGTCTTAGGTCCCTTGTAAATGAATTTTTTATTAAAATTGTATAATACTGAAAACTTTCAAATAATTTTCACTTGGAAAAAATCAATCTTTGTACACATCAAAAAAAAAAAACAAATAAAAAAACCAAACCAAAACCAGAGGCTCAGGGGTTAAAAGCACCTGCCTCTACAAGTTACAACCCCTAATTCAAATCATGAATTGAACAACAATTTTTCTCTTTATCTGCTAGACCTTCAGTAGTGATCTGGGAGCTAGTTTCTTGGATGAGACAATAAAACAAGGTCCTATAATGAGCATGCACTCTGCACACATGAAAAACCCAATGGCAACAAAGAAGACAGCTGACTATAGTAGAATTTCACCCATACCGGTACATATTAATAATATTATATATAAAAATATATGATACAGCCATACACACATAACAGTGGCTCTGCACTGCAGTGATCTGCTTTACCCAGGGGGAACAGCTTGAATTTCACTTTCTTAAAAGACCCCCCCCCCCCCCCCATAAAAAAAAACAAAAAAACATGAACCCCCCCCCCCCCCCCCCAAACAACAACAACTAAAATCCCCAACCAAACTACACACACTCTCACACACACATGCGTGCCATGCACACACACCTTTTACAAGTTTGCTACAGCACTGACAGAGTATACACAATTTACAGCTCATGTAAAGTCTGCAACGTCTATTTTCACCTCTCCCATCTTTCCCACGATATGGCCGTTCCATATAGATTTCTAGTCCTGCAACATTTCATTCATATATATCTTGAACACAAAACCCTTGGAATTATTCACCCTTCCAAGGGTTTCGTGTTACTGATGGTTAGGGATAAGGTTAGTAGGCCTACTACGACCAACCAATTGGTATGCAGGGCCTACATGTAGTGTTGAGAGGTAGGTAGGCAAAACAGCTAAATTCCCAATTTGATGTGCGGAAAAATGGGGTTGCAAAATTTGCACCTGATTCAACGACGCAAATTGTTGCCACACTTTGCACACTGACACAAGTATTGATCCTGACCTGAAAAGCATGACTCAAGAGTTATTGTTTAATTTTTAAAAGCTAACCACAAAATAATTATCAGTCTGGTGTGGAAACAATTTCCCCTTGTGGCACTCGGTGTGTCTGCCAATCAATCAATGTGATTCTCTGAGCGATGCCTGCCAAAGCAATGTTTCTTTCAGTCACCACCAAACAGAATAACTCATCTGGTTTCAGTTTCCTGAGTTTCAAATCTATAAACACGAATGTGTACAGCAGAGTTTTGGCGAGTCCTAGTATCTGGCTCCAACTCGTCTGTCTCGGGCTCCAGATCGTCGACCAGCTCGACCGTTGACGTGTGTGTAGCAACTTCTAGCGTACCCAGCCCTCGTTCTTTCAGCTGTAACGCAAGATTGATGGCCTTGTTGATAGCAGTTCCTAGGCCATGAATGAACACTTCATTTCCCGAACTGAGAATCTTCTCACATCTGCTCAGTTGAGCATTAAAGTTTGTTTTTCTCGATACATACACATCGGATTGTCGGCGAGGCAGTCGTGGAGGTAAACGCTTCTTTAGTAAATACTCTTCTTTGTCTATGAGTTCCCGAATGTTATCTTTGGGCTTTTTCTGGCCCTTTTTCTCTGGTTTACCTTCCTTCGATTCAACAGCCTGCATACTGACAGAATTCAATGTGGTTCCAAACGTCCGAAACTTGAAAAACGTGTCGACAATCAGCACATTTTACCCAAACCAGCTGCCTTTCAAGGGAGGGTACTCGCGTGGCTTTCTAGGGGAGAGTACTCTAAGTTTAATTTTCCTCCTAACTCCAGCACTAACACTTCCACAGATTTGAGGCTACTTTTCCTTGGATTTGGAAGCATCGAAAACGAGCGTGGAAACACATTGAATATTAACAGAAATGGGCATCACCAAAGACCTTAAAACGTTTTACCAGTGTGTCCACTGTGGTCATCCAGTCGGTGAACTGTACAGAGATTTTAAAAAGGGCATCATCAAAATATCGCACTGCGTAATAATTATAATATACGATTAGCCAATAAAATTATTTAATATATATCAGCTTGTTTCAATCACTGAATCAGTGTTTGGATCATGGATGTTTTTGACCTGCCTTGAACCCCCGTGACCATGCTTGTGGCTCTTTCAGTATCTGGAAATTCTGTGTTAAAAATGTCATTTCTGTCTCTCTTTGTTTCTGCCTTGCTCCTTTGCTTTCTGTCACCTCTTCCTGTTATTTTTTGTCTTGCTGGTCCATTACCTGTATGAGTATGTGCTCTTACATACTTTCCCTTAGACTTATGATTGATAATTGGGCACATGTTGATATATTAACTGCATTTTTGGCTCAATGGAAATGTGCTGAAGCAACTGAGGTAATTTAGATTAGCATATAATTATATCACGCACACACGCGCGCACACACACGCACGACACACACACACACACACACACACACACACACACACACACACACACACACACACACACACACACACACACACATACATACATACACACACACACACACACACACACACACACACACACACACACACACATGATATATATATATATATATATGTGTGTGTGTGTGCGTGTTTGAGTGTGTGTGTGTGTGTGTGTGTGTGTGTGTGTGTGTGTGTATGTGTGTGTGTGTATTAATGTCCTTAATTATATTTAAATTGTATTTAGTTTTTTTTTAAACCCCTGGTGATAAATTGGATGGAGTGTTCAACACCAGAAGCATCTTCTTAGATGTGAGCGAATACGTTGATAAATAGTGTTTTTTTCCCCACTGAGATGTGTACGTTTTGAAATTGTTACCGTTACTTTTGTTTAAAGCCCGGCTGACAGCATAGAGCCATATCAGGACTATAACCATTTCAAAATGTTCACAAAACTTCAACAGAAAAAAAAAAGAAAAAAGAAAAAAAGAAAAGAAAATTAAGTACACATATCAATGCATTTGTGCATATAATCTAAAGAGATACCTCTGGCATTGACCTCTCTGTCCAATTTATCACACAGGGGATTTGAAAAAACATACCTGAATTTTCTTTTCTCTTCTTTTTTCTGTCAAAACTTTGTCAGTTAATAATTGAATGGAGAATTACAGGCTATTTCACTTGTTTTTGTTTTCCTCTGCTGTTCATTTTTTTCAGGTGTGTATGTTTATGTATATAATTATTCTATTCCAGACAAAATGCAATGAAGTGGCAGACAAGTACATAGAGTATGATTCAGTCATCATCTTACTGATGTCCTTTTGCTGCAGAGGCAAGTCTACAGACATATTCTGATCAATGCCAAAGTCAAGGTACTGGTATGACTATTTCATTTTGAGTTTGATTCATTATATGTCCTTGTTGTGTGAGTTGTAGATAGTCCAGTCAGTATCCTTTTCCATCATAACATTACAGCATTTAAGGCATTAATGTGCCTGGTGGGGATTCTGGGATCTCTTTCAGTATAAATAATATCCCCACCTTCTGGAAATTCTGTGTTAGAAATTTCCGCTTTTCTATCACTCTCTTTGTTTCTGCATGGCTGTTTTGCTTTCTGTCATTTCCTCCCATCATTTTATGCCTTACTGGTCCATTCACCTGTATCAGTGTATGTGTTCTATAAAATCTTACATCTTTCTCTTAGAATCAGTAATTGGATATATATACATCTATTAAGTGCATTTTTTGCTCTAAGGAAATGTGATGTACAGAAGCAAGGACACTAGAATATATAAAAATGGGCCTAAATGTTCTAGTGTCCTTATTTATGTAAATGTATTCACGTTTGATTTTTTACATCCCCTGGTGAAAATTGGACAAAGTGGTCAACGTCAGGGGCATATTCTTGGATTATGTGTGCAAATGCATTGACATGTGTACTAAATTTTCTTTTCCAGGTGTTCTTTTTTTTTGTCTCTCTCTCTCAGTATACATTTTGAGAGGGTTATAACCCTGATATGGCTCTGCATAGTCGGCTTGGCTTTAAATAACAGTAACAAAAAACAAAAAACAAAAAAAGGGTCTCAAGGAGCTTTCTCTTAACCGTACTTTGGTTAGAACTCTGTAGCTATTGTAGAAAGATCCTTTCTTTATTTTTGGTCGCACAACAACATGCAGCTACCTCATACTATATTGTTTTTGAGACAAAGCTGCTGACTTTCAGAAATATCTCCCTAATTACATAGATTGATGCTAGTAGCCATTTTGCGTGTGCGCGTGTTTGTGTATGTGTCTGTGTGTATGCCAGAGAGAAAGAGAGTTTTTGTGTAAGTGTGTGTGTGTGTGTATGTGTGTGTGTGCCTCTGTGTGTGTGTGTGTATGTGTGTGTGGGGTCTGTGTGTGTGTGTCTGTGTGTGTGTGTGAGTGACCAAAATGTATGATCAAAACGGGTCAAAGGTGTTTACCATTGAAGAGTCACACATACGTATGTTTGGGGAGTCGATCATGGTGCCAAGGTCAAGGTCATATGGTTCAGCAAGGGTGCTTAAAATCTTTACAACTTGGGACAACAGTTATATTCTGTTACATTGTTACGACAGTCTGCAGATTATCCGCATTTCACGTCACATTTTGTTTCATCTGATGCTTTTTCAATGTCACAGTCACCTTGAGAAGTGGAAGATGATATGGATTTTTGCATAAAAGGCAAAATTGTGAGAATGGTTTGTATTATTATTATTATTTTATTTTTTATTTTGGAATGGCTTTACATCTTGTTGACATTGTTTTTATTTCATTTTATTTTTAAATATTTAATTTTTCTTTTATTTCCAGGCATACTGGAGGTTTCTGCTGGTGCTTTGGCTGTGTGATGCTCTGACAAAGCTGATGCAGAGAAAGGCAGGAGATCCATCTCCACGGTTACAACCAGACCATGTCTTCTACTCAGCGTTGGAGTGGCACTTCTATCAGGACTATCTCCTGTCTGCTGCAGGTTATTACTATCAATATGTAATAACATGTTCTTATTACTGTCAATATATGTTAATGTGTTCTTATTACTACCATCAATATATAGTAATGTGTTCTTTTTAGATCAGTTTATAGTAACGTGTTCTTATTACTGACATTATGTAGTAATGTTTTCTTATTACTGTCAGTAAATAGTACTGTGTTCTTTTTATTATCAGTATAGTATTGTGTTCCTGTTACTATCAGCAATAGTAATGTGTTCTTAAATTTTCTGTTACTTAATGTTTTTCTTATAGTATGTTTTTTTTTTAATGTTTATATTTGGTAATGTTGGAGGAACAGAATTTTTTAGAACCGTAACTTTCTGATTTGATTATGCTTTCCTCTAAAGATATTGTAATGTTTAAAAAACAAAAACACGAAAATAAAATGAGAATGCTCATTTAAGTCACAAAACAAGACAGGCACAAATTTCAAAGGGCATTTGTCAAGCATTTGCGTGTCTGTATATATGTAAATGTGTGTATGTATGTATGTTTGTATGTAAGTATGTATGTATGTCTGTATGTCCATATGTCTGTGTGTTTACCTGTCTGTCTATCTATCTATAAATATACACACGCAGAAGAAGAAAGAAACAAATTGAAAAAATTTAGGGGAAAAAACCAACAACAGAATTTCCCTGATGTGTCGTTGAACGGTAGAAAATGACTGTAATGTAATTGTTCTTCGTTCTTGTATTTTCTGCCTTCGGTAATGTAATATTTCTTCCTCCTTGTAGTTTTCTCCCTTTGCTAATGTAATATTTCGTTTTTCTTGTAGTTTTCTTCCTTTGCTAATGTAATAGTTCTTTCTTGTATTTTTGTCCCTTTGCTAATGGAATGTTTTATTTTTGTGTGTTTTTCTCCCCTCAGTAATGTAATATCTCTTTCTTCTTGTATTTTTCTCCCTTGCTAATGTAATGCTTCTTTCTTCTGTATTTACCTCCCCTTGCTAATGTAATATTTTTTTCTTCTTGTATTTTTCTCTCCTTGCCATGTATGTTTTTTTCTTTTCAAATACATCAAGTCATATACAGTCATGTATACATTTGTCAGCATTGCAAGGCAACATACATTTGTGTGTGTGTGTGTGTGTGTGTGTGTGTGTGTGTGTGTGTGTGTGTGTGTGTGTGTGTGTGTGTGTGTGTGTGTGTTTTCTTTATTTTTTCATTTCTTTTTCTTTTATTGATTATTTCATAGATAAGTTTATCAAATTTGTAATTTATCTTTGTTCTGTTAGGTGGGTAGTATTTGCTGCTTAATATCACTGGTTGTTTGCTGCAGAATGTTTAGGCTTCTTTTCTTTCAAAGATTGTTGATAATTTGTTCGATTTTGATTAATGTACTGAAATTATTAATGACACTTCAGCATTAGCATCTCCTCTGGGTTCATTCTTTCCAAATGCTATAGCTTCAGTTCTTTTTTTTTCTTTTGTCATCAGTGATAGTTGTATTATTTTCATTTTTTCATTTGTTATTTGTTCATTTATTTGGTGTTTGTTTATTTTTTCCTTTTTTCTGTCTTTTTATTTGCTGGTTTTATTCTTAGCTTTCCTTTTATCCAGATACTTATGTTTTGGTAGCCACCTTTTTTTCTGGGTATTAATGATGGATCTATTACAATTTTCATAATAGATGGATTCATAAAGTGTTTTTTTTTCTTTTTCATTTCTTGCATGCCTTTTTTTTTCATTCGTGTGTTTTTGTTCTAACAAAGTCTGTATTTTTTTGTCCTTTTTACAGAATCCTGTATATTTTTCGGGACAGTTGCTGGACTTTTGGCAGGGAAGCATTTTTTAAGACACAAAAATTTGAAGCAATTCCAGTGAGTTACTTTTTCTGTATGTTCTTGTTGATGTCCTTTTCATTTAAAAGATGTGATCAGCATGTGTATGTGTGTGTGTGTGTGTGTGTGTGTGTGTGTGTGTGCGCGCGCGCGTGCGTGCGTGCGTGTGGGTGTATGGTTCAGTACATTGTATATGTGTGTTCATGAGTATACAGAAAAATGAAATGGTACATGGAGTAACGTGATACGTATTTAGCCCATCTAAGGGGAATGTCATCAATAACAACAATAACAACATCAAAAACAACAACAACAGTGACAGTAATGACAACAACAACAGCAGTAACAGCAGTTAAAATCTGATGACATTGGGCTCTTATTCAGATCTTTGATGCAGGACTTTCGTGTTGTTGAAGAAGGATTCATTGCACTCAGGCAGTTCCATATGTGTTCACCCAAATCTACCAGCATGATCTGCCAGACTCTCTGAGCCTGCTCATGTCCTGTGTGCTGGCAAGATCTTGAATAGGGGAGGGGGGTTGGGGGAAGGGGACTGTTGGGGTGGGGGGAGTAGATGATCTCTGAAACACTAAGCTGACATCACTAGAATGATTGGAGCATTAAGATGGGCAGCGAACAGCTCAGTCTGTCTGTTGTAGGCTCTCCCCATGGGGATGCTGGTGGCTCTTTCAGTATAAGTAGTATCCTCACCTTCTGGAAATTATGTGCTGAAAATTTCCTCTTTTCTGTCACTCTCTTTGTTTCTTTCTTCCCCCTTTGCTTTGTGTCATTTCTTCCTATCATTTTCTGCCTTGCTGGTCTGTTCACCTTTCATACTTTCTCTTAGCACTGGTAATTGGGTACATGTATTAAGTGCATTTTTTGGCTCTAGGGGAATGAGATATGTGGAAGCAATTTTAGGTAATTTAGGCCCGTTTTTATATATGTTTTAGTGTCCTTAGTTATGTTTAAATTTGTAATCAGGTATGTTTTTTAAATTCTTTATGCGATAAATTGGACAGATTGGTCAGTGCATTGATATGTGTACTTTATTTTCTTTCCTTTTTCGTGTTGAAGTATTGTATATGGTTTGAAACAGTTACAGCCCTGATATGGCTCTACGCAGCCGGCTGGGTTTTAAACAAAAATAACAGTAATGTAGTGGGCTGGGATTGATCTTGAGTGTTAAGGTCCTGAGTCCATGGCTGTATCAAAAGCACCATCCAGATCGTTTGAAAAAACTTGCCTGCCTGATGATCAAACCCAGGATTCTTGTGTTACCATTATGGTGCTTTAACCTCCTGTCTGCTTACATCGTGTCTACTATGGGGCTGTTTTGACATGTCCGTATGCCCGTAACTGTGTCTACCACGCACGGCTGCATTTTCCCAGCCATTCTGACACCCTTTAGTTGCGAGCCAGCATCACCTGTGAGTGCTATTTTTAGCCAGGCAGGGTCGACCAAAGTCTTATCTCTGTAGCGCGTCTTTGTGCTCAAGCAGCGGGAGTGTAGGGAGTGGAAGGGAAGGGGAAAGATGCGCGCTATTAATAGCCGGCAGGGCAGACCCAACTAAACTATCTTGGATTTGTGCGCCGTGCATAGGAGATTGTCATCATCGAAATTTCAGGGGGAAAAATGGGAGATAACACTAGAAACTTGGCCAACCTTTTGTGATGTCAAATTGCAGTTTTTTCCCTTTGGCTGTTGTGAGAATTGAATATTAAAGTCTAATTAGCATCAGTAAATAACAAAATCCGATGATGCAGTTCAAGATGGCGGAACTACTGCCTATTCTGTCTCTTCCTCCACTGTGCTACACCAAGAACTTACTGACTGTTACATAGAGAAGGATTCACAGAGAGTAATGATGATAAGAACATTTTTTCACTTGATGTTTATTATTTACAAAAACCAAATCTTGCTCGGTTTTATGTGCTACTGTGTGTGTATGTATGTTCCAAGATCATTTTTTTTAAAAGAGAAAGGCTCAAAAATATATCATATTATTTTTCAACCAAATCAAAAAACTATGACATCCAACCATAGCCAAGGGTATAAGGAAAAAAAACCACATGCCAAAAACTGAAAAGATATCTTATGAAATGAAATAGCAGTGAACAAATTAGTGAACATACCGAAAAAAAACAAGATTTTGTCCCGGCAGACAGCAATGCACAAGGCCACAAATACTGTGGCAGGGAAGCGGTTAACCAACTGAGTTAATGGGGACAGAGTGCTTGGAGACTTAGGTTTGTCAGCTGACATCAACAAAAACAAAACAAAAAACAAAACTAAGCCGAAAGCCACACCTCCACCACTATCCCACCAGCTTTTTTTTTTTTTGTCTTATTGTTCTACGCCACCTTAATGGCCACAGAAGCTGGCACAGTTTTTTTAAATTTTTTTTTACAATGCGATGATGATGGTGTTGATGAGGATAATAATCATGATGCTATGGAGTTCCATCTAGGATTGAGACTGCATGACAGGGCTGTACTCTACACTTACTATCATCATATATCCTGGTGACAACCAGGCCCGAGAGATATAGACACCTGCGGTCCTGGTCAGAAGATTTGAGCAACGGTCCTGGTCAGAAGATTTGAGCAACCCCCTCAATGACGCATCCGTGAAGTGGATGAGACTTGGCTGTGTAGTCCCAGTCTTCCCAATGAGCCCATAGCACGCCCGGCTCTGGGTACGAGCCAGTTAGAGCCGAAACCCCCACAGTGATATAATTTTGAAGGCACTGAAGGGGATTTGAACTCAGCCTTCCAGTCGGTAGTCTGTTGCGTTAACCACTACACCATGGCGACTGGTTACCCCACCAGCTTTTATTTAATCAAACCAAACCTACTGTTTTTCAGGTTTGAGCTTGTGCTGCGAGCTGTGTGTGTGTCCAGCATGGGGAGATTGCTGGTAGTACCTGCACTCATCTGGGGCGAGTCGTACAGCGCACTGGGGGTGGCCCTGACCCATCTGTTTGTAGTGTCGTCTAATGTGCAGGCATTGAGAGGTGAGTGTAGTGAAGCATGTGATGGTATTTTGTGTGAAGTGTACTTTTGGCCCAGTGGGAAAACCATTGCATCTACATTCATAGGTAAACAAAAAATACACGGACACCATATACACACACAGATTGAAAGAAATAATGTGAAAAACATACATATGCATATACCCAGACACAACACAGACGTACACAGACACACCATACATACATACAGACAGACAGACAGACAGATAGACAGACATACACACACATACGTACATACATACATACATACAAACATACATATATATATATATATATACACACACACACACGCATATCTATATGTCTGTGTATATATATATATATATATATATATATATATATATATATATATATATATATATGTCTATGGTTATATATCATCTATATATGTATACATGTATATATATATTTATATCTATCTATCTATCTATCTATATATGTACATATATATGTATGTATATATATATATATATATATATATATATATATATATATATATATATATATATTATATATGTGATGGACTTGAGTGGTTAAGGGGGGGTTGTAGGTGAGTCTGATTTGTCGCAGCGCCAGGTGAGATGGATGAGTGGGTTAAGGGGTTTGGTGATGGTTGCTGTGGTGGTCCTTTGAATCCAGAGCAGAAAGGGAAGTGTCTCAATCAAAGGACAAGTCCTCGTTTTGCTACTTGACTCTTTATTATTGAGAAAAGAAGACGAGGAAGGAGACAGGTAAGAAGACGTCAAAGAAGACGCCAAAGAAGATGCCACAGAAGACGTCAAAGAAGACGTCAAAGAAGACGGGTAAGAAGACGTCAAAGAAGAAGACAGTGCCTGTAAGACACAAAATAGGTTTCAGAAATACAATGACAAAGTACACATTTTGTGAAATAACAATGTCAATGTACAAGAGTGAACTACTACATTCTAACAGAAGATGTCTACATTTACAAACAAAAGCACTAGCATTTGTAAACATGCAACAAATAATTGATAACAAAATGTTGTGTAAAGAACTACTACATTATACCAAAATATGTGGTGTCGATATTTACACTCTAAAGCACTAGCACGTGTAAACATGGAACAAAATAATTGGTGACAAAACATTGAGTAACCCTTTGATAATTTGAGGGTAAACTACCATACTGCTTGTTCGATAGCCTTAGCATAGAGTAGACTTTCAATAATGTACTGGCAAAATAATGCACAGTCATATTAAGCTGTTCGGCCGCCATGGGCTGAGTAAGTTGTAACATAACATCTGAGTGGGCAGCTGTTGGACAGTTAATATTCAGTGGTGATGACAACATAGTATTTGACTATGGGAGCTGTCGTCACAAACAGTAGGTCTACCTTATTGAATAGCAGTCAACACACTTGAGTCATCCGTTAAATATTTGTTCCATGTAGTTATGTGTAATTCTATGTCTAGTGCTAAAGATAGTGATGACAAAATAGAATAGCATATTACTAGTTAAGCTATGTCATCAAAGCAACATTCTATAATGATTTGCAGTGGTGCTGATCAGCTAAGGGATACACTAAACAGATCAATTAGCTGAGCATGTTTCATCAGTCATCATGTCAGTATGTAAAAATACAACCTTGTCAAGTATAAAATACTCTTCCTCTGCACAACAATGCCTTGTATCTTGGCTTTTGGCAGAATATGGTTGTCAATAGTCCTACAATAGCCACATGAAAATAGGGGCTAAATCTATAGTGGTTATTACATTTAAACTTCAGTCCCATCTTTACAATGGTGGCCGCCACGCTAAGTGCTACAGATCTTGTGAGATAGCACATCGTTTAGATCCAAAACATACTTTCTCGCTGTGCGAATTCTGCAAATCTAGTGCGGTACTCAATAGACGTGAGCTAGAATCTAAAGAAATAAGAGGCACTAAAGTCCCTAAGCTTACTGCAAATGACAAATTATAATAAAGTGATAAAAATCCTGAACTTACTACAGTAATGCCGTGAAGTTGATCACCTGCTGTGAGATCAAGAGTGGTGGCAGGAAATGGCACCTCTGGTGATACTGAGAGTGGCGGTGGAAAAGCACACGCTATGACGCGCCTTGTTATTTTATACTTTGGGAACCACGCATGGTCATACTTTCAAACCTTTCAGATAATAAGGTCTGATTGGTTGTTCTCACCTACCCAATCAATCAACACTTGGGGCGTGGCGAAAAGTCAACTCTGTTTGAAATTAATGGAGGTCTAATTAATGGAGGTCTTACATAAGTTCAGTGCCTCGGTATACACAACCGGCATACTCGTCTGGTGGTTTTGTTGGTGGCTATTGGCTATTACGCCACAAACACAGAAGGGCGGCATGAAACAAAGACAGTCCGCCCCGGGCTCCATACAACCGCAACATAATCTGCGGTCTTTGTGCGTGGGTTTCTGCGGGTCACACAATGGCTATTAGGACGGTGGTTGTACTACAATTTGCTGGAGGCGGCATAGATTAAAGACTGTCTCCTCTACGTTCTGTGAAACTACAACGTAATACTGACTGGAGATAACGACAAAATCTTGTTGTAGGCCCGCTTTAGAGTACATGTACACATTGCAGATCTGCTCATTGTTTAGCAGTGTGTTATCTATATGCGTCATGTATTGGTTAGATCTTTGGAATGATTAATGCATAGCTATAGATAGGCAGAGGCTGTGAAATACCAGTATAATTAGGCCAAGAGAATGCAAGGCGTTTTTGATCTAGGCAAGCACGCTACACGGTGTTGCCTTTGAGCGTTGTCGGTAAATGGGAAAGATCGTAACAGAGCAAGGCACTCTGTTACATATATATATATATATATATATATATATATAGAGAGAGAGAGAGAGAGAGAGACAGACAGACAGACAGACAGACAGACAGGACAGACAGACAGGGATTTATGTATACACACACACACACACACACACACACACACACACACACACACACACACTCACACATGTATATATATATATATATATATATATATATATATATATATATATATGTATATATGTATATATATATATGCCAGTCTGGACAGTCAGACCCATAATCCCTGCTTTTATCAACATGACACTGTAACCACCCAAGCTAAGAGAGACCCATAACACCAGGATAGACAGTTGTACGTAACTATAGGTTAGATAGAATTTCAAGATCTTGCTAGTGTATAGGACTTATGTGCAGGCTTTTGGAATATCGTATGATGATTTTGGATTTCCTTTTCCATCAGGTGGTTTTGCACAATTATCGCAAATGACTATTCCAAGTGTGGAGACATTTTCTTGAGAAATCTGACTCTAAAATTCATCCAGTTCTCTTTCATTGTACTGACATGAATGGTTCTCTTTCATTGCATTGACAACACACACCTGCTTTCTGTTGCAGTTGTAAGCAAGAAGATGAACATGCTGCAGGCTCTGGTGGTGGTGATGGTGGGGTACGGAACGCAGACTGCATTGCTGACATTGGTCAAAGCAGATATGAATGGTTATGATTTGCCATCCAGGCTACATTCTCCAAACTTCACACATTTGTTTGATTTGACGTTGTGATGCTTTGTGTGTGATGGTGTGTTGTGTGGATGGTTTCTGTGCAATGAATGGATTGTGAATGAGATAAAGTTTTGATGGCTTTAACAAATTTTTTTCTGAAATTATTGCAATATTACTGTTGATTATACAGTTTTGTTATTGTGTTCTTGACATTTCATTATGACATAAAGTATCTATTGTCAGGTTAACATTATCGTTGTAATGACGTTTAATAATAACAACTCCTATTTCTGCCAGACTTCTTTTTAATACATTTTGGCAAAAGACAAATACAAATGCATAGACAGTTACATGACAGTAACAGCAAAGGTTAGCTGCAGTTACAATCCAAAACAAGTGTGACTGCTCATGTTCAAACAAAAACCAGAACAAACATGAAAAAAGAATGAGAACGCACATTTAATGCAACCAGACTAGACAGGTGCAAATTTTCGGCCAACTGGCCTTTGTCAAGCAAAAGATCACAAACAAACAAACACCAAATACAAAAATTAAGAGAAAAAGAGTTTAGTTTTTTTCTCACACTGGATGAAGCAGCAGGGAAGTTTCAGTCTTTTTCTCCTAATTTTTGTATTTGGTGTTTGTTTGTTTGTGATCTTACACTTGACAAAGGCCAGCTGGCCGAAAATTTGCACCTGTCTTGTTTGGTTGTATTAAACATGTGTTCTGATTCTTTTTACCTGTTTTTTCTGGTTCCTTTTCGCAGTTACAATGTTAAGTTTTGAACTTCATGTACCTGCAAAGGAAATTACCTGTCTCTAACAGGACATGATATAACTGTGTTCCTTTTGGCGCAGAGAAATTGCTTTCAGTACTGTGGCAGTATTGTGCACTCCCTCATTGGATATGTTAATCTTTGTCGCTGGTATGTATTTGTTAAAAGCCTGTTTACATCCATTAAAAACCGGAAAATGTAGACCTACATTCATTTCATATTTTCTTTTGAATTCACCATGCATCAGAAACAAGCTATCAGTGATGTGAGAATATATGTGTGTTGCTGGTACAGTGATGTGAGAATGTATGCGTGTTGCTGGTACAGTGACGTGAGAATGTATGCGTGTTGCTGGTACAGTGATGTGAGAATATATGCGTGTTGCTGGTACAGTGATGTGAGAATGTATGCGTGTTGCTGGTACAGTGACGTGAGAATGTATGCGTGTTGCTGGTACAGTGATGTGAGAATGTATGCGTGTTGTACAGTGATGTGAGAATGTATGCGTGTTGTACAGTGATGTGAGAATGTATGCGTGTTGCTGGTACAGTGATGTGAGAATGTATGCGTGTTGTACAGTGATGTGAGAATGTATGTGTGTTGTACAGTGATGTGAGAATGTATGTGTGTTGTACAGTGATGTGAGAATCTACGCGTGTTGCTGGTACAGTGACGTGAGAATGTATGCGTGTTGCTGGTACAGTGATGTGAGAATGTATGCGTGTTGCTGGTACAGTGATGTGAGAATGTATGCGTGTTGCTGGTACAGTGATGTGAGAATGTATGCGTGTTGCTGGTACAGTGATGTGAGAATGTATGCATGTTGCTGGTACAGTGATATGAGAATGTATGCATGTTGCTGGTACAGTGATATGAGAATGTATGCATGTTGCTGGTACAGTGATGTGAGAATGTATGCGTGTTGCTGGTACAGTGATGTGAGAATGTATGCGTGTTGCTGGTACAATGATGTGAGAATGTATGCGTGTTGCTGGTACAGTGATGTGAGAATGTATGCATGTTGCTGGTACAGTGATGTGAGAATGTATGCGTGTTGCTGGTACAGTGATGTGAGAATGTATGCGTGTTGCTGGTACAGTGATGTGAGAATGTATGCGTGTTGCTGGTACAGTGATGTGAGAATGTATGCGTGTTGCTGGTACAATGATGTGAGAATATATGCATGTTGCTGGTACAGTGATGTGAGAATGTATGCGTGTTGCTGGTACAGTGATATGAGAATGTATGCATGTTGCTGGTACAGTGATATGAGAATGTATGCATGTTGCTGGTACAGTGATGTGAGAATGTATGCGTGTTGCTGGTACAGTGATGTGAGAATGTATGCATGTTGCTGGTACAGTGATGTGAGAATGTATGCGTGTTGCTGGTACAGTGATGTGAGAATGTATGCGTGTTGCTGGTACAGTGATGTGAGAATATATGCGTGTTGCTGGTACAGTGATGTGAGAATGTATGCGTGTTGCTGGTACAGTGACGTGAGAATGTATGCGTGTTGCTGGTACAGTGACGTGAGAATGTATGCGTGTTGCTGGTACAGTGATGTGAGAATGTATGCGTGTTGTCCGTCCAATGATGTGAGAATGTATGCGTGTTGCTGGTACAGTGATGTGAGAATGTATGCGTGTTGCTGGTACAGTGATGTGAGAATGTATGCGTGTTGTCGGTCCAATGATGTGAGAATGTATGCGTGTTGCTGGTACAGTGATGTGAGAATGTATGCGTGTTGCTGGTACAGTGATGTGAGAATGTATGTGTGTTGCTGGTACAGTGATGTGAGAATGTATGCGTGTTGTCGGTCCAATGATGTGAGAATGTATGCGTGTTGCTGGTACAATGATGTGAGAATGTATGCGTGTTGTCGGTCCAATGATGTGAGAATGTATGCGTGTTGCTGGTACAGTGATGTGAGAATGTATGCGTGTTGCTGGTACAATGATGTGAGAATGTATGCGTGTTGCTGGTACAGTGATGTTAGAATGTATGCGTGTTGCTGGTACAGTGATGTGAGAATGTATGCGTGTTGCTGGTACAATGATGTGAGAATGTATGCGTGTTGCTGGTACAATGATGTGAGAATGTATGTGTGTTGCTGGTACAGTGATGTGAGAGTGTGTGTGTCGGTCCAATGATGTGAGAACATTGTGTGTGTGTGTGTGTGTGTGTGTTGTGTGTGTGTGTGTGTTTGTATTTTCAGTAATGTTACTCCAGAATGTGTGCATGTATGTACATATCTGAACAATTAATTTGTTAAGTTGACAATAAATGGTTTCTGATCCGATTCAGTGTGTGTGCTAGCGTGTTGTGTGCTGGAGTGTGTGTGTGTGTGTGTGTGTGTGTGTGTGTGTGAGTGGGCATATGTGTGTGTGTGTGTGTGTGTCAGTGGGCATATGTGTGTGTGCGTGTATGTCAGTGGGCATATATACGTGTTTGTGTGTATGGTGTCTAAGAGAGAGACAGAGAGGTGTGTTTGTGTATGTGTGTGTGTGTGTGTGTGTGTGTGTGTGTGTGTGTGAGAGAGAGAAAGAGAGAGACAGAGAGAGAGTTTGGGAGAGAGAGAGAGAGAGGGAGAGAGACAGCAAAACAAAAACAGTTTTCACAGGCAGCAGTTTTTAATTCCACATGTTCAAATCAAAGCCTCACTATCAGCCTAAACATTTGGCCAACACAAGAAGTGACACACAATGCCAAAATCTGTGCTGATTTAGGCAACAAATACTGTCAAAAAGACAACAAATAAATTAACCATACAATCAGACTCATACAGAACATGAAAACCTGTAAATGATGTACAAGATGGTTCAATAAATTATGATGCCCGAAACGGACGATGAAGGATTCACAGTCAGTGCATTTTGAATAAATAGAAACCACAACAACAGAAACAAACACAAACATGAACATTATTTATGCTTGATTTTAATTGAATAAAATATGTTTGTAGAATGTTTTGACAGGTTGTCAGAAATGAAAACATCAAGAAAAGAAGGGTGAGTGTGTTGTGTGTGTGTGTGTGTGTGTGTGTGTGTGTGTGTGTGTGTGTGTGTGTTTTGTGTGTGTGTGTGTGTGTGCGTGTGTGTGTGTGTGTGTGTGTGTGTGTGACGGACATATAGAACTTCAGGGCATTGAAATTTATTGTTCAACATTCTTTACAATAATAATATTGCCAGCCTACAAACACAGACACAAAGCATAGGGTGAAAATGAGAAACGTTTTGCAGAATATTACTGAACTTAAAATGTGTCATTTATAAGACTATCTAATTGCAGATCTACATCATAAATTTGGAAAAGTTTCACAAACAATAACAGGTTGTCCGTGCTTGCATTATTCATGGAATAGTAAAATGAGATTTACATAATTTTGGACATGGATATCATCACAAGAAAGATTTTTGAGATAGATTTTGACGAGAGCTTGTTTTGAATTTATTTCAGTTTTGTTAACCTTATGGCCTTATAAGTATATGACAACCTTTATAACAGCAAAAATCTGAGTGCTTCTATATTTTCGAATAGAAAATGAGTATATTTTTGTAAGTGTATATGTATGTATGTATGCATGTATGTATGTATGTATGTATCTATATATATATGTACGAGGTTTTTCCATTTTTTCTTCTTTTTATTTTAGTTGAGGTGAAAGTATATTTTCCTTCTTAGTGTCAAGCATTGGTGTAAAATAATCAAAGAAACTGATTTTCTGGTCCAGCTATTGCACACGGATGGTAGAATCACAAATATATGTAAATAAACAACAATGAACAACTGTTAAACATTTTTGCACATGTTCCAATGAGTCAAAGCATATGAAGATACCATGCACTATTTACATAAGGGATTAATGAACTGCCCTGTTACAATTACAATTACATTAGCATTTGCTTTCCAGAAAGACAAGAGTCAGTTTACAGAATTGTAACAGAGACTGTTAAACCTTTGACTCCCACAGCCCTTTCCACCAACTGCAAAAACTTAATCCTTTGACTCTCTTACCCTATCCACCAGCTTCCAGCAGGAAGCTGGTGAATAGGGTGAGGGAGTCAAAGGGTTAAGGTTTTGCTTTGCTAGCGTGGCCGACAATGCAGCATGCTGGTGGACAGGGTGTGGGAGTTAAAGGGTTAACGGTAATGCTAGTTTTGATATGTATATCTGGGACACAGTTAATATGTGACAGGACATTGAGTATGAAGATGTGATGACATGGACCACAAAATGGTCTAGAGGCCTTTTTCTCAAGATCTGGAATAATTTGGTGATGCTGTTTTCACTTTCTCTTGTATGGTGCCTGATCAAAGTTAAAAAGAAACAAACTAGGAAGTTACATATATATATATATATAAAACAGTCAAACCATATTAATAAATTCCCATTTCCTTAATTCTGACCTTGAATTTGAGTGATTTTATTCCCATTATGTTAAGGTGAACATTTGATCAAAACTGCATTAAAATGACAAAGAAAAAAGTTTGCATGACCTAAGTTTGATCTCAAGGTCTCCACTAAAAAAAAAAAAAAAGCCATTAAAATTTGTCTGTTAAAAGACCCAGAAATTTTGCTGGAACATTTTAGCAATTTGTTCCACTATGAGTAAATTCAAAATGAATTCTGACTTTCTTGTTCTAAAAACTTTTTAGTAGTGATGGAAAATATGTAAACAGCTGAGAAAGTATTAGAGACACATTTTGTCTGGAGACAAGCATGACTCCTGCATCCTGTCCACAAACTGCAAAAACTTAACCTTTTAGCTACCTCACCCTAACCACCAGCTTCCTGCAAGAAGCTGGTGGATAGGGTGAGGGAGTCAAAGTGTTAAGTTTTTGCTTTACTAGCAATGTAGCATGGTGGGGCATTGCAGGATGCTGGTGGACTGGGTGAGGGAGTCAAAGGATTAAACTTCAATCTGGAAAAGAAATGGGGATGGGGGGAGTTACACACTACAACAGAGTTGACAACACAAGAGCTGCACAAGTTAAGTACAAGAAAAAGGCTGCCTTTTCTGGAATATTCAAAATGTGGGTTGAGAATTCTGCTGTGATGACTCTTTATGCTGCGATTCCTCTGAACTTTATTTGTTTATTTGTATGTTTGTTTATGAGCTGATAATCTTTATTGATTCGAATCTGATATGTGAAAATCGGTCAATACAGTTAGTATAATAAACTTTTAAAAAGATTATAAAGAATATATGACATTTTAAGTCAAATGACAAAATGAAAACAATTTCCAGTAATGAGAAACTCCCTTTGGGGAAAGAGCTTTCGAAAATATGTGAAGCCTTTCTCAACAACTGACATGTTTAAATCCCATTTGAATATACAGCCAACTGGTTTACTTTCTAAATTAAAAACGACTGATCTGGAAGACATGCAAGGCCATTTACACATGAATTATGACCAACTGTGCTTCTCTGTCTTGTTGTGCAATTTGTGCCAAAGTCACAAAATGTGTTTCCTCAAGTCTTTGGACTTAGACAGAGGGAAAGAGAAGAACTGTTGCAGATGATTGCAGTTAGGTATGTTTTTTAAGTGTGGTTCATTTTTGGTGTATAGACAATTTTCTATGTTTAACATTAAGTGGTGAGGATTTAGATGTTTGGAGATACAAACCATTAAATATTTTCGTTTAGGTTCAAGCGATGATGTAGCATTTGTAGATAACGAGCGTGGTACTCAATTTTCCAGAGTGTCCTGATTTGAACCATTTTTTTAATTGTGCACAGTTGACTTCCATTTTCAAGCAACAGGTATTTTTATGATCAAGACAAAAACAAAACAAAAGTGAAAAGGTAAGACCTGTCTTTAGACATTGTTAGGCTTATTTTCAGTTATAATTCTGGTAGAGAATTACCAACAAAACAAGTTGTGATGTTATATTCATAATCTCATGCCTTGACGGGAAAGATGAAATCTTTATGTATTTCCTTACCAAAAAAAAAAAAAGTTTTAAAAGTGGATATTTTACGTATTTTTTTCAGACACACAGAGGTTTGCCTCTTCTCAACCACAGCTAGAAAAATATCTAAGGCAATATGGCTTTTACTGAAATAACATTTGGACCAATAAATTCAGTAATAATGTGATTATGATAAGCGGATATTGTTTCTTTCTTCGTCTGAAAAAAGGGTAATATAAGTATTGAAAGGACGGTTCTGACTGTTAGAAAATAAATGGAGAGCTCAAAATGGGTGCACAGAAACATCAGCTACTTCAGACATAAATAAGGGGTGATGAATTGAAACATATAAAATTTCAGTCTGTCTTTTTCAGTTCCATGTTTTTTTTCATTTTAATTTATTGGGAAATATCAGTACAGAAACATTTACATTTTACAGTCATACAAAAAAGCCAAGTACTTTATCTGCAAGGCTCTTTTGGTTTTAGTTAAGTTCCATGAAAGAATAAATATGAAAGAAAATGTTTTCTCAGACATAGACAGACAGATAGATAGACAGACAGATAGATAGACAGATAGATAGATAGATAGAAGAGAGAGAGAGAGAGAGAGAGAGAGAGAAGAGAGAGAGAGAGAGAGAGAGAGAGAGAGAGAGAGAGAGAGGAGAGAGAGAGAGAGGAGAGAGAGAGGGCGAGTGAGCAGGGAAGAGAAAGAGTATATTACAGTCGTATAAAACCATTCATGAATAGCGTGATAGTACATACAGACAGGGTGATACTCAGAATGTTAAAAAAAAAATCCATGCATGCGCTACTTACAGAGCACCATAGAACAGAGCCAAGATATTCACCGAATCATTCACAACATACTAACTTCATGATAAATTAATTAGATGACCAAACACCAGAAATATTTACACCCTTTGGCAAATCACACAGATGATACGACTGCACAGATGTACAAAGGTTGGAACAATAAATAATGGTTAGTTTATATGTACAGGTGCTGTTCACTTACAGTAATGAAATCAATACTGACAAAATGCAGATTTATGTATGTGAACTGACATTTTCAGAGATGTTGCAGGCAGTTCTGATGGTCTGGCCCAATTCACTTTAAGTTCTCCACTTGAATTATTTACTGCTAGAAGATTTAGAGAGGCTAGGAAGACTAAAAATTAATGATAATGATGACAATGATGGTGATGTGGGTGGTTGTGCACTATTTTCTTGTTTAGAACAACATGTCCTTTGCATAATCTTAAATATGTGTGAGATTGAATTACAAGTATCACAAAATTTAATCAGATACAGAAGTAATCACATACATGCATAAACACACACACGACCACCCACCCACCCACACACACCCCAACCCCCCCACACATGTGTACATACATGCTATATGTAAAATTTGTTGTAAAATCAAAAAAGTAAAACAAACAAACAAACAGAGATTATGCCTCATTATTATGTTTTGATAAAATGATTAGGCCTATATTTAATCTCTTTCTAGAGAAAAAATGTGTATGGATGTCTTTTATTTTAATCATTTGACTCTTTCACGCTATCCACCATCTGCAAAAACTTAACCCTTTCATTCCCTTCCACTTGATCGTAAGTGGAACTAGTCTTTCTGACCCTTTACACAGCTTCCCATAATCCTTTCGCTCACTCACCCTATCCACCAGCTTCCTGAAACTCTTTCACTCCCTCACCCTATCCACCAGCTTCCTGGCAGAAAGCTGGTGTGGCTATGGTATGAGGATGAGAGTTGCAAGTAGTTGGCAGGAAGCTGTTGGAGAGGGTGAGGAAGTGAGAAAGTGACGGAAAGCTGGTAGGTAGGGTGAGGGACTGAAAGGGTTACAGAAAGCTGGTGAGTAGGGTGAGGGACTGAAAAGGTTACAGAAAGCTGGTGGGTAGGGTGAGGGACTGAAAGGGTTACAGAAAGCTGGTGGGTAGGTGAGAGACTGAAAGGGTTACAGAAAGCTGGTGGGTAGGGTGAGGGACTGAAAGGGTTACAAGAAGCTGGTGGATAGGGTAAGGGAGTAGAATGGTTACAGGAAGCTGGTAGATAGGGTAAGGGAGTGAAAAAGGGTGACAGGAAGCTGGTGGATAGAGTAAGGAAGTGAGAAAGGGTTACAGAAAGACTGCCCAAGAGCTTTCTACAGTACACTCCATTGTTGCCATGTGCTCTTTGAATGCATTGAGTGCGCACTGCACACAGAAGCTCGGCTTATCTTATCCAAAAGACTACCACCACTTAAGATTCAGTGGTAGGGGGAGAAGATTCCCTGTCTGGACTATGATTTGAACCTGGGTTTTTCATGTCCTACACAAGAGCTTTAATCACTGGGCCACACACATTAATTAATCACAAAATATGCCACAGAGCTCCTTAAGAATAGATAACAGGTTTATTGTTCTGCCTTGATACATGTAAATGAAATAGGTGCTCAGACTGGAACAGATCGGAGTTCATGGAGTTATTTCAAGAGGGATTCACTCTGCTCGGCCAGCCCGCAACATTAAAATCTGACCTGTTCGCTGCCCATCTTATTGTTTCCATCATTCTGGTGGTGCCAGATTTGTGTTTGATAGATCTCTTTTCCCCTTTCCCCATTTCAAGACCTTGCTAAGGGTTTTGTGCAGGCTCAGAAATCTGCCAGATATTTGCTGTAAAAGAAATTGGGTTAAGAGATGACTCCATAATGTACACCAATTTGGGATCACATAAACAAACCGATCTAAATAAGTTGTAAAATAAAGCTTGAAAAAATAATCATTTAAACAAATCCACAAAAATTAGTAATAACATTTTAATGCCAGGTGCAGAACAAAACCGTATATAACATTACGCCTGACTTTCAGTTTTCTTTCTTAACGCATATCTGTCAGCATTAAGAGGTTTGGCATCTGTAGTCAAAGGAATTTCTTTAAATATGAAATACTGTGGCATCAAGTGTTATTTGTTTCCCATAGAAGGTGAACATCAGTACATCCATAACTACATATTGAAGAGTTAGCCTATATTGCCCCAAACAGCGTTTGTTATCACATCTGTATGAAAACATACTCAATAAAAAAAATATAGTAATCTACAATTACGATGAAGTCCTGATGTTTTTACATAAGCTACGCACAAAAAGTTAAGGATCCTATGAGAAAACAGGTGCGTAATAAACTCAGTTCGCTACTGTTATTTATTTCTCAGTCCAGCCAAATTGTTATGAATTCTTGTTCAGCTGTAAGTGGGCGATGTTGTGTTAGTGCGAAAATTGCACGGGATTCTCTACTACTGAGCTTGGCCGCAAACGGAAAAGCGGAAACTTGCGAAAAAGGACCTTGTTTTGGACCGTTCTGCCTGAACACATTGCACAAGCCAGATGGAAAAACCATTATGCACGTGCAAGCACTGCTGTTTATGTGTGAGATGCTGTCTCTTGCTTGGCTTTATAAGAAGACATTCCACCAGTAGTAGGCCTGATCTGACAATGCCTCCACGACGAAAATTGAGCGAGTTTGAGAGGGGACGAGCTGTTGCATGGTTCCAAGATGGTGTTCCCAAGCGAGAAGTGGCCAGGCGACTTCAGGTGTCCATCTCGGTCATTGTCAGACTGATTCAACGCTTCACAGCCACTGGGAGGGTCCATGAAAGACGCAGATCTGGTCGACCGAAGAAGACAAACCCACGTGAAGATCGTCTTATTGAACGACAAGCCCTGCAGACAAGAACAGCCTCTTCCAGCATCATTCGAAGGCAGCTACTAACATCAACATCAGCCAGCAGACCATACGGAACCGCCTTCATGGGTTTAACCTCCGTTCTCGTCGCCCAGCTGTACGGCCACGCTTAACTCCAGCCCATAGGGCAGCACGCCGCGCCTTCTGCAGACGTCACGTGAGGTGGACACGTCAGCAATGGTCCCAGGTCCTGTTCAGTGATGAATCACGCTTCACCATGAACCACAACGACGGCCGACTGAGGGTCTGGAGGCGCCCAGGGCAACGCTTTATTGACACCACTGTCCAAGAAAAGGTGGCCTTTGGTGGAGGTTCTGTAATGGTCTGGGGGGCCTTCAGCCTTCACCACAGAACACCCTTGTATCATGTACAGGGTAACCTGACTGGCCTCCGATACCGGGATGAGATCCTTCGACCGCTGGCTGTGCCTACACTGCAGCAGATGGGACCGACGGCTGTCTACCAGGATGACAACGCTCGCCCCCACAGGAAGGGTGGTCAACGACTTCCTGCAGCAGTCTGGAGTCAACAGAATGGAGTGGCCAGCATGTAGTCCCGATCTCAACCCGATTGAGAACCTCTGGGATGAGCTGGATCGCAAAGTGAGGAGCAACCACCCCCCTCCCAGGGATGCCCAACACCTCTACCAGATGCTGCAGGCTGAGTGGCAGGCGCTTCCACAGAGGATCTTCACCAACCTGGTCAACTCGATGAGGACTCGCTGCGTCGAGTGCCAGAACAGCCATGGCGGTTACACGCATTACTGAACTTTTGGGAGCATCAGAATGCCCTGTCTTGTGATTTCAATGACTTTGGGAAATCAAATTTCGATACGTACCCACTTTGATCAAATGTACACACCAAACGATTGCTCGAAATTGAAGGCAATTGTGTATCGTTATCACTAAAGCATGGAATTAAATGTTTGCCAAACTTCAACGCATTGGCTTTCTTATTTTGAAAGTTATGAATTTTTGTGCAAGTGATCCTTAACTTTTTGTGCGTAGTGTACAAAAGAGACATAACTCATTGGCTGAAAGTGGTTCATATACAGGCATGTACTGAAAATTTTTATTTTAGATAGGGCATTCACAAACTACTATTCTTTTTATGCTTGTATCTTAATTCACATCCTCCAATGTCCAGGAATGTATTCCGTGATATTATTGCAACATTTCTGTATTGAAACAGTCATAAGCTTCAGTCAAGAACTTTGAGCGTTATGATCCATGATTAGGTCACACTGACCGTAAAATAGTCAACAATGGTGTTTGTCACACATCAGTACCTTTTCCCAGTATTTATTTTTTGTTTTTAATTAATTCCATTTTTTTAATCATAGGCATGAATAGGATAAACTGTACCAGTGTCTAAGTGATCGAACAGTACTGGAGGTTTTTGATAGCCGTGAGGCTTCACTTTCTCAGTTGCACAGAGATATGCAGCAAGAAATGCGTGTATTAGAAAAGATTGTATAAAAAGGGACATTACTGACTGGATTAAGTATCTTGGTTTTGGTGTGTTTTTTCCCTTCGCGCGCGCGCGTGCGTGCATGCGTGCGTGCGTGCGTGCGTGTGTGTGCGTGGTGCTGGTGCGTGTGTGTGTGTGTGTGTGTGTGTGTGTGTGTGTGTGTGTGTGTGTGTGTGTGTAGAAAACTGACGATCGATTTGTAAAAGAGCTGACAAAATAAGAACACATGTGATAGGCAACAAAGTAGAAAGAACAGTTTTGTGTGAAATGCTAATTTCTAAAACAACAACAACAACAACAACAACAACAAAAACAACAACAACAACAACAAAACCCAGTCATACAACACCAGAAACAATGCAGTCTGCTGTGCACAAACCCTCCACCCCCCTCAACCCCCTGATCAGTTGCTGTAGTGTAGACCAGAATGGCTCTGATGTGTATACAAAGTCTACTTTACACAATAGTTCTGTAATGCATAGAGATCAAACATCGACTTGAAACGAGTTTTCTGATTTTCTTTCTGAAATCAGTAAACTGGAGATCTATTTCATTTCCTCCCTGCTTTCAATAGATTGAAAAATATAATGAAGAAGACGAAAAAAAGAACATAGAAGAGTTGTATGAAATGGCACTGTGATAAAAATGTGGGAGCATCTGCATACTTCAGTCATCCATTCAACAGTTACATATTGCTAACTGGCGCCCAGTACTTTACGTCAGAGTAGCTAATGGTATTGGAGAAACAGAGACATGACTGTGCTCATAGCAGTATAATTCCAAACGATATTCGAGTCACAGTCATTTATTGGAAGCAAGAAGAGCAATAACAGGTGTAATGCAATAACCAACAGTTCATCAGTGTTCAGCATCAGCTCCACAGATAGATAAGACGATAGATAGATAAATGATAGAGAGACGATGATGATATGATGATGATGATGATGATGATGATGATGATGATGATGATATGGTCTGTCTCAGTGATCAGTAGTCAGTCTCTCTTTCATACCTAAAAAAAGATCGGCCAAAGATCTAATTCCAAATATGTTAGACAGCAGTGGCAATGCAAACAGATGCTCTGTTCAGTAGTGCAAATATCTGAATCAATTGTAAAAAATTATAAAAGTGTGTTTCAGCTTAAATCAAAGCACAGATATGGAAACTCAAAATACAGTCAGTTGGTATAAAACGAACATTGAGACTGACTCATCAATCTGTACATGCATTCATGACGCTTGAGAATCAATACACGGAAACAGTGTTTTAAAAGGCTAAATTACACAGTTTCATTGTAAAATGTCAGTGACGTTTAGCTCCAAGTAAAAAGGACAGATATGCAAACTCAAAATATACGTAGCTCAAATGACTCATCTGTACATTCACGTAATATGCTTGAGAATGAATACTGAGCAACATTGTCAGCACATGAGGCAAAACATACAAGTCTGCAGCATAGGGCGAATCTCACACACATGTTGATATAATCATTCAGTCAGAAGGCTTTAGCATAGGATAAGCTGTCTGAATCATCCCACACACAGAATGAACATGAAGACTGCAAAGCGATGAGCTTGGGAAGTTGCTGCCATATTTCTGCATGAAGCACTTTCCCCCTACAGCATCTAGCCATACTGTAGTGTCACAGTCACACATTTTCAAACACATCTGGTTTAAAAAAAGACAAAAAAGACAAGAAACACAACAGTTGCACACGTAAAGTGAAACACATTTTCGTCAATGTCGTGGCTTCATCAGAACAATAATAGTACAAATACTGGCCAGTCATTGTCCTCAATGAACATACTACAATCTAGAAATTCATTCAGCATCTGGATTGAACATAAAATCCATTGTCAGACCGAACACCCCCGCTACACTCCTTACCATGCAGTTCATCCCTAACAACACATACATCATGAAATATGCAAACACTCATGACTGTGAACTGACCTTGGCTATGGCAGCTGCTCCACATGTCATTTATACACTAACATACATAGGAAATGTGGAAACAAACATGATCCCCTTTTATTATCTAAAATATTTGCTGCAAATGATAGTCATATAATAAAAACGTGTGTGAGAAATGGGTACACATGATTTCTGAATGTATTTACTCTAAATGATTATGTAGAAATAGGCGCACACGATGCTATCTATAATTTTGTTAAACTGGTTTTTCTAAAACATCTGAAACATCCAAATGGTTTATACACCTTTGCAGAAAAGCCATGTCTTTTTTTTTGTCTCCCAAGATATGTGTACTTAACACAAATGGACAAGTGAATTTTATGTGTACATACATAAATATACAGAAACGGCTTTACTAACAGCAGTGACACACACTAGTCTTGACAGTTTTATGTGATTCACTGATTTTTTTGTTCATCAATCAGCATACGACAACAGCCGTCTACAGGTTTCTGATTTATGGTAATTTCTCACAGTGTACAGCCTTAAACGCAATACAAAATCTTGTCCTGCCGAAAGTTGAATGTCAAAAGAAAGGTTGAAGAAGAAATGGCCACTTTGGTGGTGCATTATTTGATGTTCGTGTTGTCATATCATTTTGTTATGGAAACTTCAGAAAATGATGAACGAACATGAGTCTCAAGACACAAACACAAATATCCACAAATGATTTGCTGCCAGCGTCAGTATTCAGAGAGCACGACAAGGAAAGGCATACACAGTTCTTTTCATTACATACATGGAACATCTGTCAAGTTGAATCGGTCCTGTGTCCATCTGGCTGACTGCAAAGAAGAAGTCACTGTCTTTGTGGTCACCTCTCTACATTCAATGCTTAGCTAGAACTCGATCTGCTGCACTTAAAAATCGTGTCAAGAATTATCTTCAATCTGCACCACATTCATGATTCACAGCTTACTGTTACATACTCCACAGCTTACTGTTACATACTTTCCTATACAAGTCATCCTCATCCTCATCATGTGCCCTGCAGCATGGCTTTGGCGATCATGGCCCACCATACCAATCTATCCCTTGTCCCTGTACAGATACAGCAAAACATATCTTCCAGAAGAACTTTGCCCTCGTCCTGTAATCAGAATCAGGTCAGACACACAGCTTCTCCTCCATTCAGCAGGGAAATGTTTCGTCTCTGAAATCGTTTCTTTCCACATCCCAAATCTATCAGCAGCGCAGTACCAAGATCTGTCTGTGAAGTCTGCATTGCAGACACATGTCTTCTGCTTTCCTCAGTAATGGATGTAGTGCGAGATCTTCAATCTCTTCACAAAACAAGCATATTAACTGGACACTTCACAGTCTCAGAAAACACCGTCTGGCCATTACACAGCTCACACAATCGACCTCTGATCAAACATGTACATTTTGCATACTTTTTGTCTGATGCTCACAGTAGACCCTCATTTGGATCTGTCTGATGCTCACAGTAGACCCTCATTTGGATCTGTCTGATGCCCCACAGTAGACCCTCATTTGGATCTGTCTGATGCCCACAGTAGACCCTCATTTGGATCTGTCTGATGCCCACAGTAGACCCTCATTTGGATCTGTCTGATGCCACAGTAGACCCTCATTTGGATCTGTCTGATGCCCACAGTAGACCCTCACTTCAGCACTTGTTCAGTGCACACAATCCTCCTTCCCTCTTTGAAATCACATGATACCGTAAAGTGGTACAGAAATTTGTGCGTTCACTACCTGAAATTCCTTTGTGCAATAGAAGAATGCAGAAACTTGTGCACAATCGTTTGGCCAACAATAACTGTTTCACACAGAGACAAAGGGTATCATTATCTTCTTGAATATGTTTTTCCAATGACGTCCCTCTCTTGTGATGTTTTGTGCACTGGGAATCTTCAGTTAATGAATTCTGGACACAAAAACTCTTTTTGATGAGTTCATAGGTTTTTCTTTAAAACAAAACCATCTGTCTCGTGATTTCAACATTAGTGCTGTTACTTCAGGTCATTACCACTGACTGCACATTCATTGACAAGAGGTCTATCAGTTTTTAAGTGCTTGACTGTAAACTCCAGCTATTGTCAATACAAAGACCTGTACGTATCACATAGTCTTTGTGAAATACACAACCTTCAGCCCTCAGTCAACTCAGATGGGGTAGTTAAGGATTGTCCATGTTTTATCGGTCCATGTTGTGCCTCTACCTTTCTCTCTGATAACTTTCTCTTTTGTGGTGATTAGTTTGTTGCAATTGAAAGAATGTTGCCGTCATCTGAAAAAAAATGTTCTTGATGAATCTTATGTTCAGAAGGTTGTTGAACCAAAGTCTCATTGCACATCCATCGTGTTTTCAGAATCAGGTTAATGTCACAGATTTTGCTCTTTCTTGTTGGTCTTTCTTTCCTAGAGAACTTTGAAAAATAGCTTTCGGAATCAAACAATAGAATAGACTAATGAATTTTCTCCAAATATGGGATTATCTTTGACTGTTCATCGCGCTTCAAAATCTTATAGAGATTGGCTTGGGAAGACGCCAAGCAGAATAAGAGAAGATAGAACAAGAGAAGAAAAAGAAGAGGCCTAAATTATCTGTCTCTGACATCACTTCTTTGTCCAAAATACACGATGGAAAGACACGAGTCACAGTATCTGCCCTAAAAATCATTACAAAATGTCTGTGTTCTTGAAGGGTGTCCCGTTTCAGGAACTGCTACACAACCACCTCTCTCTCAGACGCATACACTCTGGATCTGTGGACGTGATGATCCAGCTGAACGTTGATATTCTTCTTGTGCGCCGTTTTGAAGGGGGGTGTACATTCCCGGTAATCATTAAAATCTCCGGCTGACGGGGAGTCCGTGCGCAACACCTGCTGCCTCCTGGGACTCTTCTCATATTTTTCTACATCGTAGTCCTGCAGCTCTTGTGTTGTTGGAACGTTCTTGGAGCTTCCTCCCCCACCTCCTTTGTCCGTCTCGAACAGCGGGTTTTTGTAGCGCCGCAGATTCTCTTCGTTCTCGTTGTTGGTCTTCTGGTCGCTGAAGCAGAGTTCCTGCAGGTGCTTGCGGTGCATGGACTTCTGGCGGTTGTGCCAGACGATGAGCAGAGCGATGCTGAGAATGCCCAAAGCTCCCATGAAGGAACACACTAAAGGAATCACGTAACCTTGACCTGCAACACAAGTCAGTAACATTCAAGACTGAAATCACGCTGAATGTTTGTCTCTTGTGCCTAAGTGGGTGGATTAGTTGGGTGTGTAAGAAAGGACGGGACTGACCTATAGTTGTGTTCGTGTGCAGATGTGTGAGTTGATAGAGTGGGTAAAATACAACAAAAGGTGGGTTGATAGTGTAGGTAAACATCACAAAAGGTCAAAAGACTTTATGATTTACAGGCCAGTTAATGAGTGCTTTAAAATCTCTTCTTTCTGCCTTTCTTCTTCTTTACTTATTTTTCATGATGCCCTCTGTTTCTGAGTCCTGGACAGACTGCAAACCAGGCAGACAAATTTGACGGTGCACTGAGTGATGAAGATGAGGATTCTGGCAGATAATGGAATGATTATTTGTGATGATTGAAAGTATTCGAATAGCTTGTACAGCTACCATAACATACCCCAGCATCACATGCTGCCTGGAAATGCATACATCTTTGCTGGTCATTGACGATAAACAACAACACAGTCACATGCATACGATACAGTGAATGCACCTCAGTTGTCTGATCACAGCCTTAAAAAACAAAAACAAACACAAACACAAAGAGACAAACAATCAAAGAAAGAAAGAAAGAAAGAAAGAGACAGACAGACAGAAAGAAAGAAAGACAGACAGACAGACAGAAAGACAGACAGACAGACAGACAGACAGAAAGAAAGAAAGAAAGAAAGACAGACAGAAAGAAAGAAAGACAGACAGACAGACAGAAAGAAAGAAAGAAAGAAAGACAGACAGAAAGAAAGAAAGACAGAAAGAAAGAAAGACAGACAGAAAGAAAGAAAGAAAGACAGAAAGAAAGACAGACAGACAGAAAGAAAGAAAGACAGACAGAAAGAAAGAAAGAAAGACAGAAAGAAAGACAGACAGAAAGAAAGAAAGACAGACAGAAGAAGAAAGAAGAAGAAGAAAGACAGAAAGAAAGAAAGAAAGACAGACAGAAAGAAAGAAAGACAGAAGAAAGAAAGACAGAAAGACAGAAAGAAAGAAAGAAAGACAGACAGAAAGAAAGAAAAGACAGACAGGAAAGAAAGACAGAAAGAAAAGAAAAAGAAAGAAAGAACAGAAGAAAGAAAGAAAAGAAGAAAGACAGAAAGAAAGAAAGAAAGAAAGAAAGAAAGAAAGACAGAAAGAAAGAAAGACAAGAAAGAAAGAAAGAAGAAAGAAAGAAAGAAAGACAGAAAGAAAGAAAGAAAGAAAGAAGAAAGAAAGAAAGAAAGAAAGAAAGACAGAAAGAAAGAAAGAAACAGAAAGAAAGAAAGAAAGAAAGAAAAGAAAGACAGAAGAAAGAAAGAAAGACAGAAAGAAAGAAAGAAAGACAGAAAGAAAAGAAAGACAGAAAGAAGAAAGAAAGAAGAAAGAAAGAAAGAAAGAAAGAAAGAAGCAGAAAGAAAGAAAGAGAAAGAAGAAGAAAGACAGAAAGAAAGAAGAAGAAAAGAAAGAAAGAAAGAAAGACAGAAAGAAAGAAGAAAGAAAGAAAGACAGAAAGAAAGAAAGACAGAAGAAAGAAAGAAAGAAAGACAGAAAGAAAGAAAAAAGAAAGAAGAAGAAAGAAGAAGAACAGAAAGAAAGAAAGAAAGAAAGAAAGAAAGAAAGAAGACAAGAAAGAAAGAAAGAAAGAAGAAAGAAGAAAGAAAGAACAGAAAGAAAGAAAGAAAAGAAAGAAAGACAGAAAGAAGAAAGAAAGAAAGAAGAAAGAAAAGAAGAAGAAAGAAAGAAGAAGAAAAGAAAGACAGAAAGAAAGAAGAAAGACAGAAGAAAGAAAGACAGAAAGAAAGAAAGAAAAAAGAAAGAAAGAAGAAAGAAAGAAAGAAAGAAAGAAAGAAAGAAAAGAAAGAAGAAAGAAAGAAAGAAAGAAAGACAGAAAGAAAGAAAGAAAGAAGAAGAAAGAAAGACAGAAAGAAAGAAGAAGACAGAAAGAAAGACAGACAGAAAGAAGAAAGAAAGAAAAGAAAGAAAGACAGAAAGAAAGAAAGAAAGAAAGACAGACAGAAAGAAAGAAAGAAAGAAAGAAAAGACAGACAGAAAGAAAGAAAGAAAGAAAGAAAGACAGACAGACAGAAAGAAAGACAGACAGAAAGAAAGACAGACAGAAAGAAAGAAAGAAAGAAAGAAAGAAGACAGAAAGAAGAAAGAAAGAAAGAAGAAAGACAGAAAAGAAAGACAGAAAGAAAGAAAGACAGAAAGAAAGAAGAAGAAAGACAGAAAGAAAGACAGAAAGAAAGACAGAAAGAAAGAAAGACAGAAAGAAAGACAGAAAGAAAGAAAGACAGAAAGAAAGACAGAAAGAAAGACAGAAAGACAGAAAGACAGAAAGAACGTACCACAGGACAGTAACATGTACATGGTAAAGTGGATGAATATCTTTTTTTCTGGTCCCATCTCTTCCAGTGAAGGTTATTTTTAATTTATGTCTTCTGTAAGTTGGTACAGAACGGAGATAAAGGACAGCCACAATGGATTTCAGCCATCCTCATGGGGGATTGAATCTAATGTCCGGCTGGCCTCTGTAGATGCTACAGCAAAACAAGTTCAAGGCCAAAGTAGTATTTGGTACAGCAAAACTAATTTAAGTTTAACCCTTTGACTCCTGTCCACCAACATCCTGCACTGTCAACCATGCTAGCAAAGCAAAAAATTACCCTTTTGACAACCTCATCCTATCCACCAGCATTCTGCAGGAAGCTGGGGGACAGGGTGAGGGAGTCGAAGGGTTAATTTTTGCGGTTGGTGGAAACAGTGCGGGAGTCAAAGGGTTTAAGTGGTATTTGTTTTTAATTGTACATTTTCTTGGTCAAATGTCTTCTTACAGTTGCCATTCAGACAACCATAACAGAATTAACAAGCAAATGATAACAAACAGATCAATAAAACATCAGCCATGTTTACTTGTCACCATCATCACCACCATCACCCCATACCACTGAAACTATACACAATATGTCCCCCCACCCCACCCCACCCCACCCGGTGGAGGTGCCCGGGGCTCTTTCAGTATAAATAGTATCCCCACCTTCTGGAAATTCTGGGATAAAAATTTCCTTTGTTTTTGCCTTGTTCCTTTGCTTGCTGTTATTTCTTCCTATCATTTTCTGCCTTGCTGGTCCATTCACCAATAGATGTTCAATAAAGTCATAATATTCTCTCTTAGGATTGATAATTAGGTACATGTATTAAGTGCATTTTTAGCTCAAGAGAAATGTGATAGCGGAAGCAATTTTAGGTAATTTAGGCCCGTTTTTTATGTTTTAGTGTCCTTAGTTATGTTTAAACTTGTATTCAGGTATGTTTTTAAAATCGTATGTGGTAACTTGGACGGAGTGGTCAACGCAAGGGGCATCTCCGTAGATTCTGTGTGCAAATGCATTGATATGTGTACTTACTTTTCTTTTCCTTTTCTTTCTCGGTTGTAGTGTTGTATATGTTTTTTGATACGGCTCTACGCAGTTGGCTGGCTTTAAACAACAATAACAATAAAAACAACAACAACACCATCACCATCACCATTACCCTGTACTACTGCAGTTATACACACTATGTACTGCTTTCTTCTGACCGTTATCATCAGCACCGGTGCCAAAATTACCTGGAGCTGTGGCACTGGCCAGGGAGGTCTCCACACGGATCTCCACAACAGAGGACAGGGCGGAGCTGTTGGTCTGTTTGTGGCTGATCATGGTCGTCACCAAGTCCACAGCCTTCTGCAGCACTGGGTCCACACGCCTTTCCGACCCACCCGCCTTAGTGGACTGTCAGAAAGGAGTGTCATATTAGAGGAGAAACAGATACAAAAAGGAATGCGCAGTAAGCTTACTTACCTGAGGATTTGACGTAACAATAATCACAGACATGACACCTGACAGTTTTTAGAAATGTCCTATCTCCCATCCGTAACTCGCACTAGAAGTGAAATAATTACAGAAAGGCTGTCCCATGGTTGTAGCATTGTTGGGGAGTAAAGATGCCAGACTTCATAACTGTTATAAATGACGATGTTCACGTCTAAGCTTCGTACAATTATGTATAGACATATGTGAATGTGTATATAGATCAACGATCAGCACTGGCACATTCAGATATACACCCCCGCCCCTTCTCTCAGAATTGATACCATATGCATTCATGTCTTACTTGCGTAAAAGTGCGAGCTAGCCCGTCCATAAACTAAGGCTGGATACAACAAACAAACAACAAAACAAAAAACAACAAACAAACAAACAAACAAAACAAACAAAACAAACAAACAAACAAACAAACAAACAACTCAATAAAGTTGTTTGCTTATTCCATTGCCATCGTAAGAAACACAGCAAAACGACCTGTTAATAAAACATCGTAAAAAATAAATTTCTTGAAATTATCTTCCTCTTTCATACAGATACGTACACAACTTAGCACTCACTTATACAGAGAGAGAGAGAGAGAGAGAGAGAGAGAGAGAGAGAGAGAGAGAGAGAGAGAGAGAGAACACACACACACAAACAGAAAGAGAGAGAGAGAGAGAGAGAGAGAGAGAGACACACACACACACAAACACACAACAGACAGACAGACAGAGAGAGAGAGAGAGGCGGGCAGGCCGGTAGGCAGGCAGACAGACAGACAGAGGCAGAGAGAAAGAGAGAGACGAGACAGAAAGACAGAGACAGAGAGAAACAGAGACAGAGACAGAGAGAGAGAGACGAGAGAGAGAGAGAGAGAGAGAGAGAGACGGAGACAGAAAGACAGAGACAGAGAGAAACAGAGACAGAGACAGAGAGACAAGAGAAGATGCCTGATGATATCCTGATGAATTGTTATGAAGGCCTTTGAAGTTTTAGTTTCAGTTTGACCAAAGACAGCAGATTTTTAAGGTTTCATATGCGCTAATAACGCAGAAGCCATGTGATAGAAACAGATCGAATTGGTACCAAAATCAGTGGCCCTCCAGAGGGTCAAATCCAGGACTCAGGAGTTGGTGTTTTAACCCTTTGACTCCCGCACCCTGTCCACAAGCATCCTGCATTTCACCCACCTAGCAAAGCAAAAACTTACTTTGATTCCCTCACTCTATTCACCAGCTTCCTGCAGGAATCAAAGGGTTACGTTTTTTTTTGCAGTCGATGGATGGTGTGCGGGAGTCAAAGGGTTAACCAGCTGAGCTAAGGGGCCACATACAGACTTTTTGAGTAAAGTACTAACAAACCTTGGACTATACTTTAGTTTAGTTTAGTTTAGTTTTCTCAAGATGACGTCTCCCGCTCGGAATGAATTCCATATGCACTAACAGGTGCCATGCGATGGAGAAGATCCAGAATAATCACGACACAAGCCTTAAGCCTGCACATAAACCCATGAGCTGGCCAGGTACTGAGGTCCTACCTAGATAGTTCCATAATCCTGAGGTCGTAAGGGAGTGAGGTGACAGAGACCTCAACATTTCCCGGGCCCATCTCCTCTCCCTCGCTCAAGTTTCATATTCATATTTGCTTTTTTTAAAATCAAGACTTCAGAAAGGCAAGACGGCTAATTGGTCTTCAAGGGGTGGGACCTGGGAAATCAACCTATCTCTCCAATGTTGTTTTTACCAAGGCAGTCGGACAATCCCTGCTCTTCACAATTTTCAACTGCCGTGGGAACTTTAGCATGCGCAGCCAGAAGGCACAAGGGTCCGATTCGTTTTTCATCCCCTTCCGAAGGACTAGACGTTCAGTTTGATTTTCCGGTCAAACTGAGGAGAAAAGCCGAGGCCTGTACGGGGAGCGTACCCTGGAACCTCGAGTTTAGTTATTGGCAGGCGAACGTCTGAACCATTCTGCCACTCTTCTCCCTTGACTATGGATCAACCCTGGACTATGGCTCAAAGCACAATGTACATACGATGTCTTGTTGATGGTGTCCACTTACAATGGTGATCTCTATGGAGTCGTGTTCCTGGTTCTTCACGGCACACAGGATGTAGAGGGTGTTTCGCTGCACGATCAGCTTCAGGGCGGGCAGAAGTCTCAGAGACTTGCAGATGCCTTCCACAGACATACCCTGAGGAACCAAGAATATATCATAAAGTTGTGATCAATCAAATACTATTAAACAGAAAAGTCGTACGAGTGGCATTTACTTTTATATATACATATTATGTATATAAATTATATATTTTCATGCATGAAAAACAACCTTGTTTCTTCTCTCTCTCTCTCATATTATATATTATGTATATATATGTATATATATATACACATACATACATACATATATATATATATATATATATATATATATATATATATATATATATATATATACATACACATACATACATATGTATATATATATGACAGTTAAACTAAAGATGTAAATCATTAGAGTTCTCCGTTTTATAACGACAATCAAATAA
>JAPXFY010000012.1:81009182-81016682 GCA_030674185.1 Monoplex corrugatus | reverse complement strand
TGTTGGCTTGAACGCGGGCAGTCACACTTGTTTTGGATTTCTTCTAAGGAAATCAAGTGGAGTCAACTTTATTATCTTCAAAAGAGGAATCATTCAAAACACACAATTATCATGATGGCCTGGGTGGACTCATAGACTGAGCTTCTGTATATCATCATCATCATCATCATCATCATCATCATCATCATCATCATCATCATCATCATCATCATCATCATCGTCGTCGTCATGTGCCCTGCCACAAGGCGTTGGCGATCATGGTCCTCCATACGAATCTATCTTTTGTCGCTGCAAGTATATCTCCCACTCTTGCTGTCTTCATCCGCTCTGTAAATCCCGTCCAAGGTTTTCTCCCTGGATCTACTTAGTGCTCTTTTTCCCTCCAGTTTTTCTGTTGCTACTAGGTGCTCAAATTTCTGTTTCCTCATAAAATGTCGTACAAATGTTGCGTGACTAACAAGAGTAATTCAATAAAAATCGCCTATACAAAACTAACAAGATGACCATCAGTCGAATTTCAAAGCAGTTCATCGCAATGAGCATCACGGCTTTTAAAGCGTTTTGTTATATTAATACTTGTATCTCTCTCTCTCTCTCTCTCTCTCCCTCTCTCTCTCTTTCTTTCTCTTTCACACACGCACACACATTCTCTCCCTCTCTCTTTCTCACTCTCTCTCATTCTTTTTCTCTCTCTCTCACTCTCTCTCCCTCTCTTTCTCTCTTTCTCCCCCTCTCTCTGTCTGAATGGATTAGCTTGTGAATGTGAATTTCAGGCTTTCCTCCTGGGAGAGTACGTCACCATAGTGCAGGAAATCACTTAAAAAATTTTTTTTTTTCTGTATGCATGTATTTCTGTTTGCTTATCAAAGTGGGTGTTTTTCCCCTCATGATTCTGCCAGGGACAACTTCGTTACCGTAGGGTGTCTAAGATACGCTGACTGTGTGCTGAATTCGCGCACGGCTTCGGTTTATCGCCTCATCCGAAAGACTAGCACCCAGACCACAATATAGTGGATGTTGGAGAGGGGCTCTCTCCCGTCCGTGGGGATGCCGAAGGCTCTTTCAGTATAAATACTGTCCCCACCTTCCGGAAATTCTGTGCTAGAAATTCCCTCTTTTCTGTCACTCTTTTGTTTCTGCCTTATTCCTTTGCTTTCTGTCATTTCTTCCTATCATTTTTCTGCCTTGCTGGTCCATTCATCCGTATGTGTTCGATAAAGTCTTATGTACTGTCTCTTAGGATTGGTAATTGGGTACATGTATTAAGTGCATTTTTGGCTCCAGGGAAATGAAATATGCCGAAGCAGTTTTAGGTAATTGAGGCTCGTTTTTATACATGTTTAAGTGTCTTTCGTTACGTTTAAATTTGTATTCAGGTGTGTTTTCTAAATTCCCTGTGCGATATATTGGACGGAGTGGTCAACGCCGGGGGAATGTCCCTAGATTATGTGCGCGAATGCGTTGATATGTGTACTTAATTTTCTTTTTCTTTTTTTCCTGTTGAAGTATGGTGCATGTTTTGAAGGTTTGGTTGGTTTGGTTTGGTTCAGTTTTTACGTTGGCACCCACCTCAGGTGATATGGCCGACGGGGATAACCATCCCAGAGAAGTGGGGGAAGTGGGACTTATCTAATCTTACACTGACTCCGCTAGAACGAAAACGATGCTAAGATGGGACGGTGAGAAGGCCAGTTTTAATGTAGCGCACCCCGGGATTCGAACCCACAAGCATGTTTTGAAACGGTTATTAGCCCTGACACGGTTCTACGCAGTCGGTTGGGCTTTAAAGAAAAATAACAGTAACAGTCAAATCTCTGTTCGATCCGAGATTCGAACCCACACTTTCCGATTTCTTGGCAGGTGCTTTAACCGCCAGGCCCAAAATCCACAATAACGGGCATGATATAAAACAGATATAAACGAAACCCCGCTGTACTTCTGTTTAGCTTTTGTCTCGTGTGTTTTTATTGAAAAAAAGCTGTTTAACTCTTTGACTCTCGTACCCCGTCCACCGACAGCAAAAACTTAATCCTTTGATTCTCTCACCCTCAGTTTTTGCTTTGTTAGCATCGTTGACAAGCAGGAAGCTAGAGGACAGGGTACGGGAGTTAAAGGGTTAAACTCGAGGAAGCCATGCTATCTTGCCTCTTTTTCTCTTTGTTGAATTAGCCTGTGCAAACTAAGAAAGAACTAGCTACAGCATGCCATTATATGTGACACAGTATGAACAAGCTACTGTTGTTGTTGTTGTTGTTGTTGTGCTACTCTACAGCATGCAATAACTGCACCCACAACATTCCTTATAGAAAGTTCATCAACTACATCCAGTCTACGTCTGATCCTAAACCACACTGAGATGACTAGTACTACATGTAAATACACTGTGTGGAAAGAGGGGAACCAGGGAGGGGAAGGGGGAGGGGAAGAGATAGGTAGATATAAATAGATATAGATAGATAGATAGATATAGGTAGATAGACAGACAGACAGACAGACATATAGTTAGATAGATAGATAGAGAGAGAGAGAGAGAGAGAGAGAGAGAAAGAGAAAGAGAGAGAGAGACAGATACAGAGGCAGAGAGACAGACAGACAGACAAACAGAGATAGATAGATAGATAGATAGAGAGAGAGAGAGAGAGAGAGAGAGAGAGAGAGAGAGACAGACAGAAAGAGACAGAGATAGAGAAAGAGACAGAGAGAGAGAAACAGAGAAACATGCAGACAGAGAGAGAGAGAGAAAGAAAGAAAGAAAGAAAGAAAGAGAGAGAGAGAGAGAGAGAGAGAGAGAGAGAGACAGAGAGAGAGAGGAGAGAGAGAGAGAAAGAGAAAAGAGACAGAGACGAGAGAGAGAGAGAGAGAGACAGAGAGACAGAGAGACAGAGACAGAGAGATCTATGTCAACTTAAAAAATCTCCCCATGCAAGCTGAGAGCTAGAATAGTACCTATACCCCACGTCTCACCTGTACTTGACCAAAATACCATAAAATTAGTACCTATACCCCACGTCTCACCTGTACTTGACCAAAATACCATAAAATTAGTACCTATACCCCACGTCTCACCTGTACTTGACCAAAACACCATAAAATTAGTACCTATACCCACGTCTCACCTGTACTTGACCAAAACACCATTAAATTAGTACCTATACCCCACGTCTCACCTGTACTTGACCAAAATACCATAAAATTAGTACCTATACCCCACGTCTCACCTGTACTTGACCAAAACACCATAAAATTAGTACCTATACCCCACGTCTCACCTGTACTTGACCAAAATACCATAAAATTAGTACCTATACCCCACGTCTCACCTGTACTTGACCAAAATACCATAAAATTAGTACCTATACCCCACGTCTCACCTGTACTTGACCAAAACACCATAAAATTAGTACCTATACCCCACGTCTCACCTGTACTTGACCAAAACACCATAAAATTAGTACCTATACCCCACGTCTCACCTGTACTTGACCAAAACACCATAAAATTAGTACCTATACCCCACGTCTCACCTGTACTTGACCAAAACACCATAAAATTAGTACCTATACCCCACGTCTCACCTGTACTTGACCAAAACACCATAAAATTAGTACCTATACCCACGTCTCACCTGTACTTGACCAAAACACCATAAAATTAGTACCTATACCCCACGTCTCACCTGTACTTGACCAAAACACCATAAAATTAGTACCTATACCCCACGTCTCACCTGTACTTGACCAAAACACCATAAAATTAGTACCTATACCCCACGTCTCACCTGTACTTGACCAAAACACCATTAAATTAGTACCTATACCCCACGTCTCACCTGTACTTGACCAAAACACCATTAAATTAGTACCTATACCCCACGTCTCACCTGTACTTGACCAAAACACCATAAAATTAGTACCTATACCCCACGTCTCACCTGTACTTGACCAAAACACCATTAAATTAGTACCTATACCCCACGTCTCACCTGTACTTGACCAAAACACCATAGTCAAGTTTGCTCCAGGCAGGACTGTCAATTAACAAACTAAACACATTAAAATCCGATACAAAAAATGTGCACAAAAAAAAACAACAACAACAATTAAGGGTGACTACGCAACACTGACCCAATGCTGCAAACAAATAAATAACTGGAATTTAGATCTATCCTCCTAAAAAAAAAACCCAACAAAACAAAACAAACAAACAAACAAACAAACAAACCCTGAGAAAACACACACACAGAAAACACACACACATACTCAAACACAAACACAAACACAAACACACACACACACACACACACACACACACACACACACACACACACACACACACACACACACACACAAACCCATCACCACCACCACCACCCAAAACCCCGGATGGTCAAGCCATTCTAACAAAATTTCCACCCAGAAACAGCGGAGAAAATCTTGCCAACTCATTTTGATAACAGATAAACAGGCACACGTACACGTTCCTCCAGGGTAATTATGAAATAATCTCCTTTTTTTTCTTCTCCTTAACCCTTTGACTTCCGGAACTATATCCTCCAACTACAAAAACTTAACCCTTTGACTCCCACACCATGTCCACCAACTGCAAAAACTTAACCTTTTGACTCCCGCACCCTATCCACCAACTGCAAAAAAACTTAATCCTTTGATTCCCTCTCCCTATCCATCAGCTTCCTGCAGGAAGCTGGTGGATAGCGTGAGGGAGTCAAAGGGTTAAATTTTTGCTTTGCTAACATGGTTGGCACAAGATGCTGGTGGACAGGATGCGGGAGTCAAAGGGTTAAAGAAGGTTTAAAAAAAGAAACCTTACCAAAACGGAAAGTACACACTAACCTGATTCACAGCGACTACCGGTACGACCTGGAGGACAGATGCACCTAAACTTGGCGATCTCGTCAACACAGGTACTGCCGTACGTACATGGGGTGGAAGCACATTCGTTGATGTCTGGAACGCAACCGGCCATTAATGTGACTCTTTAGATAATAGAAACAAATTGATTACATATTTCATTTGAAACTTATTAATTATAAACCATTTCATTCTTTGTCTTTTTCGAAAGCGATTTTTTTTATGCAGAAGCTGGTTGTAGCCTTCTTTGTAAGTTTTTAGGATTTTTTTCTGTAGCAGGTAGTTGTATGTTTTTGAAAAAACAATTCTTTCTTTATTGAAGACTTACATTACTAGTGTTCTTAAACGCATCATATCTAATTTACAATTTTTTAGAAAATGTATTTCATTCATTCATTGTATTATTGATGTATAATATTCTTATTCTCTTAATATGATAATTCAAAACAAAACAAGACAAAAAGAAGATGTTGCACACAGACACATACAGAAACAAACACGCACACTCTCTCTCATATACCCACATACAGTCTTTCTGTCTTTCTCTCTCACTCTCTCTCTCTCTCCCACACACAAACACATACACACACACACCACACACACACAACACACACACAACACGGACACAACACGCACACAACACACACACAAAACACACACACACACAACACACATACGCACAACACACACACAACACACACACAACACACACAAATACACACACACACACACACACAAACACAACACACACACACACACACACACACACACACACACACACACACACACACAACACACACATACGCGCAACACACACACACCACACACACACACACACACACACACACACACACACACACACACACACACACACACACACACACACACACACCCCACACACACACAAACACACACACACACAGTTAACAAAAAAGACCACTTACTGACTCGGCAGTCGGGGCCAGAGAAGCCAGGCGCACACTTACACACATACCAGTTGATGCCATCAATACACATGCCACCGTTATAACTGCAAGAACAAAACAAGAGAAATCAGAAACCAGAAGAACAAGAAAACCAATGTAAGCGCGTATTCAACAAAACAAGACAAGACAAGCGCAAAATTTTCGGCCAACCGGCCTTTGTCAAGCGCGGACGCACGGTCACAAACAGACCACAAACAACACCAAACAACGGATAATAAAAAGAAGACTAAAAACTTCCCTGTCCAGTGGATAAAAAGGGACCAAATGGAATGCCAATGAAATGAAATGAGATTCGTCATATTTTGTTTGAGCAAGTCTTGAAAGTTGTCCAATTTCTGTGACTTACTCGTACTAGGAAGACATGACAGAAAGCAGAAGATCACGGAAGAAACAAAAAGAGTGGCAGAAAAGAGGAAATTTTTTAGTACAGAATTTCCAGAAGATGGAGATACTATTTCTACTAAAAGAGCCTCCAGCATCCCCGCAAGGACAGCGCGCATGTATGGGTTTGTGCGTGTCCGTGTGAATGTGTGTGTGTGTGTTGTGTGTGTGTGTGTGTGTGTGTGAGAGAGAGAGAGAGAGAGAGAGAGAGCGAGAGAGAGAGAGAGAGAAGGAGAGAGCTGGGAGAGAGCTGGAAGAGAGCTGGGAGAGAGAGAGAGAGAGAGAGAGAGAGAGAGAGAGAGGGAGAGAGAGAGAGAAGGACAGAGGTGGGAGAGAGGTGGGAGAGAGGTGGGAGAGAGAGTCAGAGAGACAGAGAGAAAAAGAGAGAGAGAGAGAGAGGGAGAGGGAGGGGGAGAGGGAGGGGGAGAGAGAGGGAGAGAGAGAGGGAGGGGGACAGAGAGAGTGAGAGCGCGCGCGAGGGAAAGAGAGAGGGAGAGAGAGAGAGAGAGAGAGAGAGAGAGAATTTTATGTATTTTGTGTGGATTTGTGTGTGTGTGTGTGTGTGTGTGTGTGTGTGTGTGTGTGTGTCTGTGTGCGTGTGTGTGTGTCTATGTGTGAGTGTGTGTATGTCTGTGTGTGTGCATGCGTGTGTGTTTGTGTGTCTGTGCGCGCGTGTACAGAGCGAAAAAAAAAATCTGTAACCACTCAACCACCCCGGCACCTAAAGACCCACCAAAAACAAGCTGTTGTACACACCGTCCTCTACTCCAATATAATTTCAACTCCACAAAAGTACAGCCGCGTGCAGAAGCTGTTAAAAAAAACACAACCCTACTCAAGCTTGTACACACACCAAATCTGAACCTGGACAAAAACTCCTACATCTAGACCTCATAAAACCACCAAACAGCAAATAAAACTTCACGCCAAAACACTATTGAACGTACTGGTATTCTGGCCTTCAAACAGGCTACTTAACATCTACAATTCATTACTCGTAGCCTGAAACTGTCCGCTGACCGAAGCAGACTAAGTTAATTAAGTACACGCGCAGGTTTAATGAATGAGTGAATATCAAACCATATATTAATACCGGACACTTCTGCACTTAGCTAATTATACGGCAGACTTCAAAGACAGTATAAGCTGTAGTAAGACAAAGAAATCCATACATACTTGTCTGTTCAAACAGACAGAGAACGAGGTGGGCTAATTTTTATCAATTTATGTTTTGATTGATTTACAACGAGACCCCAAAATAACAA
>JAPXFY010000012.1:80996682-81004182 GCA_030674185.1 Monoplex corrugatus | reverse complement strand
ACGCCTCGCATCCGTACAACAGTATTGGTTCTATATAACATTCAAGAACTCTCTTCCTGATGTTAATTGACAGGCATTTGTTGGTAAGAATGCTCGTCATCTTCTTGAATGCTGTTTTGGCTTGGCCGATTTGCCGGCTATTCCTGATGTGCATCTGCCGTCTGATGAAATGATCGTTCCCAGGTATTTGAATTTATCAACGTACACATTACGACTTACGAATTTGGCAAGAGATGCCCTCCCAGCCAAAGGGACACATGCAGGAGTAGGTGTTGCTCAGGTCTACACACGTCCCACGGTTCAGACACGTTTCCTTGTCACAGTGGCCGCTCCCTGTACACACACACACACACACACACACACACACACACACACACAACACACAAAACACACACACAACAACACACACACACGACATATCACACACACAATAATTATATAATATATATAGACATTCACACACATTCGGGCATACACACACACAATACAGACATGCACAGGCACACACACACACACACACACACACACACTACAACACACACACGCACATACACACACACACGCACACACACACACACACAAACACACACACATACATAATATATATAGACATACACCACACAGAGAAACATCCACAAACATACAGACATAAACACACAAACAGACATTATACACACAACATACACACATACTGACATACAACACACACACACATACAACACAACATACAGACACACACTTACAGACATGCACACAGATACAGACATACACATACAGACATACACCATACAGATACACATACAGACATACACACACATACAGACACACACACATACAGACATACACACATACAGACACACACACATACAGACACACACATACAGACACACAATACAGACATACATACACATACAGACATACACATACAGACATACACATACATACATACACACATACAGACATACACACACATACAGACACACACACATACGCAGCACGCCAACTGAAGTCAGTAAATGAGAAATAGAATATAAAGGATTGTTAGTAAATACTGTTTAAGATAATTATATGATTATGCTGCAAAACGTTTCAGTTCGGATGAATTAATAGTAAATACGACAATTGTTTTAATTTTGATGTAAAAGAGTAAAGAACTTTCGCGTCAGTTTTTGTGTCGTGTATTTTCTACACGTACTAACTGTATGTATTTTTCCTTATCGTATGATGTGTCGACATGCAGTACTTGTCAGAAATTACGATATTAACAACTGAGATTCTTTGCGGGCTGATTTGAACCTTTTGGTGGAGCTCTGGACTCAAGATTTGATGTCTCGAGTTCAATCCCGCCCGTGACATAAGAGCTGGCCAGTTCGTTGTCGTCTGAATCATTCTGGTACTGACAGCTTACTGTTTATAGTGTTCTACTCCTCTCATCATTCTGGTACTGACAGCTTACTGTTTCATAGTGTTCTCCTCTCATCATTCTGGTATTGACAGCTTACTGTTTCATAGTGTTCTCCTCCTCTCATCATTCTGGTACTGACAGCTTACTGTTTTGTAGTGTTCTCATCATTTGGTACTGACAGCTTACTGTTTCATAGTGTTCTCCTCTCATCATTCTGGTTACTGACAGCTTACTGTTTCATAGTGTTCTCCTCTCATCATTCTGGTACTGACAGCTTACTGTTTCATAGTGTTCTCCTCTCATCATTCTGGTACTGACAGCTTACTGTTTCATAGTGTTCTCCTCCTCTCATCATTCTGGTACTGACAGCTTACTGTTTATAGTGTTTCTCCTCTCATCATTCTGGTACTGACAGCTTACTGTTTCATAGTGTTCTCCTCTCATCAGTCTGGTACTGACAGCTTACTGTTTCATAGTGTTCTCCTCTCATCATTCTGGTACTGACAGCTTACTGTTTCATAGTGTTCTCCTCCTCTCATCATTCTGGTACTGACAGCTTACTGTTTCATAGTGTTCTCTCCTCTCATCATTCTGGTATTGACAGCTTACTGTTTCATAGTGTTCTCCTCCTCTCATCATTCTGGTACTGACAGCTTACTGTTTCATAGTGTTCTCCTCCTCTCATCATTCTGGTACTGACAGCTTACTGTTTCATAGTGTTCTCCTCTATCATTCTGGTACTGACAGCTTACTGTTTCATAGTGTTTCTCATCATTCTGGTACTGACAGCTTACTGTTTCATAGTGTTCTCCTCCTCTCATCATTCTGGTACTGACAGCTTACTGTTTCATAGTGTTCTCATCATTCTGGTACTGACAGCTTACTGTTTCATAGTGTTCTCATCATTCTGGTACTGACAGTTACTGTTTCATAGTGTTCTCATCATTCTGGTACTGACACTTACTGTTTCATAGTGTTCTCATCATTCACTGAACCTTCCAAGATTCAAGAACCTTGCCAAGAAGCCTCCTAACTAATTACTGGCAGATTTGTGCGGAGCGTATATATGGAAGTGCCAAGTGCGATGACTCTCTCTTGAATAGATTCCAAGCATTACACGCTAACCGCTAACATCTTGGTAGATCTGTGGGGTTGGGCAGCGACAGAATTATTTTGTGAAAGTTTAGTTATATAGAAATACAGAAACCTGGCTGTATCCCTGAAGATTACAGTTGTTGTATTGTGCAATGGGATATTTACAAAAAGAAGTTATGCTATGTACATCATCATCATCATCATCATAATCATCATCATCATCATCAAGTGCCTTGCACATGGCGTTGGCGATCATGGCCCTCCATATGTATCTATCCCTTGTTGCCGCAAGCACATCTTCCACCCTCTCTGTCTTCAGCCACTCAGCAAGTCCGTCCAATATTTTTTTCCCTGGGTCTACCTGGTGCTCTCTTTCCCTCCAGCTTTCCTGTTGTGACCAGGTGCTCCAGTTCCCCTTTCCTCATAAAATGGCCTATAAATGTTGCCTGTCTTTTCCTAATCTTCATTATGAATGATCTTCTTGTGTCTGCCTCCATCAAGACTGTCTCGTTTGTTTTCTTTGCTGTCCGTGCTATGTACAGAACACAGATTAGAGCAGACATAATCGTACTCACGCAGAATGCAGGTCTTCCCTTTCCAACCAGCCACACACTGACACTGGAACTCCCCGATAAAGTCGATGCAGCGGCCGTAGTTGCGGCATGGGTTAGGGTCACAGTCATTCCTGTCTGATGACACACAGTGATAACACAGAACATGATACAGTATGAAACATGGGACACTGATCCTAACAAATAAATGAAACGGAACCAGAAAAAAAAGAAAAAAAGACTAAGAACGCGTATTTAATACAACAAGACAAGACATGCGCAAATTTTCGGCCAACTGGCCTTTGTCAAGCGTAAGACCACAAACAAACAAACACCAGATACAAAAATTAGGGAAAAAAATGGAAACTTTCCTAAATCCAATAATCCTTAAAAAAAAGGATTACGGGATATTAGGGAATGAAATTTGTTCTGCTTTTGCAACATTACTTTTTTCATATACAAATGGATGATACGAATATATGCGAGTTTCAGGGCAACCCCCCACCCCCCACCTAAAGTGTTTGCTGATATTGCACAGCACCCCTTTTTCAGGCTTCTGGGTAAATGCCAATACCAGCTAATCATGCAATAGACCTCTTGTCAAACTTTGAGAGAATATGTAAACTTTTGCCAGGCTTCTGATAAATATTTGGACATATCACAAACAGCCATACACACGCCTTTTGGACCGAAATAAACAAGTTAACAACAGTACAGAGGAATTTTACTAGCTTTGGGAAAACAGTTCATAACTAAACATTACTGCCAAAAGCCTCTTACCACACTTGGAGATCAATATCAAAACATACTCATACCTCAAGAGCTCTTTTTCCATATTCCAAGCCATTGTCCTAAAAATATGGCAAACATCCAGCTATGAGAAATTAAACAATAATCAACACAATAGTAAGAAGCCAATGTCCTAACGACAGGGCAAAAAATCCAGGTATGGGAAATTAAATAATAATCATTATAACAATTATAAGCAATTGTCCTAACAATTTGGCAAAAATCTAGGTAAAGGAAAATTAAACAATAATCCAGGCATGGGAAAATTAAATAATAATTATTATAATAAGCCACTGTCCTAAGAATACGGCAAATATGTAGGTATGGGAATATTAAACAATAATTATCATCATGATAATAAGCCATTATCCTAACAATACGAAAAAATCCAGGAATGGGAAAAGTTAAGCAATAATCATCATAATAATAAGAAGCCATTGTGCGAACAACATGGCGAAAATCAAGGTAAGGGAAAATTAAAAATTATAGTCAACATAATAATAATAATAAGCCAATGTCCTAACGATATGGCAAAAAATCCAGGTATGGGAAATTAAATAATAATCATGATAATAACAAGCTATTGTCCTAACGATCTGGCAAAAATCTAGGTAGTCTATAGGAAAATTAAAGAATCATCATCATCATAATAATAAGCCATTGTCCAAGCAATATGGCAAAACTCTGTATGAGAAATTAAACGATAATCATTTTAAAACAATAACCAACATAATAATAAGAAGCTATTGTCCTAGCAATATGGCAAAACTCTGTGTATGAGAAATTAAATGATAATCATTATAAAACAATAACCAACATAATAATAAGCTATTGTCCTAGCAATATGGCAAAACTCTGTGTATGAGAAATTAAACGATAATCATTATAAAACAATAACCAACATAATAATAAGCTATTGTCCTAGCAATATGGCAAAACTCTGTGTATGAGAAATTAAACGATAATCATTATAAAACAATAACCAACATAATAATAAGAAGCTATTGTCCTAGCAATATGGCAAAACTCCCAGTATGAGAAATTAAATGATAATCATTATAAAACAATAACCAACATAATAATAAGCTATTGCCCTAGCAATATGGCAAAACTCTGTGTATGAGAAATTAAACGATAATCATTATAAAACAATAACCAACATAATAATAAGAAGCTATTGTCCTAGCAATATGGCAAAAATCCAGGCAAAGGAAAATTAAACAATAATCAGGCATGGGAAAATTTAGCAATAATCATCATATTAATATCAGAAGCCATTGTCCTAACAATACGGCAAAAATCTAGGTATGGGAAAATTACATAAAATCATTAACATAATAATATAAGATTTGGGTTTCAAATCAGTAATGGAACTTAAGGATAATGGACTTACTGATAATGGAACTTATTGACAACGAACTTACATTAATGAAACTTACTGATAATGGAACTTAATGAAACGGAATAATGGAACTTACGTAAAATGGAACTTACGGATAACAGAACTTACTGATTATAGAACTTACGGATAACAGAACTTACGTAAAATGAACTTACGGATAACAGAACTTACTAATTATAGAACTTACGTAAAATGGAACTTACGGATAGCAGAACTTACGGATAATGGAACTTCCTGATAATGTAACTTACGGATAATGGAACTTCCTGATAATGTAACTTACGGATAATGGAACTTACGGATAATGGAACTTACGGATAATGTAACTTACGGATAATGTAACTTACTGATAATGTAACTTACTGATAATGTAACTTACGGATAATAGAACTTACTGATAATGTAACTTACGGATAATGTAACTTACGGATAATGTAACTTACTGATAATGTAACTTACTGATAATGTAACTTACTGATAATGGAACTTACTGATAATAGAACTTACTGATAATGTAACTTACGGATAATGTAACTTACTGAAATGTAACTTACTGATAATGTAACTTACTGATAATGGAACTTATGACAACGGAACTTACATTAATGAAACTTACTGATAATGGAACTTAATGATAACGGAATAATGGAACTTACGTAAATGAACTTACGGATAACAGAACTTACTGATTATAGAACTTACGGATAACAGAACTTACGTAAAATGGAACTTACGGATAACAGAACTTACTATTATAGAACTTACGTAAAATGGAACTTACGGATAGCAGAACTTACGGATAATGGAACTTCTGATAATGTAACTTACGGATAAGGAACTTCTGATAATGTAACTTACGGATAATGGAACTTACGATAATGGAACTTACGGATAATGTAACTTACGGATAATGTAACTTACTGATAATGTAACTTACTGATAATGTAACTTACGGATAATAGAACTTACTGATAATGTAACTTACGGATAATGTAACTTACGGATAATGTAACTTACTGATAATGTAACTTACTGATAATGTAACTTACTGATAATGGAACTTACTGATAATATAACTTACTGATAATGTAACTTACGGATAATGTAACTTACTGATAATGTAACCTACTGATAATGTAACTTACTGATAATGGAACTTACTGATAATAGAACTTACTGATAATAGAACTTACTGATAATGTAACTTACTGATAATAGAACTTACTGATAATGTAACTTACTGATAATAGAACTTACTGATAATATAACTTACTGACAATAGAACTTACTGATAATAGAACTTACTGACAATAGAACTTACTGACAATGGAACTTACTGATAATAGAACTTACTGACAATGGAACTTACTGACAATAGAACTTACTGATAATAGAACTTACTGATAATAGAACTTACTGACAATAGAACTTACTGATAATAGACTTACTGATAATAGAACTTACTGATAATAGAACTTACTGACAATAGAACTTACTGATAATAGAACTTACTGATAATAGAACTTACTGATAATAGAACTTACGGATAATAGAACTTACTGATAATAGAACTTACTGATAATAGAACTTACTGACAATAGAACTTACTGATAATAGAACTTACTGATAATAGAACTTACTGACAATAGAACTTACGGATAATAGAACTTACTGATAATAGAACTTACTGACAATAGAACTTACGGATAATAGAACTTACTGATAATAGAACTTACTGACAATAGAACTTACTGACAATAGAACTTACTGATAATAGAACTTACTGATGTTGCACAGAGCGCCCTCCCAGCCTTCAGGGCAGATACACTGGTAGCTGTTGACACCATCAATACACGTCCCATGGTTCTGACACGGATTGCTGGCACAGTCGTCGATGTCTGCAGGCAAAGAGTCATGGCATATTAATTAATAACAATGTTGGAACTACTCACAACAGGAAAAGTGTAGTGTGTGTGTGTTTTATTATGTCCTGTCTGCGGGCAAAGAGACCCAATTACAGTAATAACAATGCTGAAAGCCACTCGCAACAGGAAAAGTGTAGTGTGTGCATCTTATTCCGTCTTCCTTTCCTTTGGTGCCCACGATCTTGAGGATGATCATTCCGGTACATAAAGGGGGGGGGGGGGGGTGGGGTGTTGTAGACACAGTCCATTCGTAAGCTCCGATCATTTCAATATTCTCATTGTCCGTAGACATTGCTGAAATCCGTTAACGTAAGGGCCACGTGGTGTCCAGAA
>JAPXFY010000012.1:80989182-80991682 GCA_030674185.1 Monoplex corrugatus | reverse complement strand
AGCCAACCAACCAACCAACCAACCAACCAACCAACCAACCAACCAACCAATCAACCAACCAACCAACAGATCAACCAATCAACCAACCTACCACCCAGCCAAGCTACCTACCTACCAACCAACCAACTAACCATCCAACCAAGCAAAAGATGTCAGCATCTCAAAAACACCGAAGCAAGGAGACAAGCTATTTAGCAATCCAACCAACCTACCAACCAATCCACCCACCTAGCGGAAGATGCCGGTTAGCAACTTATCTATCCAACCAACCAACCAACCAACCAACCAACCAACCAACCAACCAACCAACCAACCAACCAACCAACCAACTAACCAACCAACCAACCAACTAACTAACTAACCAACCAACCAACCAACCACCCAACTAACCAACCAACCAACCAACCAGCCAACCAACCAACCAACCAACCAACTAACCAACCAATCAACCAACCAACGAAATAGCCAACCAAATAGCCAACCAACCAACCAACCAACCAAGCCACCACCCACCCACCCACCCAACCAACCAACCAACCAACCAACCAACCAACAGATCAACCAATCAACCCACCTACCACCCAGCCAATCTACCTACCTACCAACAACCAACTAACCATCCAACCAACCAACCAACCAACCAAACAACCAACCAACCAACCAACCAAACAACCAACCAAACAACCAACCAACCTACCAACCAACCAACCAACCAATCAACCAACCTACCACCCAGCCAAGCTACCTACCTACCAACCAGCCAACTAACCATCCAACCAAGCAAAAGATGTCAGCATCTCAAAAACACCGAAGCAAGGAGACAAGCTATTTAGCAATCCAACCAACCTACCAACCAATCCACCCACCTAGCGGAAGATGCCGGTTAGCAACTTATCTATCCAACCAACCAACCAACCAACCAACTAACCAACCAACCAACCAATCAACTAACTAACCAACTAACCAACCAACCAACCAACCAACCAACCACCCAACTAACCAACCAACCAACAACCAACCAACCAACCAACCAAATAGCCAACCAACCAACCAACCAAATAGCCAACCCAACCAACCAACCAACCAAATAGCCAACCAACCAACCAAGCCACCACCCACCCAACCAACCAACCAACCAACCAACTAACCAGCCAACCAACCAACCAACCAACTAACCAGCCAACTAACCAACCAACCAACCAACCAACCAACCAACCAACCAACCAACCAAACAAACAACCAACCAGCCAGTCAGCCAACCAACCAGCCAACCAAACCAACCAACCAAACCAACCAACAACCAACCAACCAGCCAGTCAGCCAACCAACCAGCCAACCAACCAACCAACCAACCAACCAACCAACCAACCAACCAACCAACCAACCAACCAACCATCCAACCAATGCACCCACCTGGCAGAAGATGCCGGTGTATCCAGGTGCACAGTGACACTGGAAGGCAGCCAGGTTGTCACGACAGGTGGCACCGTTCTGACAGGGGTTGCTGAAGCACTCGTTGATCTCTATCTCACAGTAGTCCCCCGTGTAGCCAGGCAGACAGGCACAGTAGTAGTCATTGACCAGGTCCTGTTCACAGTGTCATCACCATCATGATTTTTCTCTGTCTGTCTGTCTCTGTCTGTCTGTCTCTGTCTTTGTCTGCCTGTCTCTGTCTGTCTGTCTGTCTGTCTCTGTCTCTGTCTGTCTTTGTTTCTCTCTCTCTCTCTCTCTCTGTCTGTCTTTGTCTGCCTGTCTGTCTCTGTCTGTCTTTGTTTTCTCTCTCTCTCTGTGTCTGTCTTTGTCTGCATGTCTGTCTCTGTCTGTCTGTCTGTCTTTGTTTCTCTCTCTCTCTCTTTCTGTGTATGTCTTTGTCTGCCTGTCACATCATCGCCATCATGCTCTTCACTCTCTGTGTCTCTGTCTGTCTGTCTGTCTGTAAGTGTGTCAGTGTGTGTGTGTGTGTCTGTCTGTCTGTCTGTCTGTGTTTGTGTGTGTTTGTGTGTGTATGTGTGTAAGTATGTGTGTAACTCTATGTGTGTGTGTGTGTGTGTGTGTGTGTGTGTGTGTGTGTGTGTGTGTGTGTGTGTGTGTGTGTTTGTAAAAGTATACAAGTGTGTGTGTGTGTGTGTGTGTGTGTGTGTGTGTGTGTGTATGTGTGTGTGTGTGTAAGTGTGTGTGTGTAAGTGTGTGTGTGAATGTATATGGTAGTGTTAGTGTGAGTGTGTGTGTGTGTCTCTGCGTGTATGTGTGTGTGTAAGTCAGAGTGTGTGTATGTGTGTGTATGTCTGTGTGTACGTGCGTGCGTGTGTGTATGTGTGTGCGTGTCTGTGTGTGTACTTATGTATATGTGTGCGTGTATGTGTATGTGTATGTTGTGTGTTTGTGTGTACATGCATGCGTGCTGCGTGCGTGCCTGCGTGTTGTGTGTGTGTGTGTGTGTGTGTGTGTGTGTGTGTGTGTGTGCGCTTGCGCGCGCGCTTGTGTATTTCTCAAAATCTTT
>JAPXFY010000012.1:80974182-80981682 GCA_030674185.1 Monoplex corrugatus | reverse complement strand
GGGGATACACTGGTCACACAGCTCTCCCTGCCACCCGTACACACACCTGGAATACAATACAATGTTTACACTCAGGGTATAGGTACACTGGTCACACAGCTCTCCCTGCCACCCGTACACACACCTGGAATACAATACAATGTTTACACCCAGGGTAGGGGATACACTGGTCACACAGCTCTCCCTGCCACCCGTACACACACCTGGAATACAATACAATGTTTACACCCAGGGTAGGGGATACACTGGTCACACAGCTCTCCCTGCCACCTGTACACACACCTGGAAATCAGTACAATGTTTACACCCAGGGTAGGGGATACACTGGTCACACAGCTCTCCCTGCCACCCGTACACACACCTGGAATACAATACAATGTTTACACCCAGGGTAGGGGATACACTGGTCACACAGCTCTCCCTGCCACCTGTACACACACCTGGAAATCAGTACAATGTTTACACCCAGGGTAGGGGATACACTGGTCACACAGCTCTCCCTGCCACCCGTACACACACCTGGAAAACAGTACAATGTTTACAGTCAGGGTAGGGGATACACTGGTCACACAGCTCTCCCTGCCACCCGTACACACACCTGGAAATCAGTACAATGTTTACACCCAGGGTAGGGGATACACTGGTCACACAGCTCTCCCTGCCACCCGTACACACACCTGGAAATCAGTACAATGTTTACACCCAGGGTAGGGGATACACTGGTCACACAGCTCTCCCTGCCACCCGTACATACACCTGGAGTACAATACAATGTTTACAGTCAAGGTAGGGAATGCACTGGTCACACAGCTCTCCCTGCCACCCGTAACACACACCTGGAAAACAGTACATTGTTTACAGCCAGGACTAGGGAGAATTTATTTCTTCTTCGTCTTTTCTTCTTCTTCTTCTTCTTCTATTTTAACACCGTGAAGATTTATTGGACGCTGAGCTGTTCACCAGACTGTTCCCGCTATGTCGGTTATGTACCTCAAACTCGGTCTCTGCAAATGGTTTCTCTGTCCATTCTACAATGTTGTCAGTCCATCGTTTTTGTTTTCTGTCTTCCCTTTCTTTTTCCTCTCTCAACAGTTCCCCAAAGGCCTGATTTAGCAAGGCCGCTGGATCTTGTAATATAACCATGTCGACGTTATTTCTTTATCTTTACTGAAGTCAGCAGGCCTTCATATAGTGCAGTATGCCGCTTAATGGTTTGGGGCTTTTGCTTATTGGTGATATGATCAATGTAGCTAACACTTCATTTCCATGGCTAGGATTCGTCTTTCCAAATCCACTGTGAGGGTCCATGTCTCACATGATAACACAGAGATGAAATATATCAGTGCATATAGAAGCCAGATCTTGTGTTTTATGGAAATGTTCTTGTCCTTCCATACAGGTTTCAGCCTGGACAATGTTAACGATGTCTTTGCCGCCCTCAAAAGGATTTCAGGTTTGAATGTTTTCAGTTTCGGTTTGAGTTTCTCAAGATGACGTCTCCGCGCTAGGAATGAATTCCATATACATTTATGTCACAGGTGCCATGTGGTGGTGATCATGGCAAAAGCCACAGGACTTTACATAAAGCCATAAGCTGGCCAGATATTGTATTTACATTCAGGGTAAGGGATATTGTATTTACAGTCAGGGTAAGGGATTTTATGTTTACAGTCAGGGTAAGGGATTTTTGTTTACAGTCAGGGTAAGGGATACTGTTTACAGTCAACGTAAGGGATACTGTGTTTACAGTCAGGATATTCGATAACATGTTTCCAATCAGGGTGTTTACAGTCAGGGTAAAGGGACACTGTGTTTACAGTCATGGTAGGGGATACTGTGTTTACAGTCAGGGTAAGGGATAATGTCTTTACAGTCAGGGTAACGGATACTGTGTTTACAATCAGGGCAAGGGATATTATGTTTACAGTCAGAATAAGGGATAATGTGTTTACAGTCAGGGTAAGGGATAGTGTGTTTACAGTCAGGGTAAGGAATAGTGTATTTACAGTCAGGATAAAGCGATACTGTGTTTACAGTCAGGGTGTTTACAGTCAGGATGTTTACAGTCAGGGTGTTTACAGTCAGGGTGTTTACAGTCAGGATGTTTACAGTCAGGGTGTTTACAGTCAGGGTGTTTACAGTCAGGGTGTTTACAGTCAGGATGTTTACAGTCAGGATGTTTACAGTCAGGATGTTTACAGTCAGGGTGTTTACAGTCAAGGTGTTTACAGTCAGGGTGTTTACAGTCAGGGTGTTTACAGTCAGGGTGTTTACAGTCAGGGTGTTTACAGTCAGGATGTTTACAGTCAGGGTGTTTACAGTCAGGGTGTTTACAGTCAGGATTCTCACAGTCAGGGTGTTTACAGTCAGGGTGTTTACAGTCAGGGTGTTTACAGTCAGGATGTTTACAGTCAGGGTGTTTACAGTCAGGGTGTTTACAGTCAGGGTGTTTACAGTCAGGGTGTTTACAGTCAGGGTGTTTACAGTCAGGGTGTTTACAGTCAGGATGTTTACAGTCAGTACAGTCAGGGTGTTTACAGTCAGGGTGTTTACAGTCAGTACAGTCAGGGTGTTTACAGTCAGGGTGTTTACAGTCAGGGTGTTTACAGTCAAGGTGTTTATAGTCAGGATGTTTATAGTCAGGGTGTTTACAGTCAGGGTGTTTACAGTCAGGGTGTTTACAGTCAGGGTGTTTACAGTCAGGGTGTTTACAGTCAGGTAGGTGATCAAGGGCAAGGGACACTCCATGAGTACACACAGGTCTTACCTGCACTCTCCCGGCCTCTGACAGGATCCATGTACGGCGTGACATCCCTGTTTGCAGATAGCTGTCAACATACCATCAACATGTCCATGTTAACCATGACACAACTGGCTAGCAACAACTCGATGATGGTGATGATGATGATGAAGAAGAAAATGATGATGAGGGTACTACAACTAATAATGATGATGATGGTGATGACGATAATAATAATAATAATAATAATAATAATGATGATGATGATAATAATAATAATAACAACAAAAATATAATAATAATGATGATGATGATGATAGTAACAACAACAACAACTACAACACAAGTATAATGATAATAATAACGATAATGAAGACCAGATGAGCGCCCTGGAGGTTTCAGTTCCAGTTCATATTGCTTATAGCCCCACCGGCCACTAGAACCATATCAGAGCTAACACCACATTAAAACCATCTCCAAGTCTTCAGGGTCTCCTTCTGCTGTTCATCTCTGGGTGTTCTGTCTTCCTCTTTTGCATTCTCCCTCTAAGTGTCCAGTGAAGGGCAGTCCACATGTGTCATCCTGCTCTGTGAGGATGATACGCCCAGTGAATTTCCACTGCCCTTTTCATGATGGTGAATCATCAAAACCATCAACAATTATTATAAGTTTGTAATTTATATAAAAAGAAAACAAACGAGACTGTCCTAAAGGAGGCAGACATAACAAGATCATTGATAAAGAAGATTAGGAAAAGACAAGCAACATTTATAGGCCATTTCATGAGGAAAGGGGAATTAGAGCACCTGGTCACAACAGGAAAGCTGGAGGGAAAGAGAGCACCAGGGAGAAAATATTGGACGGACTTGCAGGGTGTCTGATGACAGAGAGGTGGAAGATGTGCGGCAGGGCACATAATGATGATAATGAATTTATTCATTTTAATTAACCCTTTGACTCCCGAACCCTGTCCACCAGCATCCTGCATCGCCAACCATGCTTATCAAAGCAGAAACTTAACCCTTTGACTCCCTCACCGTATCCACCAGCTTTCTTCAGATACGGTGATGGAGTCAAAGGGTTAAGTTTTTGCAGCTGGTGGATAGGGTGCGGGAGTCAAAGGGTTAATTTTCCATCTATCATGTCTACCGGCCCGCTCACACTTACCCGTCTCACACTCCTTGCCCATCCAACCCGTCATGCACACTTTGTCCCCGTGCGCGTCGCACGTGAAGTGGCCCGTGACGTCATCGTTGCCCGGGCGACAGAGCTTGGTGCAGGTGGTATTGTAATAATGGTTGTCACAGACGACCCGGATGCGGAAGGTGATGCTGGCCGTGGAGCCCGTATGTGTGATGGTGTGCCAATCCTGACCAGGCAGAATGATGCCAGAATGGGCCGTCCGCTCGATCATGTTGCCTTCGTCTGGAGGACAGACCCAGAAAATAATGTTTAATTAAATACGGTTTCAATTTTTCTCAAAGACAGCGTTTCCACAGCGTTCGGAATAAATTCCGTATACACCAGCATTCCAGACGCCATGTCACACACAAACACACACTCAAACACACACACACACACAGACACAGACACAAGCACACACACACACACACACACACACACGCGCACACACACACACACAGAGAGGAGAGAGAGAGAGAGAGAGAGAGAGAGAGAGAGAGAGAGAGAGAGAGAGAGAGAGAGAGAGAAAAGAAATCAAAATTATTATGGTATAAGCCACAAGTCTACGCGCAAACTGAAGGCACCGGTAAAATCTTGAAATTTAACCCAACTTATGGGTTGTATATATTGTTGTCTATGCTTGTATCAATGTTATGAGAAGAAACTTAGGCAATCTGTACCGTTGTATGAAACACAAACTCACGCTATTTATACAGTTGTATGAAACACAAACTCACGCTATTTATACAGTTGTATGAAACACAAACTCACACTATTTATACTGTTGTATGAAACACAAACTCACGCTATTTATACTGTTGTATGAAACACAAACTCACGCTATTTATACTGTTGTATGAAACACAAACTCACGCTATCTATACTGTTGTATGAAACACAAACTCACACTATTTATACAGTTGTATGAAACACAAACTCACGCTATTTATACAGTTGTATGAAACACAAACTCACGCTATTTATACTGTTGTATGAAACACAAACTCACGCTATCTATACTGTTGTATGAAACACAAACTCACACTATCTATACAGTTGTATGAAACACAAACTCACGCTATTTATACAGTTGTATGAAACACAAACTCACGCTATTTATACTGTTGTATGAAACACAAACTCACGCTATTTATACAGTTGTATGAAACACAAACTCACGCTATTTATACTGTTGTATGAAACACAAACTCACACTATTTATACAGTTGTATGAAACACAAACTCACGCTATTTATACTGTTGTATGAAACACAAACTCACGCTATTTATACAGTTGTATGAAACACAAACTCACACTATCTATACAGTTGTATGAAACACAAACTCACGCTATTTATACTGTTGTATGAAACACAAACTCACGCTATTTATACTGTTGTATGAAACACAAACTCACGCTATTTATACAGTTGTATGAAACACAAACTCACGCTATTTATACTGTTGTATGAAACACAAACTCACGCTATTTATACAGTTGTATGAAACACAAACTCACGCTATCTATACTGTTGTATGAAACACAAACTCACGCTATTTATACAGTTGTATGAAACACAAACTCACGCTATTTATACAGTTGTATGAAACACAAACTCACGCTATTTATACAGTTGTATGAAACACAAACTCACGCTATTTATACAGTTGTATGAAACACAAACTCACGCTATTTATACAGTTGTAGGAAACACAAACTCACGCTATCTATACAGTTGTAGGAAACACAAACTCACGCTATTTATACAGTTGTAGGAAACACAAACTCATGCTATCTATACAGTTGTATGAAACACAAACTCATGCTATCTATACAGTTGTATGAAACACAAACTCATGCTATCTATACAGTTGTATGAAACACAAACTCACGCTATCTATACAGTTGTAGGAAACACAAACTCATGCTATCTATACAGTTGTATGAAACACAAACTCATGCTATCTATACAGTTGTAGGAAACACAAACTCATGCTATCTATACAGTTGTAGGAAACACAAACTCACGCTATCTATACAGTTGTATGAAACACACATTTAGACTTTTTGTAATGTTCTATGAAGAACAAACTTAGGCTTTCAATACTGTTCCATGAAGAACAAACTTAGGCTTTCAATACTGTTCCATGAACCACAAACTTAAGCTATTTGTAAGCTTAATGTTATATGAAGCACACGTTAGACTCTATGTAATGTTCTATGAAGCCCAAGTTAGACTATCTGTAAACTTCTTCGAAGCACGTTCAAAAAACATGAAAGCTCCCAACATAACTTCCCAAAACGTCAGTTTGCAAGACATAAAATCTATCATATTATGCAGATGCCCTCAAAGTCCTGAAGTCCCCTTCATACAGCACGCAAACTCCAAACCTTCACCCATCAATAAAGAAATGGCCACTATTTGTGCAAGAACGAGGGTAGAACTCAAATAAACGGTAACGGTTGCCCCTTTCACGCTGAAGTCGCAGGAGAGTGCTAGTCAGGTGGCTGAGACCTTTGGTCACCTTTGTAAATTTATGTATGCATGTATGTATGTATGTATGTATGTATGTATGTATGTATGTATGTATGTATGTATGTATGTATGTATGAATGTCTGTCTGTCTGTCTGTATGTCTGTATGTATGTATATATGCATTACGTATTACGTATTTATTTATTATCTATTTATTTGTGTATTTATTGCATATATATCTATTGTGAATTTACTTATCTATACACAACCCAACCCAACCCACCACACCCCACCACACCACACCACACCACAACACAACACAACACAACAACACAACACAACACAACACACACAGCACAGCACAGCACAGCACGCACCGCACCGCACCGCACAACACAACACAACACAACACAACACAACACAACACAACACAACACAACACAACACAACACAACACAATTTCCATTCGTTTCAGCATGACACAGCATGCACGTGATACCACACAAGCACCAGTGCTACTACCACTCTATCGATTGATCACATGCCTTTAGTTAATCTTTTCAAGATATCCATTTCATAATCATATCTACATTTTTATACCGGCATCATTCACAGAACATGATATAGCCTTTGATTATCAATAAGAAATGGCAAGAAAACTTTTCTTTCGATTCTGCTTGACTATTTCTTTTTTTTTTTAAAAACAATTATGATGGCAATGATTTTATTTGTATGGCACAGACAGTCCATGTTGAAAGCATGCTCGTCGCGATTTATATGATAACGAATCATTACGTGATTTTATATACATATACATATTCATTATTAATACACACACACACACACACACACACACACACACACACACACACACACACACACACACACACACACACACACACACACACACACACACACACACACACATATATATATATATATATATATATGTACTTACATATATATGCATATATATATATTTATAAAGAAAACGGCATAAATTATATGTAAGCACTCGTACACATATACTAGTAAAGCAAGCGTAGTTAATTCATCTGTAATAAATAAACACATAAATAAATAATAAACGAATAGATAAAT
>JAPXFY010000012.1:80964182-80969182 GCA_030674185.1 Monoplex corrugatus | reverse complement strand
GATGGTCGCTCTCCAGACAGGAAAATGTCGCCAAAGCGCGGCGTCACCTTTTTATTATCTCTGAATTCGTGTACATTTGTTTACAAACCACGAAGGATTTTTCGATAGAATTTTGCAAAGGACGACGTCTGTTTTGCCATCAGAGGTAGTCTTCGACTTGACCAAACAAGAAAGTGGAAAGAGGTAATAAAACCTATTCAAACTCACACATTCCAAATATCTTGGTGGATAGGCCTCATCATCATCACGATGTGCCCTGCTACATGGCGTTGGCGGTCATGGCCCTCCATACGAATCTACCTCTTATCGTTGCAAGTACGTCTCCCACCCTTTCTATCTTCATCCACTGCACAAATCCGTCCAGTATTTTCTCCCCGGGGTCTACCTGGTGCTGTATCTCCTTCCAGTTTTCCTGTTGTGACAATGCTGCTCAAATTTCTCTTGCTTCATCAACTGTCCTATAAAAGTTGCTTGTCTTTTCCTGATCTTCTTCATTTATGTTGTATGGTCTTTATTTCATAGAGCTCCATCCATAAACGATGATAAAGATCCTTGTTATTGGTTTAAGTATTTAGCATATAATGGGGTTCTGTTGCTGATGTGTTTTCAGCAATGAGAAGTACTGGAAAACTCGTTATTATTAGTCTGCCTGGATGGATGATAACAATGTGGTACTGAGAAGGTTGGGAAGGCGACTAAAGGATGCGCTCATGTCTTGTGTCCTTTTATGATTCCACGTCTGTCTTTCTTACAAGCACACACACGTGCGCACGCTTACATACATATTCAGCTGTCTATTCAAGTGCAGATTGATTCTCTCTGTCTCTGTCTGTCTATCTCGCTCACTCTCTGTCTCTCTCTTTTCTGCCACTACTTGTATTCTCGAAAGTAAAAATTCGTTGTCGTTGTTCCTTTCTTTCCTCTGTCTCGGTCTCTGTCTGTCTGTCTGTCTGTCTCTCTCTCTCTCTCACACACACACACTCCTCATCTCTGTCTCTGTCTGTCTGTCTGTCTGTCTCTCTCTCTCTCTCACACACAACACACACACACACACACACACACACACACACACACACACACACACACACACACTCCTCATCTCTGTCTCTCACTTTCTGTTCTCTTTCTCTCTTTCTGTCTGTGTGTCTGTCTGTCTCTCTTTCTTTCTGTGTGTCTCTCTGTCTGTCTGTCTGTGTGTCTCTCTCTGTCTCTCTCTCCCCCTCTCTTTCCCTCTCTCTCTTTCCAGTCATTTAGATTAGCCATTTTAATCCCCCATGTGGCACGCGCTGGATGAAAGAAAGCACGGACAGTACTTTTGTGTCATCCTTGGAAATAAAGAAGGGTCTTATCTTACCTCGTCTCCCCGTGGGGATGCCGGGGACTCTTTCAGTATGAATAGTATCTCCACCTTCTGGAATTTCTGTGCTACAAATTTCCTTTTTCCTGTCACTCTCTTTGTTTCTGCCTTGTTCCTTTGCCTTCTGTCATTCCTTCCTATCATTTTCTGCCTTGCTGGTCCATTCACTTGTATGTGTTCTATAAAGTCTTCCATACTTTCCCTTAGGATTGATAATTGGGTGTATATGTATTAAGTACCTTTTGGCTCTAGGGAAATGAGATATGCGGAAGCAATTTCAGGTAATTCAGGCCCGTTTTTATGTATGTTTCAGTGTCCACTGTTGTGTTTAAATTTGTATTCAGGTATTTTTTAAAATCCCCTGTGTGATAAACTGGACGGAGTGGTCAACCGACAGGAGCATCTCCTTACATTGTGTGCACGACTGCATTGATATGTGAACTTCATTTTCTCTCCTTTTTAATGTAGTATGTTTTGAAACGGGTTACAGCCCTGATGTGACTCTACTCTACGCAGTCGGCTGGTCTTTAAACGAAAATAACAGTAACAATCTTTTCTCGTTCACACCCATGCACACTTGTGAAAGAGCTAATATACCCTATACGACTATAAACCATCTATTCATTCATCCTCGTTCTCTCTCTCCCTCCTTCTTCTTTCCATCTCGTATAAAACTGGATCAAATTGTGCATATTTATTTGTGTTGCGACTGGTTGATTGTTTCCACTGATAAGTCGCCGTTATATAATGAGTTGAACCGTTTGGCGCAACGGCCGTAACTGGCGATTGTCAAAGGATTAAAATGTGTCTTGACGTAGACCTACAACTCGCAAGCAATTGTTAAGTCTTATGTGTTGTTATTTGATCATATTACTTAATAGTTATAAACTGTTATTTGATTTAAATGTTCCTCTTCTCCCCTTCAAGCTCCCGTCTTTCTCCCCCCCCCCACCCCCCCACCTATTTTTTTTTTTTTTTTGTATATCTAAAATCACAATTGTGAACAGACATTAAGTAAAAGATTCCATTCCATTATTCCATTCTCACGCACACACAAACACTAGTTGCTCGATATGAATCATTCTCTGCCTCACCTTTCTTTCTTTCCCTTTTCCTTTTATCATTAACATTTTTTTTCCCCATCTCTCTTGATATTGAGAGAAAAACCTAAGCAACAATCAGTTTACCGACCGAAGTCAGGAAAACCTCTACTGAAGAAGCCGCGCAGATTGTCAAGAACGGTAATTTTACTATTTTCCTATCATCATCAACAGCCAGGTTACATCGCACAGCGCTCTTGATGTAGGTTATGAAATGAGAGCATGCTCTCAAGTAATATTATACTCCGACGGTGAGGTCTTATGATGGAGGTGGGTGGGAGGGAGGGAGAGCTAAGGGAGGGAGGGAGAGAGAGGAGGGAAGAAGTAGCGAAAGAGGAGAACGAGAAGAGAGAAGAAGTTTTCTTTTCGAGAGAGAGAGAGAGAAATAAAGAAAATAAAAAAACGAGAATAAAATCAGAACAAAAACACGAGTACATATATTTGACGACAGTGGCATAAACACACACTTATTTGACATGTCCATCACAGTAAAGACTTACACTATACAAGTACACATAATACAAAACAAAGCAGAGAACAAGAGAGAGTGAGAAGAGAGAGACGAGCGAGAGAGAGAGAGTGAGAAGAGAGTGAGAGAGTAAATGAGAGAGTGAGAGAGTGAGAGAGAGAGTGAGAGATGGAAAGAGAGAGAGAGACGACGAGAGAGAGAGGACAAGAGAGAGAGAGAGTGAGAGAGAGAGAGAGAGATGGAGATAGATAACAGAAAGTCAAAGAACACCACCACCACACACACACACACACACACACACACACACACACACACACACACACACACACACACACACACACAGAACACAGGAAGAAAAAACATAGCCCAACCACCAAAAAGGTCTGACTGTTCATTAACCTTTAAGAAAGAGCTGTGTTTGTCCAGGGAGCAGGGTGGAAATGATTAGTCTTGTGTATGACAAGAGGCTCGTGTTGTCGTTAACTGTTTATCTGTCCATCGATAATCACGACGGAGATGGTTAACTCTGTACTCTGCGTGACTTCGTACGCGCGCATATTGCCAGCAAGTCTTCGTTTAATGGCAGCATCTCTTGGGAAATAGATACCAGTGTATGTAAATAATGTAGGTGTATGATTAGTAATAATAGATAATGATGTTGATGATGATGATAACTGTAATAACAATGATGCTGCTGCCGATGATAAGAACAATAATAACAATAATGATAATGATAATTATGCTGCTGCTGCTGATAATAATGATAATAATAATAACAACAACAATAAAAATAATAACAATGATAATAATAATGGTGATGCTGCTGCTGATCAACAACAACAATAATGATAGTAATAACAATGATAATGATAATGATAATGATGATGACGATGGTGATGATGATGATAATAATAATAATAATAATAAGAAGAAGAAGAAGAAAGAAGACAAAGAAGAAGAAGAAGAAGACAAAGAAGAAGAATGACGAAGACGAATAACAGTAAATGTAATAATAATAATAATAACAATAATAATAATAAGAACAATAACAATAACACGCACACACAACATTCATAAATGAATCTATTTGAGGCATGTAGCGGTACACCAATAAACCATTTAAAGTACGGACTTTCTCGATTCAGCAAGTTTCACTTAGGCCCCAAATTTCAGAAAGGATATGTCAGGATAGGCTAAATTTGGGTATCAAATAATTTGAACACAACGGACTACCGACCGGAAGGTTGTGGGTTCGAATCCCCATCAGTCCCTTCAAAAATCACTGTGGGATTTTTCGGCTCTAACCGGCTCCTACCCACAGCTGGGCATGCTATAGGCTCGTTGGGAAGACTGGGATCACACAATCCACTTCACGGATGCTTTAAACAAGAATGACAGTAACAGTAACAGTACGTACGCACGTTAAAGATCCTGTGTCATGTTAGTGTCCAGTGACTTATGACAACGGAGAACACACAGTATGCACGATCATCGAGACGTGACTGCAGACTATGCAGCGGTAACATACCTGGCAAAATTGTGAATACAACAACGTGCCTGTATGATCAAGTAAGTAGGTAAGTAAGTAAATGTAATAAGAAGTAAGTAAGTGAGTAAGTAAGTAAGTAAGTAAGTGAGTAAGTAAGTAAGTAAGTAAGTAAGTAAGTAAGTAGTTAGTAAGTAAGTAAGTAAGTAAGTAGTAAGTAAGTAAGTAAGTAAGTAGGTTAGTAAGTAAGTAAGTAAGTAAGTAAGAAGTAGGTTAGTAAGTAAGTAAGTAAGTAAGTAAGCTATAGTAAGTAATGTAAGTAAGTAAGTATAAGAGTAAGTAGGTAAGTAAGTAAGTAAGTAAGTAGGTAGTAAGTAATAAGTAAGTAAGTAAGTAAGTAAGTAAGTAAGTATAGTAAGTAAGTAAGTAAGTAAGTAGGTAAGTAAGTAAGTAAGTAAGTAGGTTAGTAAGTAAGTAAGTAAGTAAGTAGGTAGTAAGTAAGCAAGTAAGTAGTAGTTAGTAAGTAAGTAAGTAAGTAAGTAAGTAAGTAGGTAATAAGTAAGTAGGTTAGTAAGTAAGTAAGTAAGC
>JAPXFY010000012.1:80921682-80924182 GCA_030674185.1 Monoplex corrugatus | reverse complement strand
GAACATTCACACTGGGGATCCCTCACACAGACCCGGCACAGCTCGTTATGCTCAAGTGTTGCCTGGGATCTCGGCAGAAGAAAAGAAGAAAGAGGAAAAAGAAAAGAAAAAAAAAGAAAGAAAATGTAAAAGGAGGAGGAGGAGGAGAAAGAGAAGGAAAAAAGAATGGAGTAAGAGGAGAGAAAAAAGAAGAAGAGAAAGCGATCAGACAAAAAAGAAGAGAAAAGAAGATGAAAGAGAGGAAGAGGAGGACGGAGAAGAGGTAGGAGAAAGAAAAAAGAAGCTGAAGGTGAAGACGAAGTAGGAGAGCGAACAAGATGCAGAAGGAGAGAAAGAAGAAGGAAGCAGAAGACGGAAGAGGAGGAGGAATAAGAGGTAAACAAATGGAAAAAAGAAGAAATAAAGAAAGAATACATGGTGTTGAAGAAGTAGGAAAAGAAGTAGAACAAGAAGAAGAAGAAGAAAAAGAAGAAGTAGTAGTAGTAGTAGTAGTAGTAGTAGTAGTAGTAGTAGTAGTAGTAGTAGTAGTAGTAGTAGAAGAAGAAGAAGAAGAAGAAGAAGAAGAAGAAGAAGAAGAAGAAGAAGAAGAAGAAGAAGAGGAAGAAGAAGCAGAAGAAACAAGAAGAAGAGGAAGAAGAAGAAGAAGAGAGAAGAAGAAGAAGAAGAAGAAGAAGAAGAAGAAGAAGAAGAAGAAGAAGAAGAAGAAGAAGAGGAAGAAGAAAAAGAAGAAGAAAAAGAAGAAGAAGAAGAAGGAGGAGGAGGAGAAAGAAAGTAAGAAAGACAGAAAAAAAGTACATAAAGAAAGACACTAGATAAGAGGAACAAAGAAAAGAAAAAGAAGACAGAAAAAAAAAACTAAAAAGAAAACGGTGACCCCTCCCCTCTCCCTCCCCCCCCTCCCCAAAGAAAGAAGGCTGAAGAGGGCGAGGACGAGAACGATGACGAGGTCGAGGATGAGAAGAAGAAGCAGAAGAAAGAAGAACAAGAATTGTGAAGTATACTTAGCAGTGAGAACGCAGACAACTGCTGCGCAGTCCATACTTGTAACATAATCGTTAGGCGGGCTGGAAATAGCCATGTTAATCATGATGTTTCTCTTCTCTTGTTCCCTTGTGTCTAAAGAGGTGGTTCATGACGGCGATCTTTGGCATCTGTTGTGTGAGTGAGGAGACAGAGAAACAGAGAGACCGAGAGAGAGAGAGAGAGAAGAGAGAGAGAGAGAGAGAGAGAGAGAGAGAGAGAGACAGAAGAGAGAGATGAGAGAGAGAGAAAAAAGGGAGAGAGAGAGAAGAAGAGAGAGAAGAGAGAGAAAAGAGAGAGAGGAGAGATGAGAGAGAGAGGAGACTGAGAGGAGAGAGAGAAAGAGAGAGAGAGATAGAAAGAGAGAGAGAGAATAAGAGAGAGAGAGAAGGAAAGTGAATAAAGAATGAGAAACAGAGAGGAACAAATGTGTGTGTGTGGTGTGTGTGGTGGGTGAAGAGAGAGGAGTGAGAGAGAGAGAGAGAAGAGAAGGAGCAGAGAAAAGAGAAGATGGAGAAGAGGAGAGAGAGAGAGAGAAGAGAGAGAGAGTGAGAGAGAGAGAGAAGGAAAGTAAAATAAAGGAAGAGAAATAGAGAGGAACAAAATGTGTGTGCGTGTATGTGTGTGTGGTGTGTGTGTGTGTAGTGTGAGAGAGGAAGAGAGAGAGGGGAGAGAGAGAGAGAGAAGGAAAGTGAAATAAAGGAAGAGAAACAGAGGGAGCACTATGTGTGTGTGTATGTGTGTGTGGTGTGTGTGTGTTGTTGTGTGGTGTGTGGTGTGAGAGAGAGAGAGAGGAGAGAGAGAGAGAGAGAGAGAGAGAGAGAGAGAGAGAGAGAGAGAAAAAAGGGATTGAATGATTGATCGATCTTTTTTTTCCAACGATAAGAACAATGACTCAATACAACTGTGATCGATTTTCCATGTCTGCCATTGCTGAGAAAAAGAGAAATAAAGATCCACAGAGAGAGATAGCGAGCGAGTGAGCGACAGAGGAGAGAGAGGAAGAGAGAGAGAAGAGGAGAGAGAGAGAGAAAGAAAAAAGAAAAAGAGAGAAAAAGAAGAGAAAGAGAAAGAGAGAGAGGGAGAGAGAGAAGAGAGAGGGGAGAGAGAGAGAGAGGAGAAGAGAGAAAGAGAGAGAAGAGAGAGAAAGAAGAGAAGAGAGAGAGAAGAAGAAGAGAGAGAGAGACAGAGCAGAAGAGCGAAGAGAGAAGAGAGAGGACGAAGAGAAGAGAACGAGAGAGAGAGAGAGAGAGAGAGAGAGAGGAGAGAGCGAGAGGAAACAAGAGAGAGAGAGAAAGTTTAGACTTTAGATCAATTTTTTGTAAGACCATAGTCCTTTATGACGGGGTGTGAAATGCAAAAAACACAACTTTTGTCATTTTCCAAGTCTCGTGAGAGAGACAGAGAGGAGAGAGAGAGAGAGAGAGAGGAGAGAGAGAGAGAAGAGAGAGAGAGAGAGAGAGAGAGAGAAGAGAGAGAC
>JAPXFY010000012.1:80914182-80916682 GCA_030674185.1 Monoplex corrugatus | reverse complement strand
AGACTGGTGAGAGACTCAAAGGGTTAATGTTTTTGCAGGTGGTGAATAGGGCGCGGGAGTCAAAAGTTCAGGGTTATACTGAATAACATCCCGGATTTCGCCACGATGTTTTGTTGTAATTTTTGTTTCTTTCTTTCTTTGTTTTTGTTTTTATTTCTTCGTTTTTTTTTAACAGTTTGGTTTGTTTGCTTACTAGCCGCCTCATAAAACATAACTTCAAGAACGGTTATCGTTACATCTTATAGGGGGGATTACTCCCATTGGTCGTTTAACGTAGTTCTAAAAAAATTGAATTTCTTGTTTGTTTATTAGTTTGTTTATTACAGCGCTCATAAAACTCATCCTCAGTAATACATTATGGCACACTGAAAACCCTAGGCTTCAGTGGGTGCAAGTGTGTGTACGTGCGTGCGTGCGTGCGTGCATGTGCACAGAAATATTGTACACACGTGTGTATGTGTAAAGGTGTATGTGTGTGTGAGTACGTTTTGTGTGTGCCTGTCTGTTTATGCCTTCGTGTGTGCGTGCGCCGGCGTGTTTAAGCTTATGTGAGTGGACTGCGTGCTTATTATGCCTTCCAACGTGCATGTGTATGTGTATGTGTATGTGTATGTGTATGTGTTGTGTTGTGATGTGTGTGGTTTGTGTATGTTGTGTGTGTGTGTGTTGTGCGTGTGTGTGTATGTGTGTGTGTTGAGTTTGTGTGTGTGTCTTGGGTTGTGTGTGTGTGTGTGTGTGTGTGTTGTGTGTGTCTTGAGTGTGTGTGTGTTGAGTGTGTGTGTGTGTGTGTGCGTGCGTGTGAAGCTTATGTGCGTGGACGCGCCAGGCACGTTGTTCGATATATATAATATTTTTTTTTTTTTCTGTGTGTAATATTGAATCGGTACCAGTCGATGGTTCGATGCGAAACAGATGGGTTAGTCAATAGTACACACGAAACAGATGTGCTTTGCGTATCCATCCTTCCCCACCCCCACCCCACCCCACCCCTGTCTTCTTCCTCTCCCATCACCCTCTACCCCTCACCCCACCCCCCACCCCACCCCACCCCACCAAAGTCAGTCACGCGGCAAGCCTCCAGCTGATTTCATACAGCTGTTTGTGGCTCATTGATTTCTCTTGCCTCTGTTGCTCATCTCATGCTTCACAACCCTCCGCTGCTCACAGGCCTCAGCCCTTTTGATGCATGGCCGTTTTTGTTGTTGTTGTTGTTTTGAAAACATTGATAAAAAATTTAACTTATAGTGCTTGTAAGCAGCTACTATCATTAGTTGCTTGGATAAAAACTTCGTTTTCTGTATGTACGCGTGTACGCATTGATAGTACACATGCACTCACATATTTTCATGTCAATGAACGCAGGCAGAAAACATAGCAAAACATAACCACAAGCGCACAACAACAGAGAGACATCTTTCTTTGGATTCAGACTTCAGACTATATTTTTACGTACGGCCACAAGTCTCCATTGAAAGGACGCTTGAAATCATTTGCACACAGATAAAACAATACATAAAATCACACCATTATCAAGAGAGAGAGAGAGAGGGGGGGGGAGACAGGAGAGAGAGAGAGAGAGAGAGGGAGAGAGAGAGAGAGAGACAGGGAGAGAGCGGAGAGATAGACACATGAAATTTTCAGAATGAGCAGCAGAAACATAGAAATTAGAGCAAGAGAGACGCAGACAGAAGAGAGAATCGGATCAGACAGACATATAGAGGACAGAAGCTAGAAAGACGCTGAAAATGACACAGAAAGAGAAGCATAAAACACACAATAAGAGAGAGAGAGAAGAGAGTAGAGCGAGAGACAGAGAGAGAGAAGAGAGAGAGAGGAGACAGAGAGTAGAGAGAGAGAGACAGAGGAGAGAGATGAGAGAGAGAGAGAGAGAGAGAGACAGAGAGACAGAGACAGAGAGAAGAGAGAGAGCAGCAGAGACAGAAGACAGAGAAGAAGTAAGACAGAGAAGAGAGTAGAGAGAGAGGAGAAGAGAAGAGAGAGACAGAGACAAAGAGACAGAGAGAAGAGAGACAGAGACAGAGACAGAGACAGAGAGACAGAGACAGAGAGACAGAGAGCAGAGACAGAGAGGTAGAGAGAGAGAGAGAGTCAGAGAGAGAGAGAGAGGGGACAGAGACAGACAGCAGAGACGAGAGACAGAGAGACAGAGAGAGAAACGACAACGCTAGCCGATCGTTCATATGAGTTAGGGTTAGTACTGTAAAAGTATTACAATATGAGTTTTTGGAGTGCCGTTGATATGCAATATTACTCGTATATGCGATGGTGTCTTTTTCAGAGTGGCCAGCCCCTATTTAAGGCGAGGTCTGGAGGCACACAACAATACAATACTGTCAGTTAATGTAAACAGGGGAACTAGTTGCTCGTCTAGTATTCATCATCATCATGTGCCCTGCCGCAAGGCGTTTGGCGATCATTGGCCTCCACATGAATCTATCTTTTGTCGCTGCAAGTCCATCTTCCACTACTTAGTTAATGT
>JAPXFY010000012.1:80896682-80901682 GCA_030674185.1 Monoplex corrugatus | reverse complement strand
AAAATAATTGTCGGATTTTTCGTCTCTAACCGGCTTCTACCCAGAGTTGGGCGTGCTATGGGCTCATTGGGAAGACTGGGACCACACAGTCGAGTCTCATCACTTCACGGATGCATCACTGAGTAGTAAGCGTAGAGTACAGCCCTGTCACGCAGTGTCAATCCTGAATGGAACTCCATAGCATCATGATTATCATCCCCATCGTCATCATCATCATCGCATTGTAAAAACTGTTCCAGCTTCTGCGGCATTAAGGTGGCGTAGAAAATGGGACTAAAAAATAAAACAAACAAATAAACAATCAAAACAACAACAACCAAATAACCAACCAACCAACCACAACCAACCAACCACCAACCAACCAACCAACACCAACCAACCAAACAACACACACACAAAAAAACACGATCACCATCATCTTAATGATAATAATAATGGCAGGGTCAGGGATTTTTTCTTGTTTTTTCGTTTTTTTTAACATTCTTCGTGGATAGCGTGGCTCCGTAGCTATTACAATATTGGACTCGAAATTTTTTTTTCTTTCTTTTTTTTCTAGCAATCCAAAACAAGTGCGACCTCACGCGTTCAAGCAAAACAGGAACCAGAAAAACACGAAAATAGAATCAGAACACGTATTTAATACAACCAGACAAGACAGGCGCAAATTTTCTGCCAACTGGCCTTTGTTAAGCGTAAACATAAGATGACAAACGAGCAAACAACAAACACAAACATTATGAGAAAAAGACTGAAACTTCCCTCCTGCTTCGTTCAGTGGGAGAAAAGTCCTTTGTCCGTTTGTGACGGAAAGAGAGAGAGGAGAGAGAGAGAGAGAGACAGAGACAGAGACAGAGAAGAGACAGAGAGAGAGAGACAGACAGACAGACAGAGATAGAAGAAGAGAGACAGAGAGACAGAAGAGGGAGAGAGAGAGAGAAGAGAGAGAGAGAGACGAGAAAGAGAGAGCGAGAAAGAGAGAGAGAGAGAAGAGAGAGACAGACAGACAGACAGAGAGACAGACAGAGGAGAGAGAGGCAGAGAGAGAGAGAGAGAGCGAGAAGAGAGAGAGAAAGAGAGCGAGAGAGAGACGGAGAGAGAGAGGAGACAGAGACAGAGAGAGACAGACAGAGACACAGAGAGACAGAGAGACAGAGAGACAGAAAGGCACAGAAAGACAGAGAGGGAGAGAGAGAGGGAGAGAGAGAGAGACAGAGACAGAGAAACAGAGACAGACAGAGACAGAAAATGACAGAGACAGAGACAGAGAGAACGGAGTGGCCCAAAAGCAGACTGGTCCAAAGTTTTCAACCATTTTTCTTGCGTTTCGTGTTATTGCCGGTGTTGACCAAACTGGTCCCCAAACCTGTCAAAATAACCCCATGTGTTCCACTCGTTTTCTCCTCTACACACCCTCCGTCTTTCCTCCTTTGTTTGTCTCCTTTGTTTTGCAGGGTAGCATTTCTGCCGACAACTCTTTGGAGCCGGCAGGAGAAACAAAACCCAGCAAAGGTTTGCCACTGTTGTCCCTGACCTGCCCGTATCAGATGGAAACAAATGTCTTTTGTCTGTCTGTCTGTCTGTTGTCTGCCTGTCTGTCTGACTGCCTTCTGCCTGCCTGCCTGCCTGCCTGTCTGCCTGTCTGTCTGCCTTCTGTCTGCCTGCCTGCCTGTTTCTGTATGCCTGCCCTGCCTGTCTCCTGTCTGTATGCCTGCCTGCCTGCCTGTCCCGTCTGTCTGCCTGCCTGCCTGCCTGCCTGTCTGTATGCCTGCCTGCCTGTCTGTATGCCTGTCTGTCTGCATGCTGCCTGCCTGTCTGTCTGTCTGCCTGTCTGTCCTATCTGTCTTCTGTCTGTCTGTCTGTCCTGTCTGTCTGTCTGTATGTTGTCTTGACTGAAACAGTAAGGCGTGTTCAGTCTTTTGTAAAGGACCATGACCATTTCGAGTCTTTGATTCTCGAGTCTGTCAGTCTTTCTATCCATGTTTGTTTGTTTGTTTGTTTTTTCTTGTTTGTTTGTTTCTTTCTATCTATCTTCCTTTCTTTTGTTTATTTCTTCTTTTCTCTTGGCCTAAACATATTGAAACGATAAAACACAGAGAACAGACAGGAAACAATCTTAGATAAGACAAGAAGAAAATCTCGTATGAAATGACATCTTTGATAATATTTGCAACTCTGAATGAAGGGGAAAAAACGCCCCCCCCCCCCCCCACAACAAAAACAACAAACAACAACAGCAACATCAAACAACAACAACAACAACAACAACAACAAACAACAACAACAATAACAACAACCACAAAACAACAACAAAACAGGATAGTCGAACCGTAGTGTCGATCTTCCTGTTTGCGCTGTCACGTTTTGAATTAACACGTAGTTTTTCTGTACTGTAAGTCACGAACAGAAGGAGGTGAACTGAAGCCCTGAATGAGACACCGTGGGTACCATACAGAGGATGGTCCTTAACAGAACGGGGTGAAAGATCTTCATTGTGGCCGATAAGCGAAAGGGCATAATGTACAATGTGCACGTAAGTAGGTACATCATTTCACTTAGCACTGGGGAGGTGGGTCACCTCAACAACTAGGCTATACATTCCGCGCTTTACCTGTTTGTCAAACAACTAGGCTATACCGTATTTTACCTGTTTGTCAAACAACTAGGCTATACATTCCGTACTTTACCTGTTTGTCAAAATACTAGGCTATACATTCTGTATTTCACTTGTATGTCAAAATACTAGGCTATACATTCTGCATTTCACTTGTATGTCAAATATACTAGTGCTATACATTCCGTATTTTACTTTTTGTCAAACAACTAGGCTATATATTCCGTTTTTACTTTTTGTCAAAATACTAGGCTATATATTCCGTACTTTACTTGTTTGTCAAAATACTAGGCTACACCGTACTTTACCTGTTTGTCAAACTAACTAGGCTTACATTTCATACCTCACCTGTTTGTTAAACAACTAGGCTATACATTTGCACTTTACTGTTTATCAAACAATTAGGTTATACATTTCATGCTTTACCTGTTTGTCAAACAACTAGGTATACATTTCATGCTTTACCTCTTTGTCAAACAACTAGGCTATACATTTCATGCTTTACCTGTTTGTCAAAAAACTAGGCTATATCGATATTTACCTGTTTGTCAAACAACTAGGCTATACTGTACTTTACCTGTTTGTCAAACAACTAGGCTATACATTTCATACTTTACCTGTTTGTCAAACAACTAGGCTATACATTTTGTACTTTACCTGTTTGTCAAACAACTAGGCTATATCGTACTTTACCTGTTTGTCGAAAACTAGGCTATACAGTATTTTACCTGTTTGTCAAACAACTAGGCTATAACTCGTACTTTACCTGTTTGTCAAACAACTAGGCTATATCGTATTTTACTGTTTGTCAAACAACTAGGCTATACAGTATTTTACTGTTTGTCAAACAACTAGGCTATACGTACTTTACCTGTTTGTCAAACAACTAGGCTATACAGTATTTTACTGTTTGTCAAACAACTAGGCTATACAGTATTTTACCTGTTTGTCAAACAACTAGGCTATACAGTATTTTACCTGTTTGTCAAACAACTAGGCTATACAGTATTTTACCTGTTTGTCAAACAACTAGGCTATACATTTCATACTAAATAACGGTATAGTAGGGGATGGCGACATAACAGTACGCTCCCGAATCAGAAAACATCAACTTGAGCAGTGATGCTGCGCGTAGCCTTGGAATTACTACTGTAGGTAGACTTGTGCCAGTCTCCCGCGCTTTCTTCATTTCTCTCCGTTTCGGCACCTGGAACTTTGGCCGGCCAATTACCTGGTTACTGGGAAACACATGTCTCAACCGGTAAAGCAAGATCTGATCCAGTTCTGGCACAGCCGGTGTTACGCTCTCCAGAAGACCTCATGTTAAATCTGCCCCAGGCTTTTCTTTCTGTGTGTGTGTGTGTCTGTGTGTTATTTGGGTGTTTTGTTTGTTAGATTTAGTGTGTGTGTGTGTGTGTGGTGTTGTGTGTGTGTGTGTGTGTGGTGTGTGTGTGTGTGTGTGTGTGTGTGTTCCTGTGAGTGTGCATGTGTGTGTACGTGCGTGCGTGTGTGTATGTGTGTGGTTTTTGTGTGTCTTATTTGTTTTTTTTAAAAATTTTGTATGTGTATGCGTGTGTGTGTATGAGCGTTGTGTGTGTTCCTGTGAGTGTGCCTGTGTTTGTACGTGCGTGCGTGCGTGCGTGCGTGCGTGCGTGCGTGTGTGTGTCGTTGTGTGTGTTTTCGCGTTTGGTTGTTTGTTTGTTTGTTTTATTGTGTGTGTAATCGTCTTATCCTTTTCTTTCTTTCTGATACAGTGACAGAAATTAAAAAAAAATCTCAAACGCTGGATCGAAACCAGCATCTCTCGTTTTTCACGCCGGCATTCTGACCGCCACACGCTACGGCCGTTTGAGTGTGTGCTACACATACATTTGCTCACTTCTGGATCAGGACCCAGTCCATCCACATGCAAAAATATCCGAAGAGGATTAAACAAAATATCCATTCATCCATTCACCTATCAATGCATTAAGATAAAGAATAGAAACATAAATCAATGTATCAAGAACAAACAGACGAGCAAACAAACAAACAAACAAACAAACAAACAAATGCCACAATCCATCCATCCATCCATCCATCCATTCATCAGCGCTTCCCCCCCCCCCCACCTCGTGGGATGCCAGGGGCTCTTTCAGTATAAAGAATATCTTCACTTTCTGAAATTTTGTGCTAGAAATTTTCTTTTATCTATCACTTTCTTTGTTTCTGCCTTGCTACTTTGCTTTGTGTCATTTCTTCCTATCATTTTCTGCTTGCTGGTCCATTCACCTGTATGTGTTCGATAAAGTCTTATGTACATTCTCTTAGGATTGATAATTGGGTACATGCATTAAGTGCAGTTTTGGCTCCAGTGGAAGTGAAATATGCGTAAGCAATTTTAGGTAAT
>JAPXFY010000012.1:80884182-80886682 GCA_030674185.1 Monoplex corrugatus | reverse complement strand
CAGAAAATAAAGCATCATCTTCGTTATCAACCTCTCTTTCTCTCCTCACCCACTGTCGATGCATTTCTTTCCTTTTTTTATTGTTCTTTTTTTGTTCTTTTTTTCTCGTTCTCTCCAATCGTGTCAGTCAGCATGCAAACAAGAAAACGATACAAAGCGAAGAGTCGTTAACGCCGCCCTAACAAGGGCGTACCTCAAGGGACCGTCTCCACACCACGCTCATTGATCCCCCACCGCAGTCATACATCCCTTCCAACAACAGCCGCTAACGTTCACAGACATGCTCACTGTCCACCCTCTAACCTTGTTGGACTTTGACGAACCCAGTTCACGTTTCCACCTCTCTTATCCTTCCACTTCCCTCACCCTTTCCACCAGCTTCGTGCAGGAAGTGATGTAAGCTGGCAAGGGAGTGAAAGGGTTAGCAGGAAGGTGGTGGTGAGGGTGAAGTAGCGAGAGGGTTAAACTGTCCTGACAATTACCGCCCTTGGGTTGGGTTGTCGTTCCTTTGTGGCCATTGTTGTAATTGCGGGACGTGTCGAGTTTCCAGGAAGCGAGGCTCGTTGAGGGCAGACAGTGATCGGGAAACGGTCGTGCCGATTAAAAAGGAAGCGGGATTTGTTCTGCAGAAGAACCACTGAGAGAAACAGGAACGAATTCTCAAAGGAGGCAAGTGTTAAAAACGAAGTGACAGAACAGGATATCAGTGTCATAGAATTTTAACATTGCATTGAGCTTACGGTATTCTGATGTTGACGTTTCAGTTTGGGTTTCTCAAGACGTTAGATCTCTGTCTCACGTTAACTAGAAGAAGGAGATAACATGAGAACAGATGATCGGATTTCTCACATCGATTTAGAGTTCGTCACTGTTATTTACTGTTATTTTTGTTTACAATCCAGTCCACTGCGTAGAGCCATGTCAAGGCTACACCTGTTTCAAAACATACACAATACTTCAACAGGAAAAAAAAAAGGAAAATAAAATTAAGTACATAATTATATCAATGCATTCGCGCACATAATCTAAGGAGATATCCATGGCGTTGACCACTCCGTCCAATTTATCACACAGGGGATTTAAAAATCATACCTGACTACAAATTTAAAAGATATATGAAAATGGGCCAAAATTATTTAAAATTGCTTCCGCATATCTCATTTCCCTAGAGCCAAAAATGCCCTTAATACATGTACCCAATAAGTTTCTATAGAGAAAGTACGTAAGACTTTATCAAACACATACAGGTGAATGGACCAGCAAGGCAGAAAAAGATAGGAAGAAATGACAGAAAGCAAGGAACAAGGCTGAAACAAATAGCGTGACAGAAAAGAGGAAATTTCTAGCACAGAATTTCCAGAAGGTGGGGATATACTGTTTCTACTGAAAGAGTCCCCAGCATCCCAGGGGGGTGGAATTCGTCAGAACAGGACCTGTTATGGCATTTTGTATTGTCATCAGTGTAACGATGGCTAAGTTGTTGATCCACTTTTAATTATCGATGAATATAGTTTTGATAAATGAAGAATTCAACTTTGATCATTGATGTCCTACATCTACTGAGAAGCGCCCAACCCACTTCATGTACCAGTACATATGGAAGCCATAATATCATTTCACTCACTGAACGATCGAAAATGTGTTTAGTGTTGTGAATTTGTTTTTAAAAAAATTATTTTAGTGGTTTGTGGCGCGAATAGGTACAAATGAATATTATTTTTTCGGATGTTTTAATCTACTTTCAGTCTTCAGTATTAGTAAGAAAGTTGGGAAGAGCCGGACAGCAGAAGGTCCTCAGAGAAGAAACCCCCGTCAAGCAAGTGTTTCGATCCTGAACGTCTAACACTCCTACATCACCTAACAAACCCATTTTAAGATGTGAAAATGAAAGCAGGCCATTGCCTACTCTATAAAACAACCCCTTCTCTGTACAAGCGCTTCCACCCTCTTTCATGCATCGAAGCATTCGCCCAGCAGTTGGAAGTTTGTTCAAAATGGATTCTAAGCATTCGGGCAATTCTATACGCGCTCCACCCAATTCAACCAGCAATTGTTTGGCAGACTCCTTGAGGCTCTGCAAAACCCAATGCGCTGGCAAGGTCTTGGAAATGGGAAAAGACAGGGCCTATGAAACAGTAAGCTGACACCACCAGAATGATGGAAACATGATGGGCAGCGAACAGGCCTTTTGTATGTTGTGGGCTGGGATTGAACTCGAGACAACAGATCTTGAGTCCACAACTCTATCAACAGAACCAATTACGCAGCTGCTGTGTTTTCGTTTTATATTTTGTTTTAACCCTTTGACTCCTGCATTCTGTCCATCAGCATCCTGCATTGTCAAACATGCAAGCAAAGCAAAAACTTAACCCTTTGACTTCCTCATCCTATCCACCAGCTTCATGCAGGTAGGAAGCTGGTGGATAGGGTGAGGGAGTCAAAGGGTAGGAAGCTGGGGATAGGGTGAGGGAGTCAAAGAGTTAATTTTTTTGCAATTGGT
>JAPXFY010000012.1:80871682-80879182 GCA_030674185.1 Monoplex corrugatus | reverse complement strand
ATGCTAGAAAAGCGAAAACTTAACCCTTTGACTCCCACACCCTATCCACCAGCTTCCTGCAGGAAGCTGGTGGATAGGGTGAGGGAGTCAAAGGGTAAGTGTTTGCAGTTGGTGGATAGGGTGCGGGAGTCAAAGGGTTGTCTTTGCAGTTGGTGGATAGGGTGCGGGAATGAAAGGGTTAAATAAGAAGACTGAATTGAAAAAGCTACACGACCAGCCTCGTATTTGATGTGTCTGTCTTCCCCCCTCCCCTCCGTATGTTTGACTCCATCACCTTATCCACCAGCTTCCTGCAGGTGAGGAAGTCAAAGGGTTAAGTTTTTGCAATTGGTGGATAGGAGTCAAAGAGTTAAATAAGGTGACTGAATTGAAAAAAGGCAACATGACCAGCCTCGTATTTCATGTATCTGTCTGTCTGTCTGTCTGTCTGTCTCTGTCTCTCTCTCTCTCTCTCTCTTTCTCTGTGCGTGTCTCTCTGTATGTCTCTGCCTCTGTCTCAGTCTCTCTCTGTTTGTCTGCCTGTCTGTCTGTCTGTCTCTCTTTCTCTCTGTTTCTCTCTGTCTCTATCTGTCTATCTCTCTTTCTGTCTCTCTTTCCATCTCTGTCTCTGTCTCTCTGTCTCCATCTCTGTCTCTATCTCTGTCTCTGTCTGTCTGTCTGTCTGTCTCTCTCTGTCTCTTCTCCTCCGTATATGTCTTGTTATCTCACAGTTTCAATAAGGTCAGCCTGCCTGCCAGGCGGTATGCACGTGCAAGGTGAGCGGGCAGATACCATCTGACAAGGTGATTAGCAGTGCCGGACCAGTCCCAACAAGGCTTTTGCTTGATGGTTATCAGACAGGTGCCTGGCGGCCACCAGCTTTGTGGTATTGGTATTACTGTGTGCCTGACATCCAGCCCTGCAATAACTGTGTGACCCCCATACCAGCGTACCAGAGGACCCTTGGTTATTGCATGAATAAACTAGAGCCATGGAAACATTAGGGGAAATCTGTTGATGTTGTGATTGTCCTAAATCTAGCGAAATCTTCTGTTTCTCTTTGTCTCTCTGTCTGTCTGTCTGCCTGTCTCTCTTTCTGGCTCTCTTTCTCTCTCTCTCTCTCACTCTCTCTGTGTCTCTGTCTGTCTGTCTCCCTCTCACTCTTTGTCTTTTTGTCTCTGTCTCTGTGTGTGTCTTTCTGTCTGTCTGTCTACCTGTACGTCTGGTTTTTCTCTGCCTGTCTCTGTCTCTCTCTGTCTCTATCTCTTTCTCTCTGTCTCTATCTCTTTCTCTCTGTCTCTATCTCTCTGTCTCTGTCTGTCTGTCTGTCTCTCTCTCTCCCCCTCTCTCTCTGTCTTTCTGTCTCTGTCTGTCTGTCTGTCTACCTGTTTGTCTCTCTCTGCCTACCTGTCTCTGTGTCTCTGTGTCTCTATCTTTTTCTCCCTGTCTCTGTCTCTCTGCCTCTCTCTATCTGTCTGTCTGACTCTCTCTCTCTCTCTCAGTGTGTATGTGTATGTGTGTGTGTATATACGTGTGTGTGTGTGTTTTGTGTGTGTTGTGTGTGTGTGTGGTGTGTGTTGTTGTGTGTGTGTTGTGTGTGCGTGTGTGTGTGTGTGTTTGTAGGTCTACGCTTCACAATGGCCAGTTGGCCTATTGCTTCGTGAATTAAACAGGCGTTGTAATTCTGTTTCGTGTTTTTTCTGGGTTTCTAATTGCTTAAACACTGGCTAACCATCGTGTTGATTATTCAAAGAAACGAACGAACGAACGAACGAACGAACGAACGAACGAACGAACGAACGAACGAACGAACGAACGAACAAACGAATGAACGAACGAACAATGCTTGAACTTACATGTAAAAAACCCCACTTCTTCATTTGTGGTTTATTCTTTTTCCATGAATTCAGTTACAATCTACACAACTAACATTTTTGTACTCCACGTTGCGTTCAATTCGCACATACTCATAAACAGAACAGACAGACAGACAGACGTCTATACAGACTAACAAACACGCAGATAGACAGTAGAGAGAGAGAGAAAGAGAGAGAAAGAGAAAGAGAGAGAGAGAGAGAGAGAGAGAGAGAGAGAGAGAGAGAGAGCAGACAGACAGACAGTTTCATTTTGACCGGAGAGACGTGTGTGTGTGTGTGTTGTGTGTGTGTGCGCGCGCGCGCACGCGTGCGTGTGTGTGTATGTGTGTGTATGCACGTGTGTGTGTTTGTGTGCATGTCTGTGTGTGTGTGTGTATATGTGTGTGTGTATTTGAGTATAAACGCACGCACACACTCACATATGCACGCAGGCGTGCATACATTAACACACAAGTAATAATTAATCTGAATTGTCCAACATTCCGGTTTGATTGTCATGATAAACAAATGAAACCTGGAGACCATGTACACACACACACACACACACACACACACACACACACACACACACACACACACACACACACACACACACACACACACACACTCACACACATACACACGCACACACACATACACATACACGCGCACAAAACTCCCACACATAAATGTCTTGTGTTCTGTTTTTCACATATACAAACAGCCACGCGCACACCACACACACCACACACACACACACACACACACACACACACACACACACACACACCACACACACACATACCACACACATAGATCTACACCACACACACACACAACATAGACAAACACACACAAACACAAACACACACACACCAAACACCACACACAAACACACCACATACCCACCCATCCACACCCACCCCACACATACCTCTCTCCCACCCCCACCCCACACACGCACAAGACTCCTCAAGCCCACATGGCGAAAGACCCAAAACTAACAAACAACCCATGGTACAAGACAAGAATGATGCTGGAGGGACGACGGAAGCAATGGAGGGCAGAAGGACTAGAAGTCATGTTCAACGTCTGATTCCTGTCCCTTCATCCGATTACCGCGTCATGGCCCGTGTGGGACCAGCACTGTCACAATCATGAAAACTGATAGGCCTAGGCCAGTGAGCCAGCCAGCCGGCATGCGAGCGAGCAGGAGATTGAGAAAGAGGGAAGAAATGGGGAGGAGAGTGAGGGAGGGAGGGAGAGAAAGAGAGAGACAGAGAGAGAGAGAGAGACAGAGAGACAGAGAGAGAAAAAGAGAGAGACAGAGAGAGAGAGAGCTGGATTTGTTGAAGGAGAGAAGAAAGGGGAGAGAGAGAGAGAGAGAGAGAGAGAGAGAGACAGACAGACAGACAGAGAGAGAAAGAGAGAAAGAGAGAGAGATAGACAGACAGAAAGACAGACAGACATAGACAGACTGTTAGAGAGAGAGAGAGAGAGAGAGAGAGAGAAGAGAGAGAGAGAGAGAGACAGAGACAAAGACAGAGAGAAACAGAAACAGAGAGGAGAAGGAGAAGAAGAAAAGAAGAAGAAAAAGAAGAAGAAGAAAGAGAGTTGGATGTGTTGAGGGAGAGAAGGAAGAAGACAGACAGAGAGAGAGAGAGAGAGAGAGAGAGAGATGTATATATATATATATATTGAATGACTGCATGATGCCACATGATCAGTATTGGGGGTGGAAATACATACTGGCAATTGACTAGATGAACATCAAACGATAGATGGTGTTTGATGAAACCCTCAAACGATATAGGCACACAGAGACACACCTACACACATACCCACAGACACCATCAGTCAATCCGAACCCCTGACCCACTTTCCTTTCATAAAGCAAGATTGAAAAAAGCAAGCAGCAATACCGGAACAGTGAACGTTTCCGGTCAGACATCGAGCCAGGACACAAGAGGCGTTGGGTTGATATCAAGACGGATATTGGTGACGCTTTGAGATTGTTGCACTGACCTCAGAGCTGAAAGAAAAAGGGGAAGGGGATGTGGGGAGAGGGGGTGGAAGAGGGTTGGGGTGGAAGAGTGTGGGGGAAAGAAGACAGGGGGTGGAAGAGTGTGGGGGAAAGAAGACAAGGGGTGGAAGTGGGTGGGGAAGGAAGAAGAGAGGGGGTGGAAGAGGGTGGAGGGTGGAAGAGGGTTGGGGTGGAAGAGTGTGGGGGAAAGAAGACAGGGGGTGGAAGAGTGTGGGGGAAAGAAGACAAGGGGTGGAAGTGGGTGGGGAAGGAAGAAGAGAGGGGGTGGAAGAGGGTGGGGGAAGAAGAGAGGGGGTGGAAGAGGTGGGGGAGGGAGAAGAGAGGGGGTGGAAGAGGGTTGGGGGAAGAAAAGAGGGGTGGAAGAGGTGGGGGAGGGAGAAGAGAGGGGGTGGAAGAGGTTGGGGGAAGAAAAGAGGGGGTGGAAGAGGGTGGAGGGTGGAAGAGGGTGGGGTGGAGAAGAGAGGGGGTGGAAGAGGGTGGAGGGTGGAAGAGGGTAGGGGAAGAAGAGAGGGGGTGGAAGAGGGTGGGGGAGGAAGAAGAGAGAGGTGGAAGAGGGTGGGGAGGGAGAAGAGAGGGGGTAGAAGAGAGGGGTGGAAGAGGGTGGGGGGAAGAGGGTGGGGGTGGAAGAGGGTGGGGAGGAAGAAGAGAGGGGTGGAAGAGGGTGGAGGGGAGAAGAGAGGGGGCGTGGAAGAGGGAAGCCCAAAGATAGAGAGAAATGTTGCAACTAACTATCAATGTCATGACGACAGTTACTGTTACTTTTGTTTAACCCTTTGACTCCCGCACCCTATCCATCAACTACAAAAACTTATCCCTTTGACTCCCTCGCCCTATCCACCAGCTTCCTGTAGGATTAAGTTTTTGCTTTGCTAGCATGGTTGAAATGCAGAATGTCGGTGGACAGGGTGCAGGAGTCAAAAGGTTAAAGCCCAGCCGACTGCGTAGAGCCATATTAGGGCTATAACCGTTACACAACAGTTCAATACGAAGGAAAAAAGGAAAGAAAATTAAGTACACATATCAATACATTCGCGCACACAATCTAAAGAGATGTCCCAGGCGTTGACCACTCCATCCGGTTTATCACATAGGGGATTTTAAAAAAATACCTGAATACAAATCCTAACATAACCAAGGACACCAAAACATATAAAAACGGGCCCAAATTACCTAAACTTGCTTCCGCATATCTCATTTCCCTGGAGCCAAAAAAATGCACTTTATACATGCACCGAGTTATCAATCCCAAGAAAAAGTACGTAAGACTTAATCGAACACATACAGGTGAATGGACCAGCAAGGCAGAAAATGATAGGGAAAAAGACAGAAAGCAAAGGAGGAAAAAAGAAACAAAGAGAGTGACAGGAAAGAGCCTTTTTTGTAACTGAGAGCCAGGTTCAACCAGGTAGCCATTATAGGAAAGAGGAAATTTCTGGCACAGAATATCAAGAAGTTGGGGGACACTATTTATACAGAAAGAGCCCCCAGCATCCCCATGGGGAAAGAGTTGGTAGTGGTCATGGCGACTAAGGCCAGGCCATTGTTAAGACGATAACGTCTGATGTTGTGGTCATCTCGGGAAAACAATGGTGACAGAGACAGGGGAAGATAAACTATATGAGGCTGTTGATGTCCTGTCTCAAAATATGAGTCAAACTGTATATTTGTTTTACTATCCTACCACCACTACCTCCCATCCCTCTCCCCCTCCCGTGAAAAAAATAGGTCTGTTGGTTTAACGCTCCCTCTTAATTTCGTATGAACACTGCCCCTCCCATTTGGAAACACTAACAAGTTTGGCGTAATTTGTAAATGAGGAGTGGGGAAACCTGTAGCCTACATATGCGTGAGCGCTGAGAGAGAGAAAGAGAGAGAGAGACAGAAAGAGAGAGAAAGAGAGAGAGAGAGAGAGAGAGAGCAAGAGAGAGAGAGTGTGTGTGAGAGAGAGAGGGGAGCAAGAGACAGAGAGGGGGGAGAGAGAGGGAGCAAGACATAGAGAGAGAGGGGAGAGAGAGAGGGAGCAAGAGAGAGAGAGAGGGAGAAGAGGGGGACAGAGAAAGACAGAGGGGGAGAGAGAGGGAGCGAGAGAGAGAAAGAGAGAGAGAGAGAGAGAGAGAGAGAGAGAAGAGAGAGAGAGAGAGATATGGAGAGAGAAATTAACGTTAATTACATGGAAGCTTGTACTTGTTTAAAGCATATTTTGATCAAAGGGGAAAAACATCATTTCATACAATTCAAAATGTGTAGGATTATAACAACTAAATAAGACATTTATGAAAGCCTCAACAAGTACGTAATTTGCAAAGACATAGACGTAAACAATATTACAGAGACGTACAGTGAGTGCTTTCAATAGACAACCAGAATGAGACATTTATGAAAGCCTCAACAAGTACGTTATTTATAATGACATAAACATAAACAATATTTTACATATGTGCACTGACGTGACTTCTTTCAATAGACAACCAGAATGCATAATTAACCCTTTCAGTGCCAGGGAAAATGTAAATATGTGCTTCCCCGTTGCCAGGGAATTTTTTAAGATTCGAGGACAATAATTAAGAGCTCTCTGTAGATGAGACGTTGAAAGTGAAATTACGGCCTGTATGCCTTTTACATGTTCCATTAATACCTTGCTGAATTTAGGAAGCCTCTTAGAGAACCAGAAACACACACACACACACACACACACACACACACACACCACACACACACACACACACACACAGACACAAACACACACACACACACACACACACACACACACACACACACACAACACATACACACACACACACATACACACACATAAGATGTGCGCATACTCATCATTATGTGCCCTGCCACATGACACTGGCGATCATGGCCCTCCATACGAATCTATCCCTTGTCATTGCTAATACATCTCCCACCCTCTCTGTCCTCAGCCACTCTGCAACTCCTTCTAACATTTTTTCCTGGGTCTACCTGATGCCCTCTTTCCCTCCAGTTTTCTTGTTGTGAGTAGTTCCTATAATTTCTCTTGTCTTATAAAATGTCCGATAAATGTTGCTTGTCTTTTCCTAATCTTTTTCATTAATGTTCTTCTCGTGTATATTTCCTTCAAGACTATCTCGTTTGTTGTCTTTGCTGTCCATAGAATTCTCAAAATTTTTCTTAGAAACCACATTTCAGCAACCTCAATCTTGTTCTGACTTTGCGTGTTGACTGTCCACGCCTCACAACAGTATCGGATCTATATAACTAAATCGACAAAACAAGACAGGCGCAAATCTTCGACCGAAAACTTTCTTTTTCATATACGAAGCTCCTCATGATTGTAATTACAAGCACAAGATGCTTGAAGGGGGGGGGGGGGGGGGGGGAGTATCAAGGGACTGACATTTTATCATGCTTAGCATCCGAAAACGTTTTGAAAAAAAAACATAAATTGGAGCAGTGACCTAATTACACGGCCATTCCCATCGTGTTTTTTTTCTTTTTTCTTTTTTTTTTTTGGTAATACGCTGTGGTGAGAACATGATGGATCTGCCATCCCACTTCCTTTGAAAAAAGACTGGCTAATTACTCATCGAACCAACGACCTCCTACACCTGTTTTCCTCCCCCACCTTCACTC
>JAPXFY010000012.1:80856682-80866682 GCA_030674185.1 Monoplex corrugatus | reverse complement strand
ATTGGATCCCAGCCGACTGCACAGAACCATATCAGGGCTATAACCATTTCAAAACGTACACAACATCTCGTTAGCAAGGCAGAGAATGAGAGGAAGAAATGACAGAAAGCAAAGGAGGAAGTTAGAAACAAATAGAATGACAGAAAAGAGGACATTTGTACCACAGAATTTGCAGAAGGTGGAGATACTATTTATACTGAAAGAGCCCCCGGCATCCCCAAAGGGGTACCTTTCAAATCGCTTCGGTTTATTATGTAAATGTTGCTGTTGTCGTGCTGCTGCTGCTGCTTATGTTGATGAGGATGAGCATGAGCAGAAAGGTATGCATAACAATCATACAAGTACTGCTACAATAATGATAATCATTACAGTATTTGTACGGCGCCAGATCTGACAATTCAAATCAAAGCGCACTTAACCACCAGGCATACGCATACAATCGACAAAGACCAGCTTACAATATTTAATACACAGACTGAGGGAAAGAAGTAGTCGTAGAATTCATTGTTGAGGAAAAGAGGTGGGTTTGTAAATTGGATTTAAAAGCAGAGAGGGTGAGTGTTAAGCGAAGGCAAAGTGGAAGTCTATTCCAGGCTGACGGGCAATATAACATCGAAGACGAAAGCGACAGAAACAAATCGTCCACTTCCATTACCAAGACCACCATTGCCACCATCACTTCTATCACTACTGCTATTGATGTTACTGATGTTGCTGAGGTATTGCTGTTACTATTATCCCATCACCAACCTGGACATCATTTCTCTTCTTGTTCACCTACATTTGTTGTCTACTACTCGTACAAGTTCTTAGCACAAGACCCCCCAAAACAACAACAACAACAACAAACAAACAAACAAAAAACAAAATAAACCCAAATCAACCCAAACCAAACCAAACCAGTACATGTACTATCCCACCACTAACATGAACACTATTTCTTTTCCCGTTTACCTGCATTTGTTATCTACTACTCGTACAAGTTCTTAGCACAAAAATCCACCAGACCTAACCTAACCTAACCTAACCTAACCTAACCTAACCTAACCAAACCTAACCAACAACCTAACCAAACCAAACCAAACCTAAACCAACAACCTAACCAAACCTTACCTAACCTAACCTAACCAAACCTAACCTAACCAAACCAAACCTAACAACCAACCTAACCTAACCAAACCAAACCTAACCAAACCAAACCTAACCAAACCAAACCAAAACTAACCTAACCAAACCAAACCAAACCTAACCAAACCAAACCAAACCTAACCAAACCTAACCAAACCAAACCTAACCTAACCTAACCAAACCTAACCTAACCAAACCAAACCTAACCAAACCTAACCAAACCAACCAACCAAACCTAACCTAACCAAACCAAACCTAACCTAACCAAACCAAACCTAACCAAACCTAACCAAACCAAACCTAACCTAACCTAACCAAACCAAACCAAACCTAACCTAACCTACCCTAACCAAACCAAACCAAACCTAACCTAACCAAACCAAACCAAACTAAAAAACAAAACAAACATATACTCATGGTCAAGCTCTACCAACACCAACATCCTCAAATTCTCCCTTCCCCAAACCAAACCAAACCAAACCTAACCTAACCTAACCTAACCAAACCAAACCAAACCAAACCAAACTAAAAAACAAAACAAACATATATACATGGTCAAGCTCTACCAACACCAACATTCTCAAATTCTCCCTTCCCCTCTCTCCACCCACCCACCCACCCACCCACCCACACACACACACACGAGACACACACACACACGACACACATGAGACAACCTCCCTCTCCTCCATAATGCATGATGCACATCGTTCATCACCCTATCGACAATAATTACGTCACAGCCGCCATTAATCCACGTCACATCATCCCTGTCTCACCTTGTAGCCAATCAAGAGAGAGGAATAATTAACGAGGCCCGCTGGGTGTTCCCACAAATTGACACAGCCTCACGCGTGGCGGGAAAACTGCAAAATGGCCGCTCTGTTGGGTCGGTTGGATGGTTGGTTGGTTGGTTGGCTGGTTAGTGATTATGTTGGTTGGTTGGTTGGTTGATTATCAGATTACTGATTTCAGTACTCTATTGTGTGTGGTCAGTGGTGGCTGTGATGATGGTGTTTATTTATTTGCTTGTCTGGTTGGCTCACGTTTGTGTTGGGATTTGTTCAGCTATTTTGGTGGTAACCATTAAGTTGTCGAATGCGTAGAAATGATAAGAATATTACCAACAGCAGCATCGACAATTATGTTCCTCTTTCTCTTCCAATCCATCCTAACCCTTTCTCTAAAAATCCCAAATATCATCAACATCAAAATAAAAACAATAAAATCTAACTGTAGCCATCATCATATCACTATCATTATCATGAATATCGTCAGAAGGTTTTTGTTGTTGTTGTTGTTGTATTTCTTTTTTTTTTTTTTTTTTAGTATGATCTGAGAGGAGAATATGGCAATTCATAAATAACCAAGGTTACCGGCCAGAATGGTGTATAACAAAAGGAATAAAGAGGGGATATACACCTCTTCGGCAGGTAACCCAGGAACTATAAGACACAAATCAACAACGAAAACCATCATCATTATTATCATATCAGCAGCCGCAGCCGCAACAACAACAACAAAATAACAAAACCAACAGCAGCAACAAAAACAGCAGCAACAAGAAGAAGAAAATAATAATAACAACACAGCAGCAGCAGCAGCATCAGCAGCAGCACAACAACAACAACAACCTTCAAATAACAACAGTAACAAAACAACAACACCAACAACAGCAGCAGCAACAACAAGAACAAGAACAACAACAACAACCTTCAAATAACAACAGCAGCAACAACAACACCACCACCACCAACCTTCCCTCATAACCACTATCACCAACCACCACCACCATCAACCCTCCAAAAAAAACTTCCACGGCTAAAAACGAAAAGGTGAAAATCGATTCAATACGAAAATTATCCAACGAAAACAAGGCACTGGTGCGTGCAGTGCTCGTAATCAGCACAGCCGATGGTCATATAATCCCAGTTGAACCATTATCATAGCGACTCGCTCCTTTGATGCCGCTCATGAAATGTCTTCACCTTAATTCTTTGTAATCATGGCAACGACATTCGCTCATTTCGACCACCAGCCATGCAAGGGAAGACGAGATGACAATCTAATTGTAGACCTTGTCATCATCTTGGGCCCAGGTAGAAAAATGGATGGAGGTAGAAAGGGATGACCAGAGGAATCGAAGGAGGGAAGGATGGAGGAACAAACGATATGATTTGCAATTTGTCCCTTATTAGTTTTCTCCCTCCTTCCTTCCTTCCTTTCCCTTTGACCTCGCTCATCACGGCTTTGAAGTTGTCATGGAAAACGATTTTGGACATTTTTCTTCCTCTTCTTTTTTTTTTTTTTTTTTTTTTTTTTTTTCTTCCTCGTCCAATATTTTACGCACGGGTAGTCACTAGTGAGACTTGACAAAGAAGATTGCTGGAGTAATTATCATACTTGGCTTTTTCTCATCTCATCTCTCTGTCTCTGTGTCAGCCAGCCTGTCTGTCGATTTCTCTGTCTGTCTGTCTCTATCTGTCTGTCTCTGTCTCTCTGTCTCCCTCTCTCTCTCAAAGTGAACATTTTCCATGATGTAATTACATACATTGCAAAATGTGTATGAATCACAAAAAGCACTATTTCCCTCCCCACCCCATTGACTATTGTATTGTGGCCTAAGGCCGAAGTACATCAAAAAGTTGTGGGTTCTGTTCTCTCTCTCTCTGTCTTCTCTCTCTCTCTCTCTCTCACGCTCTGTGTCTTTGTCTCTCCGCATCTGTCTCTCTCTCTCACTTTCTGTCTCTCTGTCTGTCCGTATCTGTATGTCTCTCTCTCTCTCTTTCTTAGTCTTTCACTCTCTCTGTTTTTGTCTCTCCATTTGATCCACTCTTCCTCTCTCTATCTGTCATGCTTGTCACGCGGTCAAGCCCTGCATTTCTGTACATCTTCCGTCTGTCCATCTGTCCATTTGTCTGTCTGAACGTCTCTCAGAATTCAGACACAGACAAGGAGAACACGAAAAGCAGCATACACATACACGCACAGACAGACAGACAGACAGACAGACAGACACACACAGACAGACACACACACACACACACACACACACACACACACACACACACACACACACATACATACATACAAACACGAACGCGCGCGCGCCCACATCCGCACAGAAAGGTAAACACGTGCTGACTTACTCATACATTCACATGCACACATGAAAAATATACGTCAGTTTCTCTGTCTCTGTCTCTGTCTGTCTGTCTGTCTCTCTTTGTGTCTCTGTCTGTCTTTCTCTGTCTCTGTCTGTCTGTCTGTCTCTTTCTTTCTCTTTCACTGTCTCTGTCTATGTGTCTGTCTGTCTGTCTGTCTATCTCTGTCTGTCTTTCTGTCTCTTCCTTTTCTGTCTGTCTCTCTGTCTTTCTCTCTTTGTGTCTCCGTCTTTCTGTCTGTCTTTCTGTCTGTCTCTTTCTGTCTGTCTGTCTCTTTCTCTCTCTCTATCTCTGTCTCTGTCTATCTATCTGTCTGTCTGTCTGTTTGTTTGTCTCTCTGTCTCTCTGTCTGTCTGTCTCTCTTTGCCCTTCGTCCCATCTCTCTCTTTTTCCTTCCTTGTTTCTCTGGCACTTCTTAATCCTGCATTGATTTCAACGCGATGCCACCGCCTTTTCTGGTTCACCGGATTCAGTGTTAATGCGATTGAGAAGAAAAGCTTGGCGTTATTATATCAAAATATCCGTTCTTCCAAAGAACAAACAGTGCATGACAAGTAGAGAGAAAAATATTAGTAGAAGAAGTGAGAGTCTATTATAGAAGAGATAGAGTCAAAGAAAGACATAAAGAAAGAAAAAGAAAGAAGAGACGACAGGGAGGTAGAAGGGAGAGAGAGACAGAGAGAAGAGAGAAAGAGAGAGACGGAGAAGAGATCAGAGGCAGAGAGAGAGAAAGAAAGAAGAAGACAGAAGACAGAAAGGGGAGAGACAGAGAGAGAAAAGAGAGCAAGAGAGAGGAGAAAGAGAGAAGAGAGAGAGAGAGGAGAGAGAGAGAGAGAGAGACAAGAGAGAGAGAGAGAAGAGAAGAGAGAAGAGAAGAGAAGAAGAGAGAGAGAGACAGAGAGAGAGAGAGAGAGAGAGAGAGAGAGAGAGATGAGAGAGAAGAGAGAGAGAGACGAGAGAGAGGAAGAGAGAGAGGAGAGAAGGAGAGAGAGAAGAGAGGAGAGAGAGAAGAGAGAGAGAGAGAGAGAAAGAGAGGAGAGAGAGAGAGAGGGACAGAGAAGAAAGAGGAGAAGAGAGAAAAGAGGAGAGAGAAGAGGAGTGAGTGAGACAGAGAGAGAGAGAGGAGAGAGAGAAAGAGAGGAGACAGAGAGGAGAAGAGAAGAGAAGAGAAAGTGAAGAGAGACAGAGACAAACAGAGAGAGAGAAAGACAGACAGAGAAGAGAGAGAGAGAGAGAGAGAGAGAGAGACAGAGAGACAGAGACAGAGACAGAGAAAAAGAGTCTGCCAATTCATATTCTGATGATTAAACGACTTTTAAAGCATTTAGCCCCAACAATACAGGGGGCTGATTATAAGATAAACAAAAACAACACTGAAAATAACAACATTTTCATTACAAAAACATTAAACAGGACATGACTGGTCACACCTTAACATAAGACAAACAATAATCATGTTGCTTAGTTCAGCTGATCAAATCCATTATCTATTTTAATGCAACAAAACATATATGAAGTTCACCTACATATATTTAAAGAGTGTACGCGTGCGCGCGACCCACGCACACGACACAGACATACATACACACACAGACGTATACACACACACACACAAACACACACAAACACACACACACACACAAATACACACACACACACACACACATACACACACACACGCACACATTCGCACAAACACATACACACACGTACACACACACACTTACACACACACATACACACATTCACATACATATACACACACATACACACACACGCCTGCGCGCGCGCACAAACACACAACACAATACAACATACACATACACACATACATACACACACACACACACACATAGACACATACACAACACACACGAAAGCACACATACACACACATATATACACACACACGCATACACACATGCACACACACACACACAACACACACACACACACACACACACACACACACACACACACACACACACACCACACACAGCCACACACATACCACCCACAGACAACGAAAAATTGTTCATAATATTTGTACAAACGTAAATCCATTCGAGTATGTAACAGCAACGCTTCTGCCTTGATATTCAAATAACAATTTACCATTTATAACAAACATTTCCAATAGGCCGTCAAAGAATACAGCATATCTATTGTTGATCAAACTTGACTTTTTTATATTTCAAACCATCAGAAACAAATTTTGCCTGGCGAATAATAATATCGTTATCATTTGTCCTCCATTAAGTAAAGACTACCTGAATATCTGCTTGGTGAAAACATCACACAATTATATCTAGTTAAAAGGCATGAGATGTCCTTCCATTGAGAGAGAGAGAGAGAGAGAGAGAGAGAGAGAGAGTGAGAGAGAGAGAGAGGGAGAGAGAAAGAGAGAGAGAGAGAGAGATTGATTGATTTGGTTCAGTTTTTACGTCGACACCCACCTCAGGTGATATGGCCGACGGGGATAACCATCCCGGGGAAGTGAGGGAAGGGGGACCTATCTAATCCTATACTGACATCACCAGAACAACAATGATGTTAAGATGGGGCAGTGAGAAGGTCAGTTTTAATATAGCGCACCACGGGATTCGAACCCACAACCATTAGCATTTGAATCCAACGCTCAAACCAACTGAGCTACTGGGGCGCGCGCGCGCGAGAGAGAGAGAGAGAGAGAGAGAGAGAGAGAGAGGAAGAGAGAGAGAGAGAGGGAGAGAGAGAGAGAGAGGGAGAGAGAGAGACAGAGAGAGAGGGAGAGAGAGAGAGACAGAGAGAGAGACAGAGACAGAGAGAGACAGAGACAGAGAAAGACAGTGAGAGATGGTGAGACAGAGAGACAGGGACACAGACATAGACAGAGACAGAGAGTCAGAGACAGAGAGTCAGAGACAGAGACATAGACGGAGACAGAGAGACAGAGAGATGCAAAACGGAAATGGTTTCAACAATTATACCTGGAACGAATTCTAACCAGTGTTAGCAACAAATTTCAAATAGGAAATTGTACTTTATCTTCTCTGCCATTTTCTCACAAAGGGCAAGACACGTTTTCAACATTTCACTGTTGAAAAACACCACTGCATATTGATTCTAAACCCCACAAACCCTGAATCTCAACTTCGCAAGAGCATCTCTCAAGCATTTATTTGAAACGCTCACAATATATTTTTCAATTTAAAATAACATCTTTAAAGGAATAAAACAATACATATTTTGCATTGCGTTCCATGTCTGAGTGCCGGTTGTGTTTATACTTAACATTAAGCGCTCCTTAACTTCAGCATTAAAATGCATTTTAAAACGACCACCTTGGTTCAACCAGACAGTACCCAAACTAGAGAAAGACAGACTGAGAGAGTTCAAGTCTCATGTAAAACTGTCACTGTCTAATGATTCTACAGAAAAAGAGGAAGCTGAGGCATAAAACACACTCGAACACATGTACACACAGACACAGACAGACACAGACAGACAGACACAGACATAGACGCACAGACACACAGACACACACACATACAAACACAAATTCACACAAACATTCACACGCACAGATACACATGCACACGCACACACAACACACACACACACACACACATACACACACAAATACACACACAAATACACACATAGACGCACACATGCACTCACGCACGCACACACACACACACACACACACACATACACGCACGCACACGTAATCACTATCTAAAACTCCCATTCCTTCTCCCCCTCCCCCAAGGACCAAGAAAAGAGAGACAAAAAGAAAAAGAATGATAGACAAAGACAGACAGACAGACAGACACACAGACAGACAGACAGAAAGACAGACAGAAAGAAAAAAAGAAAAAAGAAAGAAAGAAAAGAGAAAAGAAAAGAAAGAAAGAAAGACAGAAAGAAAGACAGACAGAAAGACAGAAAGAAAAAAAAAGAAAGAAATAAAGAAAAAAGACAGAAAGAAAGACAACCAGAAAGATACAAAAACAGGCAGAAAGAAAGAAAGACAGAAAAATAGAAAGGAAGAAAGACAGAAATACGGACAGAAAGAAAGATAGACACACAGAAAAAAGAAAAAATAATGAATGAAAGAAAGAAAACAGAAAGAAATACAGACAGAAAGAAAAAAAGAACAAACAAACAAACAAACAAACAAACAAACAAAACAAAAAAAACACCATACCTCCCAAGCAGTAATACACATACACTTCATATTTCTTTTCTTCCTCCCCCACCCCCACCCCACCCCAATTATTTTTTTCGTTTTCTTTCTTTCTCGCTTCCCAGCCAGATTATTTTGCTATTGTCTTGTTCTAGGTTTTACACTCATTTCTCCTTCTCTGGGTCACGAAAGCCGCTTTGCCTCAACTCGTATCGTGGGTTTTTTTTTCCACCCTGTCTTTTCTTGTCTACACAGGAATGCGTTTGTAAATAGCGGGTAATAATGTTTTTAGTAGTCGTGCATACTGTATTACTAGACAGGCATGATGATGGCATTGGCACCATCACTCGCAAAGCGATTGACGTTATTTTCCCATGAAAAGGAGAAGCGAAAGAGCGTGTGTATGTGTGTGTGTGTGTGTGTGTGTGTGTGTGTGTGTGTGTGTGTGTGTGTGTGTGTGTATGTGTGTGTGTGGTGTGTGTATGTGTGTGTGTGTGTATGTGTGTGTGAGTGTGTGTCTGTGTGTGTGTGTGGTGGGGGGAGTGAGGTGGTGGTAGTGGAGGAGAGTGGGGGTGGGGGTGGGGGGTGCGTGGTCGGGAGAGTGGGGAGGTGTCAGTCAGTGAGTGTGAGTGTGTGTGTGTGTGTGGTGTGTGTGTGTGTGTGTGTTTGTGTGTATGTGTGTGTGTGTGTGTGTGTGTGTGTGTGTGTGTGTGTGTAGGTGTGTGTGTGCGTGTGTGTGTGTGTGCATGTGGCATGTGTGTGTGTGTCTGTGTGTATGTGTGTGGGGTAGTGTGTGTGTGTTGTGTGTGTGTGTGTGTGTGTGTGTGTGTGTGTTGTGTGTAGTGTGTGTGTGTGTTGTGTTGTGTGTTGTGTGTTGTGTGTGTGTGTGTGTGTGTGTGTGTGTGTGTGTGTGTTTAAGAAAGAGAGACAGTGGCAAGGAAAGTGGGCTAATAGTCGCGATACACTCAGTCACCCGCATGCAAGCATGAAGGCATCCGCGTACGTGAGCACGCACGCATGTGCGCGTATATTAAACACGCACCGGAGATGGAGAGAGGTGTGTGAGTGTGTGTGTGTGAGTGAGTGAGAGAGAGAGAGAGAGAGAGAAGAGAGAAAGAGAGAGAGAGAGAGAGAGAGGAGAGAGAGAGAGAGAATGTTAGCAGGACTCTCAGTTGTTGAATTATGTATATGCATGTATGTAATATTATCTCTCTCTCTCTCTCTCTCTCTCTCTCTCTCTCTCTCTCTCTCTCTCTCTCTCTCTCTCTAGCTAGCTATACATATATACATACATATGTGTGTTTACATACAGAAAGATAGGTTGGGGTAGGGGGCGTCAGGAGACAGAGAATGTGTGTGTGTGTGGTGTGAGAGAGAGAGAGAGAGAGAGAGAGAGAGAGACAGACAGACAGACAGACAGACAAAAAGAGAGAATGAGTTTACACCACACCACACACACACACACACAACACAGTCAAACATATACATTAAGAGATCCAATTTTCAGGTGCTCATAACCACGGCCGAAACGTGACTA
>JAPXFY010000012.1:80841682-80844182 GCA_030674185.1 Monoplex corrugatus | reverse complement strand
GGGGGCAGGAGCATGGCGCGTGCTATTTATGTGGCGCGTGATGTGGTTTCCTAATTACGATTATCGGAATGCACGTGCAGGCACAGGGCGGTTTTCATGACAGGGTCTTCAACCTGGAGTCTTGTCCCGTTATCTCCCCTGTCTACTTGTCTCCCTTCTCTTGTCTTATGACTTCCTTCGTTCTTGCTCTTTTCCTTTAATTGGCGTTCTTCCCTTTCTCGTTAGTTTCGCCTTCTCTTGTTGTGACTAGCTCTTTACATTAGATTTTACCTTTGGTTTCATTTGCTTTTTCAAAAATGGAAATAAAAGAAAGAAAAACGAATCAAAGAAAAAACGAAACAAACAGAAAAGGTAATGCAAAAAAAAACAAACAAACAAAAAGTAAAAACAAACAAACAAACAAACAAATAAGTAAATAAATAAAGAAACAAACACACACAACCAACCAACACCAACCAATCACACAACCAGCCAAGCAAGCAAGCGAACAACAAACAAACAAACAAAAAAACAAAAAACAAAAAACAAACTCCAAAAACAAAATCAGATACCAAAGACAGATTGTTTCATATCCACCAGAGCGGTGTGTTGTGTGTGTGTGTGTTGTGTGTGTGTGTGTGTGTGTGTGTGTGTGTGTGTGTGTGCACACGCGCGCGTGTGTGTATTGTGTGTGTGTGAATGTGTGTGTGTGTGTTTTGTGTGTGTGTGTGTGTGTGTGTGTGTGTGTGTGTGTGTGTGTGTGTGTGTGTGTGTAAACGTGTGTGTGTAAGCGTATGTGTGTGTGAATGTGAGAGAGGGTGTGTATAATTATGTAGGTGTGCGTTGTCTGTGCGTCTGTCTGTCTATGTCTGTGACAAAAATGTGTTAGCAAGATTTTCTCAATTGTTTGTCGGTGGATCTTTACCAATTTACCATCAAATGTGTGGTTTGTGGAAGGGTCGTGAACACTTAAGTTTGGAAATAATGACGACAAGGTCATAGTCAAGGAGAGCAAAAGAAGAAAGTACCTAACGTGAACGCCTTCTGTTTTTTGGACAGCATTTTCTCAAGAACTTCTGATGTTATTTGCATTCTCTTTTCACTGTTGGGACACCTGCGATTGTGTTTTACTTCATGAAAATTTTACTTTCATTCGATGCAATGTCTTACTGACCTTGTGAAGTGCAAAATCTGGATGTTCTGTTGCAGCGTTTGTATAAAATGGGAGATTGTTAGACTGCAATCTGGATGTTATGTCATATTTTCTGTATGAAATGGGAGATTGTTAGACTGCAATCTAGATGTTATAGTTTTTGTATAAAATGGAAAATTGTTAGACTGCAATCTAGATGTTATGTTATAGTTTTTGTATAAAATGGGAGATTATTAGACTGCAATCTAATGGGAGATTGTTAGACTGCAATCTAGATGTTATAGTTTTGTATAAAATGGGAGATTGTAAGACTGCAATCTAGATATTATGTTATAGTTTTTGTATTAAATGGGATGTTGTTAAATTGTAAGACTGCGATATAGATGTTCTTCATAGTTGTTTTGTTTTTTTCATATAAAATGGGTGATTGTCGACCGCAGTCTAGATGTTCTGTCATAGTTTTCGTATAAACTGGCAGATTGTCAGACTGAAATCTATTGTCATAGTTTTTTTATAATGGAGATTGTTAGACTGAAATCTAGATATTCTGTCATGTTTTGTATAACTGGCAGATTGTTAGACTGAAATCTATTCTGTCATAGTTTTTTTTATAATGCAGTGTTAGACTGAAATCTAGATATTGTCAAGTTTTTGTATACTGGAGATTGTTAGACTGAAATCTAGATATTCTGTCATAGTTTTTGTATAAACTGGCAGATTGTTAGACTGAAATCTAGATATTCTGTCATAGTTTTTGTGTAAAATAGGAGATTGTTAAGTTGTCAGATTGCGATCTAGATATTCTGTCATAGTTTTTGTTGTTGTTGTATAAAATGTTAGATTATTAGATTGCTATTTGGATGTTATGTCATAGTTTTTGTATGAAATGGGAGATTGATAGACGGCAATCTAGATGTTCTGTCATAGTTTTTGTATGAAATGGAGATTATTAGACTGACTTGAGCATCTTCTTCCCCTTCCTCCTTTCTCCTTTCTACGCGTATCTTTCATTCTCTGCTCGTCTTTCGGCTTCAGATGATAAAGCACCCCAGGCCCCTTGTGGAGCATGCCCTTTGCGCACGTAAAGGAACCCAAGACAAGAGACAGCTTGTCTCTGGCAAAAATCCATGGCATATCTACTCTGAGAGATCAACAGAAACACACACGAAAAACAAAACAAAACAAAACAAAAAAGGCGGCGCCGCGTAACATCGACGCGCTTTTCCAGTGGCTAGATACTCACATAGAAAATTCAATCTCTCACTCACACACATACACAACACACACACACACACACGCACACAAACATAACACACACACTCACATGCACGGACACACACATGCACGCACAAACACACACGCGCACGC
>JAPXFY010000012.1:80826682-80839182 GCA_030674185.1 Monoplex corrugatus | reverse complement strand
TATTTGCAGATACTCCACTTGTACGAAGATTATGGGCATGTGTAATCACTTACATGTAAGTTTGACCACAAATACATATATTATAATGTAGGTTAACACATAGTCACTTGTCATGATTATTAATGTGTGTATTCTGATGTGTGTGTGTGTAGGTGTGGTGTGTGTGTGTGTGTGTGTGTGTGTGTGGTGGTGGTGTGTATGTGTGTGGTGTGGTGGTGTGTGTGTGTGTTGTGTTGTGTGTGTGTGGTGTGCGTGTGGTGTGTGTGTGTGTGTGTGTGTGTGTGTGTTGTGTGTGTGTGTGTGTGTGTGTGTGTGTGTGTGTGTGTGTGTGTGTGTGTGGAATGTATATATCAATTTCTTCTATACGTATCACACTCTATGTCTTGTAAAATGTGTGATGTACAGTGAGCAAAATGAGTTGGAGAAGAGCGCTATGAAGGATTATTATGATTATTATGATGATGATATATATCCATTTATGTTAAATTGCTATCTCTGATATTAATCTTATTTATTATTATATTGTTGTTGTTGTTGTTCGCGTATCATTACTTATTACTACCTATATTATGATTATCATCATCATCTATCGTAAATAAGTATATCCATTAACATTATTATTCATTATTATCATGATTATTTATTATTATTGTTATTTTGTTGTTGTCTGTTGCTATCATTATATTATTACTATATCATGTTGCTCTATGTGTATCTAATATAATTTACGATTTATTACATTATTTATATTGTTGTTGTATTGTTTCTTCTTATTATTTCAATATTTACTATTATTATTATTATTATTTTACTTGTATTAGTTATTTTTATTATTAATATATTATTATTATTATTATTACTATTATATCATTATTATTATCATTATTATTGTTGTTGCTGTTGTTGTCGTTATTACTATTACTACTATTACTATTATTCAATATTGTTATTTTTCTTATTGTTATCCTCATTACCATTATCATCATCTCTCATTCATCATCATCGTATCACATATTTCACTGAATAAAATAAAAAGGTCTTGTTTAAACCAATTAACGAACGCTTTCGTCTTAATCTCAGACAGAGCGTGTGGGGGAGTGGGGGGATGGGCAGAGGGAGGGGGAGGGGGGAAGGACCGTTGCTAAGAGCGTAAACTGGACTGACGCAACACTCTGTGATGCCAGGAGAACGGAATGCTCTGGGAAAACGGTGAAAACGGTTCCAGAGTTGCATCATCAAACTGTTATTGTCACATCCGCTTCACATGCTTCTCGTTCTTTCCATCAACCTACCTCCCAACCCCACCCACCCCCCCTCCACGCGTACGCGCGTTGCATTCATCAAGGAGGCATGTGCGATCGCGCGCGCGCGCTAGTATGTGTGTTGTGTGGTGCGTGTGTGTGTGTGTGTGTGTGTGTGTGTGTGTGTATGTATGTATATATATATATATATAATATATAATATATATATATATATATAGATAGATAGATATATGTATGTATACACAAATATCCATGCAACACACACACAAACAAACAAACAAACAAACAAACAAACACACACACACAAACACACACACACAAAATACATACACATACACACATACACACGCACACGCGCGCGCACACACACACACATATATATATACATACACACACACACGTACAAGACACACACACACACACACACCACACACACACACACACACACACACACACACACACACACACACACACACACACACACACACACACACACACACAACTTCCCTCGTCTTTCATTATCTCATTATCTTCCTCTGTCTCTTCACGTTTATTCAGTTAAACGTCTTTCAAACTGAAATGCAAACAATGTGTGCGTAGGTGGAGAGGGAGGGAGGGAGCGAGAGAGAGAGTGAGTGAGAGAGTGAGTGAAAGAGAGAGTGAGAGAGAGAGTGAGAGAGATAAAGAGAGAGAGAGTGACAGAGAGAGAGAGAGACAGAAAGAGAGAGAGACAGAGGGAGAGAGAGACAGAGACAGAGATAGGGAGAGAGAGGGGGGGGGAGGGGGGGGGGGGGGGAGGGAAAAGAAGAGAGATGAGAGAATGGGGAGACAGGAAAAAAAAAAGAGAGAGAGAGAGAGACAGACAGACAGAGAGAGAGAGAGAGAGAGAGGGAGAGATTGATACTCGGAGAAGAACAGAAACAGAGAGACATATAGATAGATAGATAGATAGATAGGACAGAGAGACAGATAGAGAAACAGAATGATACAGAGAGAGAGAGAAAGAGAAAGAGAGAGAGAGAGAGAGAGAGAGAGAGAGAGAGAGAGAGAGAGAGACTCGGAGAAGAACAGAAATAGAGAGACATAGATAGATAGATAGGACAGAGAAACAGTCAGAGAAACCGAATGATACAGAGAGAGAGAGAGAGAGAGAGAGAGAGAGAGAGAGAGAGAGAGAGAGAGAGAGAGAGAGAGAGAGAAGAGAGAAAGAGAGAGAGAAAGAGAGAGAGAGACACACACACACAGAGACACAGAGAGACACAGAGAGAGAGAGACACACACACACACACAGACACAGAGAGACAGAGAGAGACAGAAAAAAAAAAAAAAAAAAAAGAGAGAGAGAGAGAGAGAGAGAGAGAGAGAGAGGAGAGAGAGAGAGAGAGAGAGAGAGAGAGAGAGAACGACCAAAAATGGCCTTGGCGTTTACAAAGCAGTCACGCAGAGAACATCGTTTATTCTTGTGGAGAGTGGTGAGAAGGAAGAGAGGGTGATGGTGGAGGGCGGTCTGGTGACGGGGGAGAGGGGAAATCGGGGGTGAGGGAGAAGGGAACACCAGACTTATTTTCTTCTGTTTTATTACATTTTCACTCTACTATGGGCTACCGTCTTACTTCAGTACTTTCCTCCCTTCCCCCCACCCCAACCCCCACCCCATCCCACCTCGAAATTTTCTCATTTTACCATTTTGTCTTCAGATGGTGCCTTCGCTATCCGGATTATCAGAGAATAAAATATCGATTGAACCACAGGCGTGTGAGTGTGCTATCTCTAGGAATGTGGAAATGTGGAACTGTTCAAGAATTCTTCGCTCTCAGAGACTTTCAGACGATCATGGAGTGGATACAAATTGAATCATGAACGCTTCACAAGGGTATCTTTTGGAATGCCAAATTTCTTGCAGATATCATCCTCTGCTCTGAACGAGCTTGTACAATAAGCAATCTGTTTGCAAGGTAAATGATCTGGAAGACGGCGTGAAATCCCAGGTGCGCGAACTATTTGCATTTGTAAGTCTGTATCTGATTTCCTTTCTGTCACAAAGAATTTCAAGTGCTGAATTCACGCTGTTCTCCCCAGGGACGACACGTCTGTTAATGCCCTATCGGTATACCCTGCCTATCGGTATACCCTGCTCTATTGGTATACTTAGCCCTATCGGCATACCTGCTCTATCGGTATACCCAGCCCTATTGTATACCCTGCTCTATCGGTATACCCTGCCTATCGTATACCCAGCCCTATTGGTATACCCTGCTCTATCGGTATATCTCGACCCTATCGGTATAACCCAGCCCTATCGGTATACCCTGCCGTATCAGTATATCCTGCACTGTCGGTATACCTGTCCTCTCGGTATACCCTGCCCTGGTACACCCAGCCCTATCGGTATACCCCGCCCTGTCGGTATACTCGCCCTATCGGTATACCCCGCCCTGTCGGTATAACTCGGCCCTGTCGGTATACCCTGCCCTATCGGTATACCCAGCCCTATCGGTATAACTCTGTCGTATCGGTATACCCTGCCCTATCGGTATACCCAGCCCTATCGGTATACCCAGCCTATCGGTAAACTCTGCCGTATCGGTATACCAGCCCTATCGGTATACCCAGCCCTGTCGGTATACCCAGCCCTGTCGGTATACCCAGCCCTGTCGGATACCCAGCCCTATCGGATACCCAGCCCTATCTGTATACCCAGCCCTATCGGTATACTCAGCCCCATTGGTATACCCAGTCTTATTGGTATACCTAGCCCTATCAGTATAGCCAGTCCTATAAGTGTACTCACCCTTATCGATATACCCAGCTCTATCAGTATATTCGCCCTATCGTTATACTCTGCCTATGGTATACTCAGCCCTATCGGTAAATTTCGTTGAAAACAGCATACACGACAATATTTACGAAACCTAAAGCTTAACGTCTCAACATATTCCTTCAAAGATTATAAATGTGTACACAATGAAAATTAAAAGGTCACGATTAAGTCACAAATGCACTTAAAATTGCTAGGTACAATTTGGCCTCCCTATCCCGACCTTCTTTTGGTTTCGTCTGCTTTTGTAGCGAACGTTGATACACTATTTTGCACCCCCGATAAATTATTCAAAGCCATTTCATCATTTCGGTAGACAGTCCTATTTCGATCAAATGTGCACTAAAGAAAACATCTTTTTTAATTCACTCTTTATGAACAAGTTTGTAACGAAAGGATTGTACATCAAATATAAAGTGGAATGTATTAATTTTTGGATGGCTACGCGCGTTGGCTGAGCACCATATATATACATGTATATATATATATATATATATATATATAATATATATATATATATATATATATATATGTATATGTATGTATATGTATATGTATAGTATATGTAATGTATATGTATATGTATATATACTATACAAATATACATATATATATGTCTATGTATATATATAATGTGTATATATGTATGTATATATGTATGTGCAGAACTCGTACTACACACGCTTATTACACAAATGGGTATTCACACGCATGTAAGTAACCCAATACTGTCCAACCACATAGACGGTTATAAAGATCTTAATTGATTTAACCATACTCCCTTAAAAACTCTATTATGAAATAAAAGATCAGCCCCTTTACGTGCACTGCTATATTCCATTTTCCTGTATGCATAGGAGACATGAACTCTCAGCGGATTTGGAAAGACGAATCCAAGGCACGAAGTTATGGCAAGGTACTAAACATCAAGTACACTGATCATATCACCAATGACAAGTCCGCCAAACCATCAAGCAGCACACTGGATCATATGAAGATTTGTGGACATCAGTTTAGAAAAGAAAACTACGTTGGTATGGCCATGTAACAAGATCCAGTGGCCTTGCTAAATCAATCCTGCATGGAAATTTTGAGAGAGGGTGACGTAAAGGAAAGACAGAAAAAAACCGATGGTCTGACAACATTGCAGAATGGACAGAGAGGCCATAATTGCAGAGACCCAAGCTTTGGCAACCAACCGGCAGAGCTGGAAGAATCTGGTGCACAATTCTTTAGTGAGGTTCCCAGATGGCTCATCACGGAGATAAGGGAGAAGAAGAAGCCTACCTAAGATGAAAGCACACATACAAAGTTTTATTTCATTTCGTGATTTTTGTTATCATCTTTACCTTTGATTTAATGAATTTACCGTGTAGATGGGGATGCCGGAGGCTCTTTCAGTATAAATAGTGTCCCCACCTTCTGGAAATTCTGTGCTAAAAATTCCTCTTTTCTGTCACTCTCTTGTTTCTTTCTTCCTCCTTTGTTTTCTGTCATTTCTTCCTATCATTTTCTGCCTTGCTGGTCCATTCACTTGTATGTGTTCGATGGAGTCTTACGTACTTTCTCTTACGATTGATAATTGGGTACATGTGTTAAGTGTATTTTTGGCTCTAGGGACATGAAATATGCGGAAGCAATTTTAGGTAGTTTAGGCCTGTTTTTACATGTGTTTCATTGTCTTTAGTAACATTTCAGTCTGTATTCAGGCAGTTTTTTTTTAATCCCCTCTGCGATAAAATGGACGGAGTGGTCAACGCCAGGGGTGTCTCCTTAGATTATGTGCGTGAATGCATTGATAGTTATACTTAATTTTCTTTTCTTTATTATTTTTTTCCTGTTGAAGTATTGTGTATGTTTTGTTGAAACGGTTATAGCCCTGATATGGCTCTACGCAGCCGGCTGGGCTTTAAACAAAAATAACAAAAACAATCAGCCTGTTCTCCCTGAGAAAAGAGCACCACTATAGTACAGCACCATCAGAGTTCTTACCGCTATTCAAAACCCGGGCCCCCGCCACAATAACTCACAGCCAACCCGCGTTCCGAATCCTTGACATTCCACACGTTCCAGGCATTCCAGTATCGTATCACGTGTGTTGTGTAGTAAAAGACAGGTACATGCCATGTGTAGGGGTTAAAGCATAGTGACTGAAGACTCGTCTGCAGAAATGAGGCAACAGGCAGCTTACAACACTACTACCGGTGATGCAATCTTTCCACACTCCTCGACTGTATTGGTTGTGGTATGGAGGGTCTGTTTGTTGTGGTATGTAGGGGTATTTGTTGTGGTATGTAGGGTGTGTTTGTTGTGGTATGCAGGGTGTGTTTGTTGTGGTATGTAGGGTGTGTTTGTTGTGGTATGCAGTGTATGTTTGTTGTGGTATGCAGGGTCTGTTTGTTGTGGTATGTAGGGTGTGTTTGTTGTGGTATGTAGGGTGTGTTTGTTGTGGTATGTAGGGTGTGTTTGTTGTGGTATGTAGGGTGTGTTTGTTGTGGTATGTAGGGTGTGTTTGTTGTGGTATGTAGGGTGTGTTTGTTGTGGTATGTAGGGTGTGTTTGTTGTGGTATGTAGGGTGTGTTTGTTGTGGTATGTAGGGTGTGTTTGTTGTGGTATGTAGGTTGTTTGTTGTGGTATGTAGGGTTGTTTGTTGTGGTATGTAGGGTGTGTTTGTTGTGGTATGTAGGGTGTGTTTGTTGTGGTATGTAGGGTCTGTTTGTTGTGTGTAGGTTGTTTGTTTGGTATGAGGGTCTGTTTGTTGTGGTATGTAGGTGCTGTTTGTTGTGGTATGTAGGGTCTGTTTGTTGTGGTATGTAGGGTCTGTTTGTTGTGGTATGGTAGGGTCTGTTTGTTGTGGTATGTAGGGTCTGTTTGTTGTGGTATGTAGGGTGTGTGTTTGTTGTGGTATGTAGGGTTGTTTGTTGTGGTATGTAGGGTTGTGTTTGTTGTGGTATGTAGGGTGTTTGTGTGGTATGTAGGGTTGTTGTTGTGGTATGTAGGGTTGTTTGTTGTGGTATGTAGGGTGTGTTTGTTGTGGTATGAGGGTGTGTTTGTTGTGGTATTAAGGGTGTTTTGTTGTGGTATGTAGGGTGTGTTTGTTGTGGTATGTAGGGTGTGTTTGTTGTGGTATGTAGGGTGTGTGTTGGTTGTGGTATGTAGGGTGTTTGTTGTGGTATGTAGGGTGTGTTTGTTGTGGTATGTAGGGTGTGTTTGTTGTGGTATGTAGGGTGTGTTTGTTGTAGTATTAGGGTGTGTTTTGTTATGGTATGCAGGGTATGTTTGTTGTGTATGCAGGGTTGTGGTATGCAGGGTATGTTTGTTGTGGTATGCAGGGTAATGTTTGGTATGCAGGGTATGTTTGGTATGCAGGGTTGTTTGTATGCAGGGTATGTTTGGTATCAGGGTATGTTTGGTATGCAGGGTATGTTTTTGGTATGCGGGGTCTGTTTGTTTGGTATGCAGGGTCTGTTTGGATGCAGGTTTTTTTTGTTTGTTTGTTTTTTTGGTATGCATGCTGATAATTCCCGAGTCTTCTCGCTCGCGCTCCAAAGGTTGTCAGAAATATTACCTGTCCTGCAGAAGCCCGATGGCATAACCTTCTAGTAAATGTAAGTATAGCAACATGAAAGGTGTACTCCATGTGATTCTATGCCCTTTAGCAGAGCAGGGGATGGGAAGAATAAAGACTGCCCCTTAACACTAACATCGTATAGGATAGGAACCATTCGATCAGAAAATCATTCTAGATCAGTTCTATGTATTCTTAAAAGCTCTGATGTTAGCGGTGTCATGAGAGAGAGATCATAGAGAGAGAGGGGGGAGGAGGGAGAGGAGAGAGAGAGAGAGAGGGAGAGAGAGGGGTGGAGAGAGAAAGAGAGAGAGGAGAGGGAGAGAGAAAGAATTTTTCGTATTGGAGTGACTGAGAATGAGAGAGAGACAGACAGACAGAGAGAGACAGAGAGAGAGACAGAGAGAGACAGAAACAGAGACAGAGAGAGACAGAGACAAGAGAGAAGAAACAGAGACGCAGAGAGACAGAGACAGAGAGAGAGAGACAGAGAAGAAAACTGACACAGAGAGACAGAGACAGAGACAGACACAGAGAGAGAGAGGAGAGAGAGAGAGAAAGAGAGACAGAGATAAAGACGGACGGACAGACAGACAGACAGTTAGACAGACAGACAGACAGACAGACAGACAAAGCCATTCCGTGAACGCCATGCCTTTTCACCGACTTTCTCACAAATGTCTGTATCCATAAAACAGAGGGAGAAGCAGAAACTCATCACACCACCACCCCAACTCTCTTCAACCACACTCACCCCCGTCTTCCTGTTCAGTCCTCATCGTATCCATGCCCCACCCCAGCCACGCACGCGCGCGCGCGCGCACACACACACACACACATGCAGGCATGCACACACACATTTATGCACACACTGCGCAAACACACACACATGTGCACAACACACAGATACATACATACACACATACGCATACACACATCCACACACATACATACTTACATGCAAACACAGGTATGCGCACACACACACTTATGCATAAACACACACACGCACGCACACATGTAACTACGCACACATATCGCATTAAGTAAACATACGCGCGCACACTCACATATACAAACGAAAACACGCACACATACGCGTGCGCACACGCACACACACACACACACGTACACGCACTCTCTCTCTCTGTCTGTCTGTCTGTCTGTCTCTCTCTCTCTCTCTCACACACACACACACACACAAACAACACACACACACAATTACACACACATACACACACACACGTATCCACACACACACACACACACACACACACACACACACACACACACACACACACAACACACACAACACACACACAACACACACACACACAACACACACACATACACGCACTCACTTACACACACACACACACACACAAACAAACAAACAACACACACAAACACACACACACACAAACACACACACACACACACATACACACATCCTTATATACTACTCCCCCACCACACACACACACACACACACCCATCTTCCCACAAAACACTATCACCCACCCCCCCCCCCCACACCCTAATCCACCCTATACCTCCAGGAGCCGAATTTGCTGAACACATTTATCTTAGATTTTCTTTCTTTGCCTTCCACTCCACCCCCCCCCCTCACCCCCCCCCCCCCCCTTGTTCTTTTATTTTTTCTTTCTCATCCCGACCTTCTGGGTTCAGGGACGTGGGAAAATGTAGCAAAGACGCTCAAAAGCATCGTCTTCCTCACTCCGCTCTCCCCTCTCCCCCCCCCCCCACAATACACCACACCCACCCCAATGAAAGAAAACGGCTTCGAAAATGGGTGGATGTTTCGTATTGGAACTAAGGGGACGAGAGCGGAGATGGCCAGAAAAAGAGCATGAGCATGTAACATTCTGAAAAAAAAAATTGGGAAGAGATGTCAGAAAGGGTATATGTATATGATATTATGAGTATAAAAATGCATATAACATTATGAATTAAAATGTGTATAGAATTATGAATTAAGATGCACATAACATTATGATAGATTATGAATAAGATGCATATAACATTATGAATAAAAATGCATATAACATTACGAATAAAAATGCATATAACATTAGAATAAAAATGCATAAAATAAAACTATATTACGAATAAAAATGCATATAATATTATGAATAAAATGCATGTAATATATGAAAAAAGATGCATATAACATTACGAATAAAGATGCATAAAAATTATGAATAAAAAAGCAAAACCAAAAAAACAAAACAAAGCAAAACAAAACAAAACAAAACAAAACAAAACAAAAACAAAAACAAAAACAACAACAACAACCAGAAAAAAACATCATGAATAAAATGTATATAACATCATGAATAAAGATGCATATATTACGCATAAAACTGCATATAACATTTTGAATAAAACTGCATAACATTATGAATAAAACTGCATATAACATTGTGAAGAAAAATGCAAAAAAAAAAAAGAATAAAGATGCATATAACATTACGAATAAAAAAAAAAAAAAAATTATTATGAATTAAAATGCACACAACATTATGAATAAAAATGCAGCTGTAGATAGCGAGATAGGCATCACTGCAGTATGACCTAGATACTGTCTTCCACCGTTTATGTAACTGATCATTCACCGATATGTGTAACATGGCATCAAGTCATTAAGTATTAATTATTATTGTATGTATACGTTTATCATCAAACATATATATGCATATGTCTGGTCAGACGTCGTTAGTGTGTGTTCATTTGTGTACTTGTATGAATGTGCCTATTATGGGTGTGTTTATACCACAAGCTATCAATTAACACCAGGAAGAGAGTTTTTGAGCGTTGTATAGAACCTATATTGTTGTATGGTTGTGAGGCGTGGATAGTCAACACGCAAAGTCAGAACAAGACTGAGGCGGCTGAAATGTGGTTTCTAAAAGAATGCTGAGAGTTTCATGGACAGCAAAGAAAACAAACGAGACGTCTTGAAGGAGGCAGACACAAGAAGAACATTTATAAAGAAGATTAGGAAAAGACAAACGACATTTATAGGACATTTTATGAAGCAAGAGAAATTAGAGCACCTAGTCACAACAAGAAAGGGAGGGAAAGAGAGCACCAGGCAGACCCAGGGGAAAATATTGGACGGACTTCCAGACTGGCTGAGGACAGAGGGGTGGGATATGTACTGCAGCGACAAAAGGATAGATTCTTATGGAGGGCCATGATCGCCAACGCATGCAGCAGGGCACATGACGATGACTGGTACACAAACAAGGAAGGGAATATCACTAACTTAAACCGGGGGAGGGGGGGGGGGGGCAGGCAGACAAGTTTCAGTTTCAAATCAGTTTCAATTTCTGAAGATGACGTCTCCGTGCTCAGAATGAATTCCATATGCACTAACGTCACAGGTGCCATGTGATGTGGAAGATCCAGAATGATGACGGCACACGCCTTAAGCCTGCACATACACCCACGAGTTGGCCAGGTCCTGAGGTCTACCTGATAGTTCCATAAACCCTGGGGTCGTTGGGGAGTGAGGTGCAGACCTCAACTTTTCCCGGGGCCAGCACCACGAGGCGGCCCCACCCCCTTTCCTTCGCTTCAAATTCATATTCATATTCATTATTTTTTTACCAAGACTTCAGAAAGGCAAGAAGGCTAATTGGTCTTCAAGGGGTTGGACCTTGGAAATCAACCTATCTCTCCAATGTTTTTTTACCAAAGCAGCCGGGCAATGCCCTGCTCTTCATGATTTTCAACTGCCGTGGGATCTTTAGCATGCGTGGGTCAGAAAGGAACACGGGTCACACTCGTTTTTCGTCCCCTTCCAAAGGACTAGACGTTCAGTTCGATTTTCCGGTCAAACTGAGGAGAAAAGTCGAGTCGAGGCCTCTACAGGGAGCGAACCCTGGAACCTCGAGTCTAGTTATTGGCAGGCGAACGTCTGAACCATTCTGCCACTCTTTCCCTTGACGACGAGGATGGGATGAGACAAACAAGCATGAACCGTTCAGCACTGATATGATCGTTAGCGATCGGCGCGGCGATAAGCAACAACAAACTGAACCAAAGTCACTGTGACCTGAAAAGGCATCTACAGAAATACTCGAGAAAAAGAATCAAATAACGAAAGTATGGTTTTACAACTTTTGTCAAGTTCGGGTGGAGGTCGGGGAGGGTGGGGAAGGGGTGGGGGGTAGAAAAGCAGACGATGGGGTAGTGTGGGATGTTCGGAGCTGATTTGCACTATTTCTTTTTCTTTTTTTCCTCCCGTTTTCCTCTTTACTTACCCCCCCCCCCCCCCCCGATTCACCCTCCCCTCCCCAACCCTTTCTTCCTCTTCTCGCCTCAACCCTCATTTCTATTTTTTTTTTTTTTTTTTTTTTTTTTAAATACATTTTTGTCTCTCCATGTTCCTTGCGTTTCCACGGGTATCAGGTAAAATGGAATGGGGTATGCAGAGAACAGCCGAGTCATCTGCTTGGCGGCCCGGTGCTGGCCGTAATACTGTCTGTGTCGCTGTGTGAGGGAAAACCTGTGTGTACCCTATCGTTGCGACACAATCTCACGGGTGTAAACGTCCCCCATCCATCTTTTCCCTCTTCCCAACTTTGATCACCGCTGTTGATCTGGGTCCTTTTGCTGGTAAATTATGATGATGACTTTCTTCTTCTTCTTCTTCTTGGCGTACGCTGCTACACAATCATCTGAGTCCGGGCGATGAATGCAGCCGTCTTTTCCAGCTCCTGTCTGCAGCCATGGAGTTTGGTTGTCAGCGGAGTGTCTGTCGGCCACACGTCCTGTCTTGCCACCTGGTGAAGGGGACATCTTTGGAGTATATGTCCGTGGTTTG
>JAPXFY010000012.1:80814182-80819182 GCA_030674185.1 Monoplex corrugatus | reverse complement strand
AGAGAGAGAGACAGACAGACTACAGACAGGACAGAGACACAGAGAGAGTTTCGACTTCAGATCATCTATTCTTTAAGGCCATAGTCCTTTATGATGGGGTGTGAAATGCAAATAAACTAACACATTTTCCATTTTTCAAAATCTCGTGAGAGAGACAGACACAGAGAGAGAGAGAGAGAAGAGAGAGAGAGAGAGAGAGAGAAGAGACGAGACAGACAGACAGAGAGAGACAGAGACAGAAACAGGGAGACACGCAATGACACAGGACACAGACGAAGAGAGAGAGAAAGAGAGAGAGAGACACAGACAGAGAGAGAGAGAAAGAGAGAGAGAGAGAGAAAGAGAGAGAAAGAAGGAGAGAGAGAGAGAGAGACAGACAAAGACACAGAGAGAAAAGAGAGAGAGAGAGAGAGTTTCCACTTCAGATCATTTATTCTTTAAGGTCATAGTCCTGTATGATGGGGTGTGAAATGAAAATTAACACAATTTTGTCCATTTTACAAAATCTCGCAAGAGAGAGAGAGAAGAGAGAGAGAGAGAGAGAGAGAGAGAGAGAGAGAGAGAGAGCAGACAGAAGAAGAGAGAGAGACAGACTGAGCGAGAGAGAAGAGAGAGAGCAGACAGACAGAAGAAGAGAGAGAGAGAAAGAGAGAGAGAGACAGCAGAAGAGAGAGAGACAGAAGAGACAGAAGACAGACAGAGAGAGAGACAGACAGACAGAAGACAGACAGAAGACAATAGATAGACAACAGACAGAACAGACAGAGACGAAGACAGAGTAAAAATTTACAAACAGAAGACGAGGAGGAGGAGAGGAAAAAAATAGCACGGAGAAATTCACAGCAAAAAAACAACACACACAACACAAAAAACAATAACCAAACAAACAAACAAACAAACAAACAACAAACAAAAAACAAACAAACAAAGTGATAGCTAAGCAAAAGCGCTCAGTCTGTTTTTGTTTGTTCAAGTATGAAACCATTCTCTCCTATTTTTGTCTGTGTTGGCTTTGTTTTGTCCAGGGCACGTCGACATCCATATCTCTTCATATTCATCTTCGTTTCTATCTGTCATAATGGATTTACCATGTAAAACTCAGGGTGCTCTTCCGTTGAGCGCGTCGCCGCATTGCAGCGCCACCCAATTTTTAACCAAGATTTTAGAAAGGCAAGAAGGCTAATAGGCCTTCAATGCAAAGTACCTGGGAAATGAATCTGTCTCCAATGTTTTACACCAGGTCAGTCGGGCGAATGCCTTTGCTCTTCACGATTTTCAACTGCCGTGGGATCTGTAGCGTGCGCAGTTTAGAAGGCACACGGGTCCGACTCGTTTTTCGTCTCCTTCCGAAGGACTAGACGTTCAGTTTGGTTTTCTGTAGTAATAGTAGTAGTGGTGGTGGTGGTGGTGGTGGTGGTAGTAGTAGTAGTAGCGTCGGTGGTGTGGTGGTGGTAGTGGTAGTAGTAGTAGTGGTAGTGGTGGTGGTGGTGGTGGTAGTAATAGTAGTGGTGGTGATAGAAAGAGAGAGAAAGAGATAGGATGAAGAGAAGGAGGACGAATATAGACACAAACAGAGACAGAGACACAGAATCTGAAAAAAGAGAACAGAGAAACAAGAGAAAAAAACAAAAACTGGAGAGAACAAAAACTAGGGTTAGATGAAACAAACAAACAAACAAACAAACAAAAAAACACACACACAAAAAAGAAAGAAAGACAAAAGAAAGAAAAGAGAAGGAAAAAAAAACCCCGGGAAACTATGGGTGACAGAGAATAACAGCCATTACTGCAACAATAACAAATAAAGAGAACTGGGAGAAGCCACCAGACACTCGGGGAGGTATATGACTCCCAGTCAGAAACCTGGAAACCTCACAGAGCTACAGTTGATGGAAGAAGAAATGAAAGAAAGCGAAGAAAAGATCAGAAACGAAAAAAAAAAAAAGAAAAAAAAAAGAAAGAAAAGTATACAAATATGGAAGAAAAATGAGAGAGAGAACTGGGGGAGGTAGGATAAAGAAAAAAAAAAAAGATGGAAAGACAGGAAGAGAGAAAGCACGAAAGAAAAAGAGAGGAGTAGGGGGATGGGGGAAGAGGACACACACACACACACACACACACACACACAACACACACACACACACACCACACACACACACACATACACACGCACACACACACACACACACACACATACACACGCACACACACACACACACCACACACATACACACACCACACACACACATACACACACACACATACACACGCAAACACACACACACACACACCAAAATGACGAGAAACAGAAAGGAATAGTGCATTAAGGGAAGGAAGGAAAAGGCGTAAAAACACAAACAAAACACACCCAAACAAACACAACACACAACAACACAACACAAAAACACAACAACAACAACACAACCAAAAACAACAACAGACATTAGGACAAAACTAAGAGAAAAGTAAAATAAGAAAAAACAGTCAGAACAACAACAAAACACAACGAACAACAGCAGCAACACAACAACGACGACGATTAACAACAACAACAAAAACAACACAATAATGAACAGCACAACAACAACAAACAACAACAAGCAGACAACACGACAACAACAATGATAACAACAACTACTACAAACAACACAAAGAGTACTGTGCAACAGACGTTCAAATAGTCAACAAAGACTCCTACGTGCAGTAGTTAGTTAACAAAGAGTCTCCCATATTCAGTTTGTCACAGTCGTTAACAGGAATCATCACTCAGGCAAAATCCAACATTGCTCCACGCTCTTGTTAGTAATTATCTACCAAACAAAACCAACCAACCTACCAACCAACCAAACCAACCAACCAACCACCAACCATCCAACCAACCAACCAATCAACCCAACCAACCAACCAACCAAACCAACCAACCAAAACCAACCAACCAACCAACCAACCACAACCAACCAACCAACCAACACAAACAAAAACAGCAACAACAAAACGAGAAAGAGAAAAAGAGAGCATATTTGTGTGTGTGTGTGTGTGTGTGTGTGGGGTGTGTGTGTGTGTGTGTTGTGTGTGTGTGTGAGAGAGAGAGAGAGAGGGAGAGAGAGAGAGAGAAGAGAGAAGAGAGAGAGAGAGAATTGGACAGCTTGGGTGAAGGGTCATTCGTCGAACAGGCTTGAGTGTACCCTAGCTCAGAGAGAGAGAGAGAGAGAGAGAGAGAAGAGAGAGAGAGAGGAGAGAGAAGAGAGATGTGAGAGAGGAAAGAGAGAGAGAGAGAGAGAGAGTGAGAAACTGAAACTGAAACTGAAAATGGTTTATTGCCATTGACATTTTTGTCCTTGTGGCAAGGAGCATAAAACAAAGAGAGAGAGAGAGAGATAGAGAGAGAGAGAGAGAGAGAGAGAGAGACCACTAGCCTACCCATTCACAATAACAACAACAACGACAACAACAACAACAGAACACAATTAAGACAGACAAACAGAAAAAGAAAGAAGAAGAAAGAATGAAAACAGATAGTAGAGAAGACAGAAAGAAGAGAGAAGGAAGATAAACAAAAAAGAAACAGAGAAAACACAGACAATAACAGACAGACAGACAGACAACTCCTCCAACCTTTGTAGTTGGGTCCATCAGAATGAGTCACAAACAGACCAGTAATGTCTTATAGTGATATTGTACTTGGCAAACATCAACACACACACAGGGCCATGGGTCAGCATCTTTTCATGTCCGTATCCAATTGTGCACAATTGAGTTCAGCTTCTGTCATGACTAACACCATAGATATAGGTAAAGAGACAGGCTGTCGCACTCTGTGATTTGATGGCTTCGACATGTCACAGCGCTTATGGGAACACAGAGTTTAGTAACGTTGCTGTGTCACGTAACCACCATCTATTCAATTTCAATAATAATAATAATAATAATTACAATATTTATATAGCGCAAAATCTTGATAGAAATCAAATCTAAGCGCTGAACAGACACATAAATGGGGAAAAAAGAAGAAAAGCAATGGAAAATTATAGAGAGCATATTACATACAAATTTATATTACAATGTGATTCCACTCCGAGCGGAGACAGGCTGCAGAGGGGGTTGAGTGAGGTCAGGATTTTATGCAGAGGAGAAAAGGTGAGTTTTGAGAGCGGACTTGAAGGAGACAGAAGTAGGTTGCCGACGGACAGAGAGAGGAAGTTTGTTCCAGGAAAGTGGACCAGAAACAGAGAAGGCTCGTGGACCATAGGTATTGAGCTTAGTGCGTGGAAAGCGAAAAGTCAGAGGATCGGAGGCAGAGCGGAGGGTACGTGAGGGAACATAGATCTCAAGTAAGCTTGACAGGTAATCGGGGGCTGCGTTATTGAGGCTTTTGTAGAACATGGTGTCTAGTTTGTACTGTATGCGCTTTGATACAGGGAGCCAGTGAAGTTGTGCCAGGAGAGGAGATATGTGGTCAGCTTTTTTCTTTTTGAGTACAAGCAAGTTTCTGTTATCACTAAAGCAGCATCATAAGCAATCAACTGAATCGTTCCGGACGGAGAAGTTTACGATCAAACATGCCAAAGATTAAAACAGAAAACGAAAAAGGTTTAAGAAAATCTCCTTGGTCAATAATACACCAAATAGGGACGACAAAACACCAGGGATGTGTCCTAACGCCCTATCGGTATGGAAGCAGGTGCTTTCCATCCGACACATCCAGACTAAGCACTGGCCACCGTGTCTGTTACATACATCTCATCACTGGTACCAGCGGTCAGCCAGCGCACATAGCCATGCAAAAATTAATACACACCACATTATATTTACATGTACATTCCTTCCGTTTTAAAACCATCACAAACTTGTTCATCACCACCAACATCTTGCATTGTCAACCATATTAGCAAAGCAAAAACGTAACCTTTTGACCCCCTCACCCTATCCACCAGCTTCCTGCAGGAAGCTGTAGATAGGGTGAGGGAGTCAAAGGTTTTAAGTTTTTCAATTGGTGGATA
>JAPXFY010000012.1:80806682-80809182 GCA_030674185.1 Monoplex corrugatus | reverse complement strand
TGATAGGGCTGTGTGTACTGACAGGGCTGAGTATACTGACAGGGCTGTGTGTACTGATAGGGCTGAGTGTACTGATAGGGCTGAGTGTACTGATAGGGCTGTTGTGTACTGATAGGGCTGGTGGTGTACTGATAGGGCTGTGTGTACTGATAGGGCTGTGTGTACTGATAGGGCTGTGTGTACTGATAGGGCTGTGTGTACTGATAGGGCTGTGTGTACTGATAGGGCTGTGTGTACTGATAGGGCTGTGTGTACTGATAGGGCTGTGTGTACTGATAGGGCTGTGTGTACTGATAGGGCTGTGTGTACTGATAGGGCTGAGTATACTGATAGGGCTGAGTATACTGACAGGGCTGAGTATACTGACAGGGCTGAGTATACTGATAGGGCTGAGTATACCGATAAGGCTGAGTATACCCATAGGGCTGAGTATACCCATAGGCTGAGCATACCCATAGGGCTGTGTATACCGACCGATAGGGCTAAGTATACCGATAGGGCTGAGTATACCGATAGGGCTGAGTGTACTGATAGGGCTGTGTGTACCGATAGGGCTGTGTGTACTGATAGGGCTGTGTGTACTGATAGGGCTGTGTGTACTGATAGGGCTGTGTGTACTGATAGGGCTGTGTGTACTGATAGGGCTGTGTTGTACTGATAGGGCTGTGTGTACTGACAGGGCTGTGTGTACTGAGAGGGCTGTGTGTACTGATAGGGCTGTGTGTACTGATAGGGCTGAGTGTACTGACAGGGCTGTGTGTACCGATAGGGCTGTGTGTACTGATAGGGCTGTGTGTACTGATAGGGCTGTGTGTACTGATAGGGCTGTGTGTACTGATAGGGCTGTGTGTACTGATAGGCTGTGTGTACTGACAGGGCTGTGTGTACTGACAGGGCTGTGTGTACTGATAGGGCTGTGTGTACTGATAGGGCTGTGTGTACTGACAGGGCTGTGTGTACTGATAGGGCTGTGTGTACTGATAGGGCTGTGTGTACTGATAGGGCTGTGTGTACTGATAGGGCTGTGTGTACTGATAGGGCTGTGTGTACTGATAGGGCTGTGTGTACTGACAGGGCTGTGTGTACTGATAGGGCTGTGTGTACTGATAGGGCTGTGTGTACTGATAGGGCTGTGTGTACTGATAGGGCTGAGTGTACTGACAGGGCTGTGTGTACTGATAGGGCTGTGTGTACTGACAGGGCTGAGTATACTGACAGGGCTGAGTGTACTGATAGGGCTGAGTGTACTGATAGGGCTGAGTGTACTGATAGGGCTGTGTGTACTGATAGGGCTGTGTGTACTGATAGGGCTGAGTGTACTGATAGGGCTGTGTGTACTGATAGGGCTGTGTGTACTGATAGGGCTGTGTGTACTGATAGGGCTGTGTGTACTGATAGGGCTGTGTGTACTGATAGGGCTGGTGTGTACTGATAGGGCTGTGATACTGATAGGGCTGTGTGTACTGATAGGGCTGAGTGTACTGATAGGGCTGTGTGTACTGATAGGGGTACTGATGGTGTGTACTGATAGGGCTGTGTGTACTGATAGGGCTGTGTGTACTGATAGGGCTGTGTACTGATAGGGCTGAGTGTACTGATAGGGCTGAGTATACTGATAGGGCTGAGTATACTGATAGGGCTGAGTATACTGACAGGGCTGAGTATACTGATAGGGCTGAGTATACCGATAAGGCTGAGTAATATCCATAGGGCTGAGTATACCCATAGGCTGAGCATACCCATAGGGCTGTGTATACCGACCGATAGGGCTAAATATACCGATAGGGCTGAGTATACCGATAGGGCTGAGTATATCCATAGGGCTGAGTATACCCATAGGCTGAGCATACCCATAGGGCTGTGTATACCGACCGATAGGGCTAAATATACCGATAGGGCTGAGTAATACCGATAGGGCTGAGTATATCCATAGGGCTGAGTATACCCATAGGCTGAGCATACCCATAGGGCTGTGTATACCGACCGATAGGGCTGAGTATACCGATAGGGCTAAATATACCGATAGGGCTGAGTATACCGATAGGGCTAAATATACCGATAGGGCTGAGTATATCCATAGGGCTGAGTATACCCATAGGCTGAGCATACCCATAGGGCTGTGTATACCGACCGATAGGGCTGAGTATACCGATAGGGCTGAGTATACCGATAGGGCTGAGTATATCCATAGGGCTGAGTATACCCATAGGCTGAGCATACCCATAGGGCTGTGTATACCGACCGATAGGGCTGAGTATACCGATAGGGCTGAGTATACCGATAGGGCTGAGTATACCCATAGGGCGTTAAATGTCGTGGCTTTGACTTTCGGGTAAGCCACAGCGGTATTTGTTTAGTGATCCCGTTGGCTCACTTTTCTTTTCTTTTCTTTTTTTGCCATCAAGTCTTGGATACCAGATCTTCGGCAAGTCCTCTAGCATCATCTCACCACTACTCATCCCAAAACTCTTACTAATCCATTTAGACATTACAAACCTAC
>JAPXFY010000012.1:80794182-80799182 GCA_030674185.1 Monoplex corrugatus | reverse complement strand
TCGGTTTCTGAAACACACACACACACACACACCACACACACACACACACACACACACACACACACACACACACACACACACACATCACACACACACACACACACACAGACACCACACACACGACAACACACACACACACACCAGACACACACACACACACACCACACCACACAGACACACACCACACACACACCACACACACAACACTCAACACTCACACACACACACGACACACACACACACAACAACACACAACTACACACACACAGACACACACACACACACACACACACGACACACACATACAACACACACACACACACACACACGCACACACACACATACATACACACACACACAGACACACACACTCTCTCTCACACACACACACACAACACACACAGACACACATCACACACACACACACACACACACAAACAACACACACACACAACACACACACAAGACACACACACACACACAGACACACACACACACAACACACACACGCACACACAAAACACACACAGACACAGACACAACACACAAAACACACACACACACCACAACACACCACACACACACACACACACACAACACACACTCTCTCTCACACACAACACACACAGACAACACAAACACACACAAATACACACACACACACACACACACACACACACACACACACACACACACCACACACACACACACACACACCTCTTCTCTCTCTCTCTCGTTCTCGTCTTGTGTCTTTGCTTAGTCACACCCGCACGCTAGATACGCACGCATACATGCACGAACGCACGCACCGGCTTCGTGTACATGTATATGCACAGACACATTCTTATACAGACACAGACACAGATATACATACATAAGCACACACGCACACACACACACACGCACATACACACACAGGAGCAGGGACGCACGCACACCACACACACACACACACACACACACACACACAACCACAGCACACGCACACACACACACACACAACAACAACAACAACAAAAACAACAAAACATGTACATGTATATGCACACACACAGAAACACACACACACGCACACTCCACACACACAGCCTCACAGACACACACACACTCACAAACACACCCCCCCCCCACACAACACGTACACATACATACACACACGCGCCCGTGCGTGCGCGCGTACACACACACGCATACACATACACGCACACGCACACACAAACACACGCACACACACACGCACACACACACACGCACACACACACACACACACAACACACACACACACACACACACACACACACACACACACACACACCCCACACAAACACATACATGCCCCAGCTCGTTTCCTCTCCAATCTCTCATCTACTTTTGTTGTGTCTATGTTCTTTATCTGAACGTAAAAAAAAAACAAAAACAAAAACAAAAAAACAAAACAAAGACAGAGGGACAAGAGAGAACAGACAGAAAAGGAGAGAAGAAAACAGAGAGAGAGAGACAGAGAGAGAGAGAGAGAAGAGAGACGAGATGAGAAGAAAAGAGAAGAGAAAGAGAGAGAGAGAGAGAAGAGAACAGAGAGTGAGGAGAGAGAAGAGAGAAAGAGAAAAAGAGAGAGAGAGAGAAGAAAGAGAAGAGAGAGAGAAGAAAAGAAGAGAGAGTACAAGAGTAGATACGAAAGAAAAAACAGAGATAGGAAGAAAAAGAGACAGAGAGAAAGAAGAGAAGAGAGAAGAAAAAGAAGAGATAGATAAGAAAACAAGAAGAAGATAGATGAAGAAGAGAAGAGAGAGAGGGTAGAGAGAGGAAAGAGAGAGACAGACAGAGAGAAGAGAAGAGACAGAGAGAGAAGACAGACAGAGAGAGAGAGACAGACAGAGAGAGACAGACAGACAGAAGAGAGAGAAAGAGAGAGAGAATGAGGAGAGAGAGGAGAGTGATAGAGAGAAAGAGACAGAGATAGAGATAGAGACAGAGAGAGACAGACCGACAGAGAGAGAGAGAGAGAGAGAGAAGAGAGAGAGAAGCAGAGAGAAAGAGAGAGAGAAAGAGAGAGACAGAAAGAGAGAAAGAAAAAGAAGAGAGAAGAGGGAGCAGAGAGAACAGGACATGAAAAAGCAACGAAAACAATCGACCGAAAAACCGATCTCGGCGCCACTCAGTAGTTTGGCGTAGGTAAGGAGAGATGGGCGGGGGAGAGAAAGAAGAAGAAATAAAAAAAAAAAAAAGAAAAAAAAAAAAAGAAAAAAAAACAGAAAAAGAGAGAAACGAAAGACAGAAAAATACAAAAAAAAAAAAAAAAAGGCTAAACACATAAAGGTGTGCTAGTGACGTCACGCCACGGTTGATGCTGGCTGACGTCATAACGACCCATTCCGTCACCATAAAACTTGGTATCTGTAGTGAACAGCAAGGGTAGGGGGTGAAGGTGGTGGAGAAAAAGGCGGAGGACGAGGGAGCAGTTGGAGAACGAAAATAAGATGGTTTGAGGAAGGCAAAGGTGGTCCCGTGACCTTGAGGTTGTAGGGGAATGTGGTGGTGAAGACCTAAACATTTTTTCAGGGCCAGAAGAACAACAGAAGAATTCCTCAAAAACTTGCGTGAAAGAAGAAGTCTTGAAACCCCACATTGCTGAAATCATTGCTTAGAATGAGCACACGATTTCTGCGTCAACGCAAATCCATTACATATTGTCTGCTAACCTCAGCGACCGTGTCATCCTTCGACGTGGACAAGGCAGAACTCTGACTCTGAAGGCTGATGTTACGAATGATCTTGACCTCCTCGGCGTTTCCCCAGCAATTGTCATGAACATGAACAGCATCCAATTTTCACAGTTGATTGGTTCGCTCTAATTTGCTGAGCGTTAAATATATATATTACAAGAAAAAGTAAAACGTCAGATCACAAATCCCCTTGGGATACAGACCCTCAAAGGAGATGGCCACAATATTTTCAGTCTTTCAAAAGTTTGCTAGTCCTAATTCTGTCTAAATCACAGCGTAAACACACTACTGTCATTGTTATTGTTGTCTAAAGCCCAGCCCACTGCGCACAGCCATATCAGGGCTATGACCATCTCAAAACGTACATAATACCTCACTGGAAAAAAAAAAGCACCTGGTAATACCTGGAAAAGAATATTAAGTACACATAATTATCAAGGCACTGGCATACATTATCTAAGGATATGCCTCTGGCATGGACAGCAAAGAAAACAAACGAGACAGTCTTGATGGAGGCAGACACAAGTAGATCACTCATAAGGAAGATTAGGAAAAGACTGGCAACATTTATAGGCCATCTTATGAGGAAGGGGGATTTGGAGCACCTGGTCACAACGGGAAAGCTGGAGGGAAAGAGAGCACCAGGTAGACCCAGGGAGAAAATGCTGGACGGACTTGCAGAGTGGCTGGGAATGAGGAGGGTGGGGGAGATGCTAGGGGCAACGAGAGATAGAGATGGTTGGAAGTCCATGGTCGCCAACGCCATGCGGCAGGGCACCTGATGATGATGATGATGATGATGCCTCTGGCATTGACTACTCAGTTCAATCTATCACCAGGAGGATGAAAAAAACCTAACTACAAATGTAAACATAACTAGGGACACTGAAACATAAATAACACGTGGCATAAATTACCCAAAATGGCTTCTACACATCACATTTCCTTAGAGTCAAAAATACACTTAATACATGTAACAAATGATCAATCCTAAGAGAAAGCATGTAAGGCTTTATAGAACACATACAGGTGAACGGACGAACAAGGCAGAAAATACAGCAAGATATGACAGAAAGCAAAGGCGCAAGGCAGAAACAAAAAGAGTGACAGAAAAGAGGAAATTTCTAGCACAGAATTTCCAAAGGATAATTTTTATACTGAAAGAGCCTCTGGCATCCCCACGTGGAGTTGATCAATACGTAGGTAGAGTTTATGGGAAGCATGAACATATAGTATACATCCATTGTTACAGAATTACTCCTGTCTTGACACATAATGACAAACTACCGGCACATACATGTAATGACAACTATTAATTAGCACATAAATTAAACCATTGATATTAATTTAGAACTACCAAGACATTGGCACATAATCAAAACTATTGGTATTTAACAACAGCTACCAATATATTGGCACATAATTAAAACTGCTGGTAATAATTTACATCTGCCAATATATTGGCATATAATTCAATCTACTGGTATTAATTCACAATTACCAATATATTGGCACATAAAACTATTGGTATTAATTCACAATTACCAATATATTGGCACATAACATTTTTGGTATTAATTTAAAAATACCAATATACTGGCACATAAAACTACTGGTATTAATTTACAACTACCAATATATTGACACATAATTAAAACTGTTGGTATTAATTTACAACTACCAATATATTGGCACATAAAACTATTGGTATTAATTAACAAATATCAATATACTGGCACACAATAAAAACTATTGGTATCAATTCACAACTACCAGTATATTGGCACATGATTAAAACTACTGGTATTAATTCACTACGACCAATATACTAGCAAATAAAACTATTGGTGCTAATTTACAACTACAATACATTAGCACATAATAAAAACTACTGGTATTAATTTACAACTACAATATATTGGCACATAATTAAAACTACTGGTATTAATTTACAATCACCAATATATTGGCACATAAAACTATTGGTATTAATTTACAAATACCAATATATGGTCACATAATTAAAACTATTAGTACTAATTTACAACTACCAATATATTGGCACATAATCAAAACTACTGGTATTAATTTACAACTACCAATATATTGGCACATAATTAAAACTACTGGTATTAATTTACAATAACCAATTCATTGGCACATAAAACTATTGGTATTAATTTACAGTACCAATATACTGACACATGATTAAAACTACTAGTACTAATTTACAACTACCAATATATTGGCACATAATTAAAACTACTGGTATTAATT
>JAPXFY010000012.1:80774182-80779182 GCA_030674185.1 Monoplex corrugatus | reverse complement strand
ATCATCAAGTGACCTGCCGCATGGCGTTGGCGATCATGGCCCTCCATATGCATCTATCCCTTGTCGCCGCAAGCACGTCTTCCACCCTCTCTGTCCTCAGTCATCCTGCAAGTCCGTCCAATATTTTCTCCCTGGGTCTACCTGGTGTTCTGTTTCCCTCCAGCTTTCCTGTTGTGACCAGGTGCTCCAATTCCCCTTTCCTCATAAAATGGCTGTAAATGTTGTTTGTCTTTTCCTAATCTTCCTTATCAATTATCGTCTTGTGTCTGCCTCCATCAAGGCTGTCTCGTTTGTTTTCGTCAGTATATTAGTATACAGATATTTAAGATAAGATCTATTGCAGTATCATAAATAGAAAGCCAGAGACTGTTTTTATTGATGTCGTGATTGGTATGATATCAGATACTTCGACAATTATGTATTCGTACCACTTCATGAGTGGCAATGACCTATCATCATCATCATTATCATGTGCCTTGCCGCATGGCGTTGACGATCATGGCCCTCCATACGAATCTATCTTTTGTCGCTGCAAGTAAATCTCCAACCTTTCCCGTCCTCATCCACTTTCCAAAACTATATTTTCTCCCTGAGTCTACCTGGTGCTCTTTTTTCACCCTAGCTTTCCTGTTGTGACCAGGTCCTCATATTTTTCTTGTCTCATAGAATTTCCTATAAATGTTGCTTGTCCTTTCCTAATCTTCTTCATAAATGTTCTTTTTATGTTTGCTTCTTTTAAAACTGATTCGTTAATTTTCTTTGCTGTCCATGGAGTTCTTAACATTGTTCTTAGAAACCATATTTCTGATGCCTCAATATTGTTCTGACTTTGCTTGTTGACTGTCCAAGCTTCGCATCCGTATAACAGTACTGGTTCTACATAAAAATGAAGAAATCTCTTCCTGATGTAAACTGATAGGCTTTTGTTGGTAAGAATGCTTTTTATTTTCTTGAATGCTGTTTTAGCTTGGCCGGTTCTGCTAGCTATTTCGAATGTGCATCTCTTGTCTGATGAGATGACTGTTCCCAGACATTTAAACTTAGTGACAGCCTATATGTGAGTAAAAAATCTTAAGTCTGAAAACTGTCTCTCTCTCTCGGTCTCGGTCTCTCTCTCTCTCTTTCTCTGGCACTCATACACACATACACACACACACACACACACACACACACACACCACACACATACTCTCTCTCTCTCGTTTTTTACTTCTTTCTCTCGTTTTGTTCTCTCTCTCTCTCTCTTTTTTCACTCTTTTTATCTGAACATCCTTTGCTTCCTCTTTCTGTCTTTTGGCGCAAAATCTGTAGATTCAATTTAAATTTATGTCAAAGTGAATTAGCGTTTCCTCAAAAGAAAGGTACTTTTTCAGTTTGTGAATCGATCATTTTCTTTCTAGTCTTTCTCTGTAACTATTGAATACACGCAAGCACATACACACACGCACGCACACACACACACGCACGCACGCACACACACACACACACACACACACACACCACCACACACATCACACATACACTCACACACTCACACATACACACATACACTCACACACACACACTCTCTCTCTTTCTTTATCTCTCTCTCACACACACACTACACGCACACACACACACAAACACACACACCACACACACACACACAACACACACACACACAAACACACACAACACACACAACACACACACACACACAACATAAACACAAACACTCGCACACACACACACCACACACACACCACACACACACACACAACACACACACACACACACACACACACACACACTCACACGCCTGCTCCATCCACCACCATCACCATTCACTTATCTAACTACCCCCCTCTCTCCGATTTCCCGCCCCTCTCTCTCACACACACATGGTACCAGTAGAGTGTCAGCAATTGGTGTCAAACACTGGCAGGCAGGCTCCGTTTTGACACTTGAGGTATCTAAGCTGTGTTGTAGGATCAGTGTGCCAACTGCACTAATGCACTGCATTGTGCCATCATTGTAGACACCTCAGTTTGCCAACTGCACTGCAATGTGCCATTATTGTGCCAACTGCGCTACTGCACTCCAATGTGCCATTATTGTGCCAACTGCACTAGTGCACTGCAATGTGCCATCATTGCAGACACCTCAGTGTGCCAACTGCACTAATACAATGCAATGTGCCATCATTATAGACACCTCAGTGTGCCAACTGCACTAATTCACAGCAATGTCCATCATTGTACACACCTTAGTGTGCCAACTGCACTAATACACAGCAATGTGCCATCATTGTAGACACACTCAGGTGCCAACGCACTAATACACAGCAATGTGCCATCATTGTAACACTCAGTGTGCCAACTGCACTAATACACAGCAATGCCATCATTGTAGACACCTCAGTGTGCCAACTGCACTAATACACAGCAATGTGCCATCATTGTAGACACCTCAGTGTGCCAACTGCACTAATACACTGCAATGTGCCATCATTGTAGACACCTCAGTGTGCCAACTGCACTAATACACTACAATGTGCCATCATTTTACACACATTAGTGTGCCAACTGTACCAATACACTGCAATGTGCCATCATTGTAGACACCTTAGTGTGCAACTGTACAATGCACTACAATGTGCCATCATTGTAGACACCTCAGTGTGCCAACTGCACTAATACACTACAATGTGCCATCATTATAGACACCTCAGTGTGCCAACTGCACTAATACACTACATGTGCCATCATTGAGACCCCTCATGTGCCAACTGCACTTATACACTGCAATGTGCCTCATTATAGAACCTCAGTGTGTCAACTGCACTAATACATTGCAATGTGCCATTCGTAGACACCTCAGTGTGTCAACGTGCATGTACACTGCAATGTGCCATCATTGTAGACACCTCAGTGTGCCAACTGCACTAGTACAACTGCAATGTGCCATCAATTGTAGACACCTCAGTGTGTCAACTGCTCTAGTACACTGCAATGTGCCATCATTGTAGACACCTCAGTGTGCCAACTGCACTAATACACTGCAATGTGCCATCATTGTAGACACCTCAGTGTGTCAACTGCTCTAGTACACTGCAATGTGCCATCATTGTAGACACCTCAGTGTGCCAACTGCACTAATACACACAATGTGCCATCATTGTAGACACCTCAGTGTGCCAACTGCACTAATACACTGCAATGTGCCATCATTGTAGACACCTTAGTGTGCAAACTGTACCAATGCACTACAATGTGCCATCATTATAGACACCTTAGTGTGCCAACTGCACTAATACACTGCAATGTGCCATCATTATAGACACCTTAGTGTGTCAACTGTACCAATGCACTACAATGTGCCATCATTATAGACACCTTAGTGTGCCAACTGCACTAATACACTGCAATGTGCCATCATTGTAGACACCTTAGTGTGCCAACTGTACTAATACACTGCAATGTGCCATCATTGTAGACACCCCAGTGTGCCAACTGCACTAATACACTGCAATGTGCCATCATTGTAGACACCTCAGTGTGCCAACTGCACTAATACACTACAATGTGCCATCATTGTAGACACCTCAGTGTGCCAACTGCACTAATACACTGCAATGTGCCATCATTGTAGACACCTCAGTGTGCCAACTGTACTAATACACTGCAATGTGCCATCATTGTAGACACCTCAGTGTGCCAACTGACAATGCACTACAATGTGCCATCATTGTAGACACCTCAGTGTGCCAACTGCACTAATACACTGCAATGTGCCATCATTGTAGACACCTCAGTGTGCCAACTGCACTAATACACTGCAATGTGCCATCATTGTAACACCTCAGTGTGCCAACTGCATAATGCACTACAATGTGCCATCATTGTAGACACCTCAGTGTGCCAACTGTACAATGCACTACAATGTGCCATCATTGTAGACACCTCAGTGTGCCAACTGCACTAATGCACTACAATGTGCCATCATTGTAGACACCTCAGTGTGCCAACTGCACTAATACACTACAATGTGCCATCATTGTAGACACCTAGTGTGCCAACTGTACCAATACACTCAATGTGCCATCATTGTAGACACCTCAGTGTGCCAACTGCACTAATACACTACAATGTGCCATCATTGTAGACACCTAGTGTGCCAACTGCACTAATACACTACAATGTGCCATCATTGTAGACACCTTCAGTGTGCCAACTGCACTAATACACTGCAATGTGCCATCATTGTAGACACCTCAGTGTGCCAACTGCTACTAATACACTGCAATGTGCCATCATTGTAGACACCTCAGTGTGCCAACTGCACAATACACTGCAATGTGCCATCATTGTAGACACCCTCAGTGTGCCAACTGCACTAATACACTGCAATGTGCCATCATTGTAGACACCTCAGTGTGCCAACTGCCTAAATACACTGCAATGTGCCATCATTGTAGACACCTAGCCATGTGCCAACTGCACTAATACACTGCAATGTGCCATCATTGTAGACACCTCAGTGTGCCAACTGCACTAATACACTGCAATGTGCCATCATTGTAGACACCTCAGTGTGCCAACTGCACTAATACACTGTAATGTGCCATCATTGTAGACACCCCAGTGTGCCAACTGCACTAATACACTGCAATGTGTCATCATTGTAGACACCTCAGTGTGCCAACTGCACTAATACACTGCAATGTGCCATCATTGTAGACACCTCAGTGTGCCAACTGCACTAATACACTACAATGTGCCATCATTGTAGACACCTCAGTGTGCCAACTGCACTAATACACTGCAATGTGCCATCATTGTAGACACCTCAGTGTGCCAACTGCACTAATACACTACAATGTGTCATCATTGTAGACACCTCAGTGTGCCAACTGCACTAATACACTGCAATGTGCCATCATTGTAGACACCCCAGTGTGCCAACTGCACTAATACACTGCAATGTGCCATCATTGTAGACACCCCAGTGTGCCAACTGCAC
>JAPXFY010000012.1:80764182-80769182 GCA_030674185.1 Monoplex corrugatus | reverse complement strand
TTGAAAAGAAAGCATAACAGGAAAGAGGAACCACTAATTACCTGTGCTTTCAAAACAGGGGACCTTAGTTTCTGTATCCGCAGAACTCCACTGCAGGATTATGTTCATGTAAGGCCACACAATCTCATATGAAGGAGGGCGAAACAATACACATTACAAATGTCTTAATCATTATAAAATACACACTGAACGAGAAAGAGAGAGAGAGAGAGACAAACAGAGAGAGAGAGACAGAGAGAGACAGATAGAGAGACAATGACAGAGAAACAGAGACAGAGAGACAGAGAGAGAGAGAAAGAGAGAGAGAGCACAAGAGAGAGAGAGAGCGAGAGAGAGAGAGAGAGAAAGACAGAGAGACAGAGAGAGACAGAGAGAGAGACAATGACAGAGAAACAGAGACAGAGAGAGACAGAGAGAGAGAGAGAGAGAGAGCACAAGAGAGAGAGTGAGAGCACAAGAGAGAGAGATAGAGGGTGAGAGAGAGAGAGAGACAGACAGACAGAGACAGAGACAGAGACAGAGAGACAGAGACAGAAAGAGAGAGAGAGAGAGCAAACAACAAAGCTGATAAAAGACTTCTCTCTTCTCCCCCAAAACAAAAGCGGAAATCACATGACCCACTGCGACACTTCCGGGAACAAGAGGATAACACACGGCTTTCACAGCAATACATCAAAATTACCCCCACCCCCACCCCGTTCTCTCTCTCTCTCCCTCCCTCTCTCTTCACATACACACAGAGGCATAAAACATCCCCTCTCTCTTTCTCTCTCTCTCTCTTTCTCTCTCTGTCTGTCTGTCTCTCTTCACATACACACAGAGGCATAAAACATCTCTCTCTCTCTTTCTCTCTCTCTCTGTCTGTCTGTCTGTCTCTCTTCACATACACACAGAGGCATAAAACATCTCTCTCTTTTTCTCTCTCTCTCTCTTTCTCTGTCTGTCTGTCTGTCTCTCTTCACATACACACAGAGGCATAAAACATCTCTGTCTTTTCTCTCTTTTTCTCTGTCTGTCTGTCTGTCTCTTTCTCTCTCTGTCTGTCTGTCTCTCTTCACATACACACAGAGGCATAAAACATCTCTCTCTTTCTCTCTCTCTCTTTCTCTGTCTGTCTGTCTGTCTCTCTTCACAAACACACAGAGGCATAAAACATCTCTGTCTTTTCTCTCTTTTTCTCTGTCTGTCTGTCTGTCTCTTTCTCTCTCTGTCTGTCTGTCTCTCTTCACATACAAACACAGAGGCATAAACTCTCTCTCTCTCTCTTTATATACACACAGAGGCATAATTTTTTTTCTCTCTCTTTCTCACTCTCTCTCTCTCTCTTACTCTCTCTCTCTCTTCACATACAGAGGCCTAAAACCTCTCTCTCCCTCTCTCTCTCTCTCTTTTCACTTACACATAGAGGCATAAAACATCTCTCTCTTTTTCTCTCTCCACCCCCCCTCTCTTTCTCTTTCTCTCTCTCACACAACTCTTGACACACACACACACAGAGGCATAAAATCTCATACACACACACGCACACACACGCGCGCGCGTACACACACACACACACACACACACACACACACACACACACACACACACACACACACACACACACACACAGAAACAATCAAGCTATTAGAAATCACATCCGGTGGGACTTCAAACATCCCTCTGTCTTTGGCGCCGCGTCTGGTTTCATTACAATAAAAGCCCTGAGCTCTCATTGCACACATGACGGATGGCACACACACATCACGGGGGGAAAAGAAGAAACGAGGAAAGAGCGGGGAGAGACAAAAAAGAGGATGTGATGATGAGCATCCTTCAGATGTGATCGTGATGAGTCTAGAATGGAATTCTGGTTGAGCCCTTCGAATCGCTCAGGCGTGTAGGTACCCTCCCTTCCCCCTCCTCCTCCTTCTTCTCCTTCCCCTTCTCTACTTCATCCTGCTAAAACGATTCTATTCCAGAAGAAAGCTGGGGTGGGGGTGGGGTGGGGTGGGGTGGGGGAGGTGTAGGGGGAGGGGGCGATGGCCAAGCAACATGATCATTCTGTCTTCTCCTCCCGTTTATTTGAGATGCTTTGCGTAACACTGCGTGAGTACAAAACTTTAACAGACTTAAATCCAAAACAATTAGATCTATGACTGCCCGCGTTCAAGAAAACAGGAACCAGAAAAAACACGAAAAAAATAAGAACATGTATGTATTACAACAAGACCAAACAGGCGCAAATTTTCGGCCTTTGTCAAGCGTAAGATCACAAACAAACAAACAAACACCAGATACAAACAATTTTACCAGATACTGAAAATGTTCAGTCAGTTTATTCCTTTTCTCACACCAGGCAGAGCAGCAGGGAAGTTTCAATCTTTTTCTCCTAATTTTTGTATCTGGTGTTTGTTTGTTTGTGATCTTACGCTTGACAAAGGCCAGTTGGCCGAGAATTTGCGCCTGTCTTGTCTTGTTGCATTAAATACGCCTTCTGATTCTCTTTTCGTGTTCTTTAACAGGCTTAGTTAAAGCAACTGCGACGTTAGATTGGATCATCACGAAACTGTAGCCATTTCATTTAAATCAGATATATCGTGCAGTGTCAACATTTCTTGTTTAACAAACAAACAAACAAACAAACAAACAAACAAATAAAAAACCAATAGAGAATACATACATTTTCATTCACATTTGGTTACAACAACATATATGAATATTCTAGAAAACATTACAAGGATACTTTTACTTTGGACGTGTGTGACAGATGTGTCCATACTGTGACCCAAGTCTGCCACACATTTCATACCTAAGCATACATGAGATCTTTACTGATACATTTTCGGCTATAGGTAGTAATCATACAGACTGTATAGATGCACATGTGAAAGAGAGAGGGAGAGAAAGAGAAAAAAAAAGAGAGAGAAAGAGAGAGACAGAGAGAGAGAGACAGAGAGACAGAGAGACAGAGAGAGAGAGAGAGACAGACAGACAGAGAGAGAGAAAGAGAGAGAGAGAGAAAGAGAGAGAAAGAGAGAGACAGAAAGAGACAGAGAGAGACACAGAGACAGACAGAGAGACAGAGACAAAGAGAGAGAGAGAGACAGACAGACAAACAGACAGACAGAGAGACACACACACAGAGATGCAGAAAGAGAGAGAGAGAGAGAGAGAGAGACAGACAGAGACAGAGAGACAGACTGACAGACAGAAACAGATGGACAGACAAACAGAGAGATTAGAGAGAGAGAGAGAGGGAGACAGAAAGAGAGAGACAGCGACAGAAATAGAGAGACAGAGACAGATGCACAGAGAGACAGAGACAGATGCACAAAGAGAAGAGAGAGAGAGAGAGAGAGAGAGAGGGAGACAGAAAGAGAGAGACAGCGACAGAGATAGACAGAGACAGAGACAGATGCACAAAGAGAGAGAGAGAGAGAGAGAGAGAGAGAGAGAGACAGAGACAGAGAAAGAGAGAGAGAGAGAGCGGAAGAAGAAGAAGAAAGGAAGAAAGAAAGAAGAAGAAATCTGAGTTGGCACAGGATTACGTATTTCCATGCTTAAAGGTTCCAAGCCCATCCTCCCAATGACAGACAGTCCAGGCTGATCCAGATATCACAGTGGATGTCAAGACAATGTAACTAAACATCTTGTTTGTTTGGCAAGGTATGGACTTTTCTGATATGTACTTTTCTTTATTTGAAACGTTTATCCGAGAACTGGATAAATATTTATCCATCGTATCCATTCTTATAATAAAAAAAAAATGGAAAAGAACTGGAATTATTTTCACATTATCTCTGTCTCTGTCTCTCCCCTCTCTCCCCTTCTCTCTCCCCCTCTCTTTTCCTCTCTCGGTCTCTCTCTCCTTTCTCTCTCTCCTCTCTCTTTACTCTCTGTCTGCCTGTCTGTCTGTCTTTCTGTTTGTCTCTCTCTTTCGCTCTCTATCGCTCTCTATGTCTGTCTCTGTCTGTCTCTTTCTCTGTCTGTCTGTCTGTCCGTCCGTCCGTCTGTGTCTGTGTGTGTGTGTCTCTGTCTCTCTGTCTCTCTTAGTTCACTGTCAACACATGCAATGGGATATAACAGTACATAAACAGATGTTGATGCTTCATGGTCATCATGTCATTCTACTAATGAAGATAAAATAAACTGCCGTTTATATTGTCCAGTCCTTCAAATAGTTCGGAAAATAGTTGATTTGTAGCAAGTACAACAGACAGCCTCATATGTTTAACCCTTAGACTCCCGCACCCTATCCGTCTATATCTACATCTATGTCTTTATCTATACCTATATCTGTATCTATATGTGTTTATCTATGTCTATATCTATGTCTATATCTATATCTAATATCTGTATCTATATGTGTTTATCTATGTCTATATCTATGTCTATATCTATGTCTATATCTATGTCTATATCTTTATCTATGTCATTACTTATGTCTATATTTACATCTATGTCTATGTCTATATCTACGCCTATATCTGTCTATATCTGTCCATATTTATGCCTACATCTTTATCTATGTCTATATCTATGTCTATGTCTATATCTATGTCTATATCTAGTCTCTGTCTATATCTATGTCTATATCTATATCTATGTCTATATCTATATATATGTCTATATCTGTCCATATTTATGCCTACATCTTTATATATGTCTATATCTATATCTATATCTATATCTATGTCTATATCTATGTCTATATCTATGTCTATATCTATATATATATGTCATTACTTATGTCTATATTTACGTCTATGTCTATATCTATGCCTATGTCTATATCTGTGTATATCTATGTCTATGTCTATATCTATGTCTATATCTATGTCTATATCTATATCTATGTCTATGTCTATATCTATGCCTATGTCTATATCTATGTCTATATCTATGTCTATATCTATATCTATGTCTATATCTATGTCTATATCTATGTCTATATCTATGTCTATATCTATGTCTATATCTATATCTATGTCTATATCTATATCTATGTCTATATCTAT
>JAPXFY010000012.1:80739182-80751682 GCA_030674185.1 Monoplex corrugatus | reverse complement strand
CTTTAATTTCTGGGTATGTGTCAGAACGGTTTTTTTTTTGCAGTCTATTTCTTTTCTTTTAGTATTTTTTTATGGGTACAAAACTAAAAACATACATGCTTATATATACATGCATGTATTAATAGTAATACATTATTGTGCAGATGTATACAAGTTTTACAAAATTACATTACATACATTTCAAGCAGATGATATGAGCCAAGATAGTCATACAGATGATTGATTCAAATACTTTCAATTAATGCTTTTATAAAAGAACAAGTTAGGCTTAAATCTATTGTAGGTCCTATTCATTAGTGACACATGTTTTTTCCAATATCGTACACACGAGTAAGGAAGGATGGGGTTTGTATAACAGAGGTCTGTGAAGAAAAGAAAAAAATGACAGTGTGTGTGTGTGTATGTGTGTGTGTGTGAGAGTGGAGGGGTGTATATGTGTGTAGTGTTTGCGCGGCGTGGGTGTGTGTGTGTGTGTGTGTAATGTGTATGTGTGTGTGATGGTGTGTGCATGTGTGCACGCGTGTGTGTATGCGTGTGTGTGAGCGATGTGTGTGTGTGTGTGTGTGTCGTGCGTGTGCGCTGCAGTGATGTGTGTGTTTCGTGCGTCTGCAGCTTGTGATTGTGAGTTTCTTTTGTTATACATTGTGTCTTTTGTGTTTATATATGCGAAAAACAAACAAACAAACAAACAAACAAACAAAACAAAAGCAAAACAAAACAAAACAAAACAAAAACAAAACAAAACAAAACAAAACCAAGGTAGCTTTTCTAGAAAGAAATGCTCCTCTATATCTTGACAATCATTATGAGCTTATAAAAGAGAAGTTGGGGGGGGGGGGGGGCAGGACTTGAGGGGTTGTGGCCGGGTTTTTTTGTTTGTTTGTTTTTGTTTTTGTTTTTTTGTTTTTTTAGCTTTTCACAGGTCATTATAGTAACAAACCTTTACTACTAAAAATTCAGAATTTTTTTTCTTTTTTTCACAGAAGTTATTAAAGTAACAAACCTTTCTTAAAAAAAAATCAGAAAATTAAACACTCCTTCACGAATGCATCATGTGCTTTTGAGTTGCGCAAGCGTACAACAATTTTGGCGTCAAGTGCAAACCGCAGTCAATAATCCATATGTCAGTGTCACCTAATAACATTCACGGGGCCCTATTACATGTCTAAAACATAATAAATCAGATAAACCAATAGACATAACTTTACCAGATACAGACACGTAAACTCATAAATTTAATAGAAACAATTTTATCTTAAACGTTTTAAATCAAATAAAGAAATAGACATGATTTTACCAGATACACATAATGTGAACTCATAAATGTAACAGAAACAATGTTTATCTAAAACGTTTTTAATCAAATACAGCAATAGACCTGACTTTACCAGATGCAAAGACATAAACTCATAAATTTAATAGTAACATTTCGTAATTTCATCAGTTCAGAGATTACTTACAGCGTACACGGCAGTGGAATAATTTCATTGTCGAAAACAACGAGACTGAAATACCTTAAGTGCCTGGCATAAGTTCCACGATTATCAAGACACGGTCTTCATTTATACGAGTTATGTTACATATCTGATCAAACAGGTACTACTCTGCTTGTAAAACTGGGAACTGGGCACTGTCTTAGAGAGAGAGAGAGAGAGAGAGAGAGAGAGAGGAGAGAGAGAGAGAGGAGAGAAGAGAGAGAGGAGAGAGAGAGAAGAGAGACAGAGAGACAGAAGAGAGAGACAGAGACAGACAGACAGAGACAATACTGAACGAGAGAGGGAGAGAGAGAGAGTCAAAGAGAGAAAGAGAGACAGAGACAGAGACAGACAGACAGACAGACAGAGACAGACAGACAGAGACAGACAGACAGACAGAGACAGACAGACAGACAGAGACAGAGACAATACTGAAAGAGAGAGAGAGACAGAGACAGAGACAGAGAGACAGAGACAGATGGACAGACAGAGAGAGAGACAGAGATAGAGACAGAGACAAAGAGACAGATAGACAGAGACAGAGAGACACAGAAAGAGACAGACAGAGACAGAGACAGAGACAGAGACAATACTGACAGACAGATGGACAGTCAGAGAGACAGAGACAATACTGAGAGAGAGAGAGAGAGAGAGAGAGAGAGAGTCAGACAGACAGACAGAGTCAGAGAGACAGAGAGACAGAGACAGAGAGCGAGAAAGAGAGAGAAAGAGATTGAAGTTTTAAAAGATGAGACGTCTGTCTGTCTCTCCTCTGTTTTCCTTTGGGGAAAGAAAAAGAGGAGGAAGACTAGAGGAGAAAGAAGAAGGAAGACAGAAGACGATAAACCCGTATCGAGAACTCTCAAGAGAAAAAGAAGAAGAGAGAAGACGACATAACGTGTATCGTGAACTCCGAAGGAAGAAGAAGGCACTGCAATTGTAATGATGATGATGACGTTAGTGTTTCAAGAAAATGAGGTGGCATCCTAATCTCCTCTCCCTCTTCCGTCCCCCGACACTTTCTCTCCTTCCCCCTCTCCCACCCACACCTCCACCTCCACCTCCACCCCGCCACCGATTAAACACCCTTTTCCGTCCCATTTTGGTGCCGGTAATAAACAGCAGCGAAATGTCTGCAAGACTCTCCCAGAGGCACCACACAGAAGATGGGACGGTCCCTCCCAGACCCTGATTTCATTGAGGAGGGAGAAAGCTGCAGGCTCAGAAATATGGCAGTACAAAAGAGGAAAGACTTAACATGGGAGATGATTAGATTTGGGAGCGGTATATGGGAGATGATTAGATTCGGAAGCGGGATAAATTGAAACGTAACGGGTAAAAAAAAATCCACTTTCTTTTTCTCAGTGTGAGAATTACAATTCACATGCAATGAATTCAACACAATAATTGAAATGTAACTCAAAAAAAAAAAAAAAAAAAAAAAAAAAAAAACCACAACAAAACTCCTTCTTTTTCTTAGTTTGAGAATTATAATTCACATGCGATGGATTGGATTCAACACAATAATTAAAACGTAACTGGTAAAAGAAATCGTTTCTTTTTTTTTCAATGTGAGAATTACAATTCACATGCAATGAATTGAATACAATAATTGAAACGTAACTGGTAGAAAAAAATCCCTTTCTTTTTTTCGATGTGATAATTACAATTCACATGCAATGAATTCAATACAACAATTGAAACGTAACTGGAAAGAAGCTCTTTCTTTGTCTAAATGTGAAAATTATAATTCACATGCAGTGAATTTAAAACAATAATTGAAACGTAACTAAAAAAAAGAATCCCTTTCTTTTTTTTATTTTGAGAATTACAATTCACATGGGATGAATTCAACACAATAATTAAAACGTAATTGGTAAAAGAAATCGTTTCTTTTTTTTTTTAATGTGAGAATTACAATTCACATGCAATGAATTCAACTCAATAATTGAAACGTAACTGATAAAAAATCTTTTTTTTTTTTTTTTCGATGTGATAATTACAATTCACATGCAATAAATTCAATTCAATAATTGAAACGTAACTGGAAAAAATCCTCTTTCTTTTTCTCAGTTTGAGAATTACAATTCACACGCAATGAATTCAACACAATAATTGAAACGTAATTGTTAAATAAAAATCCTCCTTCTTTTTTTCAATCTGAGAATTACAATTCACACGCAATGAATTCAACACAATAATTGAAACTTAACTGGAAAAAAACTCTTTCTTTTTTTACAGTGTGAAAATTACAATTCATATGCAATGAATTCAACACAATAATTGAAACGTAACTGGTAAAAAAAAAAAGTCCTCTTTCTTTTTCTCAATGTGATAATTACAATTCACACGCAATGAATTCAATACAATAATTGAAACGTAACTGGAAAGAAACTTTCTTTTTCTCAATGTGAGAATTACAATTCACAAATAATAAATTCAACACAATAATTGAAACGTAACTGGAAAAAAAATCCCTTCCCTTTTTGTTCAATGTGAGAATTGCAGTTCACACGCAATGGATTCAATATAATAATTTCTTTGAATTTAGCTTTCTGATTTACATGTAGGTGCGTGTATGTATGTTGTTTTGACCGCACTGTACAACCGGAATGCTGCTGCACAGTTTGAAAATTCAAGTCTTTTGTGAGTGTGCATTCTGAGTGTTTTCGTGTTTCCACGAGCCACCGGACACCAGTATAACATACAGGATCTTTAACGTGCATATCTGATGGTCTGCTTGTGAATATACACACAGGGGATAAGAGGCACTGGCATACATGCTGACTTGAGTGATTGGGATAAATCAGCAGCCTGTACCTAAGAGGTCATCTGGGTTCTATCTATCTATCTATCTATCTATCTATCTATCTATCTATCTATATGTCTGTCTGTCTATCTATCTATCTATCTATCCTATATCTATATCTATGTATCTATCTATATCTATATATCTATGTACATGTATGTATGTATGTATATATGTATCTAATTTCTATCTATCTCTCTATCTCTCTATCTATCCATATATCTATATCTATGTATCTATCTATATCTATGTATTATGTATGTATGTATGTATGTATGTATGTATGTATGTATATTTCTCTCTCTCTCTCTATCTCTCTCTCTCTATGTATCTATGTATTATCCATGTATGTATGTATGTATGTATGTATGTATGTATGTATGTATGTATGTATGTATGTATCTGTCTATCTATAGACGTACATACAAACTAACAATTAAAGCTGGTGCTGTTGCTATCTCTACTGTTGCTGTTATTGAGGCGTGGTGATGCTGCTGTTTTTTTTTTTCTATTATCATGATTTTCTTAGAGACCTCAGTTGCATGCTGACACAATGAGCACGATTTCTTCTTTCTTTTGTCTTTTTCATTTTTTCTTGTGGTCTTTTTGTGTGTATTTTACTTGTCCTTCACTGTTTCTTCTTCTGGACGGGTGGGCAGGTGATATATCTCGACTAAACAAAGCACGTTTTTCATAGCCTTTGTGTCGTTTCGTAGACGTAGTATTTCATATTTAGAGGTTAGTGTGCAGTTTCTGCGCTGATGTGACAGGGTTTTATGTGGTCCTTGTGTACATTGGTGTGTGCGTGTACGTGTGCGTGCGCGCGCGCGCGCGGCGGTGTGTGTGTGTGTGTGTGTGTGTGTGTGTATGTGTCTCTCTCTCTGCATCTCTCCCTCTCTCTCTGTCTGTGCGCATGTGTGTGCATCTCTCTCTCTCTCTCTCTCTGCATCTCTCTCTCTCTCTCTCTCTCTCTCTTTTTGTGTGCATCTCTCCCTCTCTCTGTCAGTGTGCGTGTGTGGTGTGTCTGTCTGGGCATCTCTCTCTCTCTCTCTCTCTCTTTCTCTCTCTCTCTCTCTCCCTATGCCTACGCGCGTGTGTGTGTTGTATCGAGTGTTGTGTTGTGTATTGTTATATGTTGTGTGTTGGAGTATGACTTGAAAAGAAAATTCCTTACACACAAACATGAATGATAAGAGGATGCTACTGCTGCTGCTACTTCTCGCCGTTGTCATAACAATTCTCTCCTCCTGAATCTAGCAGCCCATCATATGAAAAGGGGGGGAGGGGAGGGGGGGGGTGAGGGGCAGGGGGCAGAATTCCCTGAGGATCGCCGGGAGGCCATGGGTGGGGGAGACAGCTCTGTAAATCACCTCGCCTGCTGCTGGGCGGCACCGCTGTGAGGTCAGTGTCAGGCCTGCGTTACTGATGGTGATTGCTCTGACTCCTAAGACCCGTAGACTATGAAAAAGCGTTTGATCCTCTGCCTTTTGTCCCTTAAACTGTCTGTAAATGCCGTCACAGCCCCTCCTGCCTTCCTGTCTGTCTTAGGGGGGGTGAAAGAGGAGAGGGGGAGGAGGAGATAGTTTCGCGTGGACGATGGGTTAAAAAACACAAGAAAATCCAGTCTAACTTTTATGGAATTCAATCTGACCGATTGAACAAAACAAACAAGTAAGCAGAAACAACAACAACAACGACGACGACGACGATAACAACAACAACGACAACAACAACAACAAAAACAACAACAACATCAGCAGTAGCAGCAGCATCATCATCATCGTCATCATCATCGTTATTATTATTATTATTATCATCAGTAGTAGTGTAGTAGTAGTAGTAGTAGTAATAGTAGTAGTTAGTAGTATAGTAGTAGTAGTAGTAGTAGTAGTAGTAATAGTAGTAGTAATAGTAGTAGTAGTATAAAAAACGAGTGAGTGGGTAAGGAAAATAAAAAGAGAAAAATAAGTAAAATAAGGCATAGAAAAAAAGCAAGATCACAACAACAAAATAACAACAACATCATCAACAACAACAACAAAAAGAAAGAAAAAAGAAAGAAAACAGAAAAGCAAGCAAGAAAGAAAGGATTTAAAAAAAACCCGAGAGAGTAGGTAAAGACCCCCCCCCCCCCCCCCAGAAAAGTAAGTAAAATAAGGCAGAGAAAAAAAAGCAAGATCACAACAACAACAACAAGACCTTAAACAACAACAAAAAGAAACAAAAAAGAAAGAAAACAGAAAAAAGAAAGAAACGATTAAAAAAAAAAAGGAGGGTAGGTAAGGAAAATAACAGCAGAAAAGTAAGGAAAATAAGGCAGAGAAAAAATAAGCAAGATCACAACAATAACAATAATATCATCATCAACAACAACACAAAGAAAGAAAAGGAAAGAAAACAGAAAAAGAAAGCAAGAATTAAAAAATGAAAAGAAAAGAAAAACGAGTGAGTAGGTAAGGAAAATAAAAATAGTAAAGGAAAACAAGGCAGAGAAAAAAAAAGGAAAGATCACAACAACAACAACAACAACAAAAAAAGAAAAAGGAAAGAAAACAGAAAAGAAAGCAAGAAAGAATGAAATAATAAAGAAAAACGAGTGAGTAGGTAAGGAAAATAAAAATAGTAAAGGAAAACAAGGCACAGAAAAAAAAAGGAAAGATCACAACAACAACAACAACAACAAGAAAAAGAAAAAGGAAAGAAAACAGAAAAAGAAAGCAAGAAAGAATGAAATAGTAAAGAGAAAACGAGTGAGTAGGTAAGGAAAATAACAGCAAAAACATAAGGAAAACACGACAGAGAAAAAGCAAGATGTTTTTTATGAAGATAGTGTTCACTCTGAGTTCTTTCCAAGCAAGAAAATACAAAAACGAACCAAACAACAACAACATTGCGAACAACAACAACAAGAACAACAACAAAAAACAACAACTACAACAACAACAACAACAACAGCAGCAGCAGCAGCAGCAGCAGCAACAAACAACAACAACAGCAGCAGCAACAACAACAACAACAACAACAACAACAACTACAACAGCAACACATGCAACAAAACAACAAACAACAACAACACACAACCAACAACAGCAGCAACACAACAACAACAACAACAACAACAACAGTAACAAAAACCAATAAACATGAAAATCAAAACGCAACAAACTCTATTCTAGCTGCACGGCGAACAACAGACACTGGGTTTTGGGACAAACGAGAAGAAAGAGACAGCAGCCCTGGGAAACAGCACAAGTTTAAATTGAACCACTTGAAAACAACTTGTAAGCGAACGTAACAAACTTGAGCACTGCCAAACAAAAGCTTACGATGGCATATATACAGAGACAGCTGAACAGAATATACACCCCCAACCCCCACCCCTCTCAGTCTCTCTCTGCGTCCACATGAACATATCTCTGGTAGTCAGTCATAAGTAATATTCCAGCGATCAATATGAATCGGTCGAAAAGAAAGTCATTTTCATTTTGTTAAACAAAAGGTCAGAAGGAATCAGTCGAAGAGACAGTCATTTTTTAAAACAAAATGTCTTTCATTCGGCCTTACTCCGCGACTGTTATGTTACTGTTATTTTTGTTTAAAACCAAGCCGACTGTGAGGAGCATATAAGGGCTATAACCGTTTCAAAACATACACTATAATTCAACAGGGAAAAAAAAAAGAAAATTAAGTACACATATCAATGCATCCGAGCATATAATCTAAGGAGATGCCCCTGGCGTTGACCACTGCGTTATCAAACATTGGATTTAAAAAACAAACCTGAATACAAATTTAAACATAACTAAGGACACTAAAACATAAAAACGGGCGTAAATTACCTAAAACTGCTTCCACGTATCTCATTTCCCTAGAGCCAAAAATCCACAAAATACATATACCCAATTATCAATCCTAAGAGAAAGTACGTAAGGCTTTATCGAACACATACAGTACTGGCCCAGCAAGGCAGAAATGATAGGAAGAAATGACAGAAAGCAACACAACAAGGTAGACACAGAGAGAGTGACAGAAGAGTGGACATTTCTAGCACATAATTTCCAGAAGGTGGGGATACTATTTATACTGAAAGAGCCCCCGGCATCCCCACGGGGGGATGCTCCGAGACTGAACACTTACTATCGTAAGGAAAGGGCGTACTAGGCAGCGTCCTTAATAAGTTACACCAGAACAGGCTCCGCTACATTCCACCTCAGTGACTCGGCGGCAGTGCAGTCTTCTCTGGTGGGGTGCCACAAGACAGCTTGGCATTGCTAGCTCCCTGGCACTCTGACTTAACCCTTTGACTCCCGCACCCTGTCCACAACTGCAAAAACTTAACCCTTTGACTACCTCACCCTATTCACTAGCTTCCTGCAGGAGACTGGTAAATAAGGTGAGAGAATCAAAGGGTTAAGAGTTTGCTTTGCTAGCATGTTTGGCAATGCAGTATGCTGGTGGACAAGGTGCAGGTGTCAAAGGGTTAAGATTGGAAGACAGTGTTGAAGTGCCAGAATGGGTGGCATGAGATAAACGCCAGTGAAGTGGTGCAGAAGATGCAACAGCTAAAAAAAAAGAAAAAACGTTTCTTATATAAGAAAGAAATGAAAGAAAGAAAGAAAAACAGAAAGAAAAACAGAAAGACAAACAGACAGACAGACAGAAAGAAAGAAAGAAAGAAAGAAGAAAGAAAGAAAGAAAGAAAAGAAAGAAAGAGAAGAAAGAAAGAACAGAAAGAAAGAAAGACAGAAGAAAGACGAAGAAAGAAAGAAAAGAAAAGAAAAGAAAAGAAGAAAGAAAGAAAGAAGAAAGAAAAGAAAGAAAGAAGAAGAAAGAAAGAAAGAAAAAGAAAGAAAGAAGAAAGAAAGACAGAAAGAAAGAAGACAGAAAAAAAGAAGAAAGAAAGAAAGAAAGACAGAAAGAAGAAAGAAAGAAGAAAGAAAGAAAGAAGAAAGAAAGAAGAAAGAAAGAAAGAAACAAAGAAAGAAAAAAAACAGAAGACAAAAGAAAGAAAAAGAAAGAAAAAAAGAAAGACAATAAATACGATAAAAAAGGAAATAAAAAAAAACAAAAGCAAAGAATAATTCAGAAAAAAAGAATTAAATGAAAGAACGTTGCCATATTCTGTTTAAAAATGTAGACTTGTTGATTTGGAATGCTTCGCTTCATTATAAATGTATTTATCATCATGTATCTGTACTCGGTTGCCCTACAATTATGTAATCTTGAAATCTCTCATCTGTCTGTCGGAACCAGGAAAAAAAAACCAAACCAAACAAAACAAAACACATGAAAATGGAATCAGAACGCGTGTTTAACCCTTTGACTCCCGCACCCTGTCCACCAGCATCCTGCATTGTCAACCATGGCAGTAAAGCAACAACTAAAGACTTTGATTCCCTCACCCTATCTACCAGATTCCTGCGGAAAGCTGGTAGACACGGTCAGGGAGTCGAAAGGTTATGTTTTTGCAGTTGAGCTGGTGGATAGGGTGCGGGAGTCAAAAGGTTAATACAACCAAACAAGATAAGTTGTATCAAATACGCGTTCTGATTCTATTTTCGTGGGTTTTTGTTGTTTTGTTTTGTTTTTGTTCCTGTTTGCTTGAACGCGGGCAGTCGCACTTGTTTTGGATGTTTGTCTGTCAACAATGGACATATTACTCATCTTATTCTATTCTGTAGCTTTATTTCTTTTAAACAGAGTAGCTGACTCTTTTTCATAGAGCCGTGGCCTCTGGAATGCATGTCTGGAGTTCAGTTCTACCATCACAATCATCATCATCATCATCATCATCATCGCCGTCGTCGTCGTCCTCGTCGTCATCATCATCGTCGTCATCCTCCTCCACATCATCATCATCATGTGCCCTGCTGTATGACGTTGGCGATCATGGCCCTCCACAAGAATCTATCCCTTGTCGTTGCAAGTACATCTTCCACCCTCTCTGTCCCCAGCCAACCTGCAAGTCCGTCCAATATTTTCTCCCTGGGTCTACCTGGTGTTCTCTTTCCCTTCAGCTTTCCTGTTGTGACCAGGTGGTCTAATTTCACACTATACATGGAAAAAATCTTAATAATATATTAATTTAGATTTATGCTAAACTCAATTAAAGCGATACAGAAGGAATAAAACATAAATTATACATGTATTACAGGAATTCCTTAGGGCGGCAGATGTATTGAGACATTATTTGATGTTCCAGTAGAATGGATCGGTAAAGTAAAGGTAAACACCACAGGCCACTAGTAGGTATCGCATTTTGAAAAGTAATGGTCAGTCGCCATTGTCCAGTACTAAAACCTTTCGCAGTTGGGCACAGAAACGGATTAAAGCTGTAATGGGGGCAAGAGGAAATAAATAGACATTAGACTGGATGGATCAATACCCTAGACCGTGAAGTGACCGCACCAAAGACCAGAAGCAAATATCAAGAAATAACGCCATTATTCTCCACGTTGGGGAGTTGGACAGATTCTAAGGGGTGACACTTAGCAGTAAAAGTCACCGTCCGAAACAGACTTTTGAAAATGGCCTGTTAATTGGCTGAAGGTAATGTTAGATGTAACCACCACAATGTTAGGATTAAACTTCGAATCATTCAAACTTGAAGTCAGGCTTTAGAAACGCGGTCAGCTAATCACACGTTCAAACTTGAAGTCAGGCTTTAGAGACGCGGTCAGCTAATCACACGTTCAAACTTGAAGTCAGGCTTTAGAGACGCGGTCAGCTAATCACAGGCGGTCCTATTGATGGTCAGGGAGGAAAGCGTCCTGACCTGAATCACCTTCTATAAAAGGAATAGTCAGTCAGCCTCTAGGCGCTCTTTTGGGGAAACCAGTTTCCAAGCTACCTCACAGGTATGTGACCCACGTTTTAATTTGTATTCTTGTTAGGTGTTAAGGTTAGGGTTAGAAGTTAGAAGCATGTTTTACATTTCAGGAAACAGAAAGAATAGAGTTGGACAGAAGGAAATGTTCAGTATGCTTGTAACATGTAATCTGGTGAAGATTCGTTGTGCATTTTAGGATTTAGGGCCAGTAGGACTTAGGCCAGTAAGAACGGTGACTTATGTCTTACGTTGAAGTTGATCAATTAAATAAATGTGTTGTATTTATCATTCCATGTGTGGACTACCTTTGAGAATCCTTGTCTAGTGTGGTTAGTGCGTTTTCCTCTCCTCACACTCTCCTTCTTTGTTGAGTGCATGATTTCCAAGTAGAAAACAATTCTTCATAATCATCCTCAATTCCTTATACACATCATCGCAAATTCCTTCTTGCGATACATGCATGGAGAGAAAGAGAGAGAAAGAGAGAGAGAGGGGAGGGGAGAGAGGGAAGGAGAGAGAGAAGATGAGAGAGAGGGGGAGGGGTAGCGATGAGGTGGGAGGGGGACAAAGAGAATTCAGACTTCAGATGATTTATTCACTTGGACCATTCTCTTTGTGAAGGGGTGTGAAATATAAAAAACAAACAAACAAAAAACAAAAACGTTCTTCAACTCACACTGTTGGTGAAATCTCGTAAATATAATAATAATAATAATAATTACAATATTTATATAGCGCAAAATCTTGATAAAATCAAATCTAAGCGCTGAAACACACACACACGCACGCACGCACACACACGCACGCACGCACGCACACACACGCACGCACCCACGCACACACACACACACACACACACACATACACACACACGCGCGCGGCTATAAATGGGGAAAAAGAATAAAAACAATGGAAAATATTACTTCTCAAATTAATTGAGGCAATCACACCACAAGTAACACACACATAGGCGAGTCACCCAATGAGAGAGAGAGTGAGAAAGAGAGAGAGAGAGAGAGAGAGAGAGAGAGAGAGAGAGACAGAGACAGACAGACAGACAGAGACAGAAACAGAGACAGAGAGACAGAGAGACAGACACAGAGACAGACACAGACACAAACACACACAAACAGACAGACACACAGACAGAGAGAACAAGAAATTCAATTACAGTGAAAGTGGGCAAAAAACAGCCTTTAATTGTCTGTGCCCAGATGCTGAAAAGACAGAGAGCCCAAGAAAGGCCTGACAATCTTTTGTCGCCATCCTTTCCCCCAGAAGTGTTTCAACGGAAAATGAGCACGCCTTTCCGAACCATCTGTGCCCCCTTAAGCCCTTCGTTATGGCCCAAAAACGGTCCAGCCATTCTGACAATCTTCCTTTTTTA
>JAPXFY010000012.1:80724182-80726682 GCA_030674185.1 Monoplex corrugatus | reverse complement strand
GCCAATGTTTATAGCTTGCCCAAACAAAAGCACACTACACCTACCGCTAAGGAGCAACATAAGAAGAGAGAGAGAGAGGGAGAGAGAGAGAGAGAGAGGAGAGAGGAGAGAGAGAGAGAGAGAGAGAGAGTGTGTGTGTTGTGTTAGTGAGTGAGAGAGAGAGAAAGAATGAAAGACAGAGTGAGAGAGAGAGAGTTAGAGAGAGTGTGCGAGTGAGTGACAGAGAGAGAGAATGAAAGAAACAACGAGAGAGATAGAAAGAGAAAGAGAAGAGAGAAGAGACAGAGAAGAGAGTGAGTGAGAGAGACAGAGAGAGAGTGTGTGTGTGTGAGAGAGAGAGAGAGAGAGAGAGAGGACAAAGAGAGAGAAAGAGAGAGACAGTGAGAGAGAGAGAGTGAGAGAGAGAGAGAAGAGACAGAGAAGAAAGAGTAAGAGAGAGTGTGTGTGTGTGTGCGTGTGTGTGTGTGAGAGAGACAGAGAGAGAGAGAGAGAGAGAGAGAGAGAGAGAGAGAGACAGAGGCAGACAGACAGACAAACAAACAGAGATACAGACAGACAGACAGACAGAAAGAGTTGGGGGGGCATTGGGGGTGTGCGGACAGACAGAGATGGGGGGCATTGGGGGTGTGCGGACAGACAGAGAGACGAAAAGCGTGAGTTGCGTTTTGAAATACGAATTCTACTTTCGTAAGATCCTGACGTTGTAAAATTACAAAATGATAATTCTAGAGGAGAACTCCGGGTTCCCTTCCCCAAACACGAATTTTAAAAATCGATTTAAGATAAGCATGGCATACAGGTTTGTAAATCCTGCTGACAACGATGCTTAAACAAGAATGAAAGGAGGAAAACTGAAGAGTGCAGGAAAAGACAAATGTGCACATATGTTCTCCTCTCCCCCCCCCCCCCCCTCTCTCTATCTCTTTGTCTGTCTGTCTGTCTCTTTCTATGTCTGTCTGTCTGTCTGACTGTCTCTTTCTATGTCTGTCTGTCTGTCTGACTGTCTCTTTCTATGTCTGTCTGTCTGTCTGACTGTCTCTTTCTATGTCTGTCTGTCTGTCTGACTGTCTCTTTCTATGTCTGTCTGTCTGTCTGCTTGTCTCTTTCTATGTCTGTCTGTCTGTCTTCACACTCTCTTTCTTTCTATCTTTCTCTGTCTGTTTGTCTGTCTTCTCTCTCTCTGTGTGTCTCTGTCTCTCTTTCTTTCTGTCTGTCTTCGCTCTCTCTCTCTTTCTCGCTCTCTGTCTCTGAGTGTCTGTCTGTCTGTCTGTCTCTGTCTGGTTCTCTCTCTGTCTCCCTCTGTCTGTCTGTCTGTCTGTTTGTCTATCTGTCTGTCAATCGGTCTATCTGACTGTCTGTCTGTTTGTCTCTGTCTCATTTCTCTCTCTGTCTGTGTCTGTGTCTTTCTATTTGTCTGTCTGTCTGTCTATCTGTCTGTCAATCGGTCTATCTGTCTGTCTGTCTGTTTGTCTCTATCTCATCTCTCTGTCTGTCTGTGTGTGTCTTTCTATTTGTCTGTCTGTCTGTCTGTCTGTTTGTCTCTGTCTCATCTCTCTCTGTGTCTGTGTCTGTGTCTTTCTATTTGTCTGTCTGTCTGTCTGTCTATCTGTCTGTCAATCGGTCTATCTGTCTGTCTGTCTGTTTGTCTCTATCTCATCTCTCTGTCTGTCTGTGTGTGTCTTTCTATTTGTCTGTCTGTCTGTCTGTCTATCTGTCAATCGGTCTATATGTCTGTTTATCTCTATCTCATCTCTCTCTCTGTCTGTGTCTGTGTCTTTTTATTTGTCTGTCTGTCTATCTGTCTGTCAATCGGTTTATCTGTCTGTCTGTCTGTCTGTCTCTCTCTCATGTCTGTCCATCTGTCTTTCTTGATACACACTGACCCATCTCGCGACCCCCACTTCAGCCATCTCATCCACCTGTTCCTTCCTCAACACCATCCCCACCCCACCCCCACCTTCCTCAAAACAAAAAATTCAATAACAAAACTAGAAACGATAACTCTCACCACAAAAAACAACAACAACAAAAACAAACAAACAAAAACAAAAACAGAAACAAAAAAAAAAAAACAAAAACAAATTCACAAACCAGCAAGGCAAAGAGAGATAACTCACGAGTACTCCGTACTATTGTGGAAACTGTCCAAAGGGACGATCAGTACCAAATGGCAAGAAAAAAACAAGTAAACAGACAGTGAGAATGGAGAGAAAGTATAATAAGGGAGTGATGGAAAAGTAATAAGGAGGTATGGAGAGAAAGTATAATAAGGGAGGTAATGGAGAGAAAGTATAATAAGGAGTATGGAGATAAAGTATAATAAGGGAGTAATGGAAAGAAGTATAATAAGGGAGGTGAATGGAGAGAAAGTATAACAAGGGAGGTGATGGAGAGAAAGTATAATAAGGGAGGTAATGGAATAAGTATAATAAGGGAGGTAATGGAGAGAAAGTATAATAAGGGAGGTAATGGAGAGAAAGTATAATAAGGGAGGTAATGG
>JAPXFY010000012.1:80704182-80706682 GCA_030674185.1 Monoplex corrugatus | reverse complement strand
ACAGACAAACACCAGATACAAAAATTAGGAGAAAAAGACTGAAACTTCCCTGCTGCTCCGTCCAGTGTGAGAAAAGGAACAAACTGACTAAAACAATATCATAATGTGTTTTTGAGTAAATATGATTTAAACACAGAACTACCAAAACAATGTGATAGAAGATATTAACCAAAGGACATAACTCTTGAGAGTCACGTAGGAATTATCTCCCATGTTGTGGAACTTCTCAAATCTAACATAGTTTGCGCTACCCATTCAGCTAGCATAGAAGCAGATACAAAGCACAAAAACCGTAAGCTCAGAACACTCCTCTGAATGGGTAGCGCAAACTATGTTAGATTTGAGAAGTTCCACAACATGGGAGATGATTCCTACATGACTCTCAAGAGTTACGTCCTTTGGTTGATAGTATGAAAATTCTCCCTGCTTCCCTCTTATTTCTTTAATGTGATAGAAGATTTATGAAGACTTATCTGCTCACCTAGGTTTTCCATTGTTGATGTCATAATTGCACATCCACCAATACGTAATTCCACTTCTGATTACGGAGCATGTGACATGGTGTAACTATTCAAGTATATGTGGTTTCCTAATCTTCTTCATTAATGTTCTGTTTGCGTTTGTCTCTTTCGAGACTGTCTCTTTGGAAAGCATGGTTTGTTTTCATCTCTATAAACCGATTCATTTGATACCACATATCACTGTCTGCTGAATAAAGACTGTCCTACTAAGAAGTGTAGGATCGCAGTTCGGAAGTATTCATAACTTTATTTGCAAAAATGTACTACTACTACTACGTGTACTACTATTACTACTTCTACTACTACTACTACTACTACTACTACTGACAATGATCATAATATTGATAATAATGATATAATGATAATAATGATAATGATAATGATAACAATAACATTGATAATGATAATAATAATAATAATAATAATAATAATAATAATAATAATAATAATGATAATAGCGATGATGATGATGATGACGACGACGACGACGACGACGACGATGATAATGATAATATCAACGACGACGATGATAATGATGATGATGACGACGACGACGACGACAACATAATAATAATAATAATAACATTTGATGATGATGATGATAATGATGATTATGATGATGATGATAATGATAATAATAATGATAATAATGATAATAATAATAATAATAATAGCTACAACAACAATAACAATAATAATGATAATACAGTTTGATACTCAACAACAATAACAATAATAATGATAATACAGTTTGATACTACTACTACTACTACTGCTACTAATTTAAAAAAAAAACTAGAAGAAGAATGCGTTCAGAAGGCTATCAGCCGTCAGATATGGCCAGAGACCCCTGACTCCCATCACCACCACCACCAACACCAACACCACTACCACCACCACCCCGCCCATTTTTGTCTTCGTTTTTTTGTTTTTAACCCTTTGACTCCTGCATCCTATTCACTAACCGCAAAAAAAACCTGAACCCTTTGACTTCCTCACCCTATTCACCAGCTTCCTGCAGAGGAAGCTGGTGGATAGGGTGAGGGAGTCAAAGGGTTCAGTTTTTGCTTTGCTAGCACGGTTGACAACGCAGGATGCCGGAGGACAAAGCGCGGGAGACAAAGAGTTAAAATGCTCGTGGTGTGATAAATGAAAGATGTCAACACCCTAAATGTATATACATGCTTCTCCTTTAAAAAAAAAAAAAAAAAAAAAAAAAAAAATCAGCAACCCTATTTGTGGCTCGTGCTCGCCGCCAGATTTAGACAGGGGTGTATTATAAACACGTCCCATTGAGAATGTTACACGTTGAAGAACTGCTGAGCCGTTCCTTTCAGACGGTGTGGGCTTATTGTTGATTCCCAGCTGCTGGAAGATTTCTTTGTTCATTCATGCTGTCACAATCGCCTGCTTGCTACATCTCGTATGCTTGGTTACTGTCGATTCCCGACTTTCGGGGTTGTGAAAAGTTGTTTAGATGGTTTGATATGTGTGTATGTATCCCTGGTCATAATCCCTGCTCGTTTCATTAGTATTATAGCAAATGAAGGGAATGACAGTTATTTAGATAGGTTTTTAACACAGGAAATGTCATATCACTATTTATCAATGTCAATCAAAACACACACACACACACACACACACACACACACACACACACACACACACACACACACACACACACACACATTAGACATATAGAGAGGAAGAGAGAGAGAGAGGGAGAGAGAGAGAGAAAGAGAGAGAGAGAGAAAGAGAGAGAGAGAGAAAGAGAGAGAGAGAGACAGACAGACAGATAGACAGACAGACAGAGACAGAGTGAGAGTGAGAGAGACAGAGACAGAGAGACAGACAGACAAACAGACAGAGAGGGAGAGAGAGAGGGGGAGAGAGAGAGAGAGAGAGGTCTACATCACCCTACACACAAATCATACCCCACATAATGCAGGTATCCCAACAAGACAATCATTACACTATCA
>JAPXFY010000012.1:80696682-80699182 GCA_030674185.1 Monoplex corrugatus | reverse complement strand
ACATCTGTAAGAAGTCTGCATTTCCTAGTTAATCACACCTGTTTAGGTCACAATTCCAAACTGTAATAGTAAATGTGAATGTATGTATATACGTGATATAACCATGTAAATGTATGGCATGCAAATCCATGTATAATTGTACGCAGGTATGTACATGCTACATGTGTGCGATTGTACGGCATGTAGGTCTATATAGAAATGTATGCAGGTGTGTATGTGACATATGTGTGGAGTGTGTGGTATGTAGATCTATGTATAAATGAATGCACGTACACACGTGGTATATATGTATGTGTGAGAGTGCATGACATGTCGATTTATGTATAAATGTACGCAGATATGTGCATGATATATGTGTGTGAGTGTATGGTATGTCGATCTATCTATACATGTATGCTGGTATGCACGTGATAAATGTGTGCGAGTGTATGGTATGTAGCTCGTTTTTAGCCCAGCCGACTGCGTAGAGCTACGTTAGGGCTATAACCGTTGCAAAATGAACACAATACCTAAACAGAAAAAAATGAAGTAGACATATCAATTCATTCACACACGTAATCTACGGAGATGCCCTGGCGTTGACCACTCCGTCCAATTTATCACACAGGGATTTAAAAAACATACCTGAACACAAATTTAAACATAACTAAGGACACTAAAACATAAAAACGGGCGTAAATTACCTAAAATTGCTTCCACGTATCTCATTTCGCTAGAGCCAAAAATACACTTAATGCATGTACCCAATTATCAATCCTGAGAGAAAGAACGTAAGACTTCATCGAACACATACAGGTGAATGGACCAGCAAGGCAGAAAATGATAGGTAGAAATGACAGAAAGCAAAGGAATAAGGCAGAAACAATGAGAGTGACAGAAAAGAGGAAATTTCTAGCACAGAATTTCCAGAAGGTTGGGATACTATTTATACTGAAAGAGCCCCCGGCATCCCCACGGAGGTTGGTATGTAGAGTTATGTACAAACGAATGCAGGCATACACTTGATATATATGTATGTGAGTGTATGGTATGTAGATCTATGTATAAATGAATGAAGATATGCACGTGATATAATATGTATGTGAGTGTATGGTATGTAGATCTATCTGTAAACAAATGCAGTTACGCTCGTGGCATATATGTGCGAATAAGTGAATGCATGTATATGACAGATAATGATGACTTAATGATCCCCCCCCCCCCTTCACGATGTGGGGAATGCATGTATGTAGACGTATGGCGCAGCACTGCGGCGACGCGCTCTCAAAAGGAATAACAGCCCGAGTTTTACATGGTACTGTCCACTGTGACAAAAAATGAATATGAATATGAATATGGATATGGATATGGATATGGATATGGATATGGATATGGATATGAATATGGAATATGGATATGGATATGGATATGGATATGGATATGGATATGGATATGAATGTGAATGTGAAATAATATGAATATGAATATGGATATGGATATAAATGTGAATATGAAAAGAAATATGGATATGGATATGGATTGATATGGATATGGATATGAATGTGAATATGAATATGGATATGGATATGATTGGGATATGGAATATGAATATGAATATGGTATATGGGTATGTGAATATGAATATGATATGAATATGATATGGATATGATATGGATATGAATGAAAATGGATATGGTATGGATATGGATATGGATATGGATATGAATGGATTGTGATCTATGGATGATGGATATGGATATGGATATGGATATGGATTGGATATGGATATGGATATGGATATGATATGAATACGAATATGAATCGAGGAAGAGAAGATGGTCACGGTCCTCATAATGCTGACCCCAAGAAAAGTTGAGGTCTCTACCACCTCACTCCCCTACGACCTCAGGGTTCGACTATCTATCTAAGAAATGTATGTACGCATTTCTTCAAACCTCGACTATTTCTAAAGCCTGTCATTATTTAATTTCTCGCTAAAGTCGCGTTGTACTAAGTTTATTCGTGAAGGAAAACACATTTGATCAAAACAAACAAACAAGCAAACAAACAAGCAAACAAACAAGCAAGCAAGCAAGCAAAGAAAGAAAGAAAGAAAGCAAGCAACAAAACAACAATAACAACAACGACGACGACGACGACGACGACGACGACGACGACGACGACGACGACAACAACACTGCTAATTGTTGAGACTATAGTAATGGAAAAGGAGCTGGCAGCTACGCGAGCTGGTGGCAGGGTGGGCTGTCCGAAAGACAGATGAAGACCAGAGTGGGGCGAGAGAGAGAAATCTTCCATTGTCTCTTGGTCCAGAGGCTGGGCTGGACCTGGTTGGTGCGCGTTGTGTGGCTATGTCCCGGGTTTGCCATTCGGTTTCTAAACAAGGTAACTGATGACTGGGTCCGGATGGGCCATGCAACGCATGGACAGCCCCCCCCCCCCCCCTATTTGCTGGAAGAAATGACTGTCGACTGGTATCGGGAGCTTGGAGGGGTGAGTG
>JAPXFY010000012.1:80684182-80686682 GCA_030674185.1 Monoplex corrugatus | reverse complement strand
TTATTTATTGAGCAATTGGTTGGAAATTGTTTAATAAAATTTATGTTTCTGAAAGTTAATTCATTCCGTTATTTCATCATTTCCTTTGATTCATTGTTCTTTTTTTTTTATATACTTTTAATCGTTCTTTTTGACACTTTTTATCGTTCTTTTTGACATTTTTATCGTTCTTTTTAACATGTTTTATAGAATTATCGTTCTTTTTGACATTTTTATCGTTCTTTTTAACACGCTTTATCGAATTATCGTTCTTTTTGACATTTTTATCGTTCTTTTTTACACTTTTTTATCGTTCTTTTCGATACATTTGATCGTTCTTTTTGACACTTTTTATCTTTGTTTTTAACAATTTTTATCGTGTTTTTTTTTTTTGACAATTTTTATCGTTCTTTTTTACCATTTTTCCACACCAGACTTCCGTTTATCATTGGCTGTTTTGTCAGTCATTCGACAATTGTTCAATTTGAACATATATTTGTACGTAGTAACTTTTGACAGTTTTGATTTTCTGTTTATTATTTCTTATCGGGACTAGTCACTTTCGTAATGTTTCTTCCATGCAAAACAGACATTTATGAGATTCTGAAACACTCTTAGACATTCTAAGACACTGTAGGCATTTACTTACTTACGAAGAATTTATATTCTGAAGCTGAAACTGCATCGGTTTATTTCATTTATTTATTCATATATGTATATATATCTATATATATTTATTTATTTATTTATTTATTTAAATCTTACTTTATGATGAATTCATATTCTGAAATTGAGACTGGATTGGTTTCTTTCTTTCTTTCTTTCTTTCCTTCCTTCTTTCTTTCTTTCCTTCTTTCTTTCATTCGTTCGCTTATTAATTCACCTATTTGTTTACTTCTCTCTTCGTGTCCTTATTCTGCACCGATTGTTTGATTAACTGAATAAATGGTTGGTTGACCAAGTCATTCATTCATTCATTCATTCATTCATTCATTCATTCATTCGTTCGTTCGTTCGTTCATCATTCATTCATTTATTCATTCATTCATTCATTTATTCATTCATTCATTCATTCGTTCGTTCGTTCGTTCGTTCGTTCATTCATTCATCTATTCATTTATTCGCCATTATTATTTTTTTTCGTTCGTTCGCAGGTTCATTTTTATACATTTCAGTACAGAAAAAAAATCGACTTGGTGTTTTTTTTTTTTTGTTTTTTTTTGCTTTTTGCTTTTCCTTAATATCTTTTGCTTTTTGATCGCAACGTGGCATCATCAGTATCATCCATACAACAGGTTGATTATCTGGATTTTTCCACATTCCTCAAAATGCACTTTAACCCTTTGACTCCCGCACCCTGTCCACCAGCATCCTGCATTGTCAACCATGCTAACAAAACAAAAACATAACCCTTTGATTCCCTCACCCTATCCACCAGCTTCCTGTAGGAAGCTGGTGGATAGGGTGAGGGAGTCAAAGGGTTAAGTTTTTGCAGGTGGTGGGTAGAGTGCGGGATTCAAAGGGTTTAAATCAAGAAGCAGAGAAAAGTAAACTATTCGATGAAGAGATGGACTGATGGACTGATGGACTGATGGACCGATGGACAACAGCTTGATTGATTAATTGAGTTACCTTTAGCTGTATGTAAGGAAGAAATGTATAGAAAGGAAAGAGAGAGAGGGGGGGGGGGAAGAACAAAGATAAGAAGAACATACTTATTTTCAAGGGTAGTGACATAGTAATAAAAATGCTTATCTTATTGAGAGAGACAGAGACAGACAGACAGACATGGAAGCAGACAGAGACAGAGAGACAGAAAGAAAGAGAGAGAGGTGAGACAAAGAGAGAGTGAATGAGAGAGAGACAGAGAGAGACAGAGAGAGAGAGAAAGAGAGAGAGGAGAGAGAGGGAATGGGAGCGAGAGACAGAAAGAGATGAGAGAGACAGACTGAAAGAGAATAAGACAGAGAGGGGGAGAGGGAGAGAGAGAGACAGAGACAGAGAGAGACAGAGACAGAGAGAGACAGAGACAGAGAGAGGCAGAGAGACAGAGACACAGACAGACAACAAATAACACTACCATCGACGCCTGGCTGTGCAGTTCAACCGAATGATAAAAACAACATAATACAATCAACTAAATAGTCAAACTACAACAACATAAAAACAATAAGCTAAAACAACAAAAAACAAACAAACCGGGGTACCTGTTCTTCAATCGACATACAATTCAAAGCACCGCAACAAAACACGTTTTCGCAGAGAATTGCACAGATCATCATACCACCACCACGTAATACAAATAAATTACCACTATCAGCTTTATGTACCAGCAAAAAATGCTACGGTAGTTCCTTCCATTTATCTCTTTCTGTCTCTGTTCTCACTGATATACAACAACAACAACAACAACAACAACAACAAAAGAACAACTGTACTACTACTACTGCTGCTGTTGCTGCTACTACCACTATACTATTAAAACAACAAAAACAACAGCAACAACAACAACAGCAACAAC
>JAPXFY010000012.1:80674182-80679182 GCA_030674185.1 Monoplex corrugatus | reverse complement strand
AATGAACAACATAAATGAACACACCAAGAAGGAAATGAACAACAATAAATGAACACACAAGAAGGAAATGAACAACATAAATGAACACACAAGAAGGAAATGAACAACATAAATGAACACACCAAGAAGGAAATGAACAACATAAATGAACACACCAAGAAGGAAATGAACAACATAAATGAACACACCAAGAAGGAAATGAACAACATAAATGAACACACCAAGAAGGAAATGAACAACATAAATGAACACACAAGAAGGAAATGAACAACATAAACGAACACATTAAGAAGGAAATGAACAACATAAATGAACACACTAAGAAGGAAATGAACAACATAAACGAACACACTAAGAAGGAAATGAACAACATAAACGAACACACCAAGAAGGAAATGAAAATGACATGAATGGACACATTAAGAAGGAAATGAACAACATAAACGAACACACTAAGAAGGAAATGAACAACATAAACGAACACACTAAGAAGGAAATGAACAACATAAACGAACACACTAAGAAGGAAATGAACAACATAAACGAACACACTAAGAAGGAAATGAACAACATAAATGAACACACCAAGAAGGAAATGAACAACATAAACGAACACACTAAGAAGGAAATGAACAACATAAACGAACACACTAAGAAGGAAATGAACAACATAAACGAACACACTAAGAAGGAAATCAACAACATAAATGAACACACTAAGAAGGAAATCAAACAACATAAATGGACACACCAAGAAGGAAATCAAACAACATAAATGGACACACCAAGAAGGAAACCAAACAGAATAAAGACACACTAAGAAGGAAACCAAACAACATAAATAAACACACTAAGAAGGAAACCGAATAGCATAAATGAAAAGGAAACCAAACAACAAAAACAAACACACAAGAAGGAAATGATATGACATGAATGGATACACTAAGAAGGAAATGAACAACATAAATGAACACACTAAGAAGGAAATGAAATGACATGAATGGATACACTAAGAAGGAAATTAACAACATAAACGAACACACTAAGAAGGAAATGAACAACATAAATGAACACACTAAGAAGGAAATGAAATGACATGAATGGATACACTAAGAAGGAAATTAACAACATAAATGAACACACTAAGAAGGAAATGAAATGACATGAATGGATACTCAAGAAGGAAATCATCAACATAAATGGACACACTAAGAAGGAAACCAAATAGCGTAAATGAAGAAGGAAACCAAACAACAGAAACGAACACACCAAGAAGGAAATGAAATGACATGAATGAACACACAATAAGAAGGAAATCCAACAACAGACACCAACAAGCAGGCAGCACAAGGACAGACTCACCGTCCAGGCAAAGTCGAAGGGCAACTTCAGACGGGTGACGGTGGTGTCCATGGGGTAGGAGAAGGAGTTGCCTCCCAGCACGGCGCTGCTGACGTTGCCGAAGGTACAGGGACCTTCCATGGACACCACAGCCTGATACTCCTTCAGACACACACGGAAGAACGATTCGCACTGGTCACGGCACAGGCCGCTGGTTCGAATCCCGTCACAACAGCGACCATCGGCCAGCTCCCCGCGCACGTTGCGCAGAGACAGGAGCTGTAGCTCGAAGTAGCCCGAGGCCGCACATCCCGCCACACAGTGCATCCACAGCAGCCACACGGAACACCTCATCGCTCCCACACAACGTGCACAGACTGGTAGTACTATATCCACAAAATCCACAGGTTGATTTCTGAGGATCTCTAAACGGACGTTTCACACCAGCTCCAAAGAACGCCTCATCAGTCTAGATCCTACACGTTGATTTCTGAGGATGTCTAGACGGACGTTTTACACCAACTCCAAAGAACGCCTCATCAATCAAGATCCCACATCGACCAAGTGAAGGAAGCTAAAAATCCACTGTCCCACTCAGTATGGATGTTTGATAGTTATCATGGTGGACACTGACCCGCCATTTCCGAACAGCACCTGGACAAAATGTTGGCTTGGACACAAAGGACAACAGTTCCTGTATCTATTGAAGGTAGATGGTGTGGTGACCAGTAAACTTGTTGAGGCTGCTCGCGACTCTCTGATGACTGAAGCACGTGCAAGGTCACAGAATATAGTCCGGCTTGTTGATGGCATCAACCTGTGCAAGATGTCAAAGGTCACTGACCTTGAGAATCTGAGTTATGAGCCTGCTTTGGGGCAGAAGTTGCAACAGATGTTTACAGCAGAACATCATCAGTCCTGCAGAGAAAAGGAAGTCAACATTCCTGAAGAAGTGCAGGGTCTACTGAATAATCCTGCAATGTTGTAGTGACCTTCAAGGAAGATGGAGATCAGCCACATAGGGCACGTGGCCAGGTCATGACGACATGACCCCGTTCACTTCCTTACTGTCCTTTCTGAACTGTCCACTTGTTAAGCCAAAAGACACCAGCATACCGAAATGCCGATAACAGAACAATTGTGAGACTGCTCCTGTTGTTATGGACAAAACTATGGACGGATGTTTTACGTTCTTTCCGTCATAAACAACTGCTAAAAGTGCTCGTACCCTTATTCCAGAGGAACGTTTGTCGTACAGAACAGAGGAGGATATACAAACAATTCACGAAAACAACTTTATAAAGCGATCAATAGCATTACATTGCTTACACACAAGGTAAGAAACACACGTAATGGCCTAACCAGAAAAAAGAGCACCTGGTAACACCAGCAGATCAATACCTGTAGGACCTTACAGGTAAAGGATATGCACGCATTACGATACCTATATCGTTACAGATAATGAGACAACGGAGCCAAGATTCGGTCACAGCTGTCAAAGTTTGCTACAACTGTGGATGATATACGTAGCAGTTACAGAATGACATCTGTAAAGATAATAAACACAGCAGTTCAACGTTTTACAGAATGACATCTGTAAGATAATAAATACACCAGTTCAAAGTTAAGTCACAAATGAACCACAAGTTTTCCGAGGATACACAATGTAGTGTTACACCATCAGTGGAACACACCCAACTGTCGTGTAGCCAAGCAGGGTATTGGGCCTCCACCCGGCTACGGCGGCTACAGACGGTACGGGTATGCACAGAGACCAGCTGCGGACAAACCTCTCCCTCTTCCTCACAGCTTCTAACCGTTTCATAATATCCGTGTTTTGGCAATTGTCCCACCAAACCTTCTGCCTTTACTCTGTCTGCAACAACTTAAGTATTACCGACTTCGCGCGGAATTTTCCGCCGGCGTTTTTCAAAGTTCAAAACTGTTCTACAAATCACTGGCAGCGGTTCAACGGATCAAAGAGAACATGGCACTGGCAGGTGAGAACTTGACTGTGAACCACATGATAATGTTATCTGTTTCTTATACTTCATCGTTAGCCCATCTCTTATCTTAACGTCCGAAACTGTAAACAAAAACATCGAGTTATAACACCACCACAAATAGCTTCGATCGAAACTGTTTGAAAACTTGTAGAAAATTTGCCTCTGATTCTAAAGTGTCTACGTAAAAGAAACTATAGTACCTATCGTCCATCTAACATAATATTTCACGGACGAAAACATTCAAAATCACATCCTCAGTCCAAAAACAAAAGCACTGTTTAAAAACAAAACTAGCACTGTCTTGTTCCAAAGTCTTCACACAGAAAAGAGTATAGTGCACACCTGTAGACTACTACCAATACTCTCTCTCTCTCTCTCCCCCTCACACTCTCACTCCTGTGTTTCCAGCTCAGTACGAGTTCAGTGTGAAACCTGCAGTCAGCGCCGACCAAAGTTCAGAGGAGTTTTGAGTCCCGTTAGAAAAGCATCTTCGTTCACGACAACACATGCACGCGCGCTCCGTTCCCACATGCTGGTATTTTTAGGCCAGCCGTTCTGCGCATGCTCCACTCAATTAAAAGGCTGGGCGAGCGGCGGCCTTCTGCTTAGCATCTCTCTCTCTCTCTCTCTCTCTCTCTCTCTCTCTCTCTCTCTCTCTCTCTCTCTCTCTCTCTCTCTCTCTCTCTGTGGATTTGTGTCTGTCTCTATCTTTGCCTGTCCGTCTCTCAAGGCTGTCCTCTACTACCCCCCACCTTCTCTCTCTCTCTCTGTTTCTCTGTTTCTGTCTGTCTCTCTCAGTTTCTCTCTCTCCCTCTCTCTCTCTCTCTCTCCGTTTCTCTCCCTCTCTCTCTCTCTCTGTGGATTTGTGTCTGTCTCTATCTTTGCCTGTCCGTCTCTCAAGGCTGTCCTCTACTACCCCCCACCGTCTCTCTCTCTCTCTGTTTCTCTGTTTCTGTCTGTCTCTCTCAGTTTCTCTCCCTCTCTCTCTCTCTCTCTCCGTTCCTCTCCCTCTCTCTCTCTCTCTCTCTCTGTGGATTTGTGTCTGTCTCTATCTTTGCCTGTCCGTCTCTCAAGGCTGTACTCTACTACCCCCCACCTTCTCTCTCTCTCTATGTTTCTCTGTTTCTCTCTCTCTCTCTCCCTCTCTCTATGTTTCTCTGTTTCTCTCTCTCTCTCTCCCTCTCTCTATGTTTCTCTGTTTCTCTCTCTCCTCTCTCCCTCTCTCTATGTTTCTTTGTTTCTCTCTCTCTCTCTCCCTCTCTCTATGTTTCTTTGTTTCTCTCTCTCCCTCTCCCTCTCTCTATGTTTCTCTGTTTCTCTCTCTCTCTCTCCCTCTCTCTATGTTTCTCTATTTCTCTCTCTCTCTCTCCCTCTCTCTATGTTTCTCTATTTCTCTCTCTCTCTCTCCCTCTCTCTATGTTTCTCTGTTTCTCTCTCTCTCTCTCCCTCTCTCTATGTTTCTCTATTTCTCTCTCTCTCTCTCCCTCTCTCTATGTTTCTCTGTTTCTCTCTCTCTCTCTCCCTCTCTCTATGTTTCTCTCTCTATGTTCTCTCTGTTTCTCTCTTTCTCGATCTCTGTTTCTCTCTCTCTGTTTCTCTCTCTCTCTCTCTCTGTTCCTCTCTCTCTCTCTCACTGTTTCTCTCTCTCTCTCT
>JAPXFY010000012.1:80666682-80669182 GCA_030674185.1 Monoplex corrugatus | reverse complement strand
AGGTAGGCTATACACAGACACGCGCACACACACAAGTGTATTAGTCTGTCACGGGGTGAAGGAATTAACGATTGAACGAAAATGTGGACAAAATGAATGAATGAATATCAAAACTTCTGACTTTAAAGCTGACAAAGACTGAGTGACTGAGTGACTGAGTGAATGGATGGATGAATTAATTAATCGGTTACATGTTTTCAACCTCCATCGATCAGTCAACCAATCTCTTAATCAACAACCAACAATCATTCATCACTCACTCACTCACTCACTCACTCACTCACATCACTCACTCACTCACTCACTCACTCACTCACTGAGTCAATCAATCAATCAGTTAATCAATCAATTAATCAGTCAGTCAGTCAGTCAATCAGTCAGTCTATCCATTATCCATCCATCCATCCATCCATCCATCCATTGTCTTTTTGCAACCTGAAGTTAATAATGAATGAATGAATAATGTAACAATTACTGAAGAACGAGCGAATCAGTCAGTGAATGGGTGAATAAATGAATAAATCAGTCAATAAATCAATAAATCAATCCTTCGATCGAATCAATCAATAATCGTAGATTTTCTGCTTGAAGTTGCCAGTGGATACTCGATGGATATGAATGAATGAATGAATGAATGAATGAATGAACGAACAAGCAAGCGAATGAATGACTGACTGACTGATTGAATGATTGAATAAACGAATGAAAGAAAGAAAGAATGAATGAATGATCGAATGAATGAATGAATGAATGAATGAATGAATGAATGAATGAATGAATGAATGTTATCTTTTATTGCTTGGTGTTGTCAGTCTCAAAGACTAGATGTCTGACTTCCTGAATAAAAGACAAAATGCATTCTTCAAAGAAGGTATGTAGTCGAAGACCACAAAGTGAGATAGTTTATCATGCACTTTTCTTTACTGGCTTATACAAGTGTTCGCGAAGGGGGAGGACGGATCGCGTATGGGGGTTCTTGAGTTCGAGTAATCCATCTTGAACTTATTTCAACATGTAATTCAAATTCCTGCTTACGTTCATTCATTTCATTCATTCATTTCATTCATTTCATTCATTCGTTCATTCATTCGCTCATTCATTCATTGGTTCAGTTTGTCCGTTCGTATTGAAGGCGATTAAATATCAAATGTTCATGTCCTTTATTTTGTTTTTGTTCCTTACTCAATTATTGGTTGTTCTGGTATTTTTTGTTTTCAATTAAGAAAAAAAAAGCTATGTGTCACTGATATTTTTATATGGTGATCTTCGTGTTCATGGAGTTGAAATCTTTCAACACACACACACACACACACACACACACACACACACACACACACACACCACACACACACACACACACACACACACACACACACACACACAAACAAACACACACACACAACAAACAAACAAACAAACAACAAACATACACACACACACACACAAACAAACAAACAAACACACACACAGACACACACACACGCACGCACGCACGCACGCACACACACAACTGGGCACACTTCAGGTTCAGCTCATGGTTCATACTTGCATGTCCCCCGGAGTCTTCAGTAATGAGCGGGGCGGGGTTTAGCTCACCTGTCAATCAAAAGGCCCCGCGTGCCAGCACAAACCGCACGCGCCAAGCACGCGCATGCACATGTCGTGGTCGGCAAGTATGCAAATGAAGCTGTGGAGGAATGAGGCTTTGTGTTTGGCCGTTACATGATCTGACAGGAGAACGGTGATCGAAGGGCGGGGTTGGTTTTTGAAATGAGCGTTCGATTTGGTGCGCTCCGAAGCTCTGGAATTTTTTTCGTTTTATCCATTTCTCCACCTCCCTCCTTCCCCCTTCTCTCTCTGTGTTCCTGGTGGCTAGCTGTTCCAGAGATGGCGGGTCAAAGACCTTGAGTTTCTGAGAGAGAGAGAGAGAGAGAGAGAGGGAGAGAGAGAGAGGAGAGAGAGAGAGGGAGAGAGAGACAGAGAGATAGAGAGAGAGATAGGGGAGAGAGAGAGAGATAGAGAGGGAGGGAGAGAGAGAGAGATCAGGGGTTGAGGAAGGGGGGAGGAGGAGGAAAGGTGTGAGAATAGGGGAGGGGGAGTTTGGAGAGAGTCAGGGAACAGGCGAGGGGACTTGGGAGGGACAGATGTGGGGAGGGAGGGAGAGGGGAGGTGAGGTGTGAAGAGATCGTTCTCTTTTTTTAGGACTGGTGGATGCCAGGATACAATATTAGCAAAGGCTTGGAGCAACACAGGCTTGTCACGCAGTCTCCAAAATAAAAGAAAACAACAACAACAAAAAACAATGAAGTCCCATAGCAACATGGGTTTTCATGCTCATCATCTTCATCATCGATCGCCATAACATTGTCACGCACCTCAAAGCAACACGTCGTTGTTCATGGCAACATAACTGGATCCCTCCTAATACCATGGCTATTTTAGCATCTTGAACAGTCCTATATTGATTGATTTGGTTCAGTTTTTACGTCGACATCTATCA
>JAPXFY010000012.1:80636682-80661682 GCA_030674185.1 Monoplex corrugatus | reverse complement strand
ACACTCACAAACACACAAACACACACAAACACACACACACACTCACAAACACACACACACAAACACACAAACACACACACACACAAAACACACACACACACACACAAACACACACACACACAGAGGATGCTGTGCTAAGTGTACACTCAAGCCTGTTCGATGAATGACCTTGATCCAACTTGTCATCTTCTCTGTCACACACATATTCTCTCTTTTTCTTTTTCTCGTTTTTTAAAATAAAACACTATCATTTACGAAAATCCATTGAAAATCTAAATTGATAATTTTTTCAATCATAAGAAATTGCACTGCATTAGCGACCGTGTATGTGTGCGGATATGTTTGCGCATACATACATACGTCCACGTATGCGAGAATCTGTGTATGCGCTCGTGAACAGGGTTTTGGGTGTGTGTGTGTGTGTTGTGTGTGTGTGTGTGTGTGTGTGTGTATGGCGCGGCGTGTGTGTGTGTGTGTGTGTGTGTGCGTGTTGTGTGTGCATGCACGTGTGTGTATGCGCGCCTACGTGTGTGCTCGCGCACCTGCATGTGCGTGTGTGTGCACGAGCGTTGCTGTGTATGCGTGTGGTCGTACAGAGTCCCATAGCGAGGTTAAAACAGAATTGAATGCATTTCCACCTGCACCATTTCCACAGACAGACTGCATGACATTCCTTTCCCCATTCGCTCTCTTTTTTTTTTCTGCAGATGACGTCTTTGAAGTAGGAAATGGTTTCTCAACTATATTAGGTTCCATTAAAAAAAAAAAGAAACAAAGAAAGAAGCAAAAACGAGAATTGGAACTAGGTTGTTTTTGTTTTATTGTTGCAGTTATCGTTTTTGTTTGTTAGTTTGTTTGTTTTTTAAGTTGAAGTTTTAACGTCGGATTTTGTTCATACCCATTGTATATCAACATAAAAGTCAAAACTTCAGCGAAGCAGGGAGACTTGCGCAAAGGCAGCCGGTACATTAGTGTCAGCTATAGATTTGATGATTATGAACTGGCTCGCATGTTGCACCAATTATAAGAAAAGAAAAGAAAAACAAGTTGAGCTTTTGATGCCAGGAACATTTTATTTTTTTCCTGCTACATATTTCGCGCTGCTCCAGTGCTGTTGGCCCCCACGTCGTTCATTCTGACTCTCCAACACATTACCATGCCCACATTCAAACCAGAAAGACATGAAAATAAAATGAGAACGAGTACGTTTGTATTCATTTGTATTTATTTCTTTAATGGATTTGCCATCTGAAACTTGGCATGCTCTCACCGGAGAGATTGTGTCGCCACAATGCAGCGCCACAGATTTTTCTTTTGTTTATATCTATAAGTGAATTTCTGTTCTGGATTTTTAAAGAGAATTTTGCCAGGGACAACTTCTACTATCTTTTCATATGTCTGTGATTTTTTTAAAATCATTTTTCGTTAACATTCTGTATGTGTGATGTCCGTTTGTTGTAAAACAACAACAACAACAACATCAACAAAAATGAATAAAAAAAAAGTTTATTTGAAAAGAACTCCTTTGTTGCGTGGGATAGTTCACGTGCGCAAAGTTTAATCAACGAAACAAGACAGGTGCAATTGTTTGGCCAACTTGTCTTTTTGGAACTTATAGAAAAGATAAAAGCAAAATCAAACAAACAAACAAACAAACAAACAAACGGACAAACAAACAAACAAACAAACAAAACTCACTAACTTTAGGACACAAACAACAGATTAGACAACGTCCCTGATTGCCAGCCCAAGTACCTTCTGTCAATACCCAATACTGGAGCCAGCGATGTCAGGCACACACCCACCAGAGGAGGCTTTGCTCTGCCGCCTAGTCACTTCGGTCAAGTTCTGCAGTGGCTGTGTTCTGATCCAACATACACAGGGTACTGTCAACTGAGTCCCTTTCTGAAGACAATGGTCGTTCACGTATAAAGTGAAGAGCATTTATGTTTAATTCTATAATAAGCTTGCCCGTACAATACGTGTACTTATACACACTTACAGCTGTTGTTTTTTTCCATAACACTACGACACATACTTTTATTTGCTTACATGTGTGTCCGAACGTCCGAACATAAATGTATTTGTATACACTGCACATTTATAGATAATGATTTCTAATCAGAATGCGTTCGTACATAGATGGGATTTATCTATACATGCACACATTCCTTATTACAAAAAAACAGAATCTCTCTCTCTCTCTCTTTCTTTCTCTCTTATTCTCTCTCTCTTTCTGTCTGTCTGTCTCTCTTTCTCTCTCTCTCTTTCTCTGTCTCTTTCTCTTCTTCTCTCTCTCTCTCTCTCTCTCTCTCTCTGTCTCTCACTCTAGCGTTCGGGTTTCTTTTTCATCCATGGCAGTGAAAAAAGTACTGATCGACATGGCTTCGATCTTCCCCTTCAATGTCAATACAAACATCTTTCAAGCGAAGGAACCAGCTGTTAAATTATTCAAGCATGTCGGCACTGAGAACACAATGGAGCGACAGGAACTGTCAGCGCACGCGATCGAAAGACATGTTTACTTTCACCGGTAGCGCTTTTATTCCCTTCTTCCGGTTTCGATTAATTGGCACCCGCGCGCATTTTGTAGTGTTTTGTCTCGTGTCGTGGTTACTCTGTTCTCTTGAAAGACATTCGACCGGAAATCGTTAATATCCGTTGACCCGGGGCGAAGGGAGCTCAGTCGCGACGAAGACGTTAGGATGGCGTCCCTTCGTTGAATTGAAATAAAACTGTATCTAGATTGAAACGAGTAGGATTTCCAGCTTTTTGTTGTTTGTTTTTGTTTTTGGCTGATCCGAGTTACGTCAGCTTTTGGTTAAGTTTTGCAATAAATTGTGTAATGATTGTTGAATTTCAAACATATAGCCAAGGGGAATTACTGTTCAAAAGCAAGGAAGCCAGAAGTGGATACAGTTGTTTGATTGATTGATTAAGTGATCGATTTGGTTCAGTTTTTACGTCATCAAGTAACATGGCCGACGGGGATAACCACCCCAGGGAAATGGGGAAAGGGGAGCTTATCTAATCCTATGCCGACACCGCCAAAACAACGATGATGGGACAGTGAGAAGGCCAGTTATAATGTAGCGCGCACCGGGATTCGACCCCACAACCAGTAGCATGTGAATCCGACGCTACTAAGGCCTGCTATGCAGTTGTAATTGTCTTCATGCCTCTTATGACCATTCATGTTGATTGAAACATTATGACAGGACTCCAGTTATACATAGATCAAGTCAGAGCAGATCACTAAAACAATTTGCCATGGGATGACAAATATCCTCAGTAAGTTTTATAATCAGTGCATTAAAACCATCTAAATGTGATGGAAAAAATGCAAGATTAGAAGAAGAAAAATGAGAACAAAGAGGAGGAAAAGGATGAAAAAGAATTAGAAAACAACAGAAAAAATGTTCTGGTCATGCTGGAAATGTAGACTTCATTTGTTCTACTCATAAAAACTAGGTTTATAGAACGAGCAAACATAATAATTATGAGTAATGATCGGTATGTATTGTTTTTATGGCTAGTGTTCTGTGTAATTAAAAAGCATCGCTCAAAACTATGCAAAGGTGGAGAAAAATAAAACCCTGACAATTCCATATTTTGCACAACTTACACAAATGTTTTCTCGCTATTAAAAAAAACCACGCTTAAAGTATGTATATGACAAAGGGATTAGCCAAAACAAATCCGGCAAAAGCAAATTGACTTAGGCACTGTCTCTAATTTTTGTGATAGTTCACAAACCACGTTTTATAACATCCCCCAAAAGAGGTTCGCAAAATTTCCACAAGTTACAGGGTTGGTAATTTCAGTTCTTCATTGACAGCGTCTACTACGTCAAGGACAAATTCGAGAATATTAAATTAAGTCCTGAGATGATATGACAGTTAAAACTGTTGAATCTGATGAGTGAAGACATGATACTACAATGAGGTACATTTTATCATCAGCACAGCGTAAAATTTGAACCTGACAACTAAACCAACAGACACGATTTTAGCCCAGCAACACTAGCCTCTTCTTCTCACCGATCTCTTTCCATTTGACCCCAAAGGCAAGTTGCTCACAACGTGCTACCAGGCAATCTCTCCATGCACGGGCAACCCGGTAATCTCTAATCGGGACACGGTTTGCACAGCACAGCGTCGTCGTCATCCGATTCAATATTTCCCCTCCTACCACTGATCAGACAACGGATGGCGTTAGACACGTCTGGTCTGCTAACCTCACCACAACATTTAATGGATGTGAGGGAAGCGTCAGGATTTGCCATATCTCCAGAGTGAAATTAGGACATTTCAGCTGATGAACATCTCTGGGGGAGCAGGGTTTGTTCTTAGCTTAAGCGATGAACTGATCATACTTTTCCAGGATGTGGATTTGGTAGTTTGCTAATATTGCCCTAGTCTCTCTGTCTCTCTTTCTCTGTGTCTCTGTCTCTGTCTGTCTGTCTGTCTGTCTGTCTGTCTCTCTCTGTGTGTCTCTCTCTCTTTCTCTCTGTCTCTGTTTCTTTTTCTCTGTCTCTCTGTCTCTGTCTCTCTTTGTCTCTGTCTCCCTGTCTCTCTCTGTGTATCTCTGTGTGTGTCTTTCTCTGTCTTTGTCTCTGTCTCTGTCTGTCTCTCAGTCTCCCTCTGTCTCTGTCTCTATCTGCCTCTGTGTGTGTGTGTCTCTCTCTTTCTCTCTCTGTCTCTGTCTCTCTTTGTCTCTGCGTGTGTCTCTTCGTCTCTCTCTGTCTCTGTCTCTCTCTGTGTCTCTCTGTGTGTCTCTCTTGTGTCTCTGTCTCTCCCGGTGTCTCTGTCTCTCCCTCTCTGTCTCTCTCTGTGTCTCTCTCTGTGTCTCTTTCTCTCTCTCTGTCTCTCTCTTGTCTCTATCTCTGTTCTCTTTCTCTCTCTCTCTCTCTCCCCTCTCTCTCCAAGACTCCTGCCCCATCTCTTTTCTATAAGCCACCACCGTTTCAGCTTCTCTCCCTCCCCTTCCCTTTGCTGAGAGTCCCTCTCATATCTGTCCCTGTTTCTCTCTGTGATCCTGCATTATTACTATGTGATTGGGTGTGGGACATTTCTGTTGGCATTCTAGCTATTGTTATTGGATTTCTCCCTGTCTCTTTCCCTGCTCTTTCTTCATCGTCCCTTCTTCCCTCATCTAAGGAACATGCATTGCTGCTTCATAGTCCTGTTCCTTTTGTTGTATTGAGTGGTTTCAATATGTGATTGGTTTCGTTTGTTTGATTTTTGTTTATATGTATGCACGTGTGTCTATGTATGTGTGTCTGTATGAATGTATGTATGTATGTATGTATGTATGAATGACAAAGGGATTAGCCAAAAACAAAGCCAGCAAAAACAAAACGACTTTGGCACTTTCTCTCGTTTCTTTGATAGTTCACAAGCCACGTTTTATAACATGCCCCCCAAAAATGTTCGTAATATTCCACTAGTTACAGGGTTGGTAATTTCAGTTCTTCATTGATAGCATCTACTACGTCAAAGACAAATTCGAGAATAATCGTTACGTCCAGAGATGATATGACAGTAAAAGCTGCTGAATCTGATGACTGAAGGCATGATACTACAATGAGGTACACTTCATCATCAGCACAGCGTAAAACTATGAAGCTGACAACTAAACCAACAGACACGATTTTAGCCCAGCAACGCTAGCTACTCCTTCTCTCTGATCTCTTTCCCTTTGACCCCAATGGCAAGTTGTTCACAACGTGCCACCAGGCAATCGCTCAATGCACGGGAAACCCGGTAATCTCTAATCGGGACACGGTTTGCACAGCACGGCGTCGTCGTCATCTGATTCAATATTTCCCCTCCTACCACTGATCAGCCAACGGATGGCGTTAGACACGTCTGGTCTGCTAACCTCACCACAACTTTTAATGGATGTGAGGGAAGCGTCAGGATTTGCCATATCTCCAGAGTGAAATTAGGACATTTCAGCTGATGAACATCTCTGGGGGAGCAGGGTTTGTTCTTGGCTTAAGTGATGAACTGATCATATTTTTCCAGGATGTGGATTTGTTAGTTTGCTAATATCATCCTAGTCTCCCCCTCTCTCTCTGTGTCTCTGTCTGTCTGTCTGTCTCTCTTTCTCTGTCTCTGTCTGTCTTCTGTCTCTCTGTCTTCTCTGTCTCTGTCTCTTTCTCTCTCTGTGTCTCTTCTGTCTTTGTCTCTCTGTCTGTCTCTCTCTCTGTTCTTGTCTCTGTTTCTATGTCTCTCTGTCTCTCTCTTTCTCTCTCTCTGTCTCTGTTCTCTTTCTCTCTCTCTGTCTGTGTGTGTGTCTCTCTCTGTCTCTCTCTGTGCCTCTCTGTCTGTCCCTCTCTCTCTTTCTCTGTATGTGTGTCTCTTTCTGTCTCTGTCTCGCTGTCTCTCTCTATGTCTCTCTGTCTTTGTCTCTGTCTCTCTCTTTCTGTCTCTCTCTGTCTTTGTTTCTATGTCTCTCTGTGTCTCTCTCTCTCTGTCTCTCTCTTTTTCTCTCTCTGTGTCTCTCTGTCTCTCTCTATGTCTCTATTTCTCTCTGTGTCTCTGTCTCTCTCTCTGTCTCTCTGTCTCTGTCTCTTTCTCTCTCTCTCTGTGTCTCTCTCTGTCTGTCCCTCTATGTCTTTCTCTATATGTGTGTCTCTCTCTGTCTCTCCCTGTGTCTCTGTCTGTGTCTGTCTGTCTGTCTGTGTCTGTCTGTCTGTCTCTGTGTCTCTCTCTGTCTCTCTCTCTCCTAAGACTCCTGCCCCATCTCTTTTCTATAAGCCACCACCGTTTCAGCTTCTCTCCCTCCCCTTCCTTTGCTGAGAGTCCCTCTCATATCTGTCCCTGTTTCTCTCTGTGATCCTGCATTATTACTATGTGATTGGGTGTGGGACATTTCTGTTGGCATTCTGCTATTGTTATTGGATTTCTCCCTGTCTCTTTCCCTGCTCTTTCTTCATCGTCCCTTCTTCCCTCATCTAAGGAACATGCATTGCTGCTTCATAGTTCTGTTCCTTTTGTTGCACTTAGTGGTTTCAATATGTGATTGGTTTCGTTTGTTTGATTTTTGTTTATATGCCTGCATGTGTTGTGTGTGTGTGTTGTGTTGTGTGTGTGTGGTGTGTGTGTGTGTGTGTGTGTGTGTGTGTGTGTGTGTGTGTGTGTGTGTGTGTGTGTGGTTTCGTTTGTTTGATTTTTGTTTATATGCTGCATGTGTGTGTGCGTGTGTGTCTGTAAGAATATATGTATGTGTGTATATATGTATGTATGCATGTATGTATGTATGAATGTATGTATGTGTGCATCTATGTATGTATGTGTGTATGTATGTATGAATGTGTGTGTATGTATGTGTGCATGTATGTATTGTATGTATGCATGTATGTATGTCAATATGTATGTATGTATATATGTGTGTATGTATGTATGTTATGCACATATATTATATACATATATAATCAGCCAGAATACGACTGGACCTAAAAGCGTAACAAACATTAATGTATGAATGAATTTGTGAATTTTGGAGATATTTCTGAAAGTGATGTGTTCTGAGCTGCTTTCTGAAAGAAATCAGCTGCTTTCTCGTAAAAATACACGAAGGGACTTCCATGTTGTTGAACCAGAAACAGTTATTTCTTTTTGTAAATATCAGTGAGAACTGGTTACGTTTAAGAGAGGTTTCTTGAGACCTGAGAGCTTTGGATGGTTTGAGGGCAGGAGGAGTTCTGACAGTAGCCTATTGTAGATAGAATGAAGACACACATAGCTTTTTGAGGCATCAGCAGAGAGAAATGGGCGGATTTTGCTTGTACTGCGTAGTTTGAGATATAGAGGTTTACTCCGTTATTTAACCGAACTGCCACCGACAGAAGATCCCCTGAGAAAGCCACCAAGATCCTTTGCAGATTTACTGAAAACAATGGTGCTGTGTGATGACATAAACATGATGTTTGAGGTTGATGTTTTAGTGTTGATTTATTTTCAGTATGTTTACTTTAATTCAGGTAGCTATGTTCTCAGTGGTGTTATCAAGTTCTCCAGTTTGTGATGTCTCTCGAAAGGAAGAGTGGTGCAGTTGTGAGTCATCAGCAAAGAAATGATAGAATGCTCTTGATTTATCGAAACAGAGATTGTAAATACATAGTGAAGAGACAGGGCCCAGAACAGAGCCATGTGGGGCACCATACTTCCTGAAGCTGACTTGGTGCCACTCGTGACAACAAACTGAGTTCGACAGGAAAAGATATGACTGGAACCAGCCAAGAACAGTTTCAACGCAGCCAAAATGTGGACGACAATCTTGAGATCATGATGTCGTGGTCAACAGTGTCAAATGCTGCTGAAAGATCTAGGAGTGACAGAATGGGCACTTTTCCGTTGTCACAAACCTCCAGAAGATCATGAATAACTTTTAACAAAGCACTTTCTGTTCTGCGGGCTTTACGATAGCAGATGAAAAGATTCAAAGACATTGTTAGTTTCTGGTGACTCATCAGCTGCGAAAAGACTGTAAGCTCAAGAACTTTGGAAGACTGGAAACAGACCTTCTGTTGTCTGGTCTCCCAGAGTTTCTTGCTACTGTCGCAATGCTATTTCAAGGTAACAAGGCGTAAAGCCAACAAAACAAATAGGAATCAATGTTGAGGTTATCGTGGGTGAGACGTTCACTGAATTGCCAACCTATACTATTACGAAGGTGTATAGGTAAGTGATCGATGAGGTAGTTCAAGTATTTCCACCCCAGCCCATAGTATAGTCAGTTTTGAGACGAAATCAATCCAAGGAAAGAAAGGCACCACCATAAACCAGCAATGACAGTTTAGGACTGAAAAGGTTTCGATTCCACAACATTTTTAGGTATCAATACTTACCACTCTGGACATGGCAAGTGGAAACAGAAAGGTTTATTCTATGGTTTATGGAAAGGGAGAAAGGAGAAATATAGAAAAGGAGAGACAGAAAGAGACAGAGTTACGTTACTTACACATGGATACACATAGAACAATTCAAGAGAGAGACGAGACAGACAGAAAGAGTGAAAGAGAGAGAGATAGAGAGAGGGAGAGAGAGAGAGAGAGAGAGAGAGAGAGAGAGAGAGAGACAGACAGACAGAAGACAGAGTGAAAGAGAGAGAGATAGAGAGAAAGATGAGAGAGAGAGAGGAGAGAGAGAGATGGAGAGAGACAGATGGACAGACAGACACACACAGAGACAAGAGAGACAGAGAAGAGAGAGAGAAGAGAAGAGACAGAGAGACAGAGAAAGACAGAGAGAGAAAGAGAGATAATGAGAAGAGAGGAGACAGAGAGAGAAAGAGAGAGAGATAAAGAGAGAGGGAGAGAGAGAGAGAGGAAGAGGAGAGAGAGGAGAGAGAGAGAGAGAGAGAGAGAGAGAGAGAGAGAGAGAGAGAGAGAGAGAGAGAGAGAGGAACAAATGTTACTACAATAGTATGAAATAAGCAATACATGTACTTCTTGTTTTGCTCTTTCTTCACACCCAGCCCTCGCCCAAAGAGGATGTGCGCTACACGTAAAGTCACACATAATTATCTTCAGTGTTTGTTTTGATTGATGGAAACAGAAGACTTCATTAATTTATGAGATGCATTAATTAAGTACTTGTATCAAACAGTGTGAAACTGAGATGCTGTCAGAGATTTCTGGGTAGTGTGTTCCAGAGATTAGCCCTGAACAGATAACCAGAGAGAGGTGAGAGAGAGAGAGAGAGGGAGGGGGGTCGAGAGAGAGAAGAGAGAAGAGAAAGAATGAGAGAAGAGAGAATGAGAGGAGAAAGAAGAGAGAGAGAGAGAGAGCGAAAGAAAAAAGAAACAAAAAAAGAACAGAGAAGAGAAGAGACATATAGGGAGAGAAAGAGAGAGAGGGAGAGAGAGGGAGAAACAGAGACAAGAGAGAGAGAAGAAAGAAAGAAAGAAAGGAAGAAAGAAAGAAAGAAAGAAAGAGAGAAACAGAGACAGAGAAAGAAGAAGAGGGAGGGAGAGAGAGAGAAGGAGGAGTGAAAGAGAGAGAGAGGAGGAGAGGACGAGAGGGAGACAGAGAGAGACGTTGAGAGACAACGAGGCCGAGAAAATATACTTAATGATATCTAAACAGCACTAAATCCTCGCAACAGCAGCTGGTGTCTTGTGTGAGATAAGAGACCAATTATGAAAACTTATCAGCTTGTAATTCTTATCACAGAAGGGTGTGGATGGCATATCATATCATGTCTCATTTTTTAAGGTCAGCTTTCTCTGTGATCCAATGCGAATAAATGTCAGAGGAAGTTTTATTGACTTTGTTATACAGCTAATAAAATACGAATCAAACGGAATTTTTGTGTGATTCTGTATCTTTCTTTTTCTGTCATTACTTTTTTTGTTTGTTTCTGTCGTTCTCTATTTGTTGTCTCTCCCCCCCCCCGCCTCCCCACCCATCCAATCTCTGTTTTAATGTTTCTTTGTCTGTCTATCTGCGTTTTGTTTTTTTGTGTCTCTCTGTTTTGGTTTGTTTGTTTTGTTTGTGTGTGTGTGTGTGTGTGTGTGTTGTGTGTGTGTGTGTGTGTGTGTGTGTGTGTGTGTGTGTGTGTGTGTGTGTGTGTGTGTGTGTGTATGTGTGTGTGTGTGTGTTTTGTCTGTCTGTCTGTCTCTCTCTCTCTGTCAGTCTTTCTCTTTCTGCCCCCCTCTCTCTCTTTCTCTCTCTCATTCTCTTTCTCTTATTTTTTCTCTCTCTCCCTCTCTCTCTCTCTTTTTCTCTCTCATTTCTATCTCTCTCTCATTCTCTCTCTCTCTCTCTCTCTCTCTCTCTTCTTTCTCTTCTTGTGTGTGTGTGTGTGTGTTGTGTGTGTGTGTGTGTGTGTGTGTGTGTGTGTGTGTGTGTGTGTGTGTGTGTGTGTGTTTGGTATCTATCCCATCTCTATCTATTTCTGAACTGTTGCCACTTACATAGTTGATCTCCTTAAGGCCAGAAATGACCACGAGCTTAAAACCAGAGGATATAACTATACTTTCAAATTGTTAAAAACAAACATTTTTCTTTGCTTGTTGTTCACATACACCCATGTATTTGCAGCATAGAGGTCAAAACGTTTGTGGTTTACAGGTCCGGGATCTTATCATAACACACGTCATGGCCTCTTTCTCTCTGTCTCTCCCTCTCTGTCTCTTTTTTATCTGTCTCTGTCTCTCTCTTTCTCTCTCTGAGAGTGCATAATTTTAATGGAAGGGAACAAACTGATGTTTGCCTTGATGCTAAAAATCAAAGTTTTTTTTATGTGGAGAGAGAGACGGGGGGGGGGGGGGGGCAGGAAGAGAGGTACAGAAAAAAATATATGGAGAGAGAGAGAGAAGGAGAAGGAGAAGAGAGAGAGAGAGAGAGAGAAAGAGAGAGACAGATAGACAGATAGATAGATAGATAGATAGTTAGATAGATAGATAGAGAGAGACAGAGACAGAGACAGAGAGAGAGAGAGAACCAAATTCAATAACAGGATGATAATGATAATGAACTTTATGTGGTAACCAAGACCAATCATAGAGGCACAGGTTATTCCACCATCATTGCATAGTAAGATATGTTGCCTCTACTGGTCTTTGAATACCAACAGCAATAATACATATCATATGCTTTTATACAATGGGGATGACAACACTTCAATATGCTTTTATGTACTGGTAATGTTAACATCTTTAAATGCTTTTATGCAACAGTAATGACCATATCTCAATGTATCCATCCTCAGGGTACATGCAGTTACAGGTGGAAAATGGAAGGCTATGATATAAATACCATGGAAGGGAGAAGTTAGACAGGAGCAGAAGGAGTGAGAGCTGATACGTGGAAGATATCAGAATGACAAGGAAGACAATTCAATGATAGCTATGATTCAAGAAAATATGAGAGAAAGATATTGAGTAAGAGACAATGACAAGGAAGGCAATTCAAACTGATACCTTGGATTCTAAAGAACAAAATATGAGAGAAAAGATCTTGGTAAGAAGACATGGCCAAGAAGACAATTCAAACTAATACTTTGGATTCCAACAACAAAATGAGAGAAAAAGAATTTTGAGTAAGAAGACCATGACCAAGAAGACAATTCAAACTGATACCTTGGGTTCCAAAGAACAAAATTTGATTAGTTCCCCACCAAGTACATGTCGGAACGAACGCTGCCCCCCCCCCCACTCCTCCCACCCCAAGATGTTCATCAACCTAAATGTCCTAATTTCATTCTGGGGATATCACAACCCTGACGCTTCCCTCACATCCAATAAAAGTGTGGGGAGGTCAGAAGAGCAGACGGTGTCTAACGCCATCCTTTGTCTGATCAATGGTGCAAGAGGAAATGTTGAGTCAGACGATGACGACGCCCGGCAAAGCAAACTGTGTCTTGATTAGAACTTGCCAGGTTGCCCGTGCTTTGAGAGATTGCCTGGCTGCACGTTGTGTGCAAGTTATGTTTTGGCAGTCAAGGGGAAAGAGATCAGTCGGAATGGTAGAACAACGCAGCTGTACTAGAAACATGCCTGTCAGTTTAGTGGTTTTGCATATGATCCATCCATCCATCTACACATATATACGTATAAATTAAAATAAGTAATAAAAAGCCAAACAAACAAAATACACAATACCACCCAACAAAATAAGCCATTGTATAGAACACAGTTGATGACACTGTACTATAGTATTGCATTCTCTTTATATCTTAGGTTGACAGACACAGAGAAAGAGAGAGAGAGAGAGAGAGAGAGAGAGAGACAGAGACAGAGAGACAGAGAGACAGAGAGAGACAGAGATAGACAGAGACAGAGAGAGAGACAGAGAGAGAGAGAGAGAAAGAGAGAGAGAGAGAGAGAGAGAAAGAGGAGAGAGTGAGAGAGAGAGAGAAAGAGAAAAAGAGAGAGAGAGGATAGGGAATGGTAGAAGAGAAAGAGAGGAATTACATAACATAGGCTTAATATGACGAGGATGACAATAGAAATGTCCCACACCCAATCACAGAGAAATAATACTGAATCATATCTGGAAAACAGACAGATGATTATGAGATGGACTCTCAACAAAGGGAAAGAGAAGGTGCAGTGGTTGAAAAAGTGGTGGCTTACAGATAAGATATGGAGCAGGGGTCTATGAAGAAGAGCAAGACATTAAACAAAGGGTAGAACAAACTGACGTCTCCAAATTCATTGTGGGATTTTTCAGCTCTAATCGGCCCCTATCCAGAATTGGGCATGCTATGGGGTCATTGGGATGACTGGGACCACACAGTCGAGTCTCATCCATTTCAGGGATGCGTCATTGAGGGTGCTGCTCAAATCCTCGGACCAGCACCGCAGGTGTCTGTATCTCTCGGGCCTGGTTGACACCAGGATATATTATGATAGTAAGTGTAGAGTACAGCCCTGTCATGCAGTCTCAATCCTAGATGGAACTCCATAACATCATAATTATAATCCTCATTGACATCCTCATCATCACGTAGTAAAAAAGTGTGCCAGCTTCTATGGCCATTAAGATGGCATAGAAAATGGGACGATAAAAAAAAAGGTGAGCACAAAGGTAGCCTCCCTGAGTGCAATGATCCTAAAAAAAAAGAAAAAAAAAAAAAGAAAAGAAAGATAAAAAAACCCTGATGTCTCCACATCATCACCATCATGTGCCTTGCCACATGACCTTGGCGATCATGGCCCTCCATAAGAATCTATCCTTTGTCACTGCAAGTATTTCTCTACATCCTGGAAAAAATATCAGTCCGCCACTCGAGCAAGAAAGAATAGTTCCCTCTACCACCCACCTACCTCCTCCCAAGATGTTCATCAGCCTAAATGTCCTAATTTCATTCTGGAGACAAAACCATATTGACGCTCCCCTCACATCCAATAACAGTGTAGTGAGGTCAGCAGACCAGACGTGTCTAACGCCATCCTTTGTCTGATCAATGGTGGGAAGGGAAAATATTGAATCTGATGACGACACCACCAGGTTGTGCATACTACGTCCTGATTATAAATTGCCGGGTTCCTCTTGCCTAGAGAGATTGTGTGATGTGCAATGCTTGTGTGTGGGATCAAATATCATTGAGAGTTTGCATGGTGTGAAATACTTGTGTGTGTTTGTGTGTGCGTGTGTGTATGTGTGTGTGTGTGTGTGTCTGTGAGTGTGTGTGTGTGGTGCGTGTGTGTGTGTGTGTGTGTGTGTGTGTGTGTGTGTGTGTGTGTGGTGTGTGTGTGTGTGTGTGTGTGTGTGTGTGTTCGTGTTCGTTTTTTTGATTTAACATCTTTTCAGTATGCGTGATATTAGACGTGTTTGTGCGTATGGTGTGTTGTGTGTGTGTGTGTGTGTGTGTGTGTGTGTGTGTGTGTTGTGCGTGCGTGTGTGTGTATGTGTGTGCTGTATGTATGTGTTTGTTTGTGTGTGTGTGTGTGTGTGTGTGTGTGTGTGTGTGTGTGTGTGTGTGTGTGTGTGTGTGTGCTGGGTGTGTGCGAGCGTGTGTGTGAAAGACTGAGAGTTTGACTGGTGTGAAATACTTGCGTGTGTGTGTGTGCGTGGTGTGTGTGTGTGTGTGTGTGTGTGTGTGTGTGTGTGTGTGTGTGTGTGTGTGTGTGTGTGTGTGTGTGTGTGTGTGTGTGTGTGTGTGTGTGTGTGACTGGAGTGAATGAAATGGGGAATATTTTTCCATGAGTTTCGTCATGTATTTGTCAACATTGACCTGTAATGATCTAAAGTATTCTTATCTGTCTTGGATAAAGGGGTTGTTTTCGCTTTTTGGGTTCTGTTCGATAGATTTTCTGATCAACACATAAACTGAATATACACAAATATATTTATGCACATCTATACCTATACATACATGTATATATGTATATATATATCAGTTTCAACAATGTCAGGCATGGATAGTTTTAACAATTTGCTAGAGATACCACCAAAACCAGATGATTTCTTATTGCTTTTCTTATACCTCAGGAATGGTGATGAAAGAAATGGTAAATGAAACATTTGTTTCAATTCTGTTTGACAGAACAGAGAAAGAAAGAGAGAGAGAGAGAGAGAGAGAGAGAGAGAGAGAGAGAGAGAGAGAGAGAGACAGACAGACAGACAGAGACAGACAGAGAGACAGAGAGAGCTAGACAGAGAAAAAAAGAACAGGGAAGGTTGTGAGAGAAAAAGAGATAAATAGCAAAGGAGGAATTTAATAACATAGGCTTAATATGACGAGAATGAAAACAGGAAATATTCCACACCCATTAACAGAACAATAATGCCGAATCACAGACGGAAAAGGGACAGATAGGAGAGGTACCCTCTACAAAGGGAAGGGGAGGTACAGGGGTAGAAGGGGTGGTGGCTTACTGAAAGGGAGAGGGGCAAGGATCCTGGATGAATGGAAGAAGATTAAGAAAAGGACAAAGCAAACTGACATCTTCGCATCCTGGAAAAAATATGATTAGTTCGCCACTCTAGCAATAATACCATCTGAACCACATGAGTTCTTATTGTTCATATTGGAAATGTATTTCCTGACCTCAGGAACAACAATAAAAGGAATGGTAAATGAATCATTTGTTTTATTTCTCTCTATATAGAAAAGGATGAGAGAGAGAGAAAGAGAAAGAGAGAGGAGAGAGAGAGAGAGAGAACTAGACAGAGACAAAAAAAAAGAAAAAAAAAAGAAAAACAGGGAAGATGTGAGAGAAAGAGAGATATAAAGCAAATGAGGAATTTAATAACGAAGGCTTAATATGACGAGAATGAAAACAGGAAATATTCCACACCAAACCACAAAACCTTAATACAGAATCACAGACAGAAAAGGGACAGATATGAGGGTTACCCTCTACAAAGGGAAGGGGAAGTACAGGGGTAGAAGGCGGCAAGGATCCCGGATGAGAGGAAGAAGATTAAGAAAAGGACAGAGCAAACTGACACCTTCACATCCTGGAAAAAATAGGATTACTTCGCCACTCGAGCAAAAGCAAATCCTGCCCCCTCCCCAAGATGTTCATCAGCCTAAATGTCCTAATTTCATTCTAGAGATAGAACCACCCTGACGCTCCCTTCACATCCAATAACAGTGTGGTGAGGTCAGCAGACCAGACGTGTCTAACGCCATCCTTTGTCTGATCACAAGTGGGAGGTGAAATATTGAATGGGATGACGATGACACCAGAGTGTGCAAACGGTATCTCGATTAGAAATTGCTGGGTTGCCCGTGCATTGAGAAATTGCCTGGCTACGTGTTGTGAACAATTTGCCTGTGGGGGTCAATGGGAAAGAGATCAATGAGAAGGGATTTTTGTTCTGTTGAGAAGACTTTCTGATCAATATTTAAAATGAATACATGTTAGAGTTTTAACGATGTCAGGCGTGAATAGTTTTAATATTTTACTACAGATACCATCTGAACCACATGATTTCTTATTGTTCATATTGGAAATGTATTTTCTGACCTCAGGAACGGCGATGAAAGGAATGGTAAATGAATCATTTGTTTATTTTCTCTCTTGAAAGAAAAGGATGAGAGAGAGAGAGAGAAACAGAGAGAGAGAGAGGAATGGAGAGAGAGAGAGAGAGAGAGAGAGAGAGAGAGAGAGAGAGAGAGAGAGTGAGAGAGAGGGAGAACTAAACAGACAAAAAACAACAACAAAAACAACAACAACAACAACAGGGAAGGTGTGAGAGAAAAAGAGAAAAAGCAAAGGAGGAATTTAATAACAAAGGCTTAATATGACGAGAATGAAAACAGGAATTATTCCACACCAAACCACAGAACCTTAATACAGAATCACAGACAGAAAAGTGACAGATAGGAGAGGTACCCTCAACAAAGGGAAGGGGAGGTACAGGGGTAGAAGGGGTGGTGGCTTACTGAAAGGGAGAGGGGCAAGGATCCTGGATGAGAGGAAGAAGATTAAGAAAAGGACAGAGCAAACTGACACCTTCACATCCTGGAAAAAATAGGATTGGTTCGCCACTCGAGCAAAAGCAAACCCTGGTTCCTCCCCCAAGATGTTCATCAGCCTAAATGTCCTAATTTCATTCTAGAGATAGAACCACCCTGACGCTCCCTTCACATCCAATAACAGTTGTGGTGAGGTCAGCAGACCAGACGTGTCTAACGCCATCCTTTGTCTGATCACAAGTGGGAGGTGAAATATTGAATGGGATGACGATGACACCAGAGTGTGCAAACGGTATCTCGATTAGAAATTGCTGGGTTGCCCGTGCAGTGAGAGATTGCCTGGCTATGTGTTGTGAACAATTTGTCTGTGGGGGTCAGAAGGAGAGAGATCAATGAGAAAGGGATTTTAGTTCTGTTGGGAAGGTTTTCTGATCAATATTTTAAATGAATACATGTTAGAGTTTCAACGATGTCAGGCATGGAAACTTTTAATGTTTAGCTACAGATACCATCTGAACCACATGATTTCTTTTTGTTCATATTGGAAATATATTTCCTGACCTCAGGAAACAGCAATGAAAGGAATGGTAAATGAATCATTTGTTTTATTTCTCTCCTGATAGAAAAGAATGAGAGAGAGGAGAAAGAGAGAGAGAGAGAGGAAAGAGAGAGAGAGAGAAAGAGAGACAGAGAGACAGAGAGAGAGAGAAAAAAACTAGACAGAGACAAAAGAAAAAAAAAGAAAAACAGGGAAGGTGTGAGAGAAAGAGAGATATAAAGCAAAGGAGGAATTTAATAACATAGGCTTAATTATGACGAGAATGAAAACAGGAAATATTCCACACCAAACCACAGAACCTTAATACAGAATCACAGACGGAAAAGGGACAGATAGGAGAGGTACCCTCAACAAAGGGAAGGGGAGGTACAGGGGTAGAAGGGGTGGTGGCTTACTGAAAGGGAGAGGGGCAAGGATCCTGGATGAATGGAAGAAGATTAAGAAAAGGACAAAGCAAACTGACATCTTCGCATCCTGGAAAAAATATGATTAGTTCGCCACTCGAGCAAAAGCAAATCCTGCCCCCTCCCCGAGATGTTCATCAGCCTAAATGTCCTAATTTCATTCTAGAGATAGAACCACCCTGACGCTCCCTTCACATCCAATAACAGTGTGGTGAGGTCAGCAGACCAGACGTGTCTAACGCCATCCTTTGTCTGATCACAAGTGGGAGGTGAAATATTGAATGGGATGACGATGACACCAGATTGTGCAAACGGTATCTCGATTAGAAATTGCTGGGTTGCCCATGCATTGAGAGATTGCCTGGCTACGTGTTGTGAACAATTTGTCTGTGGGGGTCAGAAGGAGAGAGATCAATGAGAAAGGGATTTTAGTTCTGTTGGGAAGGTTTTCTGATCAATATTTCAATTGAATACATATTAGAATGTCAACGATGTCAGGCATGGATAGTTTTAATATTTTGCTACAGATACCATCTGAACCACATGATTTCTTATTGTTCATATTGGAAATGTATTTCCTGACCTCAGGAACAGCAATGAAAGGAATGGTAAATAAATCATTTGTTTTATTTCTCACTTGACAGAAAAGGAAGAGAGAGAGAGAGAGAGAGGAGAGAGAGAGAGAGAGAGAGAGAGAGAGAGGAGAGAGAGAGAGAGAGAAACTACACAGAAACAAAAAGAACAGGGAAGGTTGTGAGAAAAATAGAAATAAAAAGCAAAAGAGGAATTTAATAAGATAGGCTTAATATGACGAGAATGGAAACAGAATTGCTCCACACCCAATAACAGAACAATAATGCAGAATCACAGACGGAAAAGGGACAGATAGGAGAGGTACTCTCAACAAAGGGAAGGGGAGGTACAGGGGTAGAAGGGGTGGTGGCTTACTGAAAGGGAGAGGGGCAAGGATCCTGGATGAGAGGAAGAAGATTAAGAAAAGGACAGAGCAAACTGACACCTTCACATCCTGGAAAAAATATGATTAGTTCGCCACTCAAGCAAAAGCAAACCCTGGTCCCTCCCCCAAGATGTTCATCAGCCTAAATGTCCTAATTTCATTCTAGAGATAGAACCACCCTGACGCTCCCTTCACATCCAATAACAGTGTGGTGAGGTCAGCAGACCAGACGTGTCTAACGCCATCCTTTGTCTGATCACAAGTGGGAGGTGAAATATTGAATGGGATGACGATGACACCAGATTGTACAAACGGTATCTCGATTAGAAATTGCTGGGTTGCCCGTGCATTGAGAGATTGCCTGGCTATGTGTTGTGAACAATTTGCGTGTGGGGGTCAAAAGGAGAGAGATCAATGAGAAAGGGATTTTTGTTCTTTTGGGAAGGTTTTCTGATCAATATTTCAATTGAATACATGTTAGAGTTTCCACGATGTCAGGCGTGGATAGTCTTAATATTTTGCCACAGATAACATCTGAACCACATGATTTCTTATTGTTCATATTTGAAATGTATTTCCTGACCTCAGGAACGGCGATGAAAGGAATGGTAAATGAATCATTTGTTTTATTTCTCTCTTGATAGAAAAGGATGAGAGAGAGAGAGAGAGAAAGAGAGAGAAAGAGGGGAAGGGAGAGAGAGAGGAGAGAGAGAGGAGAGAGAGAGAGAGAGAGAGAGAGAGAGAACTAGACAGAGACAAAAAACAAACAAAAACAACAACAACAAAAACAGGGAAGGTGTGAGAGAAAAAGAGAGAAAAAGCAAAGAAGGAATTTGATAACATAGGCTTAATATGAAGAGAATGGAAACAGAAATGCTCCACACCAGTAACAGAACAGTAATGCAGAATCACAGATGGAAAAGAGAAGGATAAGAGAGGTACCCTCAACAAAGGGAAGGGGAGTGCAGGGATAGAAGAGGTGGTGGCTTACTGAAAGGGAGAGTTGAAAAATGCCCTGCAAACTGACACCTTCACATCCTGGAAAAAATATGATTAGTTCGCCACTCGAGCAAAAGCAAACACTCGTCCCTCCCCCAAGATGTTCATCAGCCTAAATGTCCTAATTTCATTCTAGAGATAGAACCACCCTGACGCTCCCTTCACATCCAATAACAGTGTGGTGAGGTCAGCAGACTGTGGGGGTCAATGGGAAAGAGATCAATGAGAAGGGATTTTTGTTCTGTTGAGAAGACTTTCTGATCAATATTTAAAATGAATACATGTTAGAGTTTTAACGATGTCAGGCGTGAATAGTTTTAATATTTTACTACAGATACCATCTGAACCACATGATTTCTTATTGTTCATATTGGAAATGTATTTTCTGACCTCAGGAACGGCGATGAAAGGAATGGTAAATGAATCATTTGTTTTATTTCTCTCTTGAAAGAAAAGGATGAGAGAGAGAGAGAGGAAACAGAGAGAGAGAGAGGAATGGGAGAGAGAGAGAGAGAGAGAGAGAGAGAGAGAGAGAGAGAGAGAGAGTGAGAGAGAGGGAGAACTAAACAGACAAAAAAAAACAAAAAAACAACAAAACAACAACAGGGAAGGTGTGAGAGAAAAGAGAAAAAGCAAAGGAGGAATTTAATAACAAAGGCTTAATATGACGAGAATGAAAACAGGAATATTCCACACCAAACCACAGAACCTTAATACAGAATCACAGACAGAAAAGGGACAGATAGGAGAGGTACCCTCAACAAAGGGAAGGGGAGGTACAGGGGTAGAAGGGGTGGTGGCTTACTGAAAGGGAGAGGGGCAAGGATCCTGGATGAGAGGAAGAAGATTAAGAAAAGGACAGAGCAAACTGACACCTTCACATCCTGGAAAAAATAGGATTGTTCGCCACTCGAGCAAAAGCAAACCTGTCCTCCCCCAAGATGTTCATCAGCCTAAATGTCCTAATTTCATTCTAGAGATAGAACCACCCTGACGCTCCCTTCACATCCAATAACAGTGTGGTGAGGTCAGCAGACCAGACGTGTCTAACGCCATCCTTTGTCTGATCAGAAGTGGGAGGTGAAATATTGAATGGGATGACGATGACACTAGAGTGTGTAAACAGTGTCTCGATTAGAAATTTCCGGGTTGCCCGTGCATTAAGAGATTGCCTGGCTACGTGTTGTGAACAATTTGCCTGTAAGGGTCAGAAGGAGAGAGATCAATGAGAAAGGGATTTTAGTTCTGTTGGGAAGATTTTCTGATCAATATCTAAAATGAATACATGTTAGAGTTCTAACGATGTCAGGGGATACCATCTGATCCACATGATTTCTTATTGTTCGTATTGGAAATGTATTTCCTGACCTCAGGAATGGTGATGAAAGGAATGGTAAATGAATCATTTGTTTTATTTATCTCTTTGATAGAAAAGGATGAGAGACAGAGAGAGAGAGAGAGAAAGAGAGAGAGAGAGAGAACTAGACAGAGACAAAAAACAAACAAACAAACAAACAAACAAAAACCAGAGAAGGTGTGAGAGAGAGATAAAAAGCAAAGGAGGAATTTAATAACATAGGCTTAATATGACGAGAATGGAAACAGAATTGCTCCACACCCAATAACAGAACAATAATGCAGAATCACAGACGGAAAAGGGACAGATAGGAGAGGTACTCTCAACAAAGGGAAGGGGAGGTACAGGGGTAGAAGGGGTGGTGGCTTACTGAAAGGGAGAGGGGCAAGGATCTTGGCTGAAAGGAAGAAGATTAAGAAAAGGACAGAGCAAACCGACACCTTCACATCCTGGAAAAATATGATTGGTTCACCACTCGAGCAAAAGCAAACCCTGGTCCCTCCCCCAAGATGTTCATCAGCCTAAATGTCCTAATTTCATTCTAGAGATAGAACCACCCTGACGCTCCCTTCACATCCAATAACAGTGTGGTGAGGTCAGCAGACCAGACGTGTCTAACGCCATCCTTTGTCTGATCACAAGTGGGAGGTGAAATATTGAATGGGATGACGATGACACCAGATTGTGCAAACGGTGTCTCAATTAGAAATTGCTGGGTTGCCCGTGTATTGAGAGATTGCTTGGCTACGTGTTGTGAACAATTTACCTGTAGGGGTCAAAAGGAGAGAGATCAATGAGAAAGGGATTTTTGTTCTGTTGGGAAGGTTTTCTGATCAATATTTAAAATGAATACATGTTAGAGTTCTAACGATGTCAGGGGATACCATCTGAACCACATGATTTCTTATTGTTCATATTGGAAATGTATTTCCTGACCTCAGGAATGTCAATGAAAGGAATGGTAAATGAACCATTTGTTTTATTTCTCTCTTGATAGAAAAGGATGAGAGAGAGAGAAAGAGAGAGAACTAGACAGAGACAAAAACAAACAAACAAACAAACAAACAAACAAACAAAAAACCAGAGAAGGTGTGAGAGAGAGATAAAAAGCAAAGGAAGAATTTAATAACATAGGCTTAATATGACGAGAATTGAAACAGAAAAGTTCCACACCAAATCACAGAACAATAATGCAGAATCAGACGGAAAAGGGACAGATAGGAGAGGTACCCTATACAAAGGGAAGGGGAGGTACAGGGGTAGAAGGGGTGGTGGCTTACTGAAATGGAGAGGGGCAAGGATCCTGGATGAGAGGAAGAAGATTAAGAAAAGGACAGAGCAAACCGACACCTTCACATCATTGAAAAAATATGATTAGTTCGCCACTCGAGCAAAAGCAAACCCTGGTCCCTCTCCAAGATGTTCATCAGCCTAAATGTCCTAATTTCATTCTAGAGATAGAACCACCCTGACGCTCCCTTCTCATCCAATAACAGTTTGGTGAGGTCATCAAACCAGACGTGTCTGACGCCATCCTTTGTCTGATCAGAAGTGGAAGGGGAAATATTGAATGGGATGACGATAACACCAGAGTGTGCAAACGGTGTCTCGATTAGAAATTGCTGGGTTGCCCGTGCATTGAGAGATTGCCTGGCTACGTGCTGTGAACAATTTGCCTGTAGGGGTCAAAAGGAGAGAGATCAATGAGAAGGGGATTTTATCGTTGCTGGCTAGAAGCGTGTGAGTTGGTGTAGTGTTTAGTCAGATCAGAAAATATCAGAGGGTACATCAATGTTAAATGGCCAGGTAAATTTTGACAGAGCAACGGAGTAAAAATATGATATATCAAGTTTTAATAAAACCAGCTTTCAAGGTTTAAAAATGGTTCACCTAATCTCTTGTACTAATTCTCAACGTGGTGATGTTAAATCCATGTCTGATACAGAATTACACACATTGCTTCTCTTCCTTCCACGCCATTTGAAAATTTCAGTCATGCAGTTTGGCATTAGCTTGCTATGTCTTTTGAATAAATTGAGAGAACAAGTCATGTTCTTGAAACTCTGCTCTGGACACAATAGACTCAACACCCACATGACAACAAGACTGACGCAGCCCTCACACCCAAACCCCTGCTGATCATGTGGCCTTGATTTCAGACTTTCACAAAACGTATCCTTCTGGTGTGTCCAAACCACAAAACTGTCAGGAAAATCAACTGGACAGAGGCCACTCCATTCTATATCAAAATGCATGGTTTACAATGGACCTAAAGAAACCAGCAGATTTTGTTCTGTGATCCAGATTGACAGTCTGACCACCATGTTGGCAAAGGAGTTAAAGATCGATACAAACAGATTTGGCTCAAGCACATATGTTACGATTCAGAAATCGTTTTTGGCCTTAATCAATATGTGAAACGTCTTATTGCTGTATGTTTCCTAGTTTTTCGTGTTGCTTAGTAATCACATGGAATACCGAATGCAAATATTTTCCACAGTCTGTAAGAGTGATTTGTTAACCATCTGTTTTTGGTCTCTTTATGTGCGTGATTTTCTTGTTTTGTTTTTATGTGTGTGTGTATATATATTTTGTGTTTGTAGTGTGTGTGTGTGTGTGTGTGTGTGTGTGTGTGTGTGTGTGTGTGTGTGAGGGGTGAGTGTGTGTGTGTGTGTGTGGTGTGTGTGTGTGTGTGTGTGTGTGTGTGTGTGTGTGTGTGTTTTTCTGTCTACCTCTGTATCTCTCTCTTGCTTTCTTTCTCTCTCAAGATTACCCCCCCCCCCCATTTCTCTTTCTTTATCTCTCACTCACACAAAATATATTTCAGAGAGAGAGAAAAAGAGAGAGAAAGAGAGAGAAAGAGAAAAGAGAGAGAAAGAGAGAGAGAGAGAGAAAGAGAGAGAAAGAGAGAGAGAAAGAGAATGAGAGAGACTGACTGACAGACAGAGACAGACAGACAGAGACAGACAGAGAGAGAGAGAGAGAGATAGGGAGAGAGAGAGAGAGAAAGACAGAGAGAAAGACAGAGACAGAGACAGAAAGAAAGAGAGACAGAGAGAGAGAGAGAAAGAAAGGGAGACAGACAAACAGACAGACAGACAAACAGAGAGACAGAGAGAGACAGAGACAGAGTCTTGTGTGAATACATGTGTGTGAAAGCTTCTAAATCACTGCAACTAGAAAGGCTCAAGAGCTAAAAATCAATCGCCATCTTTTGCCTTTACACCATTCCCCATAGCTCCCTATACATCTTTTCCGTCCTTTTTTGAGTTTTTCCTCCTCTCTGTCTGTCTGTCTGTCTGTGATTGTCTGTCTGTGTCTGTCTGACTGTTTTTTTGTCTGCCTGCCTCTCCCTCCTTCCCTCTCTCTCTTTCTTTTCTCTCTCTTTCTCTCTCTCTTTCTCTCTCTTTCTCTCTCTATTTTTCTCTCTTTCTCTCTCTCCTTTTCTCTTTCTCTCTTTCTCTCTGTGTCTGTCTCTCTGTCTCTTTCCCTGCCTCGTTTTCTCTCTTTCTCTCTCTTCTTTCTTCTCTCTCTCTCTCCCTTTCTCTCTCCCCCTCCCTCCCAAGGAGCCTTTTAAGCACGTGTTTGAAAACGGAGACGACAAGGCAAATCCTGGTGTAAATTACAGACAGATCTAGCCACAAAGATGTCATTCAGAGCCTGGTGGCTGTCCCCAAATGGATTTAATTCCTCTAAGTCCCAGCTGCTAAAAGCCTGTCGCCTGAATAAAAACAAAAAAATTTTAAAAAGAAAGAAAAAAGAAAAAAGAAGTTAGGAGATGGAGGAGAAGATGGAAGAGTAAGAATAGCAGCAAAAGCAGTAGTAACAACAGAAGTA
>JAPXFY010000012.1:80626682-80631682 GCA_030674185.1 Monoplex corrugatus | reverse complement strand
GGTAGAGTGTATCTACATTTTAGGTCCAACAACAAGTTCTTCAACCTTGCACGCTTCAGAGCAAAGGCCTAAAGTGTGTCAGATCCTGATCCAATAGATACTCTTTGCTGATGCTGCTGTTCGACATCTCACACACAACCTGGTCTCCAGAAGCTAATCAGCTCTTTAAAGTATATTTGCCAGGAGTATAGTTTCGTTAATAGTCTGAAGGAGACAGAGATAAGAGGACAGATCGATAGTGAAGACCCCAGCATCAGCATCAGCGATCACACCCTGCGATGGGTAAATGGATTCACCTACCAAGGATTGACTGTCTCCTGCAACCTGTCTCAACCCAGTGCTCAGCAGGCGGATAGGGGACACTGACGCTTATCATGGCAATTTTGTCAAACCATGTGCCAAACAAGGATATCCTGGACCAGGCCAGTATGCCAAGTATGCCAGACATGCCAAGCATATATGCTCTCTTTACTAAAAGACGACTGTGCTGGCTTGGTCATGTCTGCTGTACGCAAAATGGCCGCATCCCAAAGGATATCCTGTACAGAAAGCTCGCTGAAAGATCCCGTCCTACAGGGCGCCCACTGCTTTGATATAAAGACGTTTGCAAACGTGACCTGAAGCCCGCTGATATCAGTATAGACACCTTGGAAGAGTCAGCTACAAATCACTGTGCTTAGCGACAGGCTGTACCTGCTGGCATCGCCGTTGCAGAAAACCCCCCAACTCAAATGTGGTCGGACAGAAACGAGAAAGAAACATGCAGCAGCCACCACCTGGCCATAGCCAGTAGCCATCGTGTGCATCAGCTGTACCAAGAATCGGTTTGTTCAACCACAGTCGACACTGCTCCAAACCCAACTGAGTCCTCAACTGGGCGCATCCACTGTCTAATCAGACAGACGGACTCATTTACATCCGGGATGTCCTCAAATCGCCAGAAACTGGAAGAATTTTGATATAGCTGCGAAATGTTTATATATACACGTAAACTCAACGAAAGTTTACCAACATTTTCACTATTTAAAAAATTTCCGAAAACAAGATATGAAATTGAAAAATACGTTGCCGCGATCAAGTTATGAGCTTGATAAGTTTTCAATGAATTGGTTTTTTTTTTAATAAAGACTTGATGGAAACTTGAAATGTTTGAAAAGAAAGAGAGAAGAAAAACAAGTGTAAGCATAACTGCGTGTACTTTGGTGAGAGATCAGACGGGGATCAAGATATATTCTGGTTGGAAAACATGTTTTTGTAATGTAAGTTATCAGCTTGTTTTAGTCATTGTACAGTTTGATGTTGCTGAGGGTGATCAGGAAAAAATTCTGTGGAACGATTGTCTCTAATGTATGTGAGATAACTGTTATGCTTGTCTTCATCTATTGAAATAATGGAGTTTGCGTTTGTTTGTCAGTATGTTTGCATTCATATATGTATATGTATAAAGTGAATAAAAAATGTTTAAAAAGATTTAAATACCAAAGGAAATAAGAGGGAAGCAGGGAGAATTTTAAATATCAACTAAGTAACATAACTCTTGAGAGTCACGGAGTTATCTCCCATGTTCTGAGCTTACCACTTTATGCTTTGTGGCTGCGTCTATGCTAGCTGAATGGGTAACGCAAACTGTGTTGGGTTTGAGAAATTCTACATGGGAGATAACTCCGTGACTCTCAAGAGTTAAAAAAATTTGTATGGCTAGACTATCTTGTCTGTGTTGTGGAAGACAGTTCGGTCTCTTCGGCCCTGGAATGAAAGATATCTTTCCCTTTCCCGTCCATTTGCACTGAGGCGGATGTTCTGTCACCATCAATTGGTATAAATGTGGCTGTTGCTGTTATTCCCGCTATCAGTCTGTCAGGGTTTCAAGGTTTGTGTTAATGCTACTAATACGTCGTGTGTGTTGCTGGTTTTCAGTTTCACAAGTCAATTTGTCTGTATGTATGTGTGGATTCGAGGTGGAGGTGGAGATAAGGTGGTGCAGCGTTAAGGGGGTAGGATATGTGTCTGAATATCTACGAGTGTGCCACCAAAGAAAATGTTATAAACTATTTTTCTATTCTGAGAGAAAAAAAGAGTTAAACAGAGAGAGAGAGAGAGAGAGAGAGAGAGAGAGAGAGAGAGAGAGAGAGAGAGAGAGAGGGAGGGAGGGAGAGAGAAAGAGAGAGCAGAGAATGAGAAAAACGAATGAAAGAGCAATCTTTTCTTCGTTGAGAGAAAAGAGTGAGCATGCAGTGTCTTTTTTCGTCTAATCTTTGTAACTGAAAGTAATAATGTTTAATTTTTGAGAGTAACAAGTGACAGCAAACAAACAAGGAAACAAACAAGCAAGCAAGCAATAAACTAAACATCCAACAATCAACCAACCAACCAACCAACCAGCCAACCAACCAACCAACCAACTTATCACCCCACGAACTAACCATCCTATCTACCCACCAACCAACCCACCAAACAACTCATCAACCAACCTACCCACCAGTCAAATAACCAATCAAACAAGCAACCAGTCTACTCACCGAAGAAGCTAGATAAAAAAAGGGTAGACAACCTTTCGCTTGTCAAGAAACATGGATTTTTCCATTCGCATATCCTACAAAAATGAAGCTGAACAGAATGTGACAAAGATGTACACTCCAATCCAGTACTCTATGACAGCCTGCCACTCCTACAAATCACTATAGAACATTTTAAATACATATGCCCATCGTGTGAACAAAGCTTGAATAAATGCTCACCCCAACTTTTGGCTATTTTTGTTAACGCGTATTGATAATCTCGACAACGCGAAACCATAGTTCGGCCATTGTTGTAAACGCGTATTAATACTTTAGACAGCACGAAACCACAGTTATGCACATGGAATTCTCCATGGCATGAACTAATTTACATAAAGTCGATAGACAATCAGAGGAAACATTCCTGGAGGTTCTCTTTGTCAACAGACAGACAACATATAAACAAACAATCAAAAACCCCCTCTTATCCTCACATAAACTTACTGCACACACAAACACGACAAGTCGATCTAAACCAGTCTTGAAGAAATTGAAAAGCGAGTGACTTGAAATCAACACCCCCCACCCTCTCCCCTCTCCCCTCTCCCCCACCCCCATCCGAAACTCCATACCCTCCATCTCCGAAATGTAACGTGTGATTCCAGGACAGGGAAGGAAGTGAGGGGAAACTAGGAACGATTGGACAAACAGGGGCGGGGAGCGTCGTTAATCCCGACCAGCGGGGTGACACTGGGCACACAGACCTCGCCAGCAATTTAGACTTCATCTTATGCATCCTGCTCCAAGCTGGAGATGTGATACCCATTTTCTGAACGTACCCTTCATGTGCTCCTACACTAAATCGTCCGCCCCGGTCTATTTTTATTATCATCATCATTGTCGTGTGTCATCATCTCTCGTCGTGGTCGTCGTCGTCATCGTCAGCATCATCATCGTCATCATTGTCATCTCATCGTCATCGTTCGTCGTCGTCGTCGTCGTCGTCAACATCATCATCACTGGTGTCGTCATCAACATCGCTATCGTCAACGTCATGTCATCGTTACTGTCATCATGTCCGTCGTCGTCATCGTCATGTTGTTCGTCGTCGTCGTCGTCGTCGTCTCGTCATCATCATCATTCATCATCATCATCCTCTGTCGATCTCATCATCATCTCATAATCTTCATCATCATCACATCATCATCATCTCGCCGTCGTGTATCGTCGTCGCGTCGTTGTCGTCGTCATCCTCATCTCATCCTTTTTCATCAGCAGCAGCAGCAGCAGCAGCATCGTCGTCGTCGTCGTGTTCGTCATCATCATTCATTCATTGTCATCATCATCTAGTCACCCCAACATCGCATCGTCATCGTTTTGTCAACATCGCTATCGTCACGTCATGTCATCGTCCACTGTCATCATCGTCGTCGTCGTCGTCATCATCATTATCATCATCATCATCGTCGTCGTCGTCGTTGTCGTCATCATCATCATCCATCATCATCGTTGTCGTTGTCGTTCTCGTCTCGTTCGTCGTCGTCAACATCACCACCGTCAACATGAACATTTAAGCCCATAACCAGAATGGGTCGTTGTGGGAACTGATAGGCCGCAACAGGAGACAGCGTCCCCCATCTTTGTCTCTGGGGAACAGCAGCAAGCAGTGTCCTCTAGAGAGGGATGGAAACGACGAGTGACTTGTTCACTTTATACTTGGTGGTGTAGCTATGCTACTGCTGCTGCTGCTGCTGCTGCTCAATTTAGCCATCGTTGCTATCACTATCCCCAATTTGATGAGTCTTTCAGCTAAACACTGCAATCTTTGATCAGATAGCTCTCAAGGGAAACTTAAATTGGCGTCCTCTTGCATTTCTGGCCATTCACATAGACTTCTGCACTGCTATTAGTTGTGATTTTTACCATCAATTTAGCAAAAGCAAACGTACAATGGGTTAAAATTTACACGCACACAGCTTTACCCATCATACCCTGATTAGACCCTATTCCTTTCCTTCTGAAAATATTTATCCCTCGTAGAAGGGTTTGCTGTGCCAGTGACGGTTAGTTCGTAACGTGCACCGTAGTGCCAAAAAGTATTCCGATTTCACCAAACTTTCTATGGAGAAAATTGTCCGGAGCGGAACTAGTGGGGGTAACACTTCTTGTCTCTTACATTTTGTTGTCGTCATCGTTGGTGGCAGTTCCTTGTTGTTGCTGTTCTTCACATCTTTCTTCCTTTTCTGCTTAAATCTTTCCTTTTTTTTCATATTTGTTTGTTTTAAAGTGTATTTATCCAATGCCTGTGTGCGTCTGTGAAAATGTCGAATTATTTATGTAATAAAAAAAGACGTTCATGTCGGTTCCTTAAAATGCTTGCTTTCAAACCTGATTTCATTGCATATTGATGAGACAAAAGGAGACAGAAAGAGAGAGAGACAGAGAGAGAGAGAGAGAGAGAGACAGAGAGAGAGAGGAGAGAGAGAAAGAAGAGAGAGAAAG
>JAPXFY010000012.1:80621682-80624182 GCA_030674185.1 Monoplex corrugatus | reverse complement strand
ATTGTCAGAGAAAGAAAAGAAAGAAAAAAAACAACAACAACCCCAAACCCTCCTTTACATGTTATAACGTTACACGTCTTTGCCATTTTCTATGCTGTCGCGTGTGAGTGTGTAAGCGCGCATGAATGCGTGAGCATACGCGTGCGCGTGCCCATAAACGAGTGCGTGAGTCTTCATATTCTCTCTTGTAGTCTGTGTCTTAAAAATCCTCTGTCAAGACTTTATATAATCTCATGTGGAAACGATTCACTGGCGTAACGATAAAACGGAACAGGCCACCCAATCAGGCCCATAAAGTATTCTTGGCTGATCCCGAAATCGTAACCATGGAAACCCGAGCCTTTCCGTCGTGTCTTCGGCAATTTCTCTCGCTATCTTGGGCCAATAAACAAGCGCGTTACATGGCTCGGAACTGATAGCCACTCAAATTGCGTGTTGCTTGAGCGGAGACTGATAAGCGAGCAATCACGTCGTCAAGGCGTTGGGACTCTTCTGGGTGTAAATCTTGTCTCTTGTGTCGCTTGGTGCCTTCTTCTTCTTCTTCTTTTTCTTCTTCTTCTTGTTCTTCTTTTCCTCCTCCTCCTCCTCTCTCTCTCTCTCTCTCTCTGTGTCCCGCTGTCTGTCAGTCCGTCCGTCTGTCTGTTTGTCTCTCTATCTTTCTGTCCGTCCGTCTGTCTGTTTCTTTGTATTTGTGTCTTTATTTCTCTCTCTCCCTCTCTCTCTCTCTCTCTCTCTGAGTGTGTGTGTGTGAGTGTGAGTGTGTGTGCACAATTGTGTATGTGTATATATATATGTGTGTGTGTGTGTGTGTGTGCGCGCGCGCGCACGCGCGCGCAGTATTGTCTTTGCTTCATGTCTTTCGTTTTATTTGAAGATTATTCAGAATCATCGTGACCTTGAGAAGTACAGTATTCTAACTTTCTGTGATGATTTTCGGATAAAAGGGAGATATTGATATGGTTTGACCATCTTGTCTTTCTTTGTATTTGTCTCTTTCTGATCTTTCTTTTCTTCTTTCTCCTCCGCTTCCTCTTTCTTTCACTCTTTTCTTTTTTTTTGGTATTTTTATCTGTGTGTGCGTGCGTGGTGTGTGTGTGTGTGTGTGTGTGTGTGTGTGTGTGTGTGTGTGTGTGTGTGTGTGTGTGTGTGTGTGTGTGTAGTATATCTCTGAATCGATTTTTGCATTTTCACAAGTTTAAACATATATTTCAAGTTATACACATATTGTGTTTTTAAAATTGTTCCCAAGTTGAGTTATGGATATTCTTAATATGTTAGAACAACTTTTATATTAACTTTACTGTAAATGGTTTATTATGAAGCACTATACCGGTGGGGGTGTGGGGGGGGGAGGAGAGGGTAGAGGGGGTTATATGTGTGCGTGCGTATGCATGTTCGTGTGTAATGTTCGTGTATACATGTTACGTGTTTGCGGATATTGGGTCATTTTACTTTAAGGATAATTGTTGTCATCATCATCATCATCATCAGGTGCCTTGCCGCATGGCGTTGGCGATCATGGCCTTCCATCTGTCTCTATCTCTTGTTGCCCCAAGCATCTCCTCCACCCTCCTCGTCCCCAGCCACTCCGCAAGTCCGTCTAGCATTTTCTCCTGGGTCTACCTGGTGCTCTCTTTCCCTCTAGCTTTCACGTTGTGACCAGGTGCTCCAAATCCCCCTTCCTCATAAAATGGCATATAAATGTTGCCTGTCTTTTCCAAATCTTCCTTATGAGTAATCTACTTGTGTCTGCCTCCATCAAGACTGTCTCGTTTGTTTTCTTAATTGTTGTAGTGATCTGAAATTTGACCTATTGTCTGAGGAAAAGGAAGAAAAGAAGATGGAAGAAGAAAGATGAAAAAGAACATAAAGATGGACGAAGAAGCTGTTGATAACCCAAAGTTGTAAAACGCCAGAGGCCTGCGATGATATGGGTTGAAACATAGCCTCTGTCTTCCTGAGCCTAAGTGTGTGGTCGAAGTATTTGCAGACCTCAGCAAATAGGTCAGCGATGTATCGGATGTCCTCGTGCTAGTGTGTAGTCAGTGTACAGTCATCTGCAAAGAGAAATTCCGGTAGGACAGCTTTTTGAACATTTGGTTTTGGCTTGAAATCTCCGCAGTTCAAAGAGTTTTCCATCTAAGTGGAACTGGATGTACACACCCCTGTCAAAATCTGTAAAGCGTCAATCAGCATCAGTGTACAGAGAATGGAGAAGAGTGTAGGCGCCTAAACGCATCCATATTCTGCACGGGGGAGGGTTTGGATGAGTCTCCATTCTACTGTACGCTGGCCAGTATGCTACTGTGGAAGGAAACAGCCAGCGAGTCAAGCTTCTCAGAGAACCATACTTTTAGCGGTATGCTACAGAGGAATGTTGAAATGTCATTTTGTCTTGCGTGAAATTCCTGTCACTAGGTTACTTTGCTGCCCACAATGTCCTCTTAGTTCGTGGTGTTGTTACCACAGTTGACGATGTTGGCATTCAGAGTGTTCTTGT
>JAPXFY010000012.1:80616682-80619182 GCA_030674185.1 Monoplex corrugatus | reverse complement strand
GGCGTTGACAACTCTGTCCCATATATCACCAGGGGCTTAAAACACACACACACACACACACACACACACACACACACACACACACACACACACACACACACACACACACACACACACACAAACAAACAAACAAAAACAAACGTCACCTTGGTATAAAACATTGGAGAGACAGGTTGATTTCCCAGGTCCCTCCCTTGAAGACCAATTAGTCATCTTGCCTTTCTGAAGTCTTGGGGAGAAAAGTGATGCTGCACACGTGCTGACGCGTTCTTTAAGGTGAGAACAGCCCGAGTTTATCGTAAATCCACTGTGACAAAAGAAATGAATATGAATACATGAATATTAATACAAATTTAAGATAACTAAAGACACTAAAACACATAAAAAACCCAGGGCCTAGATTACCTAGAATTGCTTCTGCATATCACATTTCCTAAAAGCCAAAAATGCATTTGATACATATACCCAATAATCAATCCTAGAGAAAGGAAGGCCGTATAGCAGAGTACCATAGTGATGATTGTTGACCTGTAAGCAAAGTACTGTAGGCACTATTGCCGAAATGTAAGCAGAGTACCATGGCTATCATTGTCGACAATAAGCAAGAATACTTTAACCATGCTTGTCGAATGTAAGCAGAGTATTGTAGCCATGATTCTCGAACTGTAAGCAGAGTACTGTAACCATGATTGGTGACCTGTAGAAAGAATACTGTAGCCATGATTGTCAACCTGTAAGCACATTACTGTAGCCATGATTGTCAACCTGTAAGCAGAGTACTGTAGCCATGATTGTCTTTCTCTAAGTAGAGTACTGTAGCCATGATTGGTGACCTGTAAGCAAAGTACTGTAGCCATGATTGGTGACCTGTAAGCAGAGTACTGTAACCATCATTGTCAACCTGTAAACAGAGTACTGTAGTCATGATTGTCAACCTGTATGCAGAGTACTGTAGCCATGATTGTCAACCTGTAAGCAGAGTACTGTAGCCATGATTGTCAACCTGTATGCAGAGTACTGTAGCCATGATTGTCAACCTGTAAGCAGAGTACTGCAGCCATGATTGTCAACCTGTAAGCAGAGTACTGTAGCCATGATTGTCAACCTGTATGCAGAGTACTGTAACCATGATTGTCAACCTGTAAGCAGAGTACTGTAGCCATGATTGTCAACCTGTAAGCAGAGTACTGTAACCATGATTGGTGACCTGTAAACAGAGTACTGTAGCCATGATTGTCAACCTGTAAGCAGAATACTGTATCCATGATTGATGACCTGTAAGCAAAGTACTGTAGCCATGATTGGTGACCTGTGAGCAAAGTACTGTAGCCATGATTGGTGACCTGTGAGCAAAGTACTGTAGCCATGATTGGTGACCTGTGAGCAAAGTACTGTAGCCATGATTGGTGACCTGTGAGCAAAGTACTGTAGCCATGATTGATGACCTGTAAGCAAAGTACTATAGCCATGATTGGTGACCTGTAAGCAATGTACTGTAGCCATGATTGATGACCTGTAAGCAAAGTACTGTAGCCATGATTGTCAACCTGTAAGCAAAGTACTGTAGCCATGATTGGTGACCTGTAAGCAAAGTACTATAGCCATGATTGTCAACCTGTAAGCAAAGTACTGTAGCCATGATTGATGACCTGTGAGCAAAGTACTGTAGCCATGATAGGTGACCTGTAAGCAAAGTACTGTAGCCATGATTGGTGACCTGTAAGCAAAGTACTGTAGCCATGATTGGTGACCTGTGAGCAAAGTACTGTAGCCATGATTGGTGACCTGTAAGCAGAGTATTGTAGCCATGATTGATGACCTGTGTGCAGAGTACTGTAGCCATGATTGGTGACCTGTAAGCAGAGTACTGTAGCCATGATTGATGACCTGTGAGCAAAGTACTGTAGCCATGATTGATGTCCTGTGAACAAAGTACTGTAGCCATGATTGGTGACCTGTGAGCAAAGTACTGTAGCCATGATTGGTGACCTGTAAGCAAAGTACTGTAGCCATGATTGGTGACCTGTAAGCAAAGTACTGTAGCCATGATTGGTGACCTGTGAGCAAAGTACTCTAGCCATGATTGGTGACCTGTGAGCAAAGTACTGTAGCCATGATTGGTGACCTGTAAGCAAAGTACTGTAGCCATGATTGGTGACCTGTAAGCAAAGTACTGTAGCCATGATTGGTGACCTGTGAGCAAAGTACTGTAGCCATGATTGGTGACCTGTAAGCAAAGTACTGTAGCCATGATTGGTGACCTGTAAGCACAGTACTGTAGTCATGATTGGTGACCTGTAAGCAAAGTACTGTAGCCATGATTGGTAACCTGTGAACAAAGTACTGTAGCCATGATTGGTGACCTGTGAGCAAAGTACTGTAGCCATGATTGGTGACCTGTAAGCAAAGTACTGTAGCCATGATTGGTGACCTGTAAGCAAAGTACTGTAGCCATGATTGGTGACCTGTGAGCAAAGTACTGTAGCCATGATTGGTGACC
>JAPXFY010000012.1:80594182-80596682 GCA_030674185.1 Monoplex corrugatus | reverse complement strand
GTCTGGATTCCTCTTTCCGCATGCTTGGACAACCTGACTGAGTCGTCTCTCTTTCTTCTTCACTGCCCGAGGTTGCCGTCTTCAGTCAGGGCGTTGGTTGTGCTGTCCATTCCATCCAGCAGTCTCTGACGCCATCTTTGAATGGTTTTTGCAATGCCTGTGTTGATTTGTTGCGCCAGAGAAGTTTAACCACATGTACAAAAACTAGGTTGACATTCTAGGCGTGCAAAGCATCTCTGACTGAATCTGTTCTAAGAGCGCTGTAGTTGTCAAAGACCAGCAAACAACCATGACTTGAGTTGTTGAAGACTGGCTCGATCCAACTGAGGATTCTCTTGTCATCCAACCATTCTGGATTGCTGTCACTGGTTTGTTGTCTGGCTCCTGAAGCTGCAGATGAGCATGCTATGGGAACTGTCTGGTTTCGTTCTTGGAATATGATAAAGGCTGGAAATTTCGCACCATCAGTAGCAGCGTGCTCAGCAACAGTGAATCCACCTTTTCCAGCCTTTGTTGCCTTTGTTTTGACATGTTTCCTGTCATTAGTACGGCTGGACGCCATGTCAGGTCTGACAATAGTCTGATCCATGTTCAAGATCATTCTTAAAAGGTATGTATGGCGGTGCCTCAGTTTTATGTTTTCGTGGGGACTCAAACCAATAGTTCTTCATAATCGGCAGGAACCTTCTGGTTTGTAGATGTGCTGTACCTAGTGGACACATCAACCCGCTTTTTTTCATCGCTTGAACCACATAGGCGAAGCGACAAAGGAACCCAGTTCAAAGCCAAGGCTCTTCTCCTTATTTCTTACAACTCGTCCCTCGGCCTGTTCATCATTGAAGAAATCCAGAACTCCGCGGTCCATTTCCTGAGATCAAATTTCCTGGCCGTGATGCAGTTTTCTTTTGTTCTTGCTGCTGCCGACATCGTGTTGCACTAAAAGATCCCATTGTGCTCTCCATTCCCTATCTCATGTTCAGCCCACCTTAATTAACTCTTTGACTCCTGCACGCTGTCCACTAAGATCCTGCATTGTCAACCGTGCTAGCAAAGCAAAAACTTAACCCTCTGACTTCCTCGCTCTATCCACCCGCTTCCTGCAGGAAGTGGGTGGACAGCGAGGGAGTCAAAGGGTTAAGCTTTTGCAGCTGGTATGTGGGGTACAGTAGTAAAAGGGTTAAACTCGCATGTTTTTTTTTTCGGGGGGGGGGGGGGGGAATCACTGCCTCAGAGAGTTTGAATTTGACTCAGTAGGGTTTATTTTGTGGGATGTTGAAAATTCTCGCCCTCTTCTGAGAGGGAGGCGGGGGCTATGACCTCATTGGTTCCAGAAATTGTACCAGGATTTTCCACAGTGGGGGGGGGGGTGGGGGGTGGGGGGGGGGAGGTTACAAGGTACTGTACCCTACACATTGGGTATTTACTAGATACTGTACCCTATACAGTGAGTGTTCACCAGATGGTCATGTACGTGTAGTCAAGACTATTCCAATGGTAGGCTGATAAAATACCAGTATAAAATATAGACTAGATGAAACATGGTCTAGGTAGGACCACAGGACCTGGCCAGCTCATGGGTTTATGCGCAGGCTTAAGGTTTGTGCCATGATCATCATACACATGACATCTGTGACGTTAGTGCATAATATGGAATTTGTTCCGAGCGCGGAGACGTCATCTTGAGAAACTGAAACTGAAACTGAAACTGAAACTGAAACTGAAACTGTACCCTATACAGTGGGTGTTTTGTACGCTGTACAGAATTTTCTATCCGAACAGAGATATGGGTGTTAACTAGATACTGGATACTTACAAGGTACTTTACGGTACTGAAGATTTACTAGATACTGGATACTTACAAGGTACTTTACGGTACTGAAGATTTTACTTAAGCTTAGTGTAGACCCTCTTTAGGCGAAGGCTTTACGTTATTTATAAGACTGCTTGTCTTTTTTCGCTCATGATTTTTTTCTTTGCTCTTTTTGTTTTATCTCTCGTTTCTCACCGTCTGTGTCTTTCTGTGTCTCTCTCTTTCACACACACACACACACACGTTCACAAAGGCATACCGTCCGCTCCCCCCCCCTCCCTCACACACACACACACACACATATATACTAACCACTAACAACAACAATAACAATAACAAAATACACAACGCCACCATCATCACCACCAACGAACACCACCACCACCACCTCCTCCACCTCTAACCACCAACCCTACCACTGTTACTAACTCTCCCCTCTCCATCTCATGCACACACACACACGCACACACACACACACACACACGCACACACACACACACACACACGCACACATACATACACATACACACACACTCACACGCATACACAGACACAGAGGCAGACAGACAGGCAGACGCGAGGGCACACACACACAACATACACATACACCACACACACACACACACACACACACACACACACACACACACACACACACACATTCACACTCATACACAAACACACACACAC
>JAPXFY010000012.1:80581682-80586682 GCA_030674185.1 Monoplex corrugatus | reverse complement strand
TCTTGAGAAATTGAAACTGAAACCGAAACAGAAACAGAAACAAAAGCTGAAACTGAAACTGAAACTCATGTTGGCTCAGCTTTCACTGATCCCTCCTCTGTTGAATAGCAGCCGCTGTGTGCTGTTTCAAATGTGTAAGTGCCTGTGTCTGCTGCTGTCGCCAACTTTACTCTGTTGCATGCGAGGTGTTTGCAGTTGATGGTGTTGATGTCGGAGTTGATCACTGAGGGTGACCTTTAACCCTTTGAGTCCCGCACCCTGTCCACCAGCCATCCTGCATTGTCAACCATGCTCAACATCATCATCAAGTGCCTTGCCACATGGCGTTGGCGATCATGGCGCTCCATATGCATCTGTCCCTTGTTGCCACAAGTACATCTTCCACCCTCTTCGTCTTCAACCACTCTGCAAGTCCGTCCAATATTTTCTCCCTGGGTCTGCCTGGTGCTCTCTTTCCCTCCACCTTTCCTGTTGTGACCAGGTGTGCCAATTCCCCTTTCCTCATAAAATGGCCTATAAATGTTGCCTGTCTTTTCCTAATCTTCCTTATCAATGATCTTCTTGTGTCTGCCTCAATCAAGACTGTCTCGCTTGTTTTCTTTGCTGTCCATGGAACTCTCAACCATGCTAGCAAAGTAAACACTTAATCATTTCGTTCCCTCACCCTATCCACCAGCTTCCAGCTGTGTATAAGGTGCGGGAGTTAAAGGATTAAAGTACCCTTGTATCGCTTTAGTGGTTTTCCCTGATCACGGTGTCTTGACAGTACAGGCCTGATCTACATTACGAAGAATAAAAATGGAACCAGAAAAAAACACGAAAAAAGAATAAGAACGCGTATTTAATACAACAAGACAAGACAGGAGAAAATTTTCGGCCAACTGGCCTTTGTCAACAGTAAGATCACAAACAAACACCAGGTTAAAAAATTAGGAGAAAAAGACTGAAACTTCCCTGCTGTTCCGTCCAGTGTGAGAAAAGGAATCAGTCACAATTGTTTTGAAGAATAAAAATGGTTATGCACATCATCACGTATGTATAAGGCTGCACGCACAATCATGCAAGCGTGCTTTCAAGTGCACGCGCGTGTGTGTGTATGTGTGTGTTTAGGCCTATGTCTGTGTGTGAGTAGATAATGTGTATGTGTTTATGCTCGTGTGCGCATGCGCACTGGCGTGTTTGGAAGCTGCCTTGTAAATACACATATCATTTGAAAGCGAAGACACATACACACACAAACTTATGACCGTCTAATATCACTTCAGAGTAAAAAGACGTTTAATGAAAAACAAAACAAAACAAAAAAACAAAACAAAACAGACAAACAAACAACAACAACAACAACAAACAAAAACGAACAAACCCAGCGCATAATTATGCACATGAATATTTTCAGTGTTGTCTTATAAATTTTTCCTACAACAAAACCTATACAACAATTTTGTTTTGTTTTGGTGGCTCTTTTTGCTCCGTTCACCAGAAGACATAAACCCTCACATGTCCGACAACTGACAAATCCTCCCCAATTCCTTCACACTCACAAAACTGTAGTGGCTGACTAGAGTTGCCTTCCCTGGGTTTCAATAAATTACCTCCTTCCCTGTCTTGACTTGATGGGAGATCCAAAGTGCTGTCTTATCAATTATGAATGACTGGGGAGAGACAGAGGGAACGTAAATTGTGCAAAGCCTCTCGCCAAAGCGTTACAGTTTGGGAGTTTTAGACTGCGAAGAAAGAAAGAATTGATTCGCGTTTTCAACCTCATTGCTGACTTTGTTTTCTACCTCTTGGGTTTCGCCAGTCAGTTTGAATTACAATTTCCTTTTGTCTGTCTGACTGTGACTGTCAGTCTCTCTCCCCCCCCCCCTCTGTCTCTCTCCAGCCCCCTCCCCTTCTCTGTCTGTCTGTCAGTCAGTCTGTCTGCTGCCTGCTGTCTGTCTCTCTTTCTCTCTCTCTCTCTCTCTGTCCGTCTGCCTTTCTCTGTGTCTCTTTCTGTCTGTCTGTCTCTTTCTGTCTGTCTTTTTCTGTCTGTCTCTCTTTCTGTCTCTTTGTGTCTGTCTGTCTGTCTGCCTGTCTGTCTCTCTGTGTCTGTCAGCCTCTCTGTGTGTCTCTTTCTGACTATCTCTGTTTCTCTGTCTGTCTCTCTGTCTCTGTCTGTCTCTGTCTCTGTCTCTCTGTCTCTGTCTCTCTGTCTCTGTCTCTGTCTCCGTCTCCCTCTGTCTCTCTCTTTCTGTAGCTGTGTGCATGTGCAGTTGTGATATGTTTTTTTACTCAGTCTGTCTGGCTTCTCATTTTATAAAATGATTAACGAATTATTACTCTGTGATTTATTTTTTATCTGTTTTACCACTTCTTTTTTATATGTAACTTGTGCCTTTATGTTAGTTATCAGTTTGATTTTTTGTGTATGTACATGTCAGTTATATTCATCGATGTTGAAGCATTATGTCTCTGTTTAACAATTAGATATAATACATACCATGAAAATACGGAACTATGACATAGGAGAAAGCTATATTTTTTTTACGGCTGCAGCGTGCAGTAGCAACGAATTATTTAAGGGAAACTACTCAGAAAAGTCCCAAACCGTATTTAGGTCTTCGATAAATTCCCTTTATTTGATATTCGCTGAGACTGTGTGTGTGTGTGTGTGTGTGTGTGTGTGTGTGTGTGTGTGTGTGTGTGTGGTGTGTGTGTGTGTGTGTGTGTGTGTGTGTGTGTGTGTGTGTGTGTGTGTGTGTTTAATTGTTTTAGTTTGTGAAAATGATGCATTGACATGTTTGCTGCACAAAGTGATTTATTCAGAACACAACAAGCATGACATTTATCACATTACTGACAAGAAATTAAAGAGCGATAAATCTCCGAAGATCAAAGAAACGTTAAACACTGAAGCTGTTTTCCGGTATGTTTTTATGCTTGGGTTATTTATCAGTATCATTATTGTTATTTTATTGTTGTTGTTGTTGTTCTTGATATTGTAACCTACTATTTCAGTAGTTTTCTACAATCATCCTTGATTACAAAACTTAAAGATAATGACATCCAATTGATTGTATAAGAATTTAAACAATATCGGCAGTCATCATCATGTGCAATGCCGCATAGCGTTGGCGATCATGGCCCTTCATAGGAATATACCTTTTGTTGTTGCAAGTATATAAATATATACTGTCCTCATCCTCTCTGCAAACCTGTCTAATATTTTCTCCTTGGGTATTAAACCTGGTGCTCTTTTTCCTCTAGCTTTTCTTGTTGTGACTAGGTGCTCAAATTTCTCTTCCTCATAACATGTCCTGTAAATGTTGCTTGTCTTTTCCTAATCTTCTTCGTTAATATTCTTTTCGTATTTGCTTCTGTCTATGGATCTGTTAACATTCTTCTTAGAAATCACAGTTTAGCTGCCTCAATCTCGTTCTGATTTTGCGTGTTGACTATCCATGCTTCGCATCCATACTCCAGTATGGTTCTACATAACACTGAACAACTCTCTTCCTGATGTTCATTGATAGGCATTTGTTGATAAGAACGCTTTTCATTTTCTTGAATGCTGTTTTGGCTTGGCCAGTTCTGTGGTATTTCTGATGTGCGTCTACCGTCTGGTGAGATGATTGTTACCAGATATTTAAACTTATAAAGCTTGTCTCAATGTTGTGCCATTTGCTGTTATTTCACAAGAGCGGATTTCTTTCTTCCTTTTTTTTCTTTGTTTTTTTCCAACTGATTACCGTGACTTCAATTTTCTTATTATTTAGTTCTAGCCTTTTATTCCCCTTTTTGTTTTTGTATATCTTTCATATTCACAAGATTTGTAGTCTTCTACGTTTTCACTCTCAGCAGTACTGATGTTTTTTAAAACTACTGTATTGCATGAAAGGTTTTGTACATTCATGGTTCAGTCTTAATGGACACATCGGGCAGTTTCATGCCTATCCACTTTACTACAATCACTTTTTGATGTTTGACTTCTCTCTTCTTTCCTTTCATCCGTCCACTTGTATCATCAAGGGTGTCGAGGAGAGAAAGAGTTGATGGTTAGCAAACCAAGAATTTGCCAGTGCGTAGGGTTTGAACGTGCAGTTGTAGGGTTTAGGCCATTATAATTTTGACACTTATCTATCACATGATGTGTTGTGGTGCAGTTTTTAGGGTTTAGGCATCATCATTTTGACACTTATCTATCACATGATGTGTGTTGTGTGCAGTTTTAGGTTTTAGACATATCATTTTGACACTTATCTATCACATGATGTTGTGTGGTGCAGTTTGTAGGGTTTAGGCCATTATCATTTTGACACTTATCTATCACATGATGTGTGTGTGTGTGCAGTTGTAGGGTTTAGGCCATTATCATTTTGACACTTATCTATCACATGATGTGTGTGTGTGTGCAGTTATAGGGTTTAGGCCATCATCATTTTGACACTTATCTATCACATGATTGTGTGTGTGTGCAGTTGTAGGTTTAGGCATCAATCATTTTGACACTTATCTATCACATGATGTGTGTGTGTGCAGTTTTAGGGTTTATGACATCATCATTTTGACACTTATCTATCACATGATGTGTGTGTGTGTGCAGTTGTAGGGTTTAGGCCATAACATTTTGACACTTATCTATCACATGAGGTGTGTGTGCTGGTTGACAGTTGATTAGGTTTAGGACATCACATTTTGACACTTATCTATCACATGATGTGTGTGTGTGTGCAGTTATAGGTTTTAGCATCATCATTTTGACACTTATCTATCACATGATGTGTGTGGCGTGCAGTTATTAGGGTTTAGGCACATCACATTTTGACACTTATCTATCACATGGTGTGTGTGCGTGCAGTTTTTAGGTTTTAGGCATCATCATTTTGACACTTATCTATCACTGAGTGTGTGCGTGCAGTTTTAGGTCTTTAGCATCATCATTTTGACACTTATCTATCACATGTGTGTGTGGTGCAGTTTTAGGTCTTTATGACATCATCATTTTGACACTTATCTATCAC
>JAPXFY010000012.1:80566682-80576682 GCA_030674185.1 Monoplex corrugatus | reverse complement strand
TTTCCTATCATTTTGCTGGTCCATTCACCTGTATGTGTTCGATAAAGTCTTATGTATTTTCTCTTAGGATTGATAATTGGGTACATGTATTACGTGCATTTTTTGGCTCTAGGGAAATGAGATATGCAGAAGGCTCGTTTTTACATGTTTTAATGTCCTTACTTATGTTTCAATTTGTATTCACGTACAAAATTGAACGGAGTGGTCAACGCCAGGGATATCTCCTTAGATTATGTGAGCGAATCCATTGATATGTGTTTCATTTTCTTTTCTTGTTAAAGTACTGTATATGTTTTGAAACGGTCATAGCCCTGATATAGCTCTACGCAGTCGGCTAGGTTTAAACAAAAATAACGATAACAATAAGTCTGAGCATGGGCTGTCGTTCATCCCTTCTTTGTATGTCTAGGACCATACAGAACTTGCCTGCCACTACGATCTTTCTACAAGTCTATGAGCATGGGCTGTCGTTCGTCCCTTCTTTGTATGTCTATGACCACACAGAACTTGCCTGCCACTACGACCTTACCACAAGTCTATGAGCAATGGAGCGACGTCGTTCGTCCCTTCTTTGTATGTCTAGGACCGTATAGAACTTGCCTGCCACTACGATCTTTCCGCAAGTCTATGAGCAATGGAGCGAATCCTGTCTTTTTCTTGGACCGGATCCAGATCTCCTCCTGGCATTGAGGGTAGTGACTCAAGTACCCGGGGTGTTATAAGGATATATGCAAATGTTTGGGGAACCGCTCGCCTTCCAGCGCATATAAGTCCATGAAAGCTCCCCCTCCCCAAGTCCTGGAGGGGCACCGCTACTTTTAGTCCATGTGGGGGGTACTTAAGGCAAAGGCGTGCTGTCTTTCGTGGTGTGTGGTAGAGGTGGGGGTGGTATTTGGGTTGAAATGGTACATGCGCGCACGGGTATGGTTGTACGTGTGGATGTGTGTGTGTGTGTGCGCACGCGCGCACGCGCGGGTGTGTGTGTGCATAAGCTAAATCTCTCGTCTGTCTCTCTCTCTCTCTGTCTCTGTTTCTGTTTCTGTCTCACTATCTATCTATCTATCTATCTATCTATCTTCTATATCTATTATCTATCTATTATCTTATCTATCTCTGTCTGTCTATCTGTCTTTTAGTCTTCTGTCTATCTATGTATTGTATGTATCTGTCTGTCTTCTTCTGTCTCTCTATATCTTCTTTTTGTTTTCTCTCTCTCTATCCATCTTCTTCTGTCTGTCTTTTCTATCTTCTATCATCTATCTGTCTGTCTGCCTGTCTATCTTCTGTCTATCTATCTATCTATCTGTTCTGTCTATCTGTCTGTCTGTCTATCTATCTATCTTCTATCTATTGTCTATCTATCTATCTATCTCTATCTATCTATCTTCTATCTATCTATCTATCTATCTATCTATCTATCTGTCTAGTCTATCTATCTATCTATCTGTCTGTCTGTCTGTCTATCTACCTCTCTCTCTCTTTCTCTCTCTCTATCCATCTCTCTATCTTCTGTCTGTCTGTCTATATCTATCATCATCTATCTATTCGTCATTCTGTCTGTCTATCTATCTGTCTGTCTATCTATTTTATCTGTCTGTCTGTCTATCTGTCTGTCTATCTGTCTATCTGTCTGACTGACTGTCTGTCGTGTCTGTCTGTCTATCTCTGTTGTCTGCGTGTGCAGTTTCCTACGTGTGTGCATGTCTTTCTCTCCCTGTGATATATGTGTATGTGCGTGTGTAAGGGAGAGAGAGAGAGAGAGAGAGAGAGAGAGAGAGAGAGAGAGAGAGAGAGAGAACGAGAGAGACAGAGACAGAGACAGGGAGACAGAGACAGAGAGCGAGATCGAGTGAGCGAGCGAGCGAGAGAAAGAGAGAGAGAGACAGAGAAGGAAGAGAGAGAGAAAACAGAGACAGAGGCAGAGAGAAAACACACACACACACACACACACACACACACACACACACACACACACACACACACACACACACACACACACACACAAGCTAAGCAGCACGACTCTATATAAACCTTATTCCCCCTTGTTTGTGTGTGTGTGTGTGTGTGTTACTGTTTTAACGTCTCTTCACATACAATGCCTTTGGGACAAGTAGGCGAAGCTCGAAGGCGCGTGTATCCCAAGTGCACTCCAAAATGACGCGGAACGTAAAGAAGCCCAGAGCTAGCAGTCACTCCAGACAGTTACGGCCGGTTGGTTTTAAACACTGGCGTCAGTTATCAATCCGGGGTGACGACGGCTGTTTGGTGTGGTAGTGTTGTCACAGCCGTGTTCGCGCGTGTGTCTTGTTTCCCAGCGTGTTTATTAATATTTCATTTTGTTCGTTCCCTTCGCTGTCTCCACTCCCCTTCCCCCACTTGCAGATTATTAAAGTAGGCAACTCTTAATTAAACGAAGAGGTTGTTTTGTGGTGAGGAGTTATAACGTTATCGTCACGCGATTCTAATAATCTCCCTTTAATATATATATATATATATATATATATATATATATATATATATATATATATATATGTATACATACATATATGTAATGTATACATATGTATATGCATACATATATATATATATAAGTATACAAAAATATATACATATATAAATATATATATGTATATATACGTTATTTTTTAATGGCAAACCATGTTTGAAATTCTGAAATTCTGAAATGTTTCGAGCTTTTCGCTCATCATCAGAGTTCTGGAAAAGGAGAAAACAACACAAATGTTATCAAACCAAGTGACAGAAATCAGCATTAAACACGAACAACATTAGAACGTGAAGCGATCATACAACATGATTACAGCTTAACTGTCAGCTGTTGGCTTCGATACTCATCTCTGGTGTTGATCGTTAGGTCCCAATTTTCTTATATGCAATGCTTCAAGCGTCATCAAAAATGTTTCTCCCCGGGTTGTTGCGTCTAATATCGTGACATCATATTCATGTCCATCGTCTTCACTCCACATTGGTCCATATGTGCTTTTATCGGCCCACTGTTTTTGATGTGCTCTCTGAAGCGAGATTTCAAATGTCGGCTAGTTTGGCCGACATAGCCCGCATTACAGCGCGGACAGTTGATTTTATAGACAACTCCGCTTCTCAAGCACTTCACCAGTGGCTTTAGCGACGGAAGGACGGTTTTTAATTTTCTAATCGTCATCACAATCTTAAATGGGGCATCTAGTCGATGAAGTGAACGAGCATAATCCTCCGTTATCTTTCCTCTATACTGCAGCCTCATAGGTATCGATCTTTCAGTTTTATCTTTTTTCACACTTTCCTTATCCTTGGGAGAAATTAGTTCTGATAAGGCTTTTTCAATGATTGGGTCATAAAAAATCAGAGGATACCGGTTTCGCTCCAGAATCCGCTTTGCTCGTTGCAGGGAATGATAAAACATTCATCCAAGTGCTTCAAGCTCTCCAGACTCTATGCACAAATGGGTGTGTGTGTGTGTGTGTGTGTGTGTGTGTGTTGCTGTGTGCGTGCGTGGGGTGTGTGCGTGCGTGCGTGTGTGTCTGTTTCAGCGCTTAGATTTGATTTTATCAAGATTTTGCGCTATATAAAATATTGTAATTATAAATCCAGACACCACCGATCTCTTGTACCGTGTTGGCGCCAACGTATGAAAGTTCATGACCAATCCTGTCTCTGTTGGCTTATTATACAAGTTGATGACAAGGTACCATCTTCATTTGTTATCAAAATATGAAGAAATGAAATCCTCCCCATTTTCTTCACGCCCACATGTCAGTTTAAGACATGGGTGTACTTTATTGATGTACGCCAGTTTGGAATCTATTTCTCCACGCTTTGATTCACACAAAATGTCGTCCATATATGTAGTATACAGTTTTGCATCACCTTTGATTTCTTCGTCGAACTGGCTCATCCAGCCATTGGCCAAATGAGGCGCTGGAGGGCTTCCCATCGCAAGACCGTCAAATTGTTTGTAAAAACCGTGTGTGGATAGGACGACATCATACGAGGCGATTTTCGCTAGTTCTATGAACGTATCCCGATCAATAGGTGGTGCTTCATTTTTACCATTGTACAGTAGATCCGTACATCTGTGGATCGCCTACAATACTGGTACGTTTATAGTGACGACACATCAAAACTTACCAGTTCCTCATCTTGATAAAGGGAGGTTGACTTTATTTTCTCCACCACTTCAATCGTCGAACAGTTAATACCACACTCGGGAACACTAGACAGCCACTCTGCTACCTTCAACGCAATCTTGTGATATGACACTCGAGATTCTGCACTTCTCAAGGTTATTTTGAACTTTAAAAGGTTCTGTTATATCATAACAATCACAATTTAAAAAGAAATGTACAAAAAGTTTTCATCAATATGATTCAAATAAAACAAAGCGAAAGTTACTTCAAAATAAAATACCTCGACTTACGGTTCTAAACCAATGAAAGCGAGAAGTAAGGACGATGATTTACACTGGTTAAATGGCAATGGACAAAGAAAATTATTTTACAGTGTTATCTGCCTTCTACATGCTAAGAAGGGGAACGAAACTAAACATGGCATTACGAACGTAAAATCTACAAAACCGAAATCTTTCAACTTTACTTAACAGTCTTGACATTACCAACAGCTTTGTGTTAACGAGCCGGTATGAAAATAAGCGGCGCTGGGTTATCGCCCCTGAAATGGCGCAGAAGAGGGGCGACAATCAGGCCAATCGCTACTCCCCTTTAAAAAAACAACAACAAAAAACGTAACATAACATAACAGGTAGAAAGAAACTCTAGGGAGAGCTAGACAACAGAAGGTCTTCAGAGAAGTAACCCCCCTTTAGACAAGTGTTTCGGCCCTGAATTCCTTACACTCTCGGGGGGCCGGGCCACATCCATGTCATGACTCCTGGATGCCCTTCTGCTGTTGTCTATTTTTTTCCCACGCCGGGGAGCGAACCTGGGCGATTCTGCGCTTCAGAACTGCGGTACCCGGTTTTACCAATGTGCTAACGGGGCACATATCATCTGTAGGGAATTTAATCCTTATGAAGTTCACTTTTGGTTCCTCCTTGCCCAGATCCAGCTTGAGCTCCTTTCTGCTGCCTCTGCCATCGCTTTAAGGGCTCTAGTCCTCTTCTTCCCACATATGGCGAGTTGTTTCATGAGATCATAAGCGGAGGTGCCCACAAACCCTCTTGCCCCGACCTCTATGGCGAAGATTTTGACCCGCAGACCTGCTTTCTTCAGAGTGCTGGCAAGACCGGCGTATTTTTCGGTCTTGTAGATATGTGCTTCTTCCATTCTGCTTTCGTATGGCACAGTGAGTTCTATCAGAATCACTTGTTTCGAGGAGTCAGAGTGGAGAGCGATGTCTGGTCTCATGCCTGTCTTGCTGATGACATCTGGGTAATTTCTCCACTCTGGGAGGTCTGCTGTACACTCCCAGTCGGCTGCTCCATTCAGAAGACCCTTTGGCAATGTGCTGGTTGTCATAGCACTTTCGGGCCAGACCTGTTTCCCTCCTGCTTTGTAGAACTTTGTCATAGCAATTGGTGCGTTTGGGGTCATGGTTTTTTCGCTAACCACGTCTGTGATCACTTTCAGAACTTGGTTGTGCCTCCATGTATACCTTCCTTGGGCTAGCGCTACTTTGCAAGAGCTTAGGACATGTTCCACTGTTTGTTTCTTCTGACAGAGCGGACATGCTGGGTCGTCTGATTTCCCCATTTCACTAAGTTTGCATTCGAGGGGAGCAGGTCATATACAGATCTGAGGAGGAAGCTTATCCTTAGAGGAGCCATGTGCCACATATCGTTCCAGCTGAGACTTCTTTGGAGTGCACTGTCCCATGTTGTCCATTGCCCCTGTTGACCTTGCTGGACTGCCTTCTGCACTCTTTTGACATCTTCTTCTTCCTTCAACTCCTGTATGATCATGTAATTAAAAAATAATAATTACAATATTTATATAGCGCAAAATCTTGATAAAATCAAATCTAAGCGCTGAAGCAGACACACACGCAGGCACGCACGCCCGCACACACACGCACGCACACACACAGAACACACACACACACACACACACACACACACACACCCACACACACGCATGGCTATAAATGGGGAGAAAGAATAAAAGCAATAAAAGCAAGAATAAAAGCAATGGAAAATTATAGAGAGCATAGCATACAATTATATATTATAACCATGTGATTCCCTCCGAGCGGAGACAGGCTGCAGAGGGGAGGGTTGAGTGAGGTTAGGATTTTATGCAGGAGAGAAAAGGTGAGTTTTGAGAGCGGACTTGAAGGAGACAAAAGTAGGTTGCTGACGGACTGAGAGAGGAAGTTTGTTCCAGGAGAGTGGACCAGAAACAGAGAAGGCTCGTGGACCATAGGTATTGAGCTTAGTGCGTGGAAAGCGAAGAGTCAGAGGATCAGAGGCAGAGCGGAGGGTACGTGAGGGAACATAGATCTCAAGTAGGCTTGACAGGTAATCGGGGGCTGCGTTATTGAGGCTTTTGTAGCACATGGTGTCTAGTTTGTACTGTATGCGCTTTGATACAGGGAGCCAGTGAAGTTGTGCCAGGAGAGGAGATATGTGGTCAGCTTTTTTCTTTTTGAGTACAAGGCGTGCAGCATTGTTTTGAATGCGCTGTAGGATGTGAATGGTGGAGGCAGGAAGACCAGACAGGAGTGAATTGCAATAGTCAATGCGAGACATTATGAAGGAGAGAACGAGTTTTGCAGTTGTTTCGACAGAGAGATACTTCCTGTCATGTCTCTTTTTTCCTTCCCTTTGGCTTTGGACCACCACTGCATTTTTGTTGCTCCCAGTCCCTGTCTGTTGGTTTGCGTGTGTCCAATTATTTCTTTGATGCTGAGGTTTCTCTTGGCATTGTTTACACCCTCTTGGACTTTCCACTTTCTGCCAGTTCTCAGCTTTGGATGAACTGATCTCACGATATTGTCTTCCGATTCCTCCAGCATGCTCAACAGTCTTGCTTTTCCAACTTTGTATTCCTCCACTATGGATTTGAGAGGTAGCTTCAGCATTGCTTGACGACAGTAGAATGCAACATCAGTGAGACCAGGTGGGACACCGAGCCATTTTCTTGTGTATTTGTTGATTTTGGCTTCCATTGCTTCGACTGTGCTGGTGCAAATGTCATAGATTAGCAGTGGCCACAGCAGCTTTGGTATCAGCATGAACTGTAGACACCAGACTTTGTATTTGCCTGGCAGTCCGCAGTTATCTATTTTCTTCAGGCCTTCTTCTGCTGTTTGCTTGGTTTCACATCCCCTTTGTGTGTCTTTCAGGGAGTCATCATACCATCTTCCGAGACTTTTTACTGGCTCTTCTGTGACAGTGGGGATGGCTTGGTTGGCTACCATGAATTTGACTGAATCTGCCACTTTTCCTTTTCGCAGTGAGAGACTTCGGGATTTCTTAGGTTTGAACCTCATTCTTGAAGAGACCACCAGCTCATCCAGCTGCTTTAAGATTTGGTGTGTCTCTTCCTCATCCGTGGACAAGACTGTTGTGTCATCCATGAAAGCTTTCAGAGGAGGCATCTGGTATCCATCTCCCAGATTCACTGGACCTGAACTCTTCATTGCAGCTTTCAAGATGACTTCCATTGCCAACACGAACAGTATGGGAGAGATTGCACAGCCCATTGCAATGCCCACCTCTAGGTCTATCCAGTCCGTGGTGTATTCTTTGGTAGAGAACCGCATTGAGAACCCTTGGAAATACTTCCTCAGCATTGTTCGGATGTTTTCTGGGATGTGATACATTTCAAGAGCCAGCTGGATCATATCGTGTGGAACTGATCCATATGCATTCGCCAGATCAAGCCAAACTACGTCAATGTCTCTCTTCTCTGTTCTTGCTTTTTGGATGGCATCCCAAATCAACGTGGCATGTTCCAAGCATCCAGGCATTCCTGGTATGCCGCCCTTTTGGACTGACATATCCAGATACTTGTTTTCAGTCAGGTATTTTGTCAATCTTGCTGCCATAACAGAGAAGAAGATTTTCCCCTCGACGTTCAGAAGTGATATTGGCCTGAACTGATTGATGCTGCTGGAGTTCTGCTCCTTCGGAATGTACACTCCTTCAGCTCTCATCCATTGGTCGCTGATCTTCTGGTTCCTCCATGCTGATCGAATCATCTTGTGGAGCCACTCGAGCACTTTTGGGCATTTCTTGTAGAGCAGGTATGGTATTCCGTTTGGTCCAGGTGCTGACTTGGCTCTGGCTTTCTTTACTACGTTCTTCACTTCATCCAGTGTTGGTGGTTTGTTATGAATTTTCCTTCTGGCGCTGCAGGCCAAACCAGATTCTGGATTTCAAGTGGTGCCTCGCGCTGAGAATCGGAATATGTTTCCCTGAGATGCTGCTCTAGGGTTTCCTTGCCCACTGTGAGAGTCCCTGATTTGGGTTGTTCAAACAGCTTTCTTGCAAAGTCAAAGGGATCTTTGAAGAAACGATCTTGAGTCTTCTTCTTTTTGCTCTTTCTTCGCCTTGCTGATTCCACTTTGCTGAGAGCATTGTGTTTGGCCTTCAGATCTTTCCAGAGTTCCAGGAGCCCTTGCTTCTCGAATTCTGAGGCAGTTTTCATTCGCTTTTTAAGCTTCCTTTTCTCCCTCCGGATGCTCTCCATCTGTTGCTGTCTTCTGGATTTCTGGGAGGCGTTTTTGTCTTTGGCTGCTTCACTCCATAAGTGTCCCTGCAGATAGAGTATATGATGTCTCCGTATGTGTCAAGTTTGTGTTCCAGCGTACTGTTCCCTATTAGCGCATTCAGCTTAAGGACAAGTTCCTCATCTAATTTCTCCCATTGTTCTTTTGCACCGGCAGGCGGCAAATTGAGTTTTCCACGTTTGGCGTTAAGAGCTTGTGCAAAATCCGCATCAGAACCGTCAGCGTGGATGTCCTTGGCACTATGGTTTAAATCCTGGCCTTGGTCATCCAACGTCTCACCTGCTATCGCAGTGCGCTGCTGCTGGTTCGTATGTGTCTTCAAACAGCCCATTTTTGTCCCGTGGATCTTCATGCCGCGTTTGGTGGTGAATCTCCTTCCACACGCACATAACATAACATAACATAACATAACATAACATAACATAACATAACATAACAAAACTAAACTAAAACAAAGAAACAAACAAGCACACAAACAGACATACAGACAACAAACAAACAAACAAACAAAAAGACAGACTTACTGACAGATAGACAGACAGAAAAACAGACAGACAGACAAACAAACTAACACAAGACGTACTTCAAGACTTTCAATTATGTCGCTTATAATTGTACACGTGAACACAGAATAAGAATGTGTATAATTTATCAACCATTATGACAGACCATAATTTTCGGTCAATTGACTTTTGTCATGCGAACACACACACACACACACACACACACACACACACACACACACACACACACACACACACACAAAAACACACACACACACACACACACACACACACACACACACACACACACACACACACACACACACACACACACACACACACAAACAACACAAACCCGAAAAACAAACCAAAACTACCAAACAAAAAAGAAAAAAATCGCAAGATATCGGACAAAGCAACAACAGATCAGATAAAATTCTGTGTTTTCTTCAGCTGGAGAAGATGATTCTGATCAGAAGCCATTACGTGTTTGTGAATTGTGCCAAGTGGAACAGGGGAGAGAAGTCGACAGGCATTAGTTTTCCTACTACTTGATGTGCTGATGGTTCAAAGTAGAATATAGGTCCTAAGTTCCTCCCATCCTCAAACTCTTACATTCATATCAAATTGAGCGCAGGCTTGAAGAGTTAGCCAGATCACTGCTGATAGATTGAATTATAATTGGGATCTGCCCAGAGGCAGTAGATGAGGTTAAACAAAGAGGAATATCCAACTTTTCAAATCACAAGGGATCATATACAATTCGATCAATTCAGAACAATTCAATATTCCTT
>JAPXFY010000012.1:80549182-80554182 GCA_030674185.1 Monoplex corrugatus | reverse complement strand
ATACCATGCCATACCATGCCATACCATACCATACCATACCATACCATACCATACCATACCATACCATACCATACCATACCATACCATACCATACCATACCATACCATACCATACCGCTGCAGACTGGTTTAGGCTATTCAGCCTTTAGTCTGGTCTTTTTCCACAAAAAAACTTTGTCATTCATACTGTTGAAAAACTTCTTGCGTGGGTATTGATGGCGCAACCGTCTGAAAGTCTACCTAATCAGATACATGCGGTCTGCCCAATGGCGATCCAGACTGGCCTTGAAGCTGTCAAGAGATGGTGCGTTGACCACATTTTCTGGGAGCGCGTTCCAGGGATTCACCACTCGATAGAAGAAAAAATGCTGGCACAGTGAACTATTGCAACTCCCTTTCTTGAGCTTTAGACTATGCCCACGGGTCTGCTTAGCACTGTTTTCAAGGACAAGAGGACTCTTCACGTTGTACAACTCGTGTGTGAACTTGTAGGTTTCAATCATGTCGCCCCTGTCCCTTCGGTGTATGTGTGTCTCTCTCTCTCAAAGCTCAGAGACGTTCAAACCTTCTGTTATATTTCACGAATACACGAAGAAACACAACACAATGAATTATTACATTATATAAAAAACTCTGTACATAATTTTACTGACTCGATCTGCAATATGATTAAATGACCAATGTGACTGAAGAATACTGTCAGAGAGACAGAGACAGAGAGACAGACGGAGACAGAGACTCCATACTTGTTCAGATCAAATGCCCAACAGAAGGAAGGTTATTTGTTAATGCTGAGAAAGACACAGAGATAGACACAGGGTTAGACAGAGTCTCACCACTTGTTCATAGTAAGTATCCATTAGAACAAAGGTTGTTTCTTAATGTACTGTGAGGCTGAAACAGAGACAAAGTCAGACAGTAACTTTCTGTTATTCTTATTGTTAATTTTGTTTAAAGCCCAGCCGACTGCGTAGAGCCATATCAGGGCTGCAACCGTTTCATAACATACTCAATACTTCAATAGGGAAAAGAAGGAAAAGAAAATATATATTAAGTACACATAGCTATAGATTCGTGCATATTACCTAAGGACACGCTCCTGGCGTTGACCACTCCGTCCGATTTATCTCACAGGGGATTTAAAAAACATACCTGAATACAAATTTAAACATAACTAAGGACAAAATCCAAAACAAGTGTGACTGCCCGCGCCCAAGCAAACATAACTAAGGACTAAAATAATCATTTATACAAACGGGCCTAAATTATCTGAAATTGCTTCCCCATATCTCGTTTCCCCAGAGCCAAAAATGCACTTAATACACGTACCCAATTATCAAACCTAAGAGAAAGTTCGTAAGACTTTATCGAACATATACAGGTGAGTGCACCAGCAAGGCAGAAAATGATAAGAAGAAATGACAGAAAGCAAAGGAGGAAGAAAGAAACAAAGAGAATGACAGAAAAGAGGAAATTTGAAGCACAGAAGTTCCAGAGGGTGGGGATCCTCATCATCATGTGCCCTGCCGCATGGCGTTGGCGATCATGGCCCTCCACACGAAACTATCCCCTGTCGCTGCAAGTACATCTCCCACCCTCTGTCCTCAGCCACTCTGCAAGTCCATCCAATATTTTCTCTCTGGGTCTACCTGGTGTTCTCTCTTTCCCTCCAGCGCTCCTGTTGTGACCAGGTGCTCTAATTCCCCTTTCCTCATAAAACGTCCTTCACCTATTGCTTGTCTTTCCCTAATCTTCTTTATTGATAATCTTCTTGTGTCTGCCTCCTACAAGACTGCCTCGTCTGTTTTATTTGATGTCCATGAAACTCTCAACATTCTTCTTAGAAACCACATTTCAGTGGCCTCAGTTTTGTTCTGATTTTGCGTGGTGACTGTCCATGCCTCACCCTGTATAGCAGTATTGGTTCTATATAACATTCAAGAACTCTGTGTGTGGATACTATTTATATTGAAAGAGCCCCCGGTACTCGGTGGGGGGAGATCTAAGACTTATTCAGTGTAGTAACCCCACAGAGGTCAGACAGGGAGATCCAAGACTTATTCAGTGTAGTAACCCCACAGAGGTCAGACAGGGAGATCCAAGACTTATTCAGTGTAGTAACCCCACAGAGGTCAGACAGGGAGATCCAAGACTTATTCAGTGTAGTAACCCCACAGAGGTCAGACAGGGAGATCCAAGACTTATTCAGTGTAGTAACCCCACAGAGGTCAGACAGGGAGATCTAAGACTTATTCAGTGTAGTAACCCCACAGAGGTCAGACAGGGAGATCCAAGACTTATTCAGTGTAGTAACCCCACAGAGGTCAGACAGGGAGATCCAAGACTTATTCAGTGTAGTAACCCCACAGAGGTCAGACAGGGAGATCTAAGACTTATTCAGTGTAGTAACCCCACAGAGGTCAGACAGGGAGATCTAAGACTTATTCAGTGTAGTAACCCCACAGAGGTCAGACAGGGAGATCCAAGACTTATTCAGTGTAGTAACCCCACAGAGGTCAGACAGGGAGATCTAAGACTTATTCAGTGTAGTAACCCCACAGAGGTCAGACAGGGAGATCCAAGACTTATTCAGTGTAGTAACCCCACAGAGGTCAGACAGGGAGATCTAAGACTTATTCAGTGTAGTAACCCCACAGAGGTCAGACAGGGAGATCTAAGACTTATTCAGTGTAGTAACCCCACAGAGGTCAGACAGGGAGATCTAAGACTTATTCAGTGTAGTAACCCCACAGAGGTCAGACAGGGAGATCTAAGACTTATTCAGTGCAGGTAGCCAGCAGAAAGACGGTTGTCTCTTAGACATGGCCTGAAGGTAGAGGTAGCAGGCGTATCATGATTCAATTTGCAGTGGACAATGGACTGGAAAGACATTAACTGCCACAAGTACAGGGGTTAGGTAACACTGTCGACAGTCATTTATTGTTAGAACGTGTATGTGAGTGTGGGTGAGAGAGAGAGAGAGAGAGAGAGAGAGAGAGAGAGAGAGGGGGAGAGAGAGACAGAGAGAGAGAGAGAGGAAGAGAAAGAGACAAACCGAGAGAAAGAAAGAGAGAGAGAGAGAGAGAGAGAGAGAGAGAGACAGGAAGAGAAAGACACAGAGGGAGAGAAAGAGACAGACAAAGAGCGAGAGAGAGAGAGAGAGACAGAGACAGAGGAAGAGAGAGAGAGACAGACAGACAGACATAGACAGAGATAGAGACAGAGACAGAGACAGAGAGAGATAGACATAGAGAGAGAGAAGCTTTACCCAGGTAAACAACAGTTTGTGTGAACATTGGACGTCTATTTGAAGACTAAATAAAACAATTCCACTCGTGAAATTTTTGCCTTGAGGGAAATACCTCTATAGTGAGAAGGTTTCTATGGCATATTGTTACTTAACTCACGTTACAGACCTTGGGTGTTACAAACTAAGTAGGTGTGAGCATATGGGTCACTGTATGGGTGTGTAGGTGTGCGTGAGAGAGAGAGAGAGGGAGAGAGAGAGAGGAAGAGAGAAGTTGAGAGAGAAAGAGGAAGGAAAAATAACAGAAAGAGAGAGAGAGAAAGAGATAGAGAGAGAGAGAAACAGACAGACAGACAGAAAGGCAGACAGACAGACAGAGAGAAGACCAGAGAGACAGAAACAAACAGAGAGACAGGGAGAGATAGAGAGAGAGAGTGTGTGTGTGTTTTGCAAACACGGTTGACAATACAGGACGCTGCTGGACAGAATGCGGGAGTCAAAGGACTAATAAGGCTTAGGGTAGGGTTGTAGGATAAGGACCACTTTATTATCACAACACGACAAATGTTCGAAACGCTACTTCTTCCAATAGAGTGTACAATCAGTACCACAAGACCTGGCCAGTGCATAGGGTTTTGCGCAGGCTCAGGGAGTCTGCCAGATAATTCTTGGCAGTTTTGGGTGGAGCACATATGGAATTGTCAACCTCTCTTGAACAAGCTCCAAACTCCAAACTTCAGTACCACAAAGGCATTGATACCTGAAATGACGATAATGATAACTGTCGGATGCCCTCTGCTATATCATGTTCTGGTCAACAGAACCAGATGTACAGTTAGAAGGGCGTTGTAGACCACGGGGCAAGACATCAGGTCCCGCCTGGCTACCTCCTGACTGGTGGGTATTCCCATCTCCCAGCTTAACACGTGTACAGACCGGCTAGTGTTTTAAACCCCACTTCGTGTGTGCACACACTCGCAGAACATCGTCTGTAGGCCTCCCTCGGTCATGAATGACCATGGAAAAAGTACATCCGTTCTAATGTCTAGATGGGCTGTCTGCTTGGTCCAAGCAGCGTCGCCTGTGACTGTAGAGACCAATGCGAGAGAGGTAGTCTCTGTCGCAGCGGTCGCATGTGTATGCTGATGCTGGTCTGTTGGCTGTCATCCCTTTTCTGCGAACTCGCTTTTCTGCTGCAGCAGCTGACAGTTTGTCCTCACCAATCCGCAGCTGTTTCTTGAGAGTGGTTCTCCAGCTGTTGAGGTCGTCTGCGAGGTCCTCCCAGGACTCAGTGTTGATCTCAAGCGCCTTCATGTCACGTTTGCAAACGTCTTTGTATCTCAGCTGTGGGCGGCCAATGTTTCTCTGCCCTGTGGCAAGCTCACCATAAAGGATGTCTTTTGGGATGCGACCATCTTCCATGCGGCGAACGTGGCCCAACCAGCGCAGCCGACGCTGTCTCAGCATGGTATGCATGGTTGGGAGGCCAGCGCGGGTCAGGGCTTCGGTGTTGGTCACCTTGTCTTGCCAGGAAATGCCGAGTATGCGCCGTAGGCTTCTCAGGTGGAAGGTATTGAGCCTTTTCTCCTGATGAGCATGCGTGGTCCACGCCTCGCTGCCACACAGCAAGGTGCTGAGGACACAGGCGTTGTATACAGCCATCTTTGTCTTCGTGGTCAGCTTGGGATTTTCCACACCCTTTGTGTGAGGCGGGCTAGTGTTGTGGCTGCCTTCCCGATCCTCTTATCGATCTC
>JAPXFY010000012.1:80534182-80541682 GCA_030674185.1 Monoplex corrugatus | reverse complement strand
CGTTTGTTGGTTTCATTAACCCTTTTGACTCCCGCACCTTATATACCAGAAAGCTGGTGGATAGGGTGAGGAGTCAAAAGGTTAAGTTTTTGCAGTTAGTGGATAAGGGTAAGGGAGTTTAAAGGTTTAATGTTTTTATCATTCTTGTCGTATCAGCTTAGTGTTTCATAGTACTCTCCCCCCCCTCCCCACTTCTCAGTCCAGGGTTTTGCGCAGGCGTAAGGAGTGTGCCAAGATAACGTGAATCGAAAGTTAGCCCCCAAATACAAACAGAATATCTCACAATAGGTACGCGAATCTTAAATAAGACAGAACGCATCCCATTCTGTTCTTGGGCTAAGTATTGTTGAAAACATGTGACTGTCTGTCTGTCCTATCTATCTGCCTGTCTGTCTGTCTCTCTGTCTCTCTGTCTCTCTCTCTCTCGCTCTCGTCTCTCTCTCTCACTCTCTCTCTCCTCACTCTCCACTCTCTCTCATCTCTTTCCTCATCTCTCTTCATCTCACTCTTTTTCTCACTCTTCACTCTCTCTCACCCTCTCTCCTCATCTCTCATCTCTCTCTCACTCTCTCTCTCACTCTCTCTTCACTCTCTCTCTCTCTCACTCTCTCTCTCTCTCTCACTCCCTCTCTCTTTCTCTCTCACAATCCTGCAAATTTGGATGGAACACATATGGAATTGTCGAGTGCGACGAATCCCTCTGAGACAAATTCAGTTCCAAACTCAACTCACAACCAGGCTTCTTCCTTCTAGACAGGGATTGTGAATTGAGAGGGTACATTTGACAGCTGATATTAACCGTTCTTATAAAACTCTGTACGAAATTATAGGCCAGCACCTGACTGTATACGATAAAGAAAATATGAGGTGGATTGCATTGTTTGTTGTTGTTGATTTTTTCTTCCGTTTGATTTCCATCCAATGCATGTTTTGTCAGTTTATGACAGTTTATTTTGAACGTAATTACGTAGTGTCCGTGCGTACGTGCGTGAGTGTTTTTGTGTGGTATGTATGTTTGCACACGCGTATGTGTGTGTGTGTGCCAGTGTGTGTATTCGTGTGGATATCGTGGAATAGCATTGTAATATATAATGTATATAATTGCTCTCATAATTTTCCATTGCTTTTATCTTCTCCCCATTTATAGCCGCGTGCGTGCGTGCAGCGTGCGTGCGTGTGTGTGTGTGTGTGTGTGGGTGTGTGGTGTGTGTGTGTGTGCGTGGTGGTGTGTGTGCGTGCGTGCATGTCTGTTGTTTTAGCGCTAGATTTGATTTTATCAAGATTTGCGCTATATAATAAAATATTGTATGTATGTATTGTATGGGTATGTGCAATGGTGTGTACGAAGTTCTGCTCGTGTGTGTATGTATGCGCTCGCAGGGTGTGAATGTATGTGTGTGTGAGTGAGTGAGTGAATGAGTGAGTGAGTGAGTGAGTGAGTAGTGAGTGAGTAAGGAGAGAGATGGAGAGTGTGTGTGTGTGTTGTGTGTGTGTCAATGTGTGTGTGTGTTTGTGTGACTGTGTGAATGTGTGTGTGAGTGTGAGTGTATGTGTATGTGTATGTGTATGTGTGTGTGTGTGTGTTTGTGTGTGTGTGTGTGTGTGTGTGTGTGTGTGTGTGTGTGTGTGTGTGTTACCCACGTGGTGTGTTTGTGTCGGTTGCTATTGATTTCATTTTGAAATTTTCATTATTCATTTATGTATATATTTATAACAATCTCCTTTTTACCAGGCCATTATCATGTCATGTAAACTGTAGCATATCTCACAGACAGAGTAATCAGTGTTCACCACACACACACACACACACACACACACACACACCACACACACACACACACACACACACACACACACACACAACACACACACACAGAGACACACATACACACACACATACACACACACATACATGCACACACATACACATCACATACACACACACATGCACATCACACACACACACACACATGCCACACACATCACACACACATACACACACACATGCACACACACACACACACACACACACACGAACACACAACAAAACACATAAACACACACATTGACAAAAATCAATCAATCAATCCAATCAACAATCAATCAATCAATCAATCAATAAGGCTGAATAACACCAATTGCCAGCATCAAAACATCAGATCTTTCGAACATTCATATACGATTATTATTTTAAATTGCATATTTATAATCCTTAAAGGCATCATTGTTATTCTTAAATACATAATTATAACCCTAAAGGCATTATTACGTTATTCTGAAAGGCATACTTATAATCCCAAAGGCATGATTACTGTTATTCTGAAATGCATAATTATAATCCCAAAGGCATTGATATTGTTATTCTGAAATACATACTTATAATCCTAAAAGATTACTATCATTCTGAAATCCTAAGCTTTGTTATATTTATGAAATGCATAATCGTTATCCTAAAGGCATTACATTATTCCGAAATGCATAATGTAATCCTATAGACATTTGTATTTAAATGCACGATTATAACCCTAAAGCATTATCAATATTCTGAAATGCGTAATGTAACCATAAAGCATTACATATCTGAAATGTGTAATTATACCTAAAGCATTATCAATATTCTAAATGCATGATTATAACCCTAAAGCATTATCAATATTCTGAAATGCGTAATTGTAACCATAAAGCATTATCAATATTCTGAAATGTGTAATTATTACCCTAAAGGCATTATCAATATTCTGAAATGCATATTATAACCCTAAGCATTAAATATCTGATGTGTATTTCCCTAAGCATATCATTCTGAAATGCATAATATAACTAAAGCATACAATTCTGAAATGCATAATATACAAGCATATCAATATTCTGAAATGCGTAATTATAACCCTAAAGGCAGTAAGATACCAGGGCCAGGGCATTATACTATGCTTGTTGTGATTGGCATTACTAGCAGTGGCGTGCGTCGCACAATCACTGACAACATCCTTATCTCTCTCTCCAGCGTGTACTTTCATTTCACCTTTGCCATATCACAGCGGGGGTTTTTTGGCAAAGCTGACTGAAAACAAAAACTTATCGATTGCCCGTTTCTGGCCAAGCTCAGTTTGAAGACATAATCACAGGCTTTGAAGTGCTGTATTTGATGTCATTATTTTAACCAACCCGTGGCTTTTTTTTTTTTTTTTTTTAGAGAATAAGGGGATTCTGAACAATCAGATGACGAAGTTTTTATCTCAGTTTTATGAATGTTGTTAAGATAAATGATTTATTGGTGTTTTAAATGATTTATTGGTGTTTTCAAACAATATTGTTGAGATAAACGATTTATTGGTGTTTTGAAACAATATTGTTAAGATAAACGATTTATTGGTGTTTTCAAACAATGTTGTTGAGATAAACGATTTATTGGTGTTTTGAAACAATGTTGTTGAGATAAACGATTTATTGGTGTTTTGAAACAATGTTGTTGAGATAAACGATTTATTGGTGCTTTGAAACAATGTTGTTGAGATAAACGATTTATTGGCGTTTTGAAACAATGTTGTTGAGATAAACGATTTATTGGTGTTTTGAAACAATGTTAGTTGAGATAAACGATTTATTGGTGTTTTGAAACAATGTTGTTGAGATAAACGATTTATTGGTGTTTTCAAACAATGTTGTTGAGATAAACGATTTATTGGTGCTTTGAAACAATGTAGTTGAGATAAATGATTCATTAGTATTTGCAAAACCTTTTTCGTCTCCCCTTTTCTATAATACAAAATTTGTTTAGTCCACAACGATACGAAATGTGAGTGTACCTCAAAAACTGGAAACTTGAAAACACTTCATTCTTTACTCAAGGACGTCTCTTGCAGCCAGTCCTTCCCATTCCACACATATAAACAAACAAACATAAATGTAAATGTCTGAATCAAATCTAGAAACATAAATTTAAATTAAATTGCATGTGAAAAGGGATGTTGAAAAGAATCATCTTTAATGTGATTTGAACCGCCCCTCTCTCCCCCCACCCCACCGCCCCCCTCCCCGCCCCCACTTTCTGTTTCTTTCTGGAAGCCTGTCTGTCTTGTCTGGGCTGTCTGGCTGTCTGCTGTCTGGCTCGTCTGGCTTGACTGTCTGTCTCTCTTCGCCTATTTTCCTACTTCTGATAGTGTCTTTTTTCTCTAGTTTGAAAAAAAAAGGCTTTTATCCAACAACTACCACCGCCAAACAAACAAGACAAGACAAGCCAGGACAATACAGGACAGGACAAGACAAGCCAGGACAATACAGGACAGGACAAAACAAGACAAGACAAGCCAGACAATACAGGACAGGACAAGACAAGCCAGAAATACAGGACAGGACAAAACAAGACAAGACAAGCCAGGACAATAAGGACAGGACAGACAAACAGACAGACCAGGACAATACAGACAGACAAAACAAGACAAGACAAGCCAGATAATACAGCACAGACAAACAAAGACAAGACAAGCCAGGATAATACAGTACAGAACAAAACAAGACAGACAAGCAGACAATACAGGACAAACAATACAAGGACAACCAGGACAATACAAGGACAAAACAAGACAAGACAAGACAATACAGGACAAAACAAAACAAGACAAGACAAGCCAGGACAATACAAGACAGAACAAAACAAGACAAGACAAGACAATACAGGACAAAGCAAGACAAGACAAGCCAGGACAATAAGACAAAACAAAACAGACAAGACAAGCCAGGACAATACAGGACAAAACAGACAAGACAAGCCAGGACAATACAGGACAAACAAAAACAAGACAAGACAGGACAATACAGACAGGACAAAACAAGACAGACAGACGGGACAATACAGGACAAAACAGACAAGACAACCAAGCCAGACAATACAGGACAAAACAAACGACCAAGCCAAGCCAGGACAATACAGAACAAAACAAGACAACCAAGCCAAGCTAAGCCAGGACAATACAGGACAAAACAAGACAGCCAAGACAAGCCAGGACAATACAGAACAAAACAAGACAAGCCAAGCCAGGACAATACAGACAAAACAAGACAAGACAAGCCAAGCCAGGACAAGACAGGACAAAACAAGACAGACCAAGACAAGCCAGGACAAGACAGGACAAAACAAGACAAGACAAAACAAGCCAGGACAAGACAAGACAAAACAAGCCAGGACAGGACAGGACAAGGCAATGTAAGATAAGAGAAGATAAGAGAAGAGAAGATGAGTTGAGATGAGATGAGATGAAAAGATAAGATAAGATAAGATAAGATAAGATAAGATAAGATATAGGGTCGTTGTATTGGTCTATGTTTCTCTCTCTCTCTCTCTCTCTCTCTCTTCTCTCTCTCTCTCTCTCTCTCTGTCTCTCTCTCTCTCTTCTCTCTCTCTTTCTCTCTCTCTCTCTCTGTCTCTCTCTCTCTCTCTCTCTTTCTTTCTCGGTCTACCTGTCGCTGACATTCCTTCATTCTCTTCCCATTTCCTCTTTTATCTCTCTTCTTCCCTTTTGTGTTTTGCATTTTATGGAGTGGGTGTACTTACTGATCGATCATTCGTTGTCACGAACAAATGCACAGCCTGAAAGGACGGGACTATTCAACGCCAGATCCTGTTTTATTGCCTTTATTCATATTGATTTCATTATGAAGTTTCTGCTGCTCTTGTCCCCTTCGTGGCTGTCATGTATGTTGGTGGAATGGGTTTGCCGAGAGAATGAAACTGTATGCCCTTGCTTTTGATTTTCTGTGGGAATTTTTTAAAATTGTCTGTGTATTTATTTATTTGTTTGTCCTTTTTTCTGTTTCTGTCTGTCTGGTCTGTCTATCTTTCTTTGATTTTATTCATTTATGTTTTAGGAACGAATTTTTTTAAATAAAACAATATATCTGTTTCAGTCAGATTGTCATTTCAAACCATTACCGTCGTCGTCGTCGTCATCGTCATCATCATCATAATCACCATCATCATCATCATTGGTATCATTATTATATTATCATTGCTATTACCATTATTCATTGTTGATGTTATTATCATTACTATCATTATCGTTATCATCATCATTTGTATTATCTTTGCAGTTACTATCACCATCATAATATAGTAAATTTTCTCATTGTTCCAAAAGTGCTTATTACAATTAATCATTCTCCAGTTTGACACTGTATGAATATTAAATCAGTTCGTGTTTTGACAACCATGAAGCCAAAGCCTCCCGGGCAATGAGAACAAAACATTGACATCGCGGGTTGAGTGGTTCTGTTGATAGAGCCATGGACTCACATTTGCTGTCTCGAGTTCGGACCCAGTCCGCAAAATATTGAAAACTGGCCTCGTTGATGTCCATTTTAAAGTTTTCATCATTCTGATGGCGTCAGCTTAGTGTTTCATACTTCCCTGCCCACCCACCGCGCCCTCCGTCTTTCCCCTTTAAGGATTTACGAGAGCAGAGTTTGTTTGGTTGGTTGGTTGGTTGGCTGATTGATTGGTTGGTTGGTTGGTTGGTTGGTTGGTTGATTGGTTGGTTCGTTGGTTGATTGGTTGGTTGGTTGGTTTGTTGGTTGGTTGGTTGATTGGGTTGGTTGGTTGGTTGGTTGGTTGGTTGGTTGGTTTGGTTGGTTGGTTGGTTGATTGGTAGGTTGTTTGTTTGGTTGGTTGGTTGGTAGGTTGTTTGGTTGGTTGGTTGATTGGTTGATTGGTTGGTTGGTTGATTGGTTGGTTCATTCGTTGTTTGTTTATTTGTTTGGTTTGTTGGTTGGTTGGTTGGATTGTTTTTTTTGTTTTTGTTGTTTTTTTTTTTGGGGGGGGCGCAACTCAGGGGACTGGTGGTTGATTGTTGGCAGATTTGGATGGAGCGCATATGGAATTGCCCGAGAGCCATGAAACGTATTCCTCTTGAAGTATCTCCAAAGTCCAAACTGTTACGCACTCAAACCTTTTGGTTGGTATGAGGTCATAGAATTTGCAACGTGGAATTTGTTCAAAAAACAGGAATTCATCCAATCGGGCATTTCTATATGTGCTTCATTCAGATCTGTTAGTAATTGACTGGCAGACTACTTCAGCCTGCGCCCTGGCAAAGTCTTGAAGTGGGGACAGGAAGAAATGCAGAACTGATCAAAATTTAAACTGACACCACTAGGACAACAGGAGTTTAAGATGGGCATCAACATCATCAGCATCAGCAGCAGCAGCAGCGGCACCGTCATTGTTATTATTATTGTTATTAGTAGTAGTGGTAATGGTATTAGTAGTAGCAGCAGCCCTCGACCGTACAGTCTGGCGTAGAAGAATCAAAACCGGATGTACCACTTCAGAAGTGTCTCTTATCCAATCTGCACAAGAAAAACGAGCTGCACGGAAAGCTAGGCTGCAAACCCTTCAACCACAGTAACCGACCATTGATGTCCAACCTGTGGACGTTACTTCTGTGCCCGGTTCGGATTGATCAGCCACCTCCGGACACACTGACTCAAAGCAACTTCATGAAGCCG
>JAPXFY010000012.1:80519182-80529182 GCA_030674185.1 Monoplex corrugatus | reverse complement strand
AAGAACGAGGATTTTTGCATCAAGATTGACGGAAGTACGCAAAAACAGCTAATGAATTGATGATAGTAAATGAAGACGACAACGATGACAACTAAAGGAAGAATACAAAGAACAGAAATAACAGGAACAAGGATCTTTGCCTTGGGACTTTGTCAGAAGTATTCAAAACAGCCAATGATGATGATAGTAATGAAGACAACAACGATGACAACGACAAGAAGAAAACGAAGAAGAACGGTAACAGTAAGAACGAGGATTTTCGCCTCAAGACTTGACGGAAGTAGCCAATGATGATGATAGTAATGACGACGACAACATTGACAACTAGAAGAAGAAACCCGCAGAAGAAGAACAATAACAGCAAGAACAAGGATCTTTGCCTCGGGATTCTGACGGAAGTAGTCAAAGCAGCCAATGATGATGATAGTAATGATGACGACAACGATGACAACTAGAAGAAGAAAACCGAAGAACAGTACCATCATAAACAAGGATTTTCGCCTCAGGACTTTTTTAAAATAATTTTTTATGTATTTCTTTTTTTTTTTTATTCGCCTCAGGACTTCGATGAAAGTAGCCAAAACAGCCAAAATGGCATCGATCATTGATCACTCACAACAGTATAACACTGGTCACTGATCGATCTCAGCAGGCATAAACCAGTATCGATTGGCCGTCAGCCACACTGCACTGAACAGCGATCAGCTTTCCATCGATCAGTTTGGTGCATGGGCAGACTAGAATACTCCACGACCTCCACGGAGCCTTCCATCGAAAGAGCAAGAAAACCTGACATCAACGCATGTGGTCGAGCGACAAAATCAAGGCGGGGATGGGGTGGGGGCGGGGGTTTGTGGTGGTAGTGGTGGTGGTGGTGGTGGTGGTGGTGGTGGTCTTGGTGGTGGAGTTGGCAGGAGGACAATGAATGATATTAATCACCAAAAGATTACAAGAGAACGAAAATTGAGAAAATAATAAGAGGAGAGGGTGGATAGGAAAGTGTGTGTGTGTTTGTGTGTGTGTGGGGGGGGTGAGGGTCTGTGTGTGGGGGGGGGGGTTGAGGGTCTGTGTGTGTGTGGGGGGGGGGTGTTGAGGGTCTGTGTGTGGGGGGGGGGTTGAGGGTCTGTGTGTGTGTGTGAAGCCTGATAAAGGGGGCAATCAGGGCAATTAGGCATATCAATCACAGGAGAATTGTTAAAAGCGTCAAACGGTTGTAGCAAAAAGATAGAAAAGAAAGGAAGGAACTGTGGAAAGAGAAGGAACAAAGGGAGAAAAGAAGGAAGAAGGAAAGAAAGAAGGAAAAAAATCACAAAAGATGCAACAATCTGGGCAATATATTGTGATGTTAAAGAGATATATTTGTATGTATTTCACATGTTTTTTTGCACTTATTGTCTTCCTAAAATTTTAATATCTCGAGGTCATTTATGTTTAAGATAATGGAAAACGATGATGATGATGATGATGATGATGATGATGATGATTGTGATGATGATGATGATGGTGGTTGTGGTGGTGGTGGTGGTAGTAAAACAACAACAACAAACATAGAAAGAATACACGTACAAACAAAAGCATGGATAAAAAGACACTTGAGGTTTCACAGCCATAAAGGATGTGTATTCAACTCACACTGTCTGCTGCTTACAACCCTTATAGATCTGTTCGTAAAAAAATATCAGTGAATGAAAATACACCTCGTATACGATAGTTCAGAAAATGCTAAACGTTGTCTGGTTCAAACCCCCTATGAAGTGCATATTCATAAACTAAGTAACATAACTCTTGAGAGTCACGGAGTTATCTCCCATGTAGAATTTCTCAAACCCAACACAATTTGCGCTACCCATTCAGCTTTGTGGCTGCGTCTATGCTAGCTGAATAGGTAGCGCAAATTGTGTTAGGTTTGAGAAATTCTACATGGGAGATAACTCAGTGACTCTCAAGAGTTATGTTACTTAGTTGATATTTAAAATTCTCCCTGCTTCCCTCTTATTTCCTTTGGTATTACACATTCATAACATCTGAACTACTCCACACTGACTCTCACACTGTTCTAAATAACAATTCAGTCCCATTCAGACTTGTTTTTGATATTTCTCACTAGATAGGATGGACCTTAAAGAAGATTCCCTGACAAAACTGAGAGCAAACTTTTTCTCACACTTCTGGTCAACACTCATTTATGTTCAGAGGTGGTAGCGTTGTCTTTGAGGGATAACTTTAATACAAGTTGTGAAGTGTGAGCACGCTATGGGCTCTTTGGGAAGACTGGGACCATGCGCACGTAGTCAAGTCTCATCCGCGTCACGGATGCGTCGCTGAAGGCGTTGCTCAAATTACCTGACCAACTCTGCAGGTGTCTGTAATTCTTGGGCTTTGTTGATGCCAGGAAGAAATGTTATTGGAAAATAAGTGAGCAGAGGTTAGAATGGAACTCGCTGCCATACTTATCTCAGTCGTCATTCATCATCATAGCACTGAGAACATTTGTCCCAGATTCTTTGGAGGGTGAAATGGCTTGAAAAATGGGACAGACAAGAAAACGTTTGGCAACATGGAAGATGCGCTTGCGGCAATAAGGGATAGATATGTATGGAGGGCCATGATCGCCGAAGCCATGAAAAAATATGAAGAAATCTCTCCACCGTCAAGGTGCACGGTTTGGCACCCCCTACAAGTTTTAATTCTCACGACGCTTTCAACAATAATTCTTGTTTTGACAATGCACTCTTTCGTGCTTTGATTTTGCGAAAGGAAATGAATAAGAAATGTAAACAAGTTGTAGAATTTGATTTATTGTAGAAGAGCTCTCGAGTCCAGATTAATGTGAAGATGTTTGAGCGATTAGTCATGCACGACGTACAAACAGGACGGTGTGATGGCCATAGGCATGGGGAATAGCTAAGGCCTTGCTTTGAATGTGACCACTCATACGGAAATAACCGTAGACATGTGGATTTTCCACTGACTGCTGGACATAATGACAGGCAGTATTACAGCTTAGAACTTAGGAAGGTAGGTTCAAATATCTTAAACCTGATAGCCTGTGGGAGGATGTGTTCTTCAAGATATCTGTCATGATTACCTAGGTGGGCGTATGGTATCTACTATGATCACATGCTTGGGTTTGGGTGTTTGCCATGAGTTAGTTCTTCCAGCTAGGTGACAACACTGTTGTACTCTCTGAATCAGTCAAGAATCTTAGCGTTGTTCTTGATCCTCAACTCTGTATGCAAACAAGGTAGGTTCAAATATCTTGATCGGACACAGCAGCAGGGAAGTTTCAGTCTTTTTCTCAAAATTGTTGTATTTGGTGTTTGTTTGTTTGTAATCTTACACTTGACAAAGGCCAGTTGGCCGAAAATTTGCGCCTGTCTTGTCTTGTTGTATTAAATACGCGTTCGTATTCTTCTTTCGTGATTTTTCTGGTTCCTGTTTGCTTGAACGCGGGTAGTCACACTTGTTTTGGAAAACATTTATCACCCAAACTTGTCAGTCTTGTTACTGTCAACAGCGACGTTTCTGTTCTATTCGCCGTTATCTTTCAACTTCAGCGGCATCTCAGTTTGTGACTTCTCTGATATTGTTTCGCATCGTTTAAGTTACTCTCTGCTCTCTGGCTTGCCTACTTCTTCTGTTGCATGCCTCCAATGTCTTCACAGTTCTGTGGCCCATCTTGCCCTTGGTGAAAAGAGGCATGATCATGTCACTCCCTTGCTTCACTTTCTCCACTGGTTGCCCGTTTCTCAAAGAATTTCGTACAAAGCCAACACATTATGCCACAAGTGTATCAATGGTATTGCGTCTATTTACCTTCGTGACCACCTCCAAATGTACACCCCTGCCCGACCTCTCCGTTGTATGTCTGATACTAGTGGAGTGATACGTTTTTCAGCTGTGTGTTTGCCTAGGTGTTCTTGAGTAGATTATGTGGATCAGGGATAATAATAACATTCATATGTCTGGTTTGATGTTTAAGCTGTTGTTCTTTTTTTTACCTCTCTCCCTAATATACTTTTCTCTATTTATTGTACACATACATTACACATCTATCATTATAATCACATCCATACTTCCACTGACCCGCACACATTGTCCAGCTAGCTGTATTATTCTCACTCAGTCTATCTCCATGACAAAGACGTTCTTGTTGACAATCAAAGAGTGATGTCAAAAGCTCAAACCCACGACCATGGGAGTATGGGACTGCTTTTGTCTTTCTTTGACATCTTAATTATCCCCAATCTATGTGCCAAACTGTTGCCACAACAGAAAAAAAGTTTATATAATGACTTTTAAATGTTATCTACTTGTGACTTCAGAATGTTATGTATATGTGACTTTAGAACGTTATATCGATATGTGACTTCTGAATATTATCTATATGTTAATTCAGAATGTTATGTATATGTCACTTCTGAACGTTATCTACATGTGACTTCAGAATGTTATCTTCAGAATGTTATGTATATGTCACTTCTGAACATTATCTACATATGACTTCAGAATGTTATCTATATGTGACTTCAGAATGTTATCTATATGTGACTTCAGAATGTTATCTATATGTGACTTCAGAATGTTATTTATATGTGACTTCAGAATGTTATCTATATGTGACTTCAGAATGTTATTTATATATGACTTCTGAATGTTATTTATATGTGACTTCAGAATGTTATTTATTTGTGACTTCAGAATGTTATCTATGTGTGACTTCTGAATATCATCTATATGTCACTTCAGAATGTTATCTATATGTGACTTCAGAATGTTATGTATATGTCACTTCTGAACGTTATCTACATGTGACTTCAGAATGTTATCTATATGTGACTTCAGAATGTTTTTTATATGTGACTTCAGAATGTTATCTACATGTGACTTCAGAATGTTATGTATATGTCACTTCTGAACGTTATCTACATGTGACTTCAGAATGTTATCTATATGTGACTTCAGAATGTTATCTATATGTGGCTTCTGAATGTTATTTATATGTGACTTCAGAATGTTATTTATATGTGACTTCAGAATGTTATCTATATGTGACTTCAGAATGTTATCTACATGTGACTTCAGAATGTTATGTATATGTCACTTCTGAACGTTATCTACATGTGACTTCAGAATGTTATCTATATGTGACTTCAGAATGTTATCTATATGTGGCTTCTGAATGTTATTTATGTGTGACTTCAGAATGTTATCTATATGTGACTTCAGAATGTTATCTATATGTGACTTCAGAATGTTTTCTGTATGCGACTTGAGAATGCTATCTATATGTAATTTCAGACTTTCATCTATATGTGATTTTGGGGTGTTGTCTATATGTGACTTCAGAATGTCATCTATATGTGACTTCAGAATGTTATCTATGTGTGACTTCAGTATGTTATCTATACGTGACTTCAGAATGTTATCTATATGTGACTTCAGAATTTTATCTATGTGTGACTTCAGAATGTTATATATATATGACTTCAAAATGTTATCTATATGTGACTTCAGAGTGTTATCTATATATATGTGACTTCAGAATGTTGTCTATATGTCACTTCAAATGTTGTCTATATGTGACTTCAGAATGTTATCTAAGTGTGACTTCAGAATGTTATCTATATGTGACTTCAGAGTGTTATCTATATGTGACTTCAGAGTGTTTTCTATATGTGACTTCAGAATGTTATCTAAGTGTGACTTCAGAATGTTATCTATATGTGACTTCAGAATGTTGTCTATATGTGACTTCAGAAAGTTATCTATATGTGACTTCAGAATGTTATCTATGTGTGACTTCAGAATGTTATCTATATGTGACTTCAGAATGTTATCTATATGTGACTTCAGAATGTTATCTAAGTGTGACTTCAGAATGTTATCTATATGTGACTTCAGAGTGTTATCTATATGTGACTTCAGAGTGTTATCTATATGTGACTTCAGAATGTTATCTAAGTGTGACTTCAGAATGTTATCTATATGTGACTTCAGAATGTTATCTATATGTGACTTCAGAATGTTATCTAAGTGTGACTTCAGAATGTTATCTATGTGTGACTTCAGAATGTTATCTATATGTGACATCAGAATGTTATCTAAGTGTGACTTCAGAATGTTATCTATGTGTGACTTCAGAATGTTATCTATATGTGACATCAGAATGTTATCTATATGTGACTTCAGAATGTTATCTATATGTGACTTCAGAGTGTTATCTATATGTGACTTCAGAATGTTATCTAAGTGTGACTTCAGAATGTTATCTATATGTGACTTCAGAAAGTTATCTATATGTGACTTCAGAATGTTATCTATGTGTGACTTCAGAATGTTATCTATATGTGACTTCAGAATGTTATCTATATGTGACTTCAGAATGTTATCTATATGTGACTTCAGAGTGTTATCTATATGTGACTTCAGAGTGTTATCTATATGTGACTTCAGAATGTTATCTATATGTGACTTCAGAAAGTTATCTATATGTGACTTCAGAATGTTATCTATATGTGACTTCAGAATGTTATCTATATGTGACTTCAGAGTGTTATCTATATGTGACTTCAGAATGTTATCTATATGTGACTTCAGAATGTTATCTATATGTGACTTCAGAATGTTATCTATATGTGACTTCAGAGTGTTATCTATATGTGACTTCAGAATGTTATCTATATGTGACTTCAGAAAGTTATCTATATGTGACTTCAGAATGTTATCTATATGTGACTTCAGAATGTTATCTATATGTGACTTCAGAGTGTTATCTATATGTGACTTCAGAATGTTATCTAAGTGTGACTTCAGAATGTTATCTATATGTGACTTCAGAAAGTTATCTATATGTGACTTCAGAATGTTATCTATGTGTGACTTCAGAATGTTATCTATATGTGACTTCAGAATGTTATCTATATGTGACTTCAGAATGTTATCTATGTGTGACTTCAGAATGTTATCTATATGTGACTTCAGAATGTTATCTATATGTGACTTCAGAATGTTATCTAAGTGTGACTTCAGAATGTTATCTATATGTGACTTCAGAGTGTTATCTATATGTGACTTCAGAGTGTTATCTATATGTGACTTCAGAATGTTATCTAAGTGTGACTTGAGAATGTTATCTATATGTAACTTCAGAATGTTATCTATATGTGACTTCAGAATGTTATCTAAGTGTGACTTCAGAATGTTATCTATATGTGACTTCAGAATGTTATCTATATGTGACTTCAGAATGCTATCTATATGTAACTTCAAAGTGTTATCTCTATGTGACTTCAGAATGTTATCTATATGTAACTTCAGAATGTTATCTATATGTGACTTCAGAGTGTTATCTATATGTGACTTCAGAGTGTTATCTATATGTGACTTCAGAATGCTATCTATATGTAACTTCAAAGTGTTATCTCTATGTGACTTCAGAATGTTATCTATATGTAACTTCAGAATGTTATCTATATGTGACTTCAGAGTGTTATCTATATGTGACTTCAGAGTGTTATCTATATGTGACTTCAGAATGCTATCTATATGTAACTTCAAAGTGTTATCTATATGTGACTTCAGAATGTGTCTATATGTGACTTCAGAATGCTATCTATATGCGACTTCAGAATGTTATCTATATGTGACTTCAGAATGTTGTCTGTATGTGACTTCAGAATGTTATCTATATGTGACTTCAGAATGTTATCTATATGTGACTTCAGAATGCTATCTATAGGCGACTTCAGAATGTTGTCTATATGTGACTTCAGAATGTTATCTATATATGTGACTTCAGAATGCTATCTATATGCGACTTCAGACTTTTATCTATATGTGACATCAGAATGTTTATCTATACGTGACTTCAGAATGTTATCTATATGCGACTTCAGACTTTTGTCTATATGTGACTTCAGAATGTTATCTATATGTGACTTCAGACTTTTATCTATATGTGACTTCTGAATATTATCGTGATTTTGTTCTTTCTTTTATTCGCTATCAGAGCACGCAGCGGGGTTTTTAATTTCCGGATAAATTTACTACTTACCCCTTTCTCCTTGTGTTTTGTGTTTGCTAAACTCTCCACTCTGTCCACGACAGATGGCCTGGGCTTGTCTACAGCGATAGCCCTGAGAACCATTTTTGTTAGCTCTTTGAGATCAGTAAAGGTCAAGTGATATATTCCTGTCAAACTGTGTGTTTGCCTATCTCTCTCTCTCTCTCTCTCTCTCTCTCTCTCTCTCTCTCTCTCTCTCTCTCTCTTCTCTCTCTTCTCTGTCTGTGCCTCTGTGTGTGTGTTTGGGGTGTGTTGTATGTGTGTGTGTGTTTTGCCTCTGTGTATGTGTGTGTGTGTGTGCGTGAGTGTGTGTGGACGTATGTGTGGTGTGTGTGTGTGTGTGTGTGTGTGTGTGTGTTGTGTATGTGTGTGTGACTGTATGTGTGTATGTGTGTGTGTATGTGTGTGTGTATGTGCGTGTGTGTATGTGTGTGTATGTGTGTGTTTGCCCCTGTGTGTGTGTTAGCCTATCTGTGTGTGTGTGTGTGTGTGTGTGTGTGTGTGTGTGTGTGTGTGTGTGTGTGTGTGTGTGTGTTGAATCGTTTGCCCGGGATAATGGATCAATGAAACTATTCCTGTCCTAAATATGGAAATGGTGAAACAGCGAAAAAGAGTGTGAGTAAAGTTTGCCCTCTGAAAGCTTAGACGAGACTAGTGAGAGCTTTAAACAGCTGCATGACAGCCCACAGTAACTAATTTCTCTTTCCGAGATATGGTAATAAGGACTTTATTCTTTTATAAGCTCGGGTTTTTTTTCAAGATGAATGCGTCGCAGTCGAATAATAACTATGCGCTGCAAGGTCTTGAAATAGGTGACAAAGAGGAAGAGGGGTAATTAAAAATCTGGATAAAAAGAATAAGCTAACACCACCAGTATGATTGGAACATTAACGACAGCAAACGGACCAGTTTCTTTATGTTGCAGGCAGGGACTGAACTCAAGATATCAGATCTCGTGTTCACAGCTCCAGCAACAGCCATAACCAGTCAACCCGCAATAACTATGTCGTTTTGAATGATGTGTCATTAAGTTTTCAATATGTGAATTACCCAAAAGCTTTAGCGAAAAATATCATCATCGTCATGTGCCCTGCCCCATGGCGTTGGCTATCATGACCCTCTATATGTATCTATCCATTGTTGCCGCAAAACACATCTTCCACCCTCTCTGTCCTCAACCACCCTGCAAGTCCGTCCAATATTTTCTCCAGGGCCTACCTGGTGCTCTCTTTCCCTCCACCTTCCCTGTTGTGACCAGGTGCTCTAATTCCCCTTTCCTCATAAAATGGCCTATGAATGTTGCCTGTCTTTTCCTAATCTTCCTTATGAATGATCTTCTTGTGTCTGCCTCCATCAAGACTGTCTCGTTTGTTTGTTTGTTTGCTTTTTGTGGTGTTTTGGTGTTGTTGTTGTTGTTGTTTTTGTTTTTGCTGTCCACGAAACTCGCAACATTTTTCTTAGAAAGAATATCACTACAAAAGATTAAGATCATTTGGTTCTGTCTCCCATTTATTGTATGAGCATGCAGTGGCCGCTTTTTTGTTGTTGTTATTGTTATGGTTCTTTAAAGCCCAGCTGACTGCGTACAGCCATATCAGGGCTATAACCGCTTCAAAACGTACAAAACTTCAACAGGAAAAAAAAAAGAAAATTAAGTACACATATCAATGCATTCGCGTATATAATCTAAAGACATGCCCCCAGCGTTGACCACTGCGTCCAATTTATCGCACAAGGGATTTAAAAAACACACCTGATTACAAATTTAAGCATACCTAAGGACACGATTTAAAAAACACCTGATTACAAATTAAGCATACCTAAGGACACCAAAACATACATATAAAAGGGGATAAATTACCTGAAATTGCTTCTGCACATCTCACCTCCCTGGAGCCAAAAATGCACTAAATAAATGTACACAATTATCAATCC
>JAPXFY010000012.1:80511682-80516682 GCA_030674185.1 Monoplex corrugatus | reverse complement strand
CACACACACACACACACACACGTAGATACTGAGAGAGCGACTGAGCGAGATTGTATGAAACCACATTCCACATAACTATGAATGGCAAATATGTATGAGGGTTGTGTTTGTGCATATATTAGAGCTGTTTATGACCTGACAGCGGGAAAGCGTGAGAAATTAAAAGAAAAAAGAAAGAAACAAAACGAATAGATTAGTTAATTTTTCTCACTTATTTTTAATTCGTTTTTGACAAGACACTGATAAAACAATAATAGCTACGCACAGTACGATATCATTGAGGAAACTGAACAAGATTAATGTACATTCGGTTGAGCAAAATTTACATAAATATATCATATCTACTAATCTGTTTTGTGATATTTAACAATACAAAGTCATTTAAGTTATACAATTTCGGATTTTAGGGTTGTTGTTTTTTTCTTAAAATTTCGTTTGTATTCGTTTTCAAGAAATTACAACGATAAACATATTAGCAAAGCTAAATCATTTATTTCAGACTTAACCCTTTGAATCCTGCAAGCTACCCATAAACTGCAAAAGCTTAACCCTTTGATTCCCCCATCCTATCCACCAGCTTCCTGCAGGAAGCAGGTGGATAGAGTGAGGGAGTCAAAGGGTGATGCTAGGGGACAGGGTGCGGGAGTCAAAGGACTAAAGTTCAAAATGCATGCAAAACGTTCACTTCTTCAACAAAGGGACTTACCTCACCTGACCTGTCTCACCTGGCTCACCTGGCTCACCTGTCTCACCTGTTCACCTGGCTCACTGGTTCACCTGGCTCACCTGGCTCACTGGCTCACCTGTCTCACTGGCTCACTGTCTCACCTGTCGGCGTCACCGGGTTCAGTGTTTGCCGCTGCACTCTTTGACACCGCCACCTCCCTCCAAACTGCTCTGTCTTGACTTTAGTGGACAATTTCTTGAATATTTAGGCCTCTGATGTTGGCTATGTTCTCCATGTATGAGACTGGAGGTCTGTCTTTCTTCCTTTTTGCCACTGTTTTTCCTTGAAAATGGTTGCCATGAGGTCTGTGTTCCTGCTACGTGACACATGGCCAATGTATTTTCAGTCTTCTCTTGTTGACGTCTGCTAGTAGTTTTCTGGTGGTATCAAGTTCTTCCAGGACACTTTCATTAGTTCTTCTATCTGTCCATTTGAGACGTAGTAGTCCCGATAAAACCACATCTCTGCTGCCTCAATTTTTCTGCAATCGGCTTTTCTGAGAGTCCAGGCTTCGCAGCCATAAATCATGATTGGGCAGATCAAACATTTTAAAAGTCTAATTTTCAGGCCATTTGGTATGCCTCTGTCTTTCCGAAGACTCATTTATTTCTTTGCTATTCCAATTCTTGTTTTGATGTCTTTGAAGCAAGTTCCATCAAAGGGTCTATGTGCATGAATTTACGGTCACTGTCAACTATGTACAAGACAAACATACAGAGATACAAAGGCAGATCATAGAGAAACTATGCATTCATATATCTCATAAAGAAACAAAGAGTCACATTAAAATTCACCTGTAACTAGGAGAGAGATGGCAGCCATTTTTTCTCTCAAAGCGTGTAAAATTCACCTCAGTTTTGCAATGTATCTTCTATCTGTTTCGTTGTTGTTGTGTTTTTTTTGTTTTGTTGTTTTTGTTGTTTGTTTTGGGGTTGTTGTTTTTTGTTTTTGTTTTTGTTTTTTGATTTTGTTTATTTTTGTTTGTTTGTTTTGGTAAGATATCTTGTAAAAGAAAGTTGTTTGGTAGATTGTTTAACAGATTCGATTATACTTTCAACGGGGATTGTAGGAGACTGGGGAGATGTTTGTTCACGCACAAAATTCTTCATATTGAGAAATACATTTGCTTTATCTGTCTGAAGATGTGTGTATGTGTGTGTGTGTGTGTATGTGTGTGTGTGTATGTGTGTGTATGTGTGTGTGAGTATGTGTGTGTATATGTGTGAGTTTGTGTGTGTGTTGTGTTGCGTGTGTGGTGAGTGTGTGCTTGTATATGTTGTGTGTGTGTTGTGTGTCTGTGTTATGTGTGTAGTGAGTGTGGTTGTTATGTGGTGTGTGTGTGTGTGGTGTGTTGAGTGCGTGCGTACGTGCGTGCATATGTGTGTGTGTGTGTGTGTGTGTGTGTGTGTGCCCAGGTGTGTGTCTGCATGCTATAAGTTTGTTAAGAATTGTTAAGCAATAATAGTAATACTACTATCGTTGTTATTGTTGTTTAAAGCCCAGCCGACTGCGTAGAGCCATATCAGGGCTAACCCTACCATCACTAGTTGTACTAGTAGTAGCAGCAGTAACAGTAGTAGTAATATGGTGATGGTGGTAGTAATGATAGTAGTAGTAGTAGTAGTAGATACTGTGTGACTTCACCTGTTGTGTCGACTTTTCTCATCGTCTGATACTGTTGTCGACTTTTCTCATCGTCTGATACTGTTGTCGACTTTTCTCATCGTCTGATACTGTTGTCGACTTTTCTCATCGTCTGATACTGTTGTCGACTTTTCTCATCGTCTGATACTGTTGTCGACTTCTATCGTCTGATACTGTTGTCGGACTTTCTCATCGTCTGATACTGTTGTCGATTCTCATCGTTGATACTGTTGTCGACTTTTCATCGTCTGATACTGTTTCGACTTTCTCATCGTCTGATACTGTTGTCGATTTCTCATCGTCTGATACTGTGTCGACTTTTCATTTATACTGTTGTCGACTTTCTCATCGTCTGATACGTTGTGACTTTTCTCATCGTCAATCATCAACAGCAGAGGAAGAGGAGGACGAGAGAAAAACAGAGGGACAGAGAGAGAACAAGAAAGAAAAGAGAGAAAGAGAGAGAAAGAGGCAGATACAAAGAGATAGAGAGAGAGACAGACAGACAGGCAGACAGAGAGACAGACCGAAAGAAGAGAGAGAGATACAGATAGAGAAGAGACAGAGACAGAGGCAGATTGATAGACAGACAGACAGACAGACAGAGAGACAGAAACAGAGAGATACAGAGAGAGAGAGACAGACAGACAGAGAGATACAAGAGAGAGAGAAAGAGAGAGAGAAAGAGAAAGAAAGAGAGAGAGAGAGAGAGAAAGAGAGAGAATAGAGAGAGAAAGAGAGAAGAGAGAGAGAGAGAAAAGACAGAAAGAGATAGAAAGAGACAGAGAGCACAAACAAAAATCATATAACCCTGATACACATATGTTTTCTGTGTTGCAGGTTTGTATTGTGGCGGGACAAAAGCAACAACAGCAACTTTCATTGAGCGGCAAAAGTCGATCAGACCTACAACAGTATTCTTCCTTACAAAGAGCGCATAAGCAGAGAGTGTGCAAGTATGATTCGTCAAGACGAGAACGATGACAAAGGTTGAGCTAACTTGCACAAGGAAAAGAAAGTAGAAGTTCTAGTGGCATGTGCCACAATGTGATCTTTGTCCACACTAGATGGACGATTTCTTCTCTGTAGTTGCCACCTAAATGAACCAACGTTGTTGGTTCGATTGAAGATAATATTTATTGTTAAACGCATAGCCACCCAAAATGTGTGTACCATGTTGGGAAGGAAAATGTACACGTCAATAGCTTCATTCGTGAATATGGCATTTATACCCACACTAATGACAGATGCACATTAATCCTGCGTGGCAGTTGAATAAACACAGTTTATGTTTATCAATAACGTATAGTATCTTAACGTCTTGATAAAAAGAACAGCCATTAGAAGAGAGTTCAGTTGCAACAAACGCCTAAATGTATGTTAATTAAAATGAAACCAGAGCAACTCGCACTTTGTGTTCTGATAACTAAAGAAAGACATTCCAAAAAGTCTCTATTACCATAATGTAAAGCGATGTAAACACAGAAAACAAGATTTCCTCTGTGTTAACAACCATACAAATCATGAAAATTAAACGTGAAATGGAAAGCTCTGTGGTGAAAAGTACGACCTTATCACAGAATTCAGGAATGTATTATCCTTCTTCAGAGATTGTCGGAATGACGTGCGATAGAGTAACCAAGGTGGAAAACACCAATTAAGGATAACAAATGTGTACGCTAAAATTCCATACAGTTTTTCTTGCTGAATGAACCACACATTATGTTATGAATAAACAAAGTTTGTGATAAATGGAAAGACGGAAACGCCCTGCAGGCTGATACGTCAACATACGCATGATTTTAGCTGTAGAGATGTGATTAGTGATTACACCAAGGATAATGACAGACAAACATAATGAAACATATAGGAACAGAAACACGGTCACTATAGTGTGTTTCTACCATCAAGATAAGCACAAAGTTTTATTCCAAGTTGTGTGAACCGGCCTCACAGACATCCAGCACCATGTCCTCCAACAACTCATCCACCATCAGGGAGCACCACGGGAGCAACGTGGAGATAGCAGTGCTGTCCTTGACGGCGTTCAGTATGGTGGCCACTCTCATCTTCCTGCTGACCCGGCTCTTCAGCAAGTACGTCATCCCTGAAGCCTGGAGGGTCTCTCTGGTCCTTCAGGACGTGTCCAGCCTCCTGCTGGGCACCGGTCTGGCGTTCTTCCTGGCCTACATGGGCACGGGGGTTCACGATCTCTGCTCCGTTGCCGGCTTCTTTATGCTGTTGGGGATGATGGACATGACGTGCATGTTGTCCCTCACAGCCGTCTCCTTGATCTTCCTGCAGAACCCGGGCAAGCTGGGCCAGCTGTCCACCTTCAGGAAGACCTCTATGCTGGTGCTGGTCGTGCCGGAGAAGGTGGTGGTGGTGGTGCTGGCGATGATTCCCGTCACCCCCATGGACTACTTCGACACCGACTCCCCCTTCCCTGTGGCCTGTTTCCCAGTCAGGCAAGAAGGTGGGAAAGGCGCCGCTTTCGGGGCCATCCTCTTCTTCACCCTCTGGATTCTGGAGATCGCCGGCATCGTGCTCAGCATCGTCAGCGTCTTCCGTCTGTGGAAGAGCAACAACAGCCGCATCCACGCGAGCTCCCCCAACCTCTGGCAGACCG
>JAPXFY010000012.1:80494182-80501682 GCA_030674185.1 Monoplex corrugatus | reverse complement strand
AATTGGGACTGATGTGTTACATAATGGGAGAGAAAGAGGAGGCAACTGAGAAAGTTTCTGACGGGTGCCAATGAGGATAGCTTCTGTTTTGTCGTCATTAAGCTGAAGTCTATTGTGTGTCATCCAGTTCTTAATGTCCGAGTAACACTCAGTGGTGCGAGTCAACAGGCGCTGTATATTATCAGGTGAGTCACTGTCTTGAAGTTGGGTGTCATCAGCATAGAAGTGGTGTTTTATAGAATGGGAGTTGATGATGGTGGACAGGGGGAGGTGTAAAGAGTGAAAAGAACAGGGCCAAGGACAGATCCTTGTGGAACACCACAGGTCAGGTATGCAGGTTGAGAATAAGTGCCATTGATGAGAACGGTTTGTTTTCTGTTGGATAGGTATGAAGTGAACCAAGACAGAGCAATGTCAGAGATGCCAAAAGTATGATGAAGTCTAGAAAGGAGAATACCATGATCAATGGTATCAAAGGCTGCAGACAGATCAAGGAGTGTGAGGAGAGAGACTTTGCCAGTATCAGTTGCAAGGAGGAGATTGTTGAGAATGTGTAGTAGGGCAGTTTCAGTGCTATGGCACTGGCGGTAGGCTGACTGGAAAGGATTGAGGAGATTGTTGGCAGACAGGTGAGAGTTCAGCTGGTTGAGGACGACTTTTTCAAGGAGTTTTGACAAGAAAGAGAGATTAGAGATAGGCCGGTAATTTTTCAGTTCATTTGGATCTAAATTGTGTTTCTTGAGGAGAGGGTGAACAATAGCAGACTTGAAAGAATCAGGGACAGTTCCAGTTTGAAGAGAAGTGTTGATGATGTCAGTGATGAATGGGAGGAGAGTAGGGAGACAGTCGGCGTAGAGAGAACCTGGAAGAGGATCCAGTTCGCAGGTTTTGAACGACATGGATCTGATTGTGTTGAGAATTTCTTCTTGTGAGACTGGGGTAAAAGTAGTAAGAGGTGTGCCAGAGAAGGAAGGGTCAGGTGGGCATGGTTGACAGGGTGTCCTGTCAAGCCTGTCACGAAGAGTTTGTATTTTGGTGGTGAAATAGTTGGAGAATACAGATGGGAGTTCTTCATTTGTATGTTTTGTTGGGAGAGGTAAATCTTTTCGTGTGCCAAGGAGATGATTCATGGTTGTAAAGAGTTCTTTTGAAGAAGAGGCATTCAGGATTTTGGTTTGGAAATAGCTTGTTTTTGCTGATGCAATGAGGGTGGATACTTTTGTTTTAGAGGCTTGGAAAAGTTGCCTGTGTACAGTGAGTTTGGATTTGCGCCAGCGGCGCTCTGCTCTGCGGCGGGCACGTTTTGCACAGGCGATCTCATGAGTGAGCCAGGGGGTAGGGGGGCGGTCAGGTAAAGGACGGGTTGTGGCTGGAGCATGAGTGTCCAGAAGATGGTGGAGAGTAGTATAGAATTCATCGGCAAGGTTATGTGACTTTTCAGAAAGGAGACGGGAGGCATCAGATGAAAATGTGGAGAGGTCGATAGATTTGAGATTGCGTCGAGTCACTGTGCGCATGGCACGGGTAGAGGAGAAATGTCGAGAGAACAGAGAATTGCAGAGTGGTCAGATGGAAGGGCTGAAGTTAGACGGGTAGAAAGAACTAAGCAGTTGTCAGTAGCGGAATTGTGGTGATCACGAGAAATGATCCAGTCAAGAATGTGACCTTTTTGATGGGTTGGTTCAGAAATGTGTTGAGTCATATTGTGATTGGACAGAGAGTTGATGATATGTCTTGTGTCATAACGGTGAGTGTTGTCATAGTGGACATTGATGTCACCTAGAATGATGAGATTTCCAGGTAAGAGACAGTAGTAATCAAGAAGTTGATCAAAGTCAGAGAGAAACATGGATGTGGTGAGCTTGTTGGCAGAGCTAGGTGGAGGTCGATAGACACAGGAGAAGGTGATGGGGTGAGGGGTGGATTGGAAGGATACTTCAACGTGCTCGAAAGAAGGATGGGAGAAAGGCAGAGACTGCGAGAAAGACAGGCGGGAATGGAGTGAGTCGTTGTAGAGGATGGCGATACCACCACCTCGGGATGAGCGATGGAAAGAAGCAAGCCTGTAACCACTCGGAGTGAGACTCACATGTATAGGTTCATGACCAAGGGGGTTAAGCCATGTTTCTGTGATAAAAGCAATGTCAACATGTTCATCTGCGATAAAGTCAGCAATGACATCAGCTTTGCCATCAGTGCATGTTGACTGAGCGTTAAAAAGGCATATTTTCAGTTTATCACAATGCGGCGGCCGAGGTGGAGACGAAGGCAGCACCGACGGGACAGAAGACGAAGGAGACACCAGCGGGGCAGAAGACGAAGGCAGCAACGACGGGACAGAAGACGAAGGAGGCACCAGCGGGACAGAAGACAAAGGCAGCACCAGCGGGACAGAAGACGAGGGCAGCGCCGGCGGGACAGAAGACGAAAGCGGCACCGGCGGGACAGAAGGTGAAGGCGGCACCGGCGGGACAGAAGACGAAGGCGAAGACGGCAGAGGAGGAGACGAAGTTTGCAGCAGCAAGGTCGAGTGCAGGGGCAGTGGAGGAGACGAAGAAGCAGAAGAGTGGTGTCGGACTGGCACAGCAGGAGGCAGATTGTGCCAAAGTCGGTGGAGACGTCCACCACGACAGGATCGCGCAGTGCGGGGCTTAGGACACAGCCCCAGTGTTCGTATGCGCTGGTAGACACCTCCACTTCGACAAAACCAACTGGAAAATGTCACTTAGGCAATGTGGAAGTGCACAAGAAAGCATCGCCCACCCACCCACCCACAGACACCCACATACCCCTAACCCTTCACAAGCTATGATCTGCTCCGCCTGAGTAGTCCTGTACAAAGTAGGGATAAGGTGTACAATTGAGTAGTATGTATGTATGTATGTATGTATGTATGTATGTATGTATGTATGTATGTATATGTATGTATTATGTATGTATGTATGTTGTATGTATGTATGTATGTATGTATGTATGTATGTATGTGTGTATGTATGTATGTATGTATGTATGTATGTATGTATATGTATGTATGTATGTATGTATGTATGTGTGTATGTATGTATGTATGTATGTATGTATGTATGTATGTGTGTATGTATGTATGTATGTATGTATGTATGTATGTGTGTATGTATGTATATGTATGTATGTATGTATGTGTGTATGTATGTATGTATTATGTATGTATGTATGTATGTATGTATGTGTTGTATGTATGTATGTATGTATGTATGTATGTATGTATGTATGTATGTATGTATGTACCCCTTGCTGACAACATGGAGGGTCAGACGTTTTTGATAGGAGAGCTCTGACAACCTGCTATTGTGTGATTTGGACACTCCCAATACTTTGGCTTGTGTGTATGTGTGTGTGTGTGTGTGTGTGTGTGTGTGTGTGTGTGTGTGTGTGTGTGTATGTGCAGTTTAGTGTGTGTGCGTGCGTGTGTGTGTGCGTGTGTGTGTTTGTGTTTGTATTTGTGTGTGTGTGTTTGTGTATATGTGCGTGAGTGGGTGTGTGTGAATGTGTGTGTGTGTATGTGTGCGTGTGTACGTGTGTGTGTGTGTGTGTGTGCATATGTGCTTGTGTGTGTTTGTATGTGTGTGTGTGTGTGGATGTGTGTGTGTGTGGATGTGTGTGTACATATGTGTGTATATGTGTGCATGTGTAAGTGTGTGCTTGTGTGTGAATGCGTGCATGCGCGCGCTCGCGCTTGCGAGTGTGTGTGGGCGCGCGCGTGTGTATGTGTGCATGTGTGTGTGGGGGGGGGGGGAGAGATGAATGGGTCATGGCAGAAGAGGTTTAAGGGAGTGTAGTTGGAGAACTCAGCAGTGCTTGTTTTGTTTTAGGCTTTGTGGTTTTGTAGTTTTCCTTTGGTTTATCAAAGGAAATAAGAGGGAAGCAGGGAGAATTTTAAATACCAACATTCCTTTATGCTTTGTGGCTGCGTCTATGCTAGCTGAATGGGTAGCGCAAACTGTGTTGGGTTTGAGAAATTCTACATGGGAGATAACTCCGTGACTCTCAAGAGTTATGTTACTTAGTTGATATTTCGTATAGTTTGTTGGCGAAAACCAGGAGTTTCAACACAACACTTGAACAGCACAGAATCGGGTGGGAGTAGAGGGTTAGGTACCATCAAAATGATGGAGACGTTTTTTGGGGGGGATACCCGGGACTTCTCCAATATTCCCACCTTCCAGAAATTCTTTATCAGAAATTTCTTTCAAACGTACTAACATTTTCTGTGTTTACCTTTTGTTTGTTGTCATTCTTCATCCCTTCCTTTTTTGTCTGAAATTTTCCTCTTTGATGTCAGTTTCTGTGTTTGCCTTTTGTTATTTGTTTTCATTCTATCACTTCTTATTTTCTTTCTTCCTTGTAGGTTCATTCACTTGTATATTTCCAAGATATCATGTTCTGTATATGCCATTTTGTCTCTTTTTCTTTCTTTCTATCATCTCTTCCTGTCTCTCTTCGTTATAGGTTTATTCACCTGTATGTTTCCCAGAAATCCTTGAACACTTTTCAGTCTCTTGGTACTGCGTACTGAAGTCGAAGTATGCAAACTTGTGCACCATTATGTTGTAAGCATAGAGTGGGCCAGGCCGCCAAAATAATGTCCATTTTTTGACATCCATGGCAGCATGGACGTAATCGAGATTTATGTGTTTATTTGAGGTTAAACCCATCTGGAACTGAGAAAATGGACTTGAACAAATATAGAGAAGACCGTGGTTGTTGTTTTTTGTTGTTGTTGTTGTTGTTGTTTTGTTTTTTTGTTATTGTTTTTTTAGGCCGAAGACGTTACGAAAATGTTCTGTCTAAAATATTGAACTATTGAAGTTTTATATCTTTCTTAGTCAACACACAGAAGCGTGTTGTTCTAGATTATGATGTAAGCCACCGTTTTTGTAGCGAGTTTTAAGTTTAATTTTAGCCTGTGTTTTTGTCAGTCTTTTTATGTGTGTGTGTGTGTGTGTGTGTGTGTGTGTGTGTGTGTGTGTGTGTGTGTGTGTGTGTGTGTGTGTGAGTGTATGTGTGTGAGTGTATGTGTGTGTGTGTGTGAGTGTGTGTGTGAATATATGTGTGTGTGTGTGTGTGTGAGTGTATGTGTGTGTGAGTGTATGTGTGTGTGTGAGTGTGTGTGTGAATGTATGTGTGTGTGTGTGTGGTGTGTGTGTGTGTGTGTGTGTGTGTGTGTGTGTGTGTGTGTGTGTGTGTGTGTGTATGTGTGTGTGAATGGTGGTGGTAAAGACCGTATTCTCTGTACCTATAACTTGTGAAAGAGACGAATATCTATGAGGGTGTGTTTGTGAATATATTACAGCTATTCCTATTGATGTCCTGATATGGCCTTTGCGATCGGCTGGGCGATAAAAAAATGAATTGAAATGAATCCAGTAATGTATTGACATATATGAAGTAAGTTCATTTTCCAAGACATCGTTATCATCTTAGCTGCCATCTTGAAAAACTGACTGCCATCTTGAAAATTGACTGCTATTATTGAAACGCATGCCAAAGGACAGTTTCGTTTCTTCGTGCCGTAAAAGGCTCCGATAGAACGCCATGCATAGAAACGCCTATGTATCAAGAGTGGTGTGTCCAGTTTGGGACAAACCGAATACACTGATAAGCTTGGGGATTGGTTTGGGGATTAGTTATTTTCTGTTTAAAGGCCTGTAAGCGAGCCCTGATTTGTCAATTCCTCATATGCAGTGTCTTGTGAGAGAGCGATTATCCTTTTCAGAGTTTGTGTTTTCGTAAGTATTCAAACTCGTTGATGAAGGAAAACTGAATTCGAATTGACAAAAATGTATCTTTATATAATCTGTTCGTTGACTGATCTATCTATTCATTTAATTTACTTATTTGCATTTTATGGAACAACAAACAGACAAAATATTACTAACAAATAGGCAGATTTCAGAGATATCATCAAATCTGTGTTGTTAGTCATCATCTGTCCAGGATAACAGATATAGTGGTCCCCATCATCTGGTGTGGGTCCTCATGTGGGACACAAGATCTATCTAGGATAACAGATATAGTGGTCCCCATCATCTGGTGTGGGTCCTCATGTGGGACACAAGATCTGTCTAGGATAACAGACATAGTGGTCCCCATCATCTGGTGTGGGTCTTCATGTAGGACACAATATCTAAGTGATCCCCATTGTCTGGTGTGGGTCTTCATGTAGGACACAATATCTAAGTGGTCCCCATTGTCTGGTGTGGGTCTTCATGTAGGACACAATATCTATGTAGTCCCCATTGTCTGGTGTGGGTCTTCATGTAGGACACAATATCTAAGTGATCCCATTGTCTGGTGTGGGTCTTCATGTAGGACACAATATCTATGTAGTCCCCATTGTCTGGTGTGGGTCTTCATGTAGGACACAATATCTAAGTAGGACACAATATCTAAGTGATCCCCATTGTCTGGTGTGGGTCTTCATGTAGGACACAATATCTATGTAGTCCCCATTGTCTGGTGTGGGTCTTCATGTAGGACACAATATCTATGTAGTCCCCATTGTCTGGTGTGGGTCTTCATGTAGGACACAATATCTAAGTGATCCCCATTGTCTGGTGTGGGTCTTCATGTAGGACACAATATCTATGTGGTCCCCATTGTCTGGTGTGGGTCTTCATGTAGGACACAATATCTAAGTGGTCCCCATTGTCTGGTGTGGGTCTTCATGTAGGACATAATATCTAAGTGGTCCCCATTGTCTGGTGTGGGTCTTCATGTAGGACACAATATCTATGTGGTCCCCATCATCTGGTGTGGGTCTTCATGTAGGACACAATATCTATGTGGTCCCATTGTCTGGTGTGGGTCTTCATGTAGGACACAATATCTATGTGGTCCCCATCATCTGGTGTGGGTCTTCATGTGGAATATATATCTATCCAGGGGACATATGTTCTTCTATAAGTACTGCATAGGATGGAAATCTGTGGACTTATGTTCTGTTTATGCCACTCCTTTTTCTGCTAAACGGCAGATGTTCTACGCTGTACAAATGTGACTCTGCCCTGCAAAGTGCTATTGTCGCCAAGCTTATATCAGTCACCAGCAAGTACCATCAGCACCAGTGTATCGTCATTGCAATCAAACTGTCTGTCTGCTATAACGTTTTCGTCTGTGTTTTATGGGATCTGAAGTGTGTGGCTAGATACACAAGTGGTGTGTTCCACGTGGTGTGACACACAGTCACATACTCGGGGACTTGAATGAGCTGGGTGGGTTTCGAGCAAATTGATTTCGTCCACAATGGAATTTGGTCCATGTGGATTGCTGTTTGTACTCTCAGGTGAAAGCACGGTGCAACTGTTTTTCAGTCTCCCCTTTTTTTTTATTTTTTAGAAGAATGGGGACATTTTCATATCGACTGGAGATTTGTGTGTGTATGTATGTATGTGTGTGTGTGTGTGTCTGTGTGTCTGTGTGTCTGTATGTGTGTGTGTGTCTGTGTGTGTGTGTGTGTGT
>JAPXFY010000012.1:80484182-80489182 GCA_030674185.1 Monoplex corrugatus | reverse complement strand
TGACTGTGGCTGGCAGGACTATTCAAACAAGAGAAAGGTTGTCTTTGTATCGATTATCTAAAGTCACTGATTCGATTGAACCATGCCTTCCATGGAATACAAGCAGACTTATTCCATGTATGCACTGTGTTTGGGTTTGAGTGTTGTATGTATTTTTCACTGTGGCATATATCCGTCTAGTCCTATCGAAGCACTGCTTTGCTGTTTTTGTGGGTCTGAAGTAGACTCTGAATTCCATAATGTTAAAAGGAGAAAAAGTGGCATAAGGGACTGTTTCACTGTGTGTGGGGAGAGGTGGGTTGGGAGTATGTGGGTATCATTTTGTTCTGTAATAAAAATATTTCAACAAAATTTCTCATCTCTTTATTGTTTTTTGTTTGTTTGTTTCTTTTTTGTTTTGTTTTTTCTTTACCAACATTTAATCAAAGCTGTGGACAGTTGATGAATCAGAGAAAGCATAATTTTGGAAGGTAAAAGCTCCAAGGTCAATGTCACAAGGACCTCCCAAAAATGCCTAGAGTCTGCACCTGTTCAGGGAGGTGTCTCATCAGCACTTTCTTGGGAATTCCTGACAATATTCAAAATCAGAATTAACTTCTGTTACAGTCTACCACTGTCCTCGACGCGTGTCAAGTTTTATTTCAACCAAAGCTGTTTTGTTTTGATTAAGAAAATATTGTCTTCATCTAGTTGATAGACAGAAGAGCATTTGGGTATTGACTAGGGGGGGGGGGGGGGGTTCTGTCATGTGAGACGTGTTTATACAGAATAGCTAGTTTGTGTTGTGATTCAGACCTTCAATTGTTTATTTATTCACTTTATATGGATGCTCCTTTTTTGAAGGTCAGATACACGCATACACAAGTCATTTACATGTAACCAAGATTATTCCAGTGGTAGGCTGAAAATATAACAGTATAAAATATAGACTAGGTAAAACATAGTCTAGGTAGGGCCTCAGGACCTGGCCAGCTCATGGGTTTATGTGCAGGCTTAAGGCATCTGCCACAGCACCATACACGTGGCACCTGTGACGTCAGTGCATATGGAATTCGTTCCGAGCGCGGAGACATCGTCTTGATAAACTGAAACGGAAGGTCACGGTGATCTTGAAAAGTAAAAAAAATTGAATTTCCCATTTGTATAAAAAGAGGAATTGTAAGAATGGCTTGACCTTGTTGTTTTTGTTTGTCCGGTGTCTGATGACGTGAGAAGAACACACCACCACCACTACCACCACCGTCACCATCCCCCATGGGATTGCCGGGGGCTCTTTCAGTTTATCGTTTCCTTTCCTTCTTGTTTTCTGTCACTCTCTTTGTTTCTGATTTGCGACTTTGCTTTCTGTCTTTCATTTTTTCTCCTTTTATGCTTTTCCCAGTCATTCACCTGTATGTTTTCCTAAAAGCCACACATAGTCTCTAGGTATTATATTGAAAATTGGGTACACATGTTGGTTGCATAGTTTTGTTTTGTTTTGCTTTGTTTGTTTGTTTTGTTTGCTTTGCTTTGTTTTGTTTTGTTTTGTTTTGATTTTGCTTTGCTTTGTTTTGTTTTGTTGTTTTGTTTTGTTTTGTTTTGTTTTGTTTGATTTGCTTTGCTTTGTTTTGTTTTGTTGTTTTGTTTGTTTTCTTTTGTTTTGTTTTGATTTTGCTCTAAGGGACTGAGAACTTCTAAGTGGCAATTTGTGTAATTTTAGACTAGTTGTTATCTACGTTGTTTTGCACACTTAGTCGTGTTAACGCATTTGAATTCATGTTTTTGTTTTAATCCATCGAGTGATAAATTCGACGGAATGGCCAACACTTGGGGCATATCCTTACAATGTGAGCGTGACTGCAACGATATGTTGTTGACTGCGGCTGACAGGACTGTTCAAACAGTCAACAATAATGATAATAAGACCAATATCAACAAATAATAATATCAACAGAGAAGAAGAAAAACAAAAACAAAAAGAAGAACAAGAAGAACAAGAAGAACAAGAACAAGAAAAGAACAAGAACAAGAAGAACAAGAACAAGAAGCAGAACAGCAACAACAAAAACAACATCATCATCAACAACAACAACAACAACAACAACAAAAACAGCAAGGAGTTAAGCAGAAAAAGTTAAGCAGAAAATTCATTTCCCGCCAAACTGTAAAAATGCTAGCCCTTTCACCCCCTCACCCTACGTGTGGGAGTGAAAGGGCTGGTGGGGGGGGGGGGGGGGGGGGGGGAACGTCTTGGAGACGACAAAGACAATGCTATGGACACAGAAGGCGCAGTGTTGGTCTAGGAGAAGAAAGACATGACTGTGTTCTGTAGAAGGCTTAGGGAAACACGGTTCCAGACAATTCCATTCTTTTACCTTGCTGAAAGTCTTCTGGACAAGAGCTAGCGTATAAAAGCCACTTTTCTATAGGCCGGCACAGATCTGCTTGTGACCCAGCACAGAATAGACGAAATTAAAGTCTGGCATGCCTACGTTGTGAGAGAAGCTCATGTACCCTCCACACCGATCTGTCGAGTAGTGCTATTTCTTTTTCAATCTCCCTTGAACAAGAGAGAGAGCGAGGGGGGGAGAGAGGGGAAAGAAAGAGAGAGAGCGGGAGAGAGAGCGGGAGAGAGAGCGAGAGAAAGAGAGGGAGAGGAAAAATATAAAAAACAAACAAACAAACAAAAAACAAAAAATCCAATGGCTTGACTAAGTGAGTACTTTTTTCCCACTAATTTTTTTCCTTCTCATGCTACTTATTTCAAGAGGGCTTTTTTCCCACTAATTTTTTTTCCTTCTCATGCTACTTATTTCAAGAGGGCTTTTTTCCCACTAATTTTTTTAACTTCTCATGCTACTTATTTCAAGAGGGCTTTTTTTCCCACTAATTTTTTTCCTTCTCATGCTACTTATTTCAAGAGGGCTTTTTTCCCACTAATTTTTTTCCTTCTCATGCTATTTATTTCAAAAGGACTTTTTTCCCACTAATTATTTTTCCTTCTCATGCTACTTATTTCAAGAGGGCTTTTTTCCCACTAATTTTTTTCCTTCTCATGCTACTTATTTCAAGAGGGCTTTTTTCCCACTAATTTTTTTTCCTTCTCATGCTACTTATTTCAAGAGGGCTTTTTTCCCACTAATTTTTTTCCTTCTCATGCTACTTATTTCAAGAGGGCTTTTTTCCCACTAATTTTTTTCCTTCTCATGCTACTTATTTCATGAGGGCTTTTTTCCCACTAATTTTTCACTTCTCATGTTACTTATTTCAAGAGGGCTTTTTTCCCACTAATTTTTCACTTCTCATGCTACTTATTTCAAGAGGGCTTTTTTCCCACTATTTTTTCCCTTCTCATGCTACTTATTTCAAGAGGGCTTTTTTTCCCACTAATTTTCCACTTCTCATGCTACTTATTTCAAGAGGGGGGCTTTATTCCCACTATTTTTTACAACTTCCAATGCTACTTAATTCAAGAGGCTTTTTTCCCACTAATTTTTTCACTTCTCATGCTACTTATTTCAAGAGGGCTTTTTTCCCACTAATTTTTTTCCACTTCTCATGCTACTTATTTCAAGAGGGCTTTTTTCCCTACTAGTTTTTTTTTACTTCTCATGCTACTTATTTCAAGAGGGCTTTTTTCCTACTAATTTTTTTACTTCTCATGCTACTTATTTCAAGAGGGCTTTTTTCCCACTAATTTTTTCACTTCTCATGCTACTTATTTCAAGACGGCTTTTTTTCCCACTAATTTTTTTCACTTCTCATGCTACTTGTTTCAAGAGGGCTTTTTTCCCACTAATTTTTTTCACTTTCATGCTACTTATTTCAAGAGGGCTTTTTTCCCACTAATTTTTTTCCTTTCTCTGCTATTATTTGAAGAGGGCTTTTTTCCCACTAATTTTTTTCCTTCTCATGCTACTTATTTCATGAGGGCTTTTTCCCACAATTTTTTCCTTCTCATGCTACTTATTTCAAGAGGGCTTTTTTCCCACAAATTTTTTTCCTTCTCATGCTACTTATTTCAAGAGGGCTTTTTCCATTATTTTTCTTTACTTCTCATGCTACTTATTTCAAGAGGGCTTTTTCCACTAATTTTTTCACTTCTCATGCTACTTATTTCAAGAGGGCTTTTTTCCACTAATTTTTTCCTTCTCATGCTACTTATTTCAAGAGGGCTTTTTTCCCACTAATTTTTTCCTTCTCATGCTACTTATTTCAAGAGGGCTTTTTCCCACTAATTTTTTCACTTCTCATGCTACTTATTTCAAGAGGGTTTTTCCCACTAAATTTTTCACTTCTCATGCTATTACATGTATTTCAGAGGGCTTTTTTCCCACTAATTTGTTCACTTCTCATTCTACTTATTTCAAGAGGACTTTTTTCCCACTAATTTTTTCATTCTCATGCTACTTATTTCAGAGGGCTTTTTTCCCACTAATTTTTCACTTCTCTGCTACTTATTTCAAGAGGGAATTTTTCCCACTATTTTTCACTCACTCATGCTACTTATTTTTAGAGGGTTTTTTCCACTAATTTTTTTCCACTTCTCATGTATTTGTTTCAAGAGAGCGCTTTTTTTCCCACATAATTTTTTCCTTCTATCTACTATTCCAGAGGTTTCCACACAATTTTTCATCCATGCTTATTTAAGTTAACCTCTCTTCCCTATCCCTGCAGTAGTAGGAGACTAATGTGTATTGACCTTCGTTGGTTGTGTTCTGCGAGTGACGAAGAAGTCCGTCTTGTTTGTTGGCCTCAACAGTCTGATCTATAGTACCATGTATCAACAAAGGCATGGTTTGTTACCATAACTCCGTCACTCGCCGGCCTAACACACGTCTACCAATGTATAAGAGTCTTGATAAATGAGTCTTTTGAATCTCTCTGTGTCTGTCTGTTGTTGTCTGTGTCTGTGTCTGTCTCTGTCTGTCTGTGTATATCTGTCTCTCACTCTTTGTCTCTCTGTCTGTCTTTGTATCTCTGTCTTTCTGTTTCTGTCTGTCTGTCTGTCCCTCTCTCTC
>JAPXFY010000012.1:80464182-80471682 GCA_030674185.1 Monoplex corrugatus | reverse complement strand
CCAGGTAGACCCAAGGAGAAGATACCAGACGGACTCACAGAGTGGCTGACGACAAAGAGGGTGGAAGAGATGTTTGAGGCAACAAGAGATAGAGACAGATGGAAGTCTATGATCGCCAACGCCATGCAGCAAGGCACCTGATGATGATGATGAATAAGAAAGCACTGAGAATAGTGTAGGCTAGGTAAAATATAAGCTAGGTAGGGCCTCAGGACCTGGCCAGCGCATGGGTTTACGTATAGGCTCAAAGCATGTGCCATGATCACCATACACATGGCACCTGTGACGTTAGTGCATATGGAATTCGTTCCAAGCCCGAAAACGTCGTCTTGAGAAACTGAAAATGAAACTGAGAATAGGATCAATTTTCTTTCCTAAGGTACCAGGAAAGCACTGTGTCTGCTGTTCTACCCCCTCCCTCCATTTCATGTTCCAGTAGGTATGACAATGTCTGATCTAAATGACCGGATGTTGAAACATACTACTTGAATATATGTCATTACATCCAGACAAACAAATATTAACAAAACATGGTGGATTTAGTAAACTGCAGTACATTAAAACAACGTTCAAAGTACCTTGTGCAGTTACATTAACCAGTTAGCAAAACGATTTAGAAAATATGAAAAAGGGGAGGGAGGTGGGGCAGGAGCAAGAAGACACATCATAGACATTAGAACGTTCAACTGTTATTGGTATTATTGTATACACACCAACAGATGCCTGTCCATTGACATCAGGAAGAGAGTTCTTGAATGTTATATAGAACCAATACTGTTGTACGGTTGTGAGACATGGACGGTCAACAAGCAAAAAACCAGAACAAGATTGAGGCAGCCGAGATGTGGTTTCTAAGAAGAATGTTGAGAGTTCCATGGACAGCAAAGAAAACAAACGAGACAGTCTTAATGAAGGCAGACACAAATAGATCATTCATAAGGAAGATTAGGAAAAGATAGGCAACATTTATAGGCCATTTTATGAGGAAAGGGGAATTGGAGCACCTGGTCATAACGGGAAAGCTGGAGGGAAGGAGAGCACTGGGTAGACCCAGGGAGAAGATACTAGACGGACGTGCAGAGTGGCTGGGACAAGGAGGTGGAAGAGATACTTGAGGCAACAAGTGATAGAGACAGATGGAAGTCCATAATCGCCAACGCCATGCGGCAAGGCACATGATGATAATGATGATGATGTGTGTGTGTGTGTTTGTGTGTGTAAGCGTGTGTGCGTGGGTGCGTGTATGTATGTTTGTATGTATGCATGTATGCATTATGTATGTATGTACTATGTATGTATGTATGTTTGTATGTATGTATGCATGCATGTATGTATGTACATGTCTGTCTGTATGTATATATATGTATGTATGTATGTATGTATGTATGTATCGCATGTCTGTATGTACATGTCTGTCTGTATGTATATATATATATATATATATGTATGTATGTATTATGTTTGTATGTGTGTATGCATGCATGTATGTATGTATGTATGTATGCATATATGTATGTATGTATGTATGTATGTATGTATGTACATGTCTGTATGTATGTCTCTCTCTCTCTCTTCCCTCCCCCCTCTCTCTCTCTCTTTGTCTCTCTCCTCTCTCTCTCTCTCTCCGTCTCAGTCTTTTCGTCCCTGTCTCTTCCAGTCTCTACCTCTCACACCTCTCACCCTTCACTGGCACCAAGCAAGCTATGCGAGAGAACACAAAGCATAAAGTGGTAAGCTCAGAACATTCTCAGATACTGTTTCTGGTTCTCATGACAATTAACCCTTTGGCTCCCTCGTCCTATCTGCCAGCATAAAGTGGTAAGCTCAGAACATTCTCCTTTACCCTATCTTTCCGTGACTCTCAAAAGTTATGTTACTTAGTTGATATTTAAAATTCTCCCTGCTTCCCTCTTATTTCCTTTGGTATTACATCAAGAGAAGCCTGGAGCTTCTACATGGGAGATAACTCCGTGACTCTCAAGAGTTATGTTACTTAGTTGATATTAAAAATTCTCCCTGCTTCCCTCTTATTTCCTTTGGTATTACATCAAGAGAAGCCTGGAGCCTGGTGAAGTTCTACGGGCTATGGAAGGTCCAGAATCTCACTGTACTTTGCAGATACCGTTTCTGGTTCTCATGACAATTAACCCTTTGGCTCCCTCGTCCTATCTGCCAGCATCATGCATTGCCAGCCATAACAGCAAAGCAAAAACTCAACCCTTTCACTCCCTCACCCTATCCACCAGCTTCCTGCAGGAAGCCGATGGATAGGGTGAAGGAGTGAAAGGGTTAAGTTTTGTGGGAAGCTTGGTGGATATGGTAAGGGATGAAAGGGTTAAGTTTTGCAGAAAGCTGGTGGATATGGTGAGGGATGAAAGAGTTAAGTTTTGCAGAAATCTGGTGGATATGGTGAGGGATGAAAGGGTTAAGTTTTGCAGAAAGCTGGTGGATAGGGTGAGGGATGAAAGGGTTAAGTTTTGCAGAAAGCTGGTGGATATGGTGAGTGATGAAAGGGTTAAGTTTTGCAGAAAGCTGGTGGATAGGGTGAGGGATGAAAGGGTTAAGTTTTGCAGAAAGCTGGTGGATAGGGTAAGGGATGAAAGGGTTAAGTTTTGCAGAAAGCTGGTGGATATGGTGAGGGATGAAAGGGTTAAGTTTTGCGGGAAGCTTTGTGGATATGGTGAGGGATGAAAGGGTTAAGTTTTGCGGGAAGCTTGGTGGATATGGTGAGGGATGAAAGGGTTAAGTTTTGCGGGAAGCTTGGTGGATAGGGCGAGGGAGTGAAACGGTTGAGTTTTTGCAGCTTATGGACAGGCTGCGGGAGTGAAAGGGTTAAATAAGTTTTTGAGTCCTTGAATCCTGTTTAACCTTTTGACTCCTACACCCTGACCACCAACTGCAAAACCAACCCTTTGACTGCCTCACCCTACCCACCACCTTCCTGCTGGAAGCTGGTGGATCTGGTGAGGGAGTCAAAGGGTTAAGTTTTTGTTGTGCTAGCATGGTTGGCAATGCAGGATGCTACTGGGCATGGTGCAGGAGTTAAAGAGTTAAATGAGTTTTTTGAGTTCTGCTCAACCTTTTCACTCCCGCACCCTATCCGCCAGCTGCAAAAAAATTAACCCTTTTACTCCCTCACCCTATCCACCGGCTTCCCGCAGAACGCTGGTGGATAGGCTGAGGGATTGAAATGGTTAAGTTTTTTGCTTTGCTGTCATAGCAGACAATACGGGATGCTAATGGAGAGGGTGCAGGAGTCAAAGGGTTAAATGAGGTTTCTATTTTTGTGTGTGTGTGTTTTTGTTTTGTTTTGTTTTTTTGAGTCCTTCTGTCCTGCTTAACCTACCATCGCTTTTTTTTTTTGTCCCCAGGGTCCTGGCAAACTCCGACTGAGGGCTTCCTGGTCGGCTGGGCGAGGCGTCACTAAGCGAGGCCTGGTGAAGGTGTACGGCTGAACCAGCTGAAGGGCTGGGCCCAGGAAATTGTCGTGCTGGGCATGCTGAGAAAGTGCCAGAACGCCAGCCTCCTGCAGTGTCTGTGGACCGCCAACACCAACCCCTATTTTGAGACCATGACCATGCTTAGTGGACAGATCGTCACATCTGAGGCCAGGTGGGTGTTGTTGTTGTTGTTGTTGATTTTCCTTTAGTCTATTGAATAACACGTACCCATCATCATCATCATCATCATCGTCATCATCATCATCATCGTCATCGTCATCGTCATCATCGTCATCGTCATCGTCCTCCTCCTCCTCCTCCTCCTCCTCCTCCTCATCATCATCTTGTTCTTGTTCTTGTTCTTTCTTCTTTCTTCTTCTTCTTCTTCTTCTTCTTTTTCTTCCACAGGCTAGAGCTCCTGCAAGCACTCGCCATCTAAGCATCTACATTCATACAAACCTATCTCGCCATCTAAACATCTACATTCATACAAACCTATCTCGCCATCTAAACATCTACATTCATACAAACCTATCTCGCCATCTAAACATCTACATTCATACAAACCTATCTCGCCATCTAAGCATCTACATTCATACAAACCTATCTCGCCATCTAAGCATCTACATTCATACAAACCTATCTCGCCATCTAAACATCTACATTCATACAAACCTATCTCGCCATCTAAACATCTACATTCATACAAACCTATCTCGTTATCTAAGCATCTACATTCATACAAACCTATCTCGCCATCTAAGCATCTACATTCATACAAACCTATCTCGCCATCTAAGCATCTACATTCATACAAACCTATCTCGTTATCTAAGCATCTACATTCATACAAACCTATCTCGCCATCTAAGCATCTACATTCATACAAACCTATCTCGTTATCTAAGCATCTACATTCATACAAACCTATCTCGTTATCTAAGCATCTACATTCATACAAACCTATCTCGCCATCTAAGCATCTACATTCATACAAACCTATCTCGCCATCTAAGCATCTACATTCATACAAACCTATCTCGCCATCTAAGCATCTACATTCATACAAACCTATCTCGCCATCTAAGCATCTACATTCATACAAACCTACCTACCTAGCAGAGGAAGGCGGATTTTCGTACGTATGATCTTTGTTTATCCCCCCTTAAGGGCAGTCATACCCTGTCTTTGAGGAGCTAAGGACAGAATTTGGAATAAGTACAGGTGAATGATCCAAAAGGCAGAAATAAGAAATGGTCTTGTGAGAAAAAGAGAGCATGGCAGGAACAAAGAACCACTAACTACTTAAAAAGCAAACTAGACAGCTGTGGTTCCAAAACAGGAGACCAGCTTTCGATTCGTCTGTGCGTTTGGTGCTGGTGTAGTTATTCGAGTCTGACAGGCGCGGTAGTTAAGTGGGTAAGACATCATCATCACCATCAGGTGCCCTGCCGCATGGCGTTGGCGACCATGGACTTCCATCCATCTCTATCCCCCGTTGGTCCTAGCATCTCCCCCACCTTCCTCATCCCCAGCCACTCTGCAAGTCCGTCCAGCATTCTCTCCCTGGGTCTACCTGGCGCTCTCTTTCCCTCCAGCTTTCCCGTTGTGACCAGGTGCTCCAAATCCCCCTTCCTCATAAAATGGCCTATAAATGTTGCCTGTCTTTTCCTAATCTTCTTTATGAGGGATCTACTTGTGTCTGTCTCCATCAAGACTGTCTTGTTCGTTTTCTTTGCTGTCCATGGAACTCTCAACATTCTTCTGAGAAACCATATCTCGGCTGCCTCAATCTTGCTCTGGCTTTGCTTGCTGATTGTCCACGCCTCACAACCGTACAACATTATTGGTTTTATATAACATTCAAGGACTCTCTTTCTGATGTTAATTGATAGGCATTTGTTGCGTAAGACATAAGACATCCAATTGGAAGGTGTAGGTTCGATCCTGCCTGGTTACCTCCCATCTGGTGGGTTAGGGGTGGAGGTTTTTCCGATCTATCAGGTCAACGTGTGTGCAGACCTGCCAGTGCTTAAACTCCCTTAGTGTGTATACGTATGCAGAATATCAAATATGCACGTTAAAGATCTTGTAAGTCATTTCAGTGTATGGTGACTTATGGAAGCATGAAAATACTCAGAAGACATACCCACCCAAGACGAAGTATAAAGACTGTGCAACAACATATCGCCTGCACAGTGTGGGCAAAAATATGCTTATCAGAAAAAATCACAATGCTAAAACATACACACACACACACACACACACACACACACACACACACACACACACACACACACACACACACACACACGCACACACGCACATACACACACACTCACACACAGAAACAAACAGAAACAAACACTCATACACACAAAACACACACACACGCACACACGCACACACACGTACACACACACACACACACACGTACACACACACACACACACACACGTACACACACACACACGTACACACACACGCACGCACGCACACACACAAATACACACACACACGCACACAGAAACAAACAGAAACAAACACTCATACACACACACGTACACACAACACACACACACACACACACACACACACACACACACACACACACACACACACACACACACACACACACACACACACACACACATACACACACACACACACACACACACACAACAACACACACACACACAACACACACACACACACACACACACACACACACACACACACACACACACACATATATATATATATATATATATATATATACAATACCAGACATAAGTACATTGATTGTATATATCTACCGCAGATGGAAAATGTAGGCTTTAGCAAAGAGGTAAGTAAACATTCGGCTAAGTACGGCATCCTGACTGTTAACCGTTTGACTCCCTCACCCTCTCCACCAACTGCAAAAACTTAACCCTTTGATTCCCTCACACTCTCCACCAGCTTCCTGCAGAAAGCTGGTGGATAGGATGAGGGAGCCAAAGGGTTAAGTTTTTGCTTTGCTAGCATGGTTGGCAATGCAGGATGCTGGTAGACAGGGTGCGGGAGTCAAAGGGTTCATCATCATCATCATCATCAGGTGCCCTGCCGCATGGCGTTGGCGACCATGGACTTCCAACCATCTCTATCTCTCGTTGCCCCCAGCATCTCCCCCACCCTCCTCATCCCCAGCCACTCTGCAAGTCCGTCCAGCATTCTCTCCCTTGTGCTCTCTTTCCCTCCAGCTTTCCCGTTGTGACCAGGTGCTCCAAATCCCCCTTCCTCATAAAATGGCCTATAAATGTTGCTTGTCTTTTCCAAATCGTCCTTATGAGTGATCTACTTGTGTCTGCCTCCATCAAGACTGTCTCGTTTGTTTTCTTTGCTGTCCATGGAACTCTCAACGTTCTTCTGAGAAACCACATCTCGGCTGCCTCAATCTTGCTCTGGCTTTGCTTGCTGACTGTCCACGCCTCGCATCCGTACAACAGTATTGGTTCTATATAACATTCAAGGACTCTCTTTCTGATGTTAATTGATAGGCATTTGTAGGTAAGAATGCTTGTCATCTTCTTGAATGCTGTTTTGGCTTGGCCGATTCTGGCAGCTATTTCTGATGTGCATCTGCCGTCTGATGAAATAACCGTTCCCAGGTATTTGAACTTATTAACCTGTGTCAAGGTTGTGCCATTTGCTGTTATTTTGCATGAGGGGATTTCATGTTTTTTACTGATCACCATGACTTCAGTCTTCCTGCTGTTTAGTTCCAACCCCTTACCTTTGCTTTCTATTTCTAGTATATTCACAAGGTTTTGTAGGTCCCTTTCATTTTCAGTCCATGGACAAAAGAAAGAGTCAAAGAGTTAAATGGTAAAAATCGTTTCACGATCAGACATCCTGCTTACCTTGTATGCTTGTAACACGTGTTTGTATGTCTTTCTTACTTTACTTTATCATGTTTATTCATTTATCTGTTTTATCACAGCGGATTTGCCATGTAAAATTCGGGCTGCTTTCCGGGAGAAAGCGTGTCGCCGCAGCGCAGCGCCACCCATTTTATTCT
>JAPXFY010000012.1:80451682-80459182 GCA_030674185.1 Monoplex corrugatus | reverse complement strand
TGGACATCTCGGGAGAGAGTAAGGCTAGCGGAGAGACCGTACACAAACCGATGGAAGGCAACGGGAAACCACCATCGTAATTCTCCCAGGTTACCCATGGACAGAAACAGAAAATGCCGTGTTAGATGCATAAAACTGTCTTGTTGTCAGTAAGACCAAGGTACCTTTTCTACAGCTTGATTCGCGTTTCTCTTTGCAGGAGATGTATTACTTTAGATATGATGGAGTTTTATCACAAATACTCTTGTTTGAATTCCCCAGTTGGAATGCCGGGGGCTTTTTCAGTATGAATAGTATCCCTACCTTCTGGAAATTCTGTGCCAGAAATTTCCTCTTTTCTATCACTCTCTTTGTTTCTTTCTTCCTCTTTCGCTTTCTGTCATTTCTTCCTGTCATTTTCTGCCTTGCTGTGTCCATTCACCTGTATGTGTTCGATAAAGTCTTACATACTTTCTCGTAGATTGATAATTGGGTACATGTATTAAGTGCTCAATGGACTGTGATATGCAGAAGCAATTTTAGATAAGTCAAGGCCGTTTTTATGTATGATTTTGTGTCTTTAGTTCTGTTTAAATTTATATTCAGGTATGCTTTTTAAATCCCCTGTGTGATAAATTGGAAGGAGTGGTCAACGCCAGCGAATTTCCTTAGATGATGTGCGTGAATACATTGATATGTGTACTTAATTTTCTTTTCCTTTTTTACGTTGAAGTATTGTGTGTTTTGAACTGATTATAGCCCTCATATGGTTCTACGCAGTCGGCTAATTGCTAAGGTTTAAGCGAAAATAACAATAAACAATCTTGTTCGTAAAAAGTCAATCAGATTTTAAAATAATTTAGTTAGTGTGGTAGTTAGTTGGATGCTCGGTTAGTAATTAATTAGCTGCTAAATTAATAGGTTAATTATTTATTCAATTTATTAGCCTAAGCTTAAAATATGATGCGTGTGTGTATCTGTATGCATGTCTGTAAGGCTGTGTGTATGGATGTTTGTTTGTTTATCTGTATTTGTTTATTTACGCTTAATATCGCATAGGACAATATTGACTGATTGATTGATCGATTGATCGATCAAATTACTGATTGGTTGGCCGATCGACTGATTAATCTATTGATGCATGGTTTGGCAATTTTTTCCAGATTGATTCAACACTTTACTGATTGGGTAGTTGTTTACTTTATGCATGGACGATTTGTTTGATAAATGAGAGTGTGCGAGTGATTGATCGATCAACCAGTCAACTGATTTTTTTCCTATTTCAGATTGATCTGTCTGGAACTGACAAGCAGCGGCAACCTGCAGGAGTTTCTAGCCAGGCTGGACGTACCTCTGCCAGAACCCTGCACACGCACCATTCTGCACGACCTGGCTGAGGGGCTGGCCGCCCTGCACGCCCAGAACATTCTGCACAGGAACCTCACCTCGTCTGCCGTCTACCTGAAAGGTTCTGTGCAGGTATGAAGCATACTGCTTTCAGTGTCAGGTTTTTCTTTCAAGATCATTGGTACAGAAGATTAGGCAAAGACAAGCAACATTTCTAGGACATTTTATGGGGAAAGGGGATTTAGAGCACCTGGTCTTAACAGGAATGCTGGAGGGAAAGAGAACACCAGGTAGACGCAGGGAGAAAATATTGGACGTACTTGCAGAGTGGTTGAGGCCAGAGAGGATGGAAGATGTACTTGCAGCGACAAGGGATAGATTCGTATGGAGGGCCATGATCGCCAATGGCATACGACAGGACACATGATGATGATAATAAACGTCTCCGCGTTCGGGTCGAATACCGATGCATTGATGCCACTGATGCTATGTGATGGGCAAGATCCAAATGATCATGGTATACGCCTTAAGCCTGCACATAAGACCTATGTGTTGGCAAGTCACTGATAACAATGGGGAAGATACAAAACTGCTCATGACATAAGCCTTGACCCGCAGATAAGACCTGTGTGTTGGCTTGTCACTGATGACATGTGATGGACATGATCTAAACATGATCCTGATATAAGCTTTAAGTCTGCACATAAGTCATGTGTATTAGAAAAGTCTTGAAGTGGCCCATTATCTCATTTAAATCTCTCTCTCTCTCTTCTCCTCTCTCTCTCTCTTCTTTCTTTCTTCTCTCTTTCTTTTTTTCCTATGTGCGCGTATGTTTGTTTATTAACGACAGTGGATTGTTCCACATAATCATGGTTTTGCCATGTGATGATGACATCATTCTGCCTGATCGCTGTACATGTGATGATGACATTCTGCCTGATCGCTGTACATGTGATGATGACATCATTCTGCCTGATCGCTGTACATGTGATGATGACATTCTGCCTGATCCCTGTACATGTGATGATGACATTCTGCCTGATCCCTGTACATGTGATGATGACATTCTGCCTGATCCCTATACATGTGATGATGACATTCTGCCTGATCCCTGTACATGTGATGATGACATTCTGCCTGATCCCTATACATGTGATGATGACATTCTGCCTGATCCCTATACATGTGATGATGACATTCTGCCTGATCCCTATACATGTGATGATGACATTCTGCCTGATCCCTGTACATGTGATGATGACATTCTGCCTGATCCCTGTACATGTGATGATGACATTCTGCCTGATCCTCATACATGTGATGATGACATTCTGCCTGACCTATACCATTGTGATGGACTTCTGCTTGATCCTATAACATGTGATGTGACATTCTGCTGATCCCTATACATGTGATGATGACATTCTGCCTGATCCCATACATTGTGATAGACATCTGCCTGATCCCTATACATGTGATGATGACATTCTGCCTGATCCCTATACATGTGATGATGACATTCTGCCTGATCCCTATACATGTGATGATGACATTCTGCCTGATCCCTATACATGTGATGATGACATTCTGCCTGATCCCTATACATGTGATGATGACATTCTGCCTGATCCCTGTACATGTGATGATGACATTCTGCCTGATCCCTATACATGTGATGATGACATTCTGCCTGATCCCTATACATGTGATGATGACATTCTGCCTGATCCCTATACATGTGATGATGACATTCTGCCTGATCCCTATACATGTGATGATGACATTCTGCCTGATCCCTGTACATGTGATGATGACATTCTGCCTGATCCCTGCACACGTACCCCTCTGCCTGATCTGACTGAAGAGCCAGTGACCTTCACACCCAGAACATTCTGTGCAGGCACTTTACCTCTGCTGCTGTTTTCTTGAAAGGGTGTGTCTGGGTGTACGGCAGAAGTGGGGTAGGGATGGGGCGTTTCTCTTCCTTCCTTCCATCTTCTCCTCCTCCTCCTCAGGTCAAATTTGGATTCAGCGTCCAGGCTTTTCTCAGTTACCGTCTGGATATGATCGGTATTACGTTTAACTGTTTTAGAAGGTGTAGCAGATAAACTCGCATATAAAACACACAAACAACATGACGCTAATTTTGGACACACAAACAGCATGACGCTATTTTTCAGAGTAATCAATACATTGGCAAAATGTCTTTTAAAAAAATGGAACAGAAAAATCGTGTTTCCTCACACTGTCTTCACACCAAAACACTGCCATCATTTTAAAGTTTATTACTGTTGAATTAATAATCCATTGTTTCAACCTGTATCCTGTTGATGTGTATGTCAGAGGCTGGTGCTGAGGGCAGCAGTGGGGGATTTCGAGGAGGCCCAGGTGTATGGATCACTGCAGAACGGAACCATCAGCAGCTCCATCAGCAAAAAACACTTCTTCCTGCCAGACATCCGCGCCTTCGCCCTCGTCGCCTTGGAGATCCTGGGCTTCATCTGCATGAGGCGTCAGGAAGAGAAACAGCCTCACCGCCTCATCTCCTCTTCTGCCTCAAAAGCCCTCATGGATTCTGGCAAAGGGGGGAAACTGTTGGAACAGGACGCTGGCACGAAAAAGTCCAGAAAACACAGTCCTTCAGCGACTCAGTTCAGTGCCCCAGGAGCAGCTGAGGACTTCAAGGACAGCTCTAGAGTTGGTGGAGGTCGAATTTTTGTGGTGGGAACGACCTCAGAGGCGCCTGATGTTGCTATGGGCAAAGTTTCAAAGAAGAAATGGGGAAGTAGAGATGGACATGAAGGTGTTCTTGATCGTGTCCCACCTCTTCCTTCCCCTTTCGAAAACGATTACATGGAAGTAGGGGAGTACGGTGATGAGGATTCCGGGATGGGTGGGTACTACCCGGAGGATCCAGATCTAGATGAAGACTGTGAAGACCCGAGGTTACCGTCCATCACACATGTAAGGGAAGCTTACAAATTCGAATTCCCCAGCCAATCCGTCTTCAGAGCTCAAGGCACCCTAGACAACGACTACGATGAGATTGACGACATCGAGGAGGAGATCCACCGCGAGATTCGCTACAACGCCTTACACAGACGCCGGGAGGTGAACCAGTCGGGTGGATACATCGTCACACGCACCACCAGCGGTAAGGAACTGTTTATACCCGCCCAGCATCACAACAACAGTTTCGCCAACTCGGATTCCGGCTACGTGGGCACGTCCAGTAACTCTTCCCACTATAACCGGACTGGGGTCGGGGATGGTGATGGTGGTGGGGTGGAAGATCCACCCGATGTTTCCTGGCCTAAAGCCGCCCATCGCACCACGTCAACCAACACCGTCAGCTCGTTTGGGGATGAGAACATTCTTGAAGTCCTGCCAGGTATAGTGAGTGGTGTGACTGGTCTGAATGTGGCGTGGGTTGTACTTGATATAATAATATTATTGATGTTGTTGTTGGCTGTGGTGGTGGTGATAGTGGTGGTGATGTTAATGATAATGATAATGATGATGATGGTTGTGTGGTGATGATGGTGATGATGAGGACAACATTTACCATAATGGCGATGGTAATCATGACAGCAATAACGATGATACTGTCAATTACAGTAGCGGTTGATGATGATGACGATGATGACGACGGCGACGATGATGATGCCAACAACGCTGATGATGATGACGACGACGACGACGATGATGATGATAAAAGCTAAGACAAAGATTTTCTCAAAACCTGGCGGATTCGTGTGAGAAGCAACGATTCCAGAGAGATGGCACCTTATCTTGGGGCCACCAAGCATTCTGTAGGCAATACCTGTCTTTGGTTTGGTTTGGTTCTGTTTTTACGTCGGCACCCACTTCAGGCAATATGGCCTATGAGGATAACCATCCCACGGAAGTAGGGGAAGGGGGGACCTATCTAATCCTACACTGGCACGACCAAAACAACAATGATGTTAAGTTAAGATGGGGCAGTGAGAAGGCCAGAGTTAATGAATTGAAATATACAGTGGGGGTGCAAAAGTAGGTATACAGTTATGAAAAACGAAAACACGTACAATACTCATTGCATTTATTATACAAACAAATGAATATTGCATATATGTACATGTAATAACAAGCACAGCCTTACTTCCTCAGATACTCAAACTGCTTGCCGTCAGTATTCACACACTCCTGTAATCGAGAGCGGACACTCATGCACACTCTAGCACAAAGATCTTTATCAGCATCAATTTCTTGACAAACCTGCAAGATGAACTGAATCATGTCATTAACATTGCGCGGCTTGCGTGCGAAAACCCTTTCCTTTACATATCCCCCCCCCCCCCCCCCAAAAAAAAAAGAAGTCCATAGGGGTTAGATCAGGCGAACTAAATTAATGTGCTAATAATTTTAATGAATTAAGCGTTATAATAATGATGCGATACTTAATGTATACCTACTTTTGCACCCCCCTGTATATCTTGATTCAATTATGTGTGTATTCAATATGATGGCCTTAAGAGCTCATGCACACGGGGAAGAGAAAGAAGACTACAGAGACAACAAAGAAAACAAAGCAACCTACACAGTCTGTTTTACCTCTGTCTTTTTGTTGTCTGTGTAGTTTCCTTCTTTCTGCAGTTTCTCTTTTCTCTAAAAGAAGGAGACTGCTTGCTGTCGACCGGAGGTGTGTCTGTGTGTGCGTGATCGTGCATGTGTGTACGTGTATGTGTGTGTTTGTGTTTGTGTTTGTGTTTTGTGTATGTGTATATGTGTGTGTGTTGTGTGTGTGTGTTTGTGTGTGTGTATGTGTGGTGGTCTTTGATTTAATGTCTATTCACTAAAGTGATTTTAGACACCAAAAAAAAAAAGAAAAAAAAAAGGGGGGGGGGTGATAAGAGGAGTGAAGAGAATATTTGAAAATTGTCAATTTTGAACTTGAGAAAAGATGATCCAGAAAACAACTGTTTTGAAGAGGGGAAGGTAAAACTAACAAATAATGTTACCATAATTAACGATTTAAACAAACAAAAACAAACAAAATATAAATACAAATTGATAAAATCGAAGAAAAAAAAATAAACTAATAATTGACTAACCATAACAGTGAACAAGTGAAATAACATTTTAAAGGTAATTCGCTATAGGACTTTTTGACAGGCTAACAAAAAATTCATACAGTAATGATGATGAGGCAAATATATCAGAAACTGTACTCATAGATAGTGTTGGAATATGTCGTTTTACCTTAACGCAAGAAAGAATATGACTATGTGTTATCTTCTTTCCACACAGACATACTATGTGTGTGTGTGTGTGTGTGTGTGTGTGTGTGTGTGTGTGTGTGTGTGTGTGTGTGTGTGTGTGTGTGTGTGTGTGTGTGTGTGTGTGTGTGCATGTTTGTGCGTGTATGTGTGTGTGTTGTTGTGTGTGTGTTGTGTGTTTGTGTGTTTGTGTGTGTGTGTGTTTGTGTGCATGTGTGTGAATGCTTGTGTGTGTGTGTGTGTGTGTGTGTGTGTGTGTGTGTGTGTGTGTGTGTGTGTGTGTGTGTGTGTGTGTGTGTGTGAGTGTATATGAGTGTATATGTATAAGTGTGTGTTTATGTGTATGTGTGCGCACACGTGTATGTGCTTGTGTGTCTATATGTCTGTCCATGACCAAAAAAGTGTAAACAACCTGTTTATGAGATCTTTACCAATATTTAATTTAAGCTGGATACTGTTTAGAATCACAAAAGAGCACTTTTGGAACGTTAAGTTCTGAAGTCAACCGGTCATTACCCTTCCCACTATACAAGCCTCTACATAACTTGCTTTATTTCATTCACACTGGCACCTTAACCCTTTGAACCCCGCAGCCTATCCACCAGTTGCAAAAACTTAACCCTTTGACTCCCTCATCCTATTCACCAGCTTCCCGCAGGAAGCTGGAGGAAAGGATGAGGGAGTCAAAGCGTTAAGTTTTTTGATTTGCTATCATTGTGGCGATGCAGGATGCTAATAATTAGGCCGCGGGAGTCAAAGGGTTAAAAATGTCCTTCGTGAAAACCAGAGCGATACGAGCACGGATGGTAGGGTGAAAGCGCTGATAGAAACGAAGTGTATATAGGTAGACATGAATTGGAGGGGGAAAAAACATATCCAGTTTATTACCTTCATGCACAATTACCGTTTCTGACTT
>JAPXFY010000012.1:80401682-80446682 GCA_030674185.1 Monoplex corrugatus | reverse complement strand
ACCAGGCACATTCATTGTCTAATCAGATAGTTGGAACCATCAATTACTACTACTACTACTACTTATAATAATAATAATGATAATAATAATAATAATAACAATAACAATAACATAACAATAACAATAACAATAACAACAACAACAATAATAATAATAGTAATAATAATGTATGCCATAACGCTGCGTATGTTTTTTCCGTCTCCTTCTTCTCCCTTTTCAAAGTACACTAAGAAAATACGTCATTACAAAATCACAAAGTTATGTCTCAAAAGGGAAAACATAAACAGATGTTAGTCCACTGTATATTAATTTCAGTTTGTCACAGTTAAAATAACAGCTGAAAATAGAGGAAATTAGTGTAAGCAAACAGTCTTCAATGAAAAACGGTAAATGTTGACCATATTCTGTGTCATGTTTCAGCCCCAGGCCCAAAACAGCAGCACCGAATGGTGGAAGGGGAGGAGCAGAAAACGAAGGAGGAGAGGGTGGAGGTGTGGGGAAGCGTGTGGACAGAGCCAGACCTCTCAGCGCCTCAGCCTCCACTGCTGCCACCTGGAAGCTGCGAAACTCGTTCAAGAAGAACAAGGCCCGCAATGAGCTGGCACGAGCTCTCAGCAGAGGCAACAGTTTCGCTCAAGGGCGTAAGCCGCATCTTCAACAGCGTGGTGCGGGCGGCAAGCTGATTGAACAAAAGTATGCAGCCCACAACGCTGCAGTGAAGCAAGCGGAGAGTTCAGGACAGAAATTCAAAGAGGACGAGGATGGATACTTGGAACCCCAGGCAGTGATGTCAACAGCAGGCGGGGCTGAAATTCTACAGCCTAAAGGGAATTCGGTTGTAGCACCACAAGAACAAGATGTTCAGGGTTCACAGTCTCTTCAACAAGAATCGCTACAGCAGCAGCAGCAGCAGCAGCAATGGCAGCACAAGCACCATCATCATCATCAACAACAACAACAACAACAACAACAAGAGCAGCAGCAGGATCAAACAGCACATCCCAGTCATCAGCAGAAAGTCAATGGTGTGAATGTGGGGAAGTTCTCCAGTTTCAGTAGCAGTGACAGTTGTATGAGCTACGAACAACCTCAACATCACAGGGACACATCTTTGACGAGCGGAGAACTGACGTCACTGTCTTCACAGGCCGACACAGGTAGAGCGCCCCATGACAAAGGCATTCCAGAACTTCCAAACAAACAGGATTCCGGTGAAGACTTGAGCAAGGACAAAACTCCTGTCCCTCCAGGTACGAAACTCGTCGACAGTGGCTTTGATGAGGACAGTGCTTCGGTGGTGAGTGATGTGTCGTGTGAGGCCTCTCCCAACAGGTCAGGTGAGGCATGCACGTGTTGTTGTCAGTCAGAGACAGTCACTGGCTCTGAAACCTGCAGCTGTGACTGTTCTCAGTGCCAGTACAGCCACAGCCCTAGACATTCAGGTTGGAGTGAGTCCCAGTCGTCTTGTGGCACGTGGAGCAACAGTAACTCCTTCTCCTCTTACGATGTTCAGATGCATCGCCGTAAACTACCTTCAAAACCAAAATCAGAGCCGGCAGAAGAGCACGTGATAGGTCCTGATGAGCAATACCCTACCAATCCACCACTGCATTTAGCCAAACCTCAGCACACCGCTTCTCCCTACAGGCTGAGTCCACATGGACGACAAAGTCACCGGCATCATCATCATCATCATCATCACCGTCACTCTCACAGTCATTCGGGCAGCAGCACCAGCAGCAGTGCCGCCTCACGCAGGTACCGTGAATTGACCAAAAAAGGTGTTCCACTACGGGTGACTGCCGTGGACGACAGCGCGGGCCAGGCAGACAGGCAGCGATCGTCCAGACAGTGGTCCTCCTCCCCTAGACAGCATGGCACCACAGCAGAGATCATTGAAGAGGAGGAAGACGGACCAGACAACGCCCTCTTCCAGGACCTGGAGTCCCAGGGATTCTTCGAGAGCACGGACTCGGCCTCCAACAGAAGCAGTCCCACACGACACAAGAAACAGTCCGTTTCTAAACGCCTGGAAATGGTTCAGGGAGGACACCCCAGTGGCGTGGTCTTCAATCATTATTCTGACCTGCCCCCCATCCCCTCCCTGGAGGAGATCATTAAGGAGATTCCTGATGAGACAGGGGGATCTTGCAGCGCGGAAGAAACCAAAGCTTTTCTCAACCGTCCAGAATCCGAACTGTCGGTGAAGACCCTCAAACCACCCGCCCCCAAACCTCCAGCCGACTGCCAGCCTTATAGCGAGCAGGAGACCCTTGTCATGGAGCTGCACCGTGAGCCCAAAGTGGTGCATGATGCAGAACTGGTGATCGACAGGTTCTTCTCTAGAGCACACCCCACCAACACTAAAGGCAGCGAGACGTTCGTGGACCCTTCTCTCGGCCTGGATGAAGCTGCCATCAGGAAACTGGCCATGCTGCCTCCTGTGGCAGAGAGCCACGATGACATGACCTATGACCTGAAGACAGCCACAATAAATCACACATGCCTTTGTTGTTGGGGACCGACTCCAGGCACGTGCGCTACGTACGTCAACTGAGTGACAAGGTGGACCTGCTGGCCTCAGAGGAGCTGCTGCCTGCTGATGCACGACGCTTTGACATCCTCAGGAGACGTCTGCTGCACAGTGGTAGCTTTGGTGCCATTGGAGTGCAGGTGAGACATCGACAGTAGTCATGATGATGACAATGGTTATCTTGTTGTTGTTGTTGTTGTTGTTGTTGTTGTTGTTGTTGTTGTTTTATTTAAATCCCAGCTGATTGCGTAGAGCCACATCAGGGCTATGATCGTTTCAAAACATACACAATCTTCAACAGGAAGAAAGTAAAAGTAAAGTAAGTACACATATTAATGCATTCGCGCACATTATCTAAGGAGATGCCCCTGGCGTTGACCACTCCATCCCATTATCAAACAGTGGATTTAAAATAAAAACATACCTGATTACAAGTTTAAACAGAATTAAGGACAATAAAACATATACAAAATGGGCCTGAATTACTTAAATTGCTTCTGCATATTTCATTTCCCTAGAGCCAAAAATGCACTTGATATATGTACCCAATTATCAATCCTAAGAGAAAGTACGTAAGACATTATCACACATACAGGTGAATAGACCAGCAAGGCAGAAAATGACAGGAAGAAATGACAGGAATCAAAGGAACAAGGCAGAAACAAAGAGCGTGACAGAAAATAGAAAAATTTTTATCAGAGAATTCCGATTGGATACTTTTATGAAAGAGCCCAGCATCTATGACCATTTATACTGAAAGCCAGCATCCTTGACATTATATGAAAGACCCCCAGCATTCCTATGACCATTATACTGAAAGAGCCCCAGCATTCTATGACCATTTATATGAAAGAGCCCCCAGCATTCATGACCATTATACTGAAAGAGCCCAGCATTCCTATGACCATTTATACTGAAAGTAGCCCAGCATTCCTATGACCATTTATTCTGAAGAGCCCCCAGCATTCCCACAGGTGAGATGACACTGGTAACTGTATTTAGTAAGCAGTAGCATGTAGTAGTGGCAGTATGATAGTACCAGTATGACCAACAGCAGTCAGTGGTCAGAATTAGGATGCATGTTACTAAGTGATAGTGATTAGAAACCACGTCTTAACCACACTTTTATCATGATTCTTGTTCGAATGTGCAGGCTTATTTAGATTCACAAATGTTAGCAACTCGGATTTGTTGAAACATTTATCAGCATGAGTTTTAGCAGAATGGTAATAGAACAAACAACACAAACAAACATCCAAACAAATAAACAAGAAGAAGAAGAAGATGAGGAGGAGGAGGAGGAAGAAGAAGAAGAAGAAGAGAAGAAGAAGAAGAAGAAGAAGAAGAAGAAGAAGAAGAAGAAGAAGAAGAAGAAGAAGAAGAAGAAGAAGAAGAAGAAGAAGAAGAAAGAAGAAGAAGAAGAAGAAGAAGAAGAAGAAGAAGAGAAGAAGAAGAAGAAGAAAGAAGAAGAAGAAGAACGAGGAGGAGGAGGAGAAGAAGAAGAAGAAGAAAAAGAAGAAAGAAAAAGAACAAGAACAAGAAGAACAAAAAGAACAAAAAGAAGAAGAGAAGAAGAAGAACAAGAAGAAGGAGGAGAACAAAACAAGAAGAAGAACAAGAACAAGAAGAGGAAAAAGAAGATGAACAAAAGAACAAGAAGAAGAAGAAAAGAACAAGAACAAGAACAAGAAGAAACAAGAAAAGGACGCAGTGGGACCTGCGAGTAGGACTTATCTATATTGTGTGTGCACGTGTGTGTGTGTGTGTGTGTGTGTGTGTGTGTGTGTGTGTGTGTGTGTGTGGTGTGTGTGTGTGTGTGTGTGTGTTGTGTGTGTTGTGTTTTGTGTGTGTGTGTTGTGTGTGTGTGTGTGTGTGTGTGTGTGTGTGGTGTTTGTGTGTGTGTGTGTGTGGTGTGTGTGTGTGTGTGTTTGTGTGTGTGTGTGTTTGTATTGTGTGTGTGTGTGTGTGTGTGTGTGTGTTGTGTGTGTGTGTGTGTGTGTGTGTTGTGTGTGTGTTGTGTGTGTGTGTGTGTGTTGTGTGTGTGTGTGTGTGGTGGTGTTCTTGTTATCATTGTGTTGTGTGTGTGTTGTGTGTGTGTGTGTGTGTGTGTGTTGTGTGTGTGTGTGTGGTTATGTTGTGTTTGTGTGTGTGTGTGTTGTGTGTGTGTGTGTTGTGTGTGTGTGTGTGTGTATGTGTTGTGTAGTGGTTTGTGTGTTGGGTGTGTGTGTGTGTTGTGTGTGTTGTGTGTGTTGTGTGTGTGTGTGTGTGTGTGTGTGTGTGTGTGGTGTTACGTATGTATGTGTGTGTATGTGTGTGTGTATGTGCGTGTGTGTGTAGTGTACGTGTATGTGTGTGTATGTGTACGTTTTGACCAGACGTGCACAGAGTGAATCTTGTCGATGTGTATGCGTGGCCAGAAAAGCTCTTCCTCTCCTTCCCATCTACATCTAGATTAACATTTTGACACCCGTACCCTTTCTACCAACTTCAAAAACGTAACCTTTCGACTCCTCTACCCTAACCACCAGTTTCCTGCAGAAAGCTGGTGAAGAGGATGAGGGAGTCAAAAGGTTAAGTTTCTGTTTAGCTAGCATGGATGACAAGGCAGGATGCTGGTGGACAGGGTGCGGGGGTCAAAGGGGAAAGGTTTCAGAGCCTCTGTCTATCTGTACATGAGTGCAAGCATTGAAGGGTTGAGGTACAGGGTGCGGGACGAGTGCAAAGAGTCATCATCATCATCATCAGGTGCCCTGCCGCATGGCGTTGGCGATCATGGACTTCCATTGGCAAAGAGTACACTCACGATTTCTTCTCCTCTGATCTTCCGATCTGAATCAAAATGACTTGTGCCCTGGGTTGAACATAGCGCCAGTCTATCAAGCTGTAAATGGGTACCCATCCATTTTTATGGGTAGAACATAAGTAACGAGAGCAGATGAGTGGTGGCCTCATTCAACTGGTTGTTGGAGAAGTTGAGGTCTCTAACGAGAGCAGATGAGTAGTGGCCTCATTCAACTGGTTGTTGGAGAAGTTGAGGTCTCTAACGAGAGCAGATGAGTAGTGGCCTCATTCAAGCCAATACCGGAAACCAGAAATACAAAAAATAGAATCAGAATCGTGCTGTCAGACACATCACCTGAACTGTCCTTCACACAGCAGGGTGACACCACCCAGTTGCCCTTTACTGGATGCCAGAGGGAAGACATGGGTAGGAAGAACCTGGGACGCCTAATGCATGTAATGGAGGGAGACCTTGGGGCCCTGAGGCACAGCTGAGGTGTTGTACTGAGGGTGGCTCACAGAGGACAGCAGTGGAGAACCTTCGTTGCTGTCCTCCATGCCAATGGTATAATGGGAATAAGTCTGTCTTGAAGATTGGAGAAAAATATATCGTATATACATCTTTATATTTATCTCCACCCCATCCCGCCGTTCAACAAGAACAGTCAGTGATATACCGTTCTGTGTGATATTACACATACACCTCTCTCTCTGTCTGTCTGTCTGTCTCTGTCTGTCTGTCTGTCTATCTATCTGTCTGTCTGTCTGTCTGTCTCTCTCTCTCTCTCTCTCTCTCTCTCTCTCTCTCTTATATATATATATATATATATATATGCATATTATATTTACGCACACGGTATATATATATATATATAATAAATTGATTTCCGGTTTAACCCTTTACCTCCCTCACCCTAATCACTAGCATCCTGCTTTGTCAATCATGACAGCAAACAATTAACCATTTAAGTCCCTCACCTTATCCATCAGCTTCCTGCAGGCAGCTGTTGGATAGGGTGATGGAATCAAAGGGTTCAATTTCTGCTGGTGGTGGATAGGATGCGGTAATCAAAAGGTTAATCGTTTGATAATCTTTGTGTATGTTCATGTGTTATGAATTTCTATGATACTGAGTATACTTCATCTTCCATATGACGTTGACATTGCATGTCCTTTTATTGACTGATTGATCTGTCTGTTTTACATGTTCATTGCTTGGTTTACGTACCTGATACTGGTAAAATTGCTGGTATAAACAAAACTTTGTTCATTTAGATATAAGCGCTTTAACCTGATACAGAATGGACAGAACTTTTAAGTCACAGCTTGTCCTAGGCCCGTCCAACGAATTTCTCTTGTGATTATTAAAAATAAGTCCAGTATTTTTCTGAAAGTATGGGTAATTGTTTGGATTACTGGATCGTTGACATGAACAGAAGATAGCCTACACATCAATCCTTATTTTTCGTTTTCAGCTATTGGACATCATCGGTTCCTGTTGGGTGAAAGAAGCTCCACCAACCACAGCAGACATCGTGGATCAGCTGACTGACCACGTGACGGAGACAGAACTTTAAATAACCACGCATTATCATATTATCTACATCTACCATAATCGCTAGACTCGAGCTACGCAACATTGCTGCACTGGTTAATACTTGACACAGTTTTTATCATGTTCATATAACTCATCTCGTATGTCACAAAATGTAAAATGTTTTTTAAACAGCTTGTGCCCTGGGTTGAACATAGCGCCAGTCTATCAAGCTGTAAAGGGTACCCATCCATCTTTATGGGTAGAACATAAGCAACGAGAGCAGATGAGTGGTGGCCTCATTCAACCGGCTGTTAGAGAAGTTGAGGTCTCTAATGAGAACAGATAAGTGGTGGCCTCATTCAACTGGTTGTTGGAGAAGTTGAGGTCTCTAACAAGAGTAGATAAGTGGTGGCCTCATTCAACTGGTTGTTGGAGAAGTTGAGGTCTCTAACGAGAGCAGATAAGTAGTGGCCTCACTCAACCGGCTGTTAGAGAAGTTGAGGTCTCTAACGAGAGCAGATAAGTAGTGGCCAATTCAACCGGCTGTTAGAGAAGTTGAGGTCTCTAACGAGAGCAGATAAGTGGTGGCCTCATTCAACTGGTTGTTGGAGAAGTTGAGGTCTCTAACGAGAGCAGATAAGTAGTGGCCTCATTCAACTGGTTGTTGGAGAAGTTGAGGTCTCTAACAAGAGCAGATAAGTGGTGGCCTCATTCAACTGGTTGTTGGAGAAGTTGAGGTCTCTAACGAGAGCAGATAGTGGTGGCCTCATTCAACTGGTTGTTGGAGAAGTTGGGTCTCTAACGAGAGCAGATAGTGTGGCCTCATTCAACCGCTGTTAGAGAAGTTGAGGTCTCTAACGAGAGCAGATGAGTGTGGCCTCATTCAACGTGTTAGAGAAGTTGAGGTCTCTAATGATGCTTCAACAACTGTCATAAAGGGAACCATTATTTCTTTTTTAAACTGTTATTTGGAATTGGGAGAAAGGCTTTACCCATGTGATGAAAAGCACAGTTTAATGTAGTGACTTCAGGATTACTCTGTGTTTATGAGATATTCATTGCATTTTGACAGTTCTGTATATATATGGTTCACCCATGTGACAGTCATGATGACCTAAAAGGGTCCCTGAACCAACAGAAAGCCTATACTGACAAAAAGCCTATACTTTGGCCTGTGTTTAGTTGTTGCAAGTAGTAAAACAAAGGGCATTCCTACATTAAAAATGCAATATTACCTACTTTGTTTCCAGGTTTTAACGCATTTCAGTGAATGTGTATTATTTCCTTATTGCCGTTACAGATCAACTTTACCGTATAGATTTCTGACAGATCGTAGGAAGAACGCTTTGTCACAGTGTAGCGCTATCCACGTTGTTGTAAAAGGCCAGGTTTCAAGAATGAGGTTAAAAGATCTGGCTATCATTTACACATGTTTACAACTTATGTTTCAATGTTCTCAAGCATTTCCGCACTCTGGAAGTTCCATATCCACTAACGCTGCAAAAAAGTGTTTACAGCAATCTGAAAGCAGTAACCAATCTAATTAATGTGTGTAAAAATGGTTAATGTATCAAGCCTTATACCTTGTACCAAAGACCTGACCAAAAGCATGATTTCTTTCACTGCTAATGACTAAAATCGTTAACCACAGACATGTGGCTTGGATCATCCATTGACCTTTTCCTTCACCCTGTCCACTAGCTTTCCGCATGGTGAAGAGTGAATGGAGCTGGTGGATAGGGTGAAGGCGTGATGGATTCATGGTCACTTGCTTACCATGTCACAAACGAACCTTTGCATTTCATTCATTTGGACTTGTTTGTACATTGATATGTGTCCATTTTAGCATTGATAATGATTGGTTGCAGACCCAAGTACACCTCTGTGCTCTACTTGTTTGAAATGATTATTGGAGTCAGGAAATCATGTGATATTTCAATGGAAAATAATGAATACAAGAGCTAACCATAATGTACACACAGTCTAAAGTAAAAACACAAATGTTGTTCATACTGTCAGATGGATTTGACTTCACTCATTTTATCTATGTACGTATTTTTATCCATTTAATGTTTTATTTATTATTCATATAGTTGAAGTACACTGAATGGAGAAAACATAAGAAAGATGACTTTCAAAAATGTGTATTATTTCGTGTTAAGTCTGAACAGCACGTGTAGATGAAAACAGATTTTGTGGTTGGTTAAGCTAGAAATGAAAATGAGTGCCCTGTTGTTAAATCATAATGATCCTGTGTTAAATCATAGTGAGTGATATTTATACAATTAAAATCATGAGGTAACTGACCTTTTACATATAGACATGGGTGATTTCTGTGATAGGTTGTACTGTTTATATTGTACATTTCGTCATCTCTATTCTAATGTTTGTTTAGCTATCACCTACCCGTCCAAATCACTTGTTTACAACTGAATAATTATTTCCACTGTGAACTTTGCATCCGTCTCCTCCTCTTTATGGAGATGTTCTGTGATCAGGTCTAATGTGATATATATATATTTTTGTTATCAAAATCCATCCGTTTATCATATACATATATATATGTAAATAAACTTTCGTACAACAGTTTCAAGAATGCATTCTGTTTATCTGACCAGTTGATTGTGTTTCGGTACAAACTACCTCTTGGGCCTGATTATCATTATCACAACATCAGCACAGAGAGAGAGAGAGAGAGAGAGACAGACGAAGGGAGAGAGAGAGAGAGAGAGAGAGAGAGAGGCACACATCACTCACACACACATAAACACAGAATTTCTATAGGGCGGGGTACTATTTATACTGAAAGAGCCCTCGGCATCCCCAGGAGGGAGGGGGTGGGGGAGGGGGCGGGCGATGTGCTAAAATCAATTTCATCATCTTTTCATGAGTGCCCATACTATCTTGACTGCACTGGGCAAGTTGTTGTTGGTTGGAGATGGTGCTGGGCCAGGAATTTGTATGATTCTCCATCTTCATATATACATATATTTAGAATCATTGCACTCAGGGAGGTTACCTTTGTGTTCACCTCTTTTTTCAGTCCCATTTTCTATGCCACCTCAATGACCACAGAAGCTGGCATATCTTTTTTTCTTTTTTACAATGATGATGTTGATGTTGATGAGGATGATAATCATGATGCTATGGAGTTCCATCTAGGATTGAGACTGCGTGACAGGGCTGTACTCTACGCTTACTATCATAATACATCCTGGCATCAACCAGACCTGAGAGAAACAGACACCTGCAGTGCTGGTCAGAAGATTTGAGCAACACCCTCAATGAAGCATCCGTGAAGTGAATGAGACTCGACTGTGTGGTCCCAGTCTTCCTAATGAGCCGATAGCAAGCCCAACTCTGGGTAGGAGCCAGTTAGAGCCCAAAAATCCCACAACGACTTTTGAAATGACTGATTCAAACCCACAACCTTCCAGTCGGTAGTCTATTAATAATAATTAAATATTATATGCTTATTCCACATAGGTAAAGACTCACTGCGCTTTACATTAATTAGTTCATTTTTCCCAATCAGCCCTATGCCTAGTGTTCAATTATACTAACTCCCACTCCTAGTCCCTCTCCCCAATACACACACTAGCACATCTGTTGCAAGCAAGTACTAATATATATACATTACTGAATCAAAAAGATCAAAAATCATGTTTCATTACTGGCAGTATTTATCAAAAAGATGAGTTTTGAGGCCCGCCTTGAAAGAAGAAAGGGATGATGAACAGCGGAGAGAAAAAGGCAGATCGTTCCAGACAAGTGGAGCCTGGCAAAGGAAGGCTCAGTGTCCTATGGTTTTTTATTTTGATTCTGATTTTGCCAGAAGCTTCTGGTTGCTTGACCAGAGACTGCATTCAAGCCTGTATGTTTTAAGCACAGAAGAGAGGTAGACAGGCAAGGTACCATCAAAATGCCGATAAGCCAGAGTAGCTAGTTTATATTCTACTCTTACTTCCACAGGGAGCCAGTGGAGCTGCTTTGATAGGCTGGTTGCTGAGGTGGTCTTGCTTTCTGAAAACCAACCTGGCTGCACTATTTTGTACCCTCTGAAGGCGCTTAATAGGAAAGGATGGGAGACCTGCAAGAATTGCATTACAATAGCTAACCATTGAGCTAACCATTACACCACAGTGACTGGAGATTCTCCACGTTCTTTTTGTGGAAGATTGATAGCTTGTTATGGCAGCTTTCTGCCATTCACCAGCATTCTGAACTGTCAAGTACGTTGAAAAGGGCACAGCTACAGTTTCAATTCGGTACTGAATAAACAATGCAGATATAATAAATTCTCTAGTTCAATCAAGACACAAACACCAAAATCTGATCAGCTCATTTATTACTGAAAATGCGTTTTTTCCAATCTGACACTTTTATCTGCCACATCCTGCGACAGACGCACAAAGTAACAGCAATTAATACAAATTTTCCCTTAAAAAATATTGTTTACATACAGAACATAAAAAAGTAAAGAAATGTAATGAAATGATACTTATACAAGAGCTGGTCACCGAAAAATAACTGTCCAAGCACCGATGTCATGTTCTACAATTCAGATTCACAGATCTAGGCTTCGCTTCCTTTCCCCATGAAGCCCACAGTTCTGAATTGCACAATGATATACCTACCTTTCCATTAAAAAAATCATATCAAGTCATACCACATGGCTCTAAAAATAAGAAACTTTACAAACAACCAAAAAATGCATACAAATCAACACGAAGTCCTGTACAGTCTATGTCAAGAAAACATGTGCCAGAATATCTTAAATCAGGTTTACCATTCACATATCAATGAATGAGATGAGAAATAATGATGGTGATGAAGATGATGATGATGCTACTTATGATGATGATGATGATGACGATGATGATAACAATAATGATAAAAATAAATAAAATACTATAAGGCTAACAGCATGACAGCATTGCATTAGATGATAAATAAAACACTGATACAAGGCTGACAGCATGACAGCAATCCATTAGCTGGTTTTACACACACTTATTCACATGTGTGGTCAAAACAGCAAAGCATTTATTAGCACACAGCATCACACATGACTTAAGCTAGTGGAAAGTCATACACACCTGTGCACATTTCTCGCTTGTCAATAAGCGTGCGTTTTGGTACAGTGCAGGTTATTTGCCCAATTCTGGTAATCAATTTTGTCCTGTACATTACAACCAAAGCGGTATATGATGGGCATGGTAGTCAAGTGGTTAAGATGTTGGATTTCCAATCTGACAGTCTGGGGATCGATCCTGCCTGGGTACCTCTCACCTGGCGGGTAAAGGGTGGAAGTTTTTGCTGATCTAGGTAAGGCATGCAGATCTGTTAGTTCTTAAGCCCCTTTCATATTGACCTGAGTGCAGAACATCAAGTGTGCACTTTAAACATTCTGTAAGTTGTGTCAGAGCCTGGTGCTTATGGAAATACCCAGCATACATGCCCACTGAAGACAGAGTATAATACAGACTTTGCTCATACTACCTGCACAACATGGGCAAAACATGTATACATACATCTCAGAAGAACTGAAATGCTTAAAAGTAAAATACAAAAAGTCAAATAAAAAAACAACTCCCCCCCCCCCCCCCCACACCTTACTGATTGTTTCATTTCACTTATGAAGAAAATTATTAATTCATTATATACTGCCAAGAAATCTTTGTACATCTTTTTAATATTTTCATTTCACTTTCCTTATGGTGTGTGTGTGTGTGTGTGTGTGTGTGTGTGTGTATGTATGTGTGTGTGTGTGTATGTATGTGTGTGTGCGCGCGCGGTGTGTGTGTGTTGTATATATGTGTGTGTGTGCGTATGTGTGTGTGTGTGTGTGTGCGTGTGCGTGTGCGTGTGTGTGTTGTATGTGTGTGTCAGAGACCCGTTCAGACAAAATCACCCACAAGTCACACAGGTCAAGTTGCACCAGAGGCCCAAAAAGATTTGTAGTCTGAGGTATACAGATGTCTGTTCTATCATTTCTAATTTACATGTTTTGGAAAGAATAAATTCTAATGTTACAATAGATTATTTTAGCGTCGACTTTGCTGTTATCGACACCTGCACTGGATTGTCTTGATAGTTACAAAATAAACCAACAAAAACACCAATGCCGATTTAATGCATGAAAACTGCAAAATTATGAAGGGATTCATTTCACCTATTCAAAAAGTGTTAGTACATTTTATTGAAATTTAGACGTGTTGTTAAAGATTTCAATCAATTATTATTATTATTATTATTATTATTATTATGAACATTTAGTACGCCTAATCAAATTAATGCCCTAGGCGTTAACAATGGCAGAACATATAACCGAAATCACAAGCACGCACACACACGCCCACAAACACACACACGCACACACACACACACACACACACACGCACAAGCACACACACACACACACACACACACACAGCACGACATGCAAATGCAATGACACATTGACACTAAGACATTATAAAGCCAACATAACGTTACATGGGGGGAGGGGGGCAGAAATTACCAGTTATTTGGGAAACAGATGAGTTTTGAGGGAGCGTTTGAATGTGGACAGAGAGGGTGAGTATCTGAGTGAGCGAGGTAGCTGATTCCAGATAGTTGGAGCTTGATAGGAAAAAGAACGCTGCCCAAACCTTTTAGTGCGGACTATGGGGATACTATAGAGACGGGTGTCGGATGAGGACCGCAAAGCTCGAGATGGCGTGTAGAGATGTAACAGATGGGCGAGATACTCAGGACAGGAGGACTCAATAGATTTGAAGCAGAGACAGGCAATCTTGTAGGATATTCTTTGCTGAACCGGGAGCCAGTGAAGAGAACAGAGCAATGGCGTAACATGGTTAAATTTTGAAGAGCGGAAGATGAGACGGGCAGCATGATTTTGAACTTTCTGAAGTTTGTTAATGAGGTGAGAGGGGGAACCAGACAATTGTATGATAAAAAAATCTTAGAAGCTTGGTTTCTCACAATGGCCAATTCTGCAGAAAAGAAATACAATTGATATCATTATAAATTGTAGTTTTAACTTTTTCCAGGTACACAAACTAAAAATGTGCAAAATATGACTTATGGGAAATTTTGTGAGAATGGGTAATACCCAAACGACACACACATAGGCTACATTCATACAATTTTTTTTTTATAATTTTAAATCTATTTTGGCTCTTTACAATTATGAATCCAAACTATTCAGACACCAGATGCCTCTTCTGTTGTGTCATTTGTCACAGTGACCTTTCAAAGTATTTACCTTTGTGAACAGGTGTATTTTTAAAATGTTTTTCACCTATTACCTCCATCTCTCCCTCTCTACTCCACTTAAATCTGGAAGTCAGCATCCCTGGCACATGTCTATTTTCTGTATCCTTATGCCAAAATGTTACAAGAGCAACTGTAAAATTTCAGGTCAATGACTGAGTTTTTTGTCTGACACAACTCAGTCACATGTTTTTGTATGTAAATGATGCAGCAGTTTTTGAGCTTGAAGGACGGATTTTGATCAGTTTTAGTTTCATCATACTTAAATAAAGAAAGAAAGAAAGAAAGAAAGAAATACCTAAAAACGTTTTTTTAAAACATTGTGACATGCTTTCGCTTTCAGTCCTGAGATGGCCTTTACTATACAGCTTGGTATTAAAAAAAAAAAGAAACAAAAGAAAAAGGCTGACCGACTGTTGGCCTGGCTGCATGATCAAATCTCACTTCAATTACTTTTTTTTTTTATAAATCAAGCAATATATAACTTTGTTGCAATACATAACTTTGTCATTATGTCTGAGTCAGTTAGTTTCTAACAACGTCTGTATCAAGCAGTTTCTAGTTATGTCATGTCTCACTGAGCGACTGTGGTGATACAAAACATCGGCACAGGTAACAGACATGAAAACAGATGCACACTGCCAAGTCAGTACACGGTAATATTATGAACATGGAAAACAGGTTTGGAGTTTGCTTTGTCTACAACGATACATTCACTAGAAACCATCCACTTGCATGCCCTCCATATAACTGCTGTATGGCATATGAGTACCAATACATCCTAAAAAGCAACTGCGGTCTTGATGACAATATGTGCTAGCTCTGCTATAGTACATAATTGCATAATCAGTTGTGAGAACCTTTTTTGTCACAGTTTTCCTTCACCTGACAAGACTATTGGACAAAATCATGATCAATGTAGATTTTAGCATGCACAAACAAAACAAAAAACTGCAAACAACAAGAAAACCAATGCTGACATGGCATGATAAACAATAAAAAGTAAGACCAAAAACAAAGAAAAACCAATAATAAGTGAGTAACAACAACAAAAACAAATATCAAAGGCTATTCTCAAAAAGTACAGCACTGAAAGACAAATGACTGAACGAGAGCACAGTATCACATTCACATCACAACGCATATGTCATATTACCTTTTTTTTTATCAAACATGTTCAGCAAATAGTATATCTTCGAAGTGCTGGATTAAGCTTGCATACAGTGATTAATTAAAGCATTTTCAAGCATTTTGCACATCATGAAACAAAACGACAACAACAAAATCAGATGCATGAACAAACACAAAAAAAGCCAAGATAATAGGAGGGCAGAGAAATTTCTCCTAAACGATGTCTTCTCCAGCCAAACTTGTTTCCTTTTCTTCTCATCGGGTTCGAACATATCAAACCCATTTCTCACTCTTCTCTTCGAGTTGTACCCAACCTCATAGTCAAAGTACACAAAACCAAAGATCTGACAGTTTCAAGAAGTTGAAAGGAAAAAAATTTGCAACTACTCATCTACTGATAATAATGTAGGATAATCCAGGATTTTTTCTTGTTTTGTATCTACAGCCTTGCAAATATCTTGGGGTAAAACATTTCATAAAATCAAATAACGTTACAAACCACTAAACACATACACATGCTTCAACACAGTCAACAACACATAAACAAAAAGAAGGAAACACCCACCTAACAACCCATTTAAAAAAAGTTTTGAACATCTGAAAAACACAATGGCACATTTCATTCAGCTAGCCTCTAAGCATTTAAACTGACCATTTTTAGTTTCCTTATAACATTAAAGTTTTCCTAAATGAAAAGATTCCAGTGAACAGACAAGACCTATCCTTAAAACCAGACCACAAAAGGTAAGATAAAATCTGTCCCATAACCCTGAGGTCGTAACAGAGGTGGCCGAGGCCTCAACTTTTCTCATGTCCAGGTGCTGTTATCAAGGCAGTGCCATCTCCCCTCCTTCACTACTCTACCTCTATCAATCCTACGGAAGGGTGGGTGCACATTCACAGCTGGGTGGACTAAAGGCTGCACATAAAGGTTTTTACTGGACAGAATCAAACCTATGCAAGCGGATTGGAAGGAAGAAACTTTACCTCTACACCAACCAGGTCTCTAATTCAGATCAAAAGAAATTTAAAATAGCCAAAAGGACAATATACCAAATAACATGTTAGTAAATCAAAGATCCAAAATGGCCTACCTGCGCAAATTCTTTGCAGGTTTTCTTTTTTCCCTTCAGTATTATTAAACAAAAAAGCAAACAACAAAATGGGAAAGATGAAAAATGATGAAGGAAAAAAAAAAGGAAACTCAAGGACAAACACAAATACTGAGACAATCACAGCTGGACAGTACACAACTCTTAAACAAAATGCTCTGACTGCATCTTCCACATTTAAGAGAAAAATGATATTTAATGTACCATTTTGTGTCCTACATTTCTCTCTCTCAAACATATTTGTGTTTTTTTGAAATAAAGAATGCATTGGTACATACTTGTTCAGTCAAAGGTAAGCATGCATGCTTCCTTACCATTACTGGCATTAGCCTACAACTACAAAGTGAAACTGGTCTGCCAAGACAATAAGAAATATACAAAGCTAGATGGTTAGAGACTGTGATGCAATCTTAATAGAAGTTATTTTGTGAAGTTATTTCGTAACCTAAGAAATGACACAAAACATCAAAAGCTCACACAAATATACATATACAGAAAGAAAGAAAACTTTTGCCATTTTGGTTTAAACAAACCTTACATGATACTGTTTAAATCCACATTCAAAATATCAAAACGAAAATGCATAAATTTAACAAATAACATCCAGAATATTTCAAGAAAACCACTTCACACAAATAAGAATTTAAGTCCACACATACACATTGTACATAGAAAGAGACAGGAGAAAAAAGAAAACTGTATATTCTGTTTACACCCACATGCAGAGCTCATCTTGATTTGACTCCCATATCCTCCCTCCCCGTAACTTTTGTATGTTATTTTTTCTAATGTATTAACTATTGATTCATGAATTTATTTACAGGAAGAAGAAAAGTCAATAAGCAACTGATGCTTTTGTTTTCCTTTGCTTACCCGTCACTGGTTGGGGGAGCTAAAACAAGTAAATTTTTGAAAAATTTAACCTTCATATGATAGAAAATAAATATAAAAACAAGCAATCAAAATATAAACAAAGTAAGGGACAAACAAAACAATTTATATCTATAACAAAAACAGAAGGGCTACATAGGAGGGACGCGGAAACATCAGTAAACAGTAATTTTTGATTTTTTTGGACTTCATTTCATATTCTGTTTAAATGAGGATACAACATTTCTGCAAGATGATGACTTCATCTGCACCGACTAGAGCGCTCAATTGAGTTTAATCCACAGTTTGAGGCACACGACAACTGTCTCCACTCTATATACTTTTACACATAACTACTCTCACTGTAGAGACACAGGAAAACTAACATCAACCCACCCATATACAAACACTGAAGCAGAAAAAACATGTGTTTGATTTATTGTTATCATTCACTGTTTTAAAAGAAATACAAAAGTAATCCAAATAAAACATACATTAAAAAAATCAGTTCACTGTTAAGATCACACTCTGATAGGAAGATGAACTCATGAAAATGAAAAATCAAAATACACACATATGCATGCACTTACTGACATAGGCAATGCTCATGCAGTTCTTTCTTTCTTTTTTTTTTTTTTTTTTTTTGAAGGGGGGGGGGGGGATCAACTTCTAACCTGTCACTATTCATATTTCAGGGTTTCTTCTAAGTTGTCTAAAAACATTTGCTGATGAATTGACAACAAAATAAAGAACACACTCTTTTTCAACTCATTCACTGACATACTGTCACTCATTAACATTTACACACACAAACACACTGTCACACATTAACATTCACACAAGTACACACATAATGTTTATACACTGGCAAAGAAAACCAACTGAAGCTACTTTATCAGATACAAACGCACACAGATAAAGAAATGTATATGCAAAATTAAAATATAATGCTCACCACCACTGCAAGCCACACAATTCACAGTGGTAAATGATTTCAGCCACTTTCCTAGTTACCATTTCTATCCTCAGCAGCATAACTATGGCTATGAAACAACTACATACATGTCAGACAAATATCACAAATGACTTCTCATTACGCCGTTTCCATAAGAGCTGTGAAGCAAAGACAGCTATATGCTTGACCTAAAGAGCAGACAAAAAACAAACACACACTGTTGAGACATTGTACACAGAATGCAGTATAGTATACTTGATGGGGCTGGCCAAAACACACTACTGTGTCAAAAGTAGAAACTTATGTATACTGGTAGTGGTGCTCAAGATTGTTTCAAACACACAAACAGTAGCATCCAATAACCATCAGAACACTTGAGAAGCAAGCTAAAAATGAAATGCGATGATGAGAATGAGTGCTAGACATACTATTTCTATCAACAATGTTGTTACTTTTAAATTACATTATGAAACATTACCCGTGACAAAAAAATGCTGAATATACTACTATTGTTGCTCACACTACAGCCTTCTCAGATTACATATGCCTCAATACTTTCAATGTTTCATGTACAAAGTTTCTACTTTTGTCCTACCCATTCTTTGTTCAAAGAAAGAAAAAAAAACTAGTACGGACAGCTGACCATTCTTCCTTTAATAAGTCTGCATCCTTTTGCTACACTTTTATAATATATCAACAACACATCATTTAAAATTAATGTTCTAGATTTAAAATGATGAATAATCTATGCCATGCCAGTTGTCCTTGAGAAAACCTAAATTCATCTTTATCATTAAGTAAAGAGATTATTTTCAGCTGTTTTTACCCAAGTTAACCTTTTACTTCTGCACCCTATCCACCAACTGCATTAACCCTTTGACTTCCTCACCCTATCCACCAACTGCAAAAACGTAACCCTTTGACTCCTGCACCTATATACCAGCAGGAAGTTGGTAGATAGGGTGAGGGAATCACAGATTTAAGTTTTTGCTTTGTTTGCATGGTTGACAGTGCAGGGTGTGGGGGTCAAAGGGTTAATAATAAACTTAATATATATAAAATCTGCTGATCAAACATAAATAATAAAACACAGAAGAGTAATGTATTATTAGCGCACATAGAGAAATACTCTTTTCCGAATGAAAGTTCCAACCAATAATCCCCTCCCAGAACCCTGTCCACAGATCTATGGCTCTCTTAGCACAGTATCAATTGGTCATGCATACAATGGCTTTATCAAGCCTCACATCATTTCGACTTCATACAATCAGGTAATGTGCGTTTTTGTAATCTACTGTGTCCATGAGAACCCTAATGAGTACATACGCTGTCAGTGACGTTAATTTTGGACAACTCACACTACTGAATGTCCAGAAATGACATGAGTTTAAATGTTTTTGACAGTCTACACTACTGACTAAGCAATTAAGCGTTAAGATCATACTGACAAGTTCTAACAATCCATGTAATCGTGTATCTATGCTGTCGATATCTAATAAGTTGTCTCCTTTTCTGACATTCTATGTTACGACTTTTTGCATATGATCAGCTCCCAAAATGTCTTTTTTGACAAACAATCCATACGTTCATGCATCCTAGCCACCAACCCTTTTGCACATTTTCTGACCAGCACAAACCAATGTTCATATGACCAGCTCCCAAACAAGCTTGTTGCTTTTTCTGACAAATGATTCTGACAATCCAAATGTTTGTGTACCCATGGGATCAGTCCCTCACGTGTCTTTTCAGCTTGAAGCAATCCACACTACTGTGTGTCCATACGGTCAGCCTCTGGCACATCTTGCTGAGACTCAGGGCGGGCATACACGTCCATGGCCAGGAGGCGGGGCGAGGGGGCACCCCCCATCAGGTTACTGCTGCTGCTGGCGTTACTGCTTACGCTGGAGTGGCGCTGATGGGCCTGCCCCTCCACCCCCGGTCCCCCCATCCCTCCTCCTCCTCCTCCCCCTGCCCCAGCAGCTGCTCCAGCTCCACCAACAGCTCCGTTGGGGGTCCCTGCCCTGGCGATGTGCATGGGAGGCAAGTTGAAAAAATTGTCGGGTTCCAGGATGGGCATCTGGGGCCCTGAGGACTGGCCTGCTGTGATAGCTGGGCGGGGTGACAGGTGGGGGCTATTGGGGGGTCCAGAAGTGAGGCTGCTGCCCACTCCTGAACTGGAAACACTCTGCATGAGGCTGGCCATGGCTGTGTCAGCTGGGCACTCAAAATGGACACAGTGAAACACCTGCACAAACAGTATCCTTACCATCACATGCTGCCAATGTGGATCACAATGCTATTTCTTAAAATGAGCACTACCAGTAGAATAGGGGAATATCAAATTTTGATAATATGACTGGTCTGTACCAAGGAAGACAAATGCTTTATGCCTCAATCAGAAACCAAAAAATTTTATCAAATGTGGACAGCCTCACATACAGGTAATAAGAAACACAAAATCAAATTTGTAAATGAAACATCATGATGAAAATTACCAGAGACTGCTAAAATTACATGGATTTTCTGCATGATGTTGTGATACTGGAGGTGATTTCTGCACATTTTCAGATTTTCAGATTTTACTCTAACAATAATTGAAGGAGATCAAGCTTTTACTTTGCGCAGAATGCGCTATACTCTGTGCTGAGCAGTTATGAATTCTTCACATGACTTGCAAAAACAAGTCATTCTTCAGAATTGCTAAGTATGATTTACAAAAGTACAGTGTATAAATTTTTTTCAATTTGCTAAGGGAGAAGAGTGGCAGAACGGCTCAGATGTTTGCCTGCCAATAACTTAACTTAAGGTTCCAGTGTTAATTTCCACTGAGGCCTTGACTTTTCACCTCACTTCCATGGGATTCGTTTGCCTTTATCTAACAGCAAACCCAATTACTAAATGAAAAAAACATGAATGACAATGACACCACACTGCACATATGCATTTAATTTTCCTTATTCAAAGCCAAAACTCATGAATTCTCCATTCACAAAATATATTACTGAATAGCAAACCACATGGCAAAAAAATCAAACAAACACACTGTCTCAACATTTTCCAATTTACGAACTGTGATCAAGTGCTAAATGGTCTTGCTTTGCCATCATTTTCACATTTTGTTGACGTACACAGTAACTATCTAAAAACTATGACTATTATGCTCAAAACACAGTTTTGATGCTCAAAGGGAGGCTACAGCATAAGAAAATGTGTACTTGCCTGTGATCAGTTACTTCCCTTAACGTATTCTATCTTTTTATAGGACATTTTCACTTTCTACTGCCTCACAAGTTGCAGTCTGTCGTCAATGCTTGTTGGGATCGCATCTTATGATGTAATTCAACACCACAAGCCAAAAAGTGAAAGGGTTGAATTTTAGACAGCAGGTGTGTGTTAATGGTATCCATTAGCTAGAGGAAGACGGTGGACAGAGTGAGGGAAGATGGTGGATACGGTGATCGTGAGGGAGTGACAAGGTTAACAAAAAAAACAACACAGAGCCTATAAAACCCAACCAATCAAACCAAAAAAATCAATGAATGACTCAAGCAAACAATAATAACAACAAAAGATGCACACACTCCTATACTGTCACACACACACACATATTTTTACTATCCTGCTGACCGTTAAGGGCCGTTTCAGGGCTCCATACACACACACATAAATACATATACACACACACACACACGCACACGACACACACAAACACACACACACACAAACAAGCAGCAAAAGAAAAATCAAATAATAAAGACAGGCAGACAGGCCAGACAGAACTTACTAACCTCGTTTGCTGTGTTGTGTGTACCAACAATCCTGATGAATGTCACAGGCCTTGACTCAAAGGCAAGTGTCTGCCAAGACCTGCAAAACATTCATACATAAAAAGTCAAGAAAAAAATAAAAACACGAAAAGAAAAAATAATTCAAGATTAATTCACTGCTTACTAGACAGTTTGGAATTTAACATTCCTTTGTGTACTGTGTGTTCATATGTTTTTAAAAAAATAATTAAAAAATAATGGCAGAACACATACTCTTGAAATTTTAACATATTATCGCTGGATTGAATAATCATATTACGAAGTTTCAAAGCTGTAACCTTCATGGTACTCTTTTTGTTGTCAATGGTAAAACAAGGTATATTTCTATGGGAGCAAAGTATGTTTTTAATGACAACAAAATTGAGGATGGTTGCTATCAGATGTAGGTAAAGTTCACACTGCTCTAGAAAAGAAGACTGTTTTCCACATGAATCATACTGAAAATCCTAACCTAGTGAAAAATGGCTGCCTGAGACTTCTACTTTTCACACATAAACTAAAATCAGCAACATGTTACTGACTACTTGGAGATTTGTATTTAACACATGATTCTTGTTTGACTAAATAAGCACAGCACAAAGTTAAAAACTATAACCTTTATAACACACACACACACACACACACACACACACACACACACACACACACACAACACAACACATATCAACCAAGGCAGCTGACAAACAAAAACGACAAAATCACACAACTAACTCTGAAAGTCTGTACCCCATCATTAGAAAAGCATAATCCAACTTTATCAAAGCATAGGGGAAACAAGCACATGTGATTTTTTAGGGAAACCCACTTGCAAGCTTCACGACTCTTGTCAGCCACACGGTGCCATTTCTGCTGGTCGGTGGACACCTCCACATAGTAACTGTAGCTGCGGTCATCACAGTCCCACAGCAGCAATCTGTTGTCAGAAAACAGCAAAATGAATGGTTGTCATTACTGTTACATTAACTTCATGACCATAACACTGATTTCAGATAATCACCATTTCATTGAACTGATGCATGCATATGCACACACATTTCTCAAACACAGACACTGTACACACACAAACCTACACATGCAAAAAATGTGCTTTCACACTCATATTGTGCATGCACACCCACACATATTTCACATGTGCACACACACACACACACACACACACACACACACACACACACACACACACACACACTTGTCTCATATTGAGATCATATAAGGCTTAGTGAAGTGAATGATAGAACCAGTACATAAGTGATGCCAATGTCGTCTCACACACACGCACACACACACACACACATGCATGCACAGACCTCAAACTAATGATCATATAGGGCCGAGCCCAGTAAACACACACAGCACCACTGCCTAACAGATGGACACACACACACACACACACACACACACACATACACACATATGCACACACACATACACACGCGCGCGCACACACACACACACACACACATGCATATGCATGCACACACACACACACACACACACACGCGCCACACACACGCATATGCATGCATGCACACAAACACACACACACAAAAAAACATACGCACCTCATACTGGAGATCATGTAGGGCTGAGCCAGCTGAATGACGATGGCACCACTGCCTAACTGATGGCAGGTATAACCAGAGTCCCAGTCGTACTGACGGGTCTCTCCGTTAATCAGAGCGTTTCGGCTACGACTTACTCCCTCAATCACACAGGCACTATTTTTGATTGTGGCCACATTTTCAGTTGAAACTGTTAAAGACAAATGTTTCATGTGTTTTAACAGAATCATGCACCTTGAAGACATGACCAGTTTTACTTCTTACTTTACTTTTGGAAGTTTTTTTTTTCAGTTTGTTACAACTGGTAAAAAGTGCTTAATAACAAAGTATACCAGCTATCAACTCTTCTGCCTATTTAAATTAAGAAGCAGTGCTGCTAACATAGAAATTAAAGGAAAGACGACCCTCACTGCCATTGGACATGCGCTCTATCTTCCTCTTCCTTCGGCATCAGCAATACATCATGATGCTTCATTCTTGCTCAGCCAATTTTTCTTTCCTACAGGAAGCAAGTAAGGTAAGGGAGTGACTGTAAGGTTTGCAGCTGGTGGACTGGGTAAGACAGTCAAAGGCTAATACTTTGTCAAAAGCTAAAGACATAATCAATCTCATAGCAATATATGATGAAAGACTTACCATTTTTTTGTTGACAACAGATCTGATAAATAACCAGAAATAATCTGCCTATGAATACATATATGGCTTTTTAAAATCATACTCAACTTTTCTTTCAAAATCGCACGTTTTTTTTAATGTATAAAGCGAGCACATGCATGATATATACATACTGTATCTAGAGTTCTCCCTTGCACCCAATTTTGGAACACAACATTTAGTTTAGTGTTAAAGTATACAGCCAATTAAGTATTTAGATAGTAACATCAGGTACTGTAACTACTGCCCTCTCTTGCACCCACTTTTAAAAAACAATATTTAGCTTACTAAATATATAACCAAACAAGTATTTAGATACAAATATCACGTACCATAACTACTGCTCTGTCTTGCGCCCACTTTTGGAAAACAACATTTAGCTTAATAATTGTATAGCAAAACAAGCATTTAGATAGAAACATCACGTATGGTAACTACTGCTCTCTCTTGCACCGACTTTTAGAATACAACATTTAGTTCAGTAAGTATACAGCTAAACAAGCATTTAGATAGAAAATATTGCTACTGCCATAATTGCTTAACTGTTGAACTTGTTGAATTTTTCAAACAGATTCATCAGACTGTGAAAATTTCATATGCGCTCCATCCCTAATCTGTCACCGATAGTCCAGCAAATGTTTTTAACCTATGCAAAATTCTATGCACTGACAAGATAATGGAAGCTACTAGGTAGAGAGGACCCCATGAAAAACAAAGCTGATACCACCAGAATGACTTAAGCATTAAGATGGAGAATGAACAGACTTAATTTTTATCCTGAGACATTCAGATCTTGACTATACGGCTTTCACAGCACAGCCAGTCAGCCTGCTAAAAAAAATCTCTGGCCTGTCTGAGAGTCAAAGCCATGAGTTTTGGTGTTTTCGGCATGGTGCTCCTGCCACTAAAGCTAAAGTATCACGTTCTTGCTGTTATTTGCTCCTGCCACTAAAGCTAAAGTATCACGTTCTTGCCGTTATTTGCTCCTGCCCTAAAGCTAAAGATACTCTTGCTGTTATTTGCTGCCTGCCACTAAAGCTAAAGTATCACGTTCTTGCTGTTATTTGCTCCTGCCACTAAAGCTAAAGTATCACGTTCTTGCCGTTATTTGCAATCAGTGCTCTGGTTATCAAACAGAACTCTCGTCTTCCAATCTGACCCTGGCTGGAGAAAAAAACATACGTACATATGGCTGCTAGTCCGCCCTGCTATGCACGGGTTATTGTTGTTATTGTTATTTCTGTTTAAAGCCCAGCCGACTGCATAAAGCCAGATCAGGGCTACAACTGTTTCAAAGCATACACAATACTTCTGTTACTGTTATTTTTGTTTAAAGCCCAGTGGACTGCAAAGAGCCACATCAGACCTATAACCCGTTTCAAAACAAACTATTTCAACAAGGAAAAAAAAGAAAAGAAAATTAAGTACACATCAATCCACTGGCACACATAATCTTAGGAAATGCCCCTGACGCCGACAACTCCATCCAATTATCGCACAGGGGATTTAAACACAGGGGATTTAAACAACATACCTGAATACAAATTTGAACACAACTAAGGACACTAAAATGTATATAAAAATGGGCCTAAATTACCTAAAACTGCTTCCGCATACCTCACTTCCCTAGAGCCAAAAATGCACTTAAATATATGTACCCAACTATCAATCCTAAGAGAAAGTACATAAGACTTTATCAAACATGGGTACCAGAGCCTATCAGTGCTAAACTGGTAAAGCAAGAAAGGACAGAAGACAGGCAGACACCTTGTTCACCCATGACCACTAGGTTATGCATATAAAGTTTACATTACATTTTCATCATTCAAATATACTTAATTACCCTCTTAATACTAACTCTGTGGGAACAGTACGTATAAGTCAGTAACATACCAACAAGACCTTGGTCCAACTGGAAAGGTTTGTTGGAAAACAAGCATTCCAGACAAACCAAGTGAAACACCCTGTTCACTGTGTTGTGCGTGCCCACCACACGGACATACCTGAAACATAAGAGAGTGACTCCGTGACATACTATTTCCCAAACTACAACCTTTTCACTCAAGTAAGGTGATATTACCAAACCATAACCCTTTCACTCTATCACCTTATCCATCGGCTTCCTGCAGGAAGATGATGGACAGAATAAGGCAATGAAAGGGCTAAACTGTCAAGATTATTTGAAGACTTGTACATAGCCTCTCTCTCTCTCTCTCTCTCTCACTCACACACACACACACACACACATGCGTACATGCACACATAACCTCTGCATTTTTTTCTGTATGAACTCTGCATTCAAATCATATGAACTACACCCATTGCTTTCCAGTCTTTCAAAAATACATCCAGTCTTGGAAGCAAGTTACAAGCATCTACTGCCATTTTTATTTTATTTTTCCATAGGCTTTTGATCACTTGCTTGTGTGCCAGCTTTCAATCATTACTCTGTTACTATCATGCTTCTTTTTCTTTCATCATGCAGTTGAACTGTTTTCTTGTGTGTGTGTGTGTGTGTGTGTGTGTGTGTGTGGTGTGTGTGGTGTGTGTGTGTGCGTGTGCTGCGTGCGTGCGTGCAGTGCGTGCGTGCGTGCGTGCGTGTGTGTGTGTGTGCGTGTGTGTGTGTGTGTGCATGAATGTGTTTTTTAATATTTGCTTTTTTTTGTTCACACTGAGCCATTTTGTTTAAAATCGAATGTCATGCTGCCCTCACCGGACAACGCGAGCAGGAAAATGCAGTTTCTGCCATGAGCGGCAGAGGTAGCTGGTATGATCAATGACACGGTCATAGTCTTTATCATCCATGGACACTTCAATATAGAAGGAATAGGACCTGCAAATAACAACACAATATGTACATCTATACACATCACAAAACAAGCACTGCCCATCTTAACAGAACACATTTAACCCAGTCAATGCCAGAGTTTTTGACATCTGATGTTTCCCATATGCCAAGTAAAACGCTGCCTCGTTACCACGTACACTAAAACTACTGTAGCTGCCATATTTGCAAGAATTTATGCATGAAATTACACAGAATGAAGCATTAGGTACTACACATTGTAAATTCAGATGATTTGTTCACTAATTTCTTGAAATTACTATATATCTTTAGTATTTTGTGCATATTCCCATACAAAAAACTCAGAAGAGCTTACAATTGAAACAAAAACAAAAAAGAAAAAAGGAGATATGGCCCCACATGATCCTGACAAATCTGAAAGTGTTCATAGACTGTGAATGACCACTACCAATAGATCACCCGACAGCTGATGTGCTACAGAAAGGAACTGCCTAACTAGTGCAAAATCTTGACCAAGTTATGTCTTTCACTGCAGTCACACACCCCACCATTGCCATATTCCTCCCCTTACTGTCTGCAACAGTATTCCCTGGAAGCCATGAGTGATTTTACAGAATCAGGACTGTGTACTTCAACATTCTGAAGTTGTTGGCTGGTTGGCAGAATCACTCGAAGCCACAAACTCACCATCACGCGTTCATGGATTCATTACTCTCAATGTCTGCTCTGTATGACGCACATTTCACACCAACAGCATGTAATTACCACTGTTTTCAACCTCCTTTTCGTCAGAATTGTCTTCTGAATCATTGTAAAATCACCCCTACCTTCCTGAATTACCTCAAATGCTTTCAAACTTTGAAACAGGCACGATCCTGATACTGGCACTGGCGAAAACCCACTTAACTTGAACATAAAAGGGGACATTCACACCATACATACCTCATGTCTCGATCCCACAGCAGCAACTTGATAGTGTTGATGATGTAGGGTTGGCCCATCTTAACAGTGACCCCCTGCCCATTGTTGTCATCAATTGGGTGGCGTGTGAACCCTCTGTCAAGGTCATAGTTCTGCACATCGCCATCCAACAAGGCTGATTTCATCTCCCCACGGATGACTTGGGCCCCGTGTCGAGTTGTGGCCACATTCTCCTCAGGCACTGAAATAATTTTACGCAGCATGCATTTTACAGCACAGCAGGTACATGAAAACACACAGACATACACACACACAGTGAACACACACACTAAACACACAACCACCCTAACTAAAAAAACACAAACAGTTGAACCATCTCTCAAGCAAAACCAATATACAGCCTCAGAAAAATGATGAGGTCTGAACAGTTTCAACTTGTTCTCTGAGTTTTTCTTCAGTTGTACAGTGAAATTCACTCTAAAAATGCACTAGAATTACATGATCATAGGAACCCTCAGCAATACTTCGATAAATTTACCTGAAATTGGCAGTTTTCACACCAACACGACTCAACCCTTTACAAAAACCCAATATTCCACACACTGTTATGAAACATTGCAAAACTTCAAGAACTGACACAGTACTTCAAAAAATCCAATCCTTAATTTTCAAGAAAGTATTCATACCTGTTCCTGAAGAAAACGCAATAGTGGATGTTCTCAAACATTCTCCAATGTTTTCTCAAAAGGATTATGCATATGTGAAATTTCAATCTGCCACCATTCGTACAGTGTTTGTCTAGTAAGCTCCATTTTCATGCCACTGGAAAGGAAATTTCATGCTCTTTCCAATAATACCAATAACTTGGTAGCCCCCAAAGCCGACTTATGTCCACCTTCGTGAGAATGGGTCACATATATATGGTCACAACCACAGTCAATTATCAGAAAACAAGTTTAAAAGATTACTTGACATTTTATGTCAAAGTGGGATGGTATTACAGGACCGCCAGATACAACAAACATTGATAAACAAATGATTCTGCAGGATATGCATAATCTTTCAGTCTATTATCAACGTCATAGTATTCTGATAACGAAAGTATCAAGAAAATGTACTTAAGAGAGCGAGTTTTAAAAACTGACAACCATGTACAAGCATGCATGCATGCAACCCGCATATACATACACACAAAGAGCTATCCACAGGTACAAAATCTATGCTGCGACTTGTATCTAGTTCTTCCTACCAGTAACAGGCAAAAATCACAAACCTAAAAAGCCTCGGTACTTGAGATCCATATCTCTGCATTCTGTCTGTAACTTGATGGCATCTAGGATGGAATCTGAGGACACCAGGCCTGTGTCTCGAACAACATTCAGCAGTTGATTCATACTCATAAGAGGCAGTCGTACTGCTTCCAAGATAGGCGTGGGGTCAGTGCCTTGGTTATGCTCAGCCCACTCACAAACTGCTTGGAAAATGTCAATTTCTTGGGCACAGAAGGAGTCTCTCAAAATCAAGTCCCGCACAGACATCTGTCAAATTCACAACACAGCACAAAAATCAGGTACATGAAATATTTATGAAACCCAACATTCACAAATCAGGAAACGTTCCTTATTATATGGAAAGTACCAAGTCCATTTATGACATGTTATATAAAATGTAAACTTCATCATTAAACTCACTGTCTCAAAATAAAAGGTACTGAAATAACTGAACAAAAAAAACTGAGCAGTCAAGCTTTATAACTGTACAACTGATGACAATAACTGAACTTAAAATATGTTTTAACTTATTCATCTGAAAAGAACAAAACAGATTGGAAACTGATGACAATACCTGAACTTAAATCATACTTTAAGTTATTCATTCGAGAAGAAAAAAGACTGAGACAATTAATGGACAGCATGTTAATCAGCGATGACTGAAGAATTTAGCACACTCATCAGAAAAAGCTGAGACGTAACTTTCACTCTCTCACCCTACCCACCAGCTTCCTAGTGAGGGACTGAAAGTAGCAATGCCGTGCGAACCGAAACGCGACGTCAAATTTGTGGTACCAAAAACTGGGGAAAACCGGGGCCGGCCGCAAAACTGGGGGGGTCTTCGGTTCAATCAAGTATTACTGCCTCTTTAATCGGTGTTTCATTCTTATTTTTTGTCTTATGTGAATAAGAAATGAATAAAGATTTGAATGATTGCCTTTTTATATACTTAGAGCGAAAATGGAATTAGTTATTTGATGAAAAAGTCGAAAATCCGCGCTTCGGGCGCAATCGCGGATATGGTATGCATTTAGAATCGAAGTTTGTTCGGGATGCTTCACTATTTCGGTCGGTACGGCTATATTTGTGAACCAATCACATTGTAATTTTGCAGCCAATGAGAATTAATGTAACAGAATGATATATCCCGACGACACCTGTGTGTGCCTGTTTCGAACAGAGATCGACGCTTCCAAAGTTTTGCTTTTTTTCATCGGAAAAGTTTGCAGGCAAGTCGCCATTTTTGGAACTTGTCGTCGGCGGGATTCGATTTTACATGCTTTTTTCTATATGCATGTGTAATATGAAATCAATTTGATTTAAAATACGGCCATACGCCAACTTTTTACATGAGGATCTGTACCAGATCAACGTCGGAATGTGCCGACGCCAGTAGCCTGAGTAGGCCTACAACGCGAAACAGAACGCTGTGCAAGTTTCAGCTCGGCAAGTTTTGCGCTGTCAAAGACTAGATCTAGATCTAGCAATCAACAGATCAAGTTCTGTTTTATCTGTAACATTGTATTTTTCAAGAAAAGGACTACTGCGTTTGAACTCGATTCGGAGTTGTTAGCCGAAGCTTGATTTGTCAACCATTTCTTTCCCCGAGGTCATACTAATTCGCATGTCGCTGTGTAGACTTGCTCACCCCATGACGGGCGAGCTTACTACTAAAAATGCTATGTGATCGACGGGCTTCCCGGGGCCGTGGAAAATGGGTTTGCCCAAACAGAGGGATAACCCGCGTCCTCCAACTCTCTCTCTCTCTCACTCAAATTTTAAATGAATGAATAAACAGATCTAAATAATTTTTTTTTCAAATCAACAAACAATTCTGTGCAAGTCAATGTACTTTCCTTGACATGAATCTCTCTCTCTCTCTCTCAGAGAACAAAAAATGAATAAATAACAAAAAATGAATAAATAAGTAAATAGGCCCCAGTACATTCATATCCAAGTCATTGTTAACAGGCATGATCCTCTCTCTTTCTCTCTCTCTGACAACACACACACACACTAATACACACAGATTTAGAATGTCACAAAACAAAATCTTCTGTTCATTGTTTATTGTTATAATATTCTTTATTTAGGTTTTAAAACTGAATAGAAGGCTGTGAGTTGTATTATTTGTAAAGTAGACCACCCATTAGCTTACGTAGTTGTTTCAATTTGTAGTCAGTATCTGGAAAGGATATGCCTATTGTCATTAATTTGTTTTAACGGGAAGATTGCATCTTATTTAGTAGTAGCCTATTATTGATTCGTATTAAAGGGCAAGAGTACACTGGAAACACTTAGCAGGATTGCTCTGCTTTGATGGATTTTTACCAGTAATATGCTAAAAATCAAAGTCGCGAGTTTAGGCTTAATGTTAAAGTAATATTGATGTGGAGACTATGCATTATGGTTTCCTTTCCTTTCCAGTCTCTCAATGAATAGTATATATTATGCAGAAATTCATATATTTCTCTATTGTAGGACTAGGAGTTAAGTGACCTGTTCCTGAATGGCGAGTGGTCCCATATCCTCCCAGAAGTTTTCTTTGGACGCTGGCTGTGCTAAGTGTTCGGGGACTTGACTCATCCACAGTCAGTCAGTCAGTTTTCTAAACACTGATGAATAAAATAAAAATCAAATGTACTGTGCAAAAATCTTGTCTGATATGTTTTCCTCTGTGTGTGTGTATGTGTATGTGTTGTATGTGTATGTGTGTGTGTTTAGTTTTTAGTAGAATATTGATCAGATGATATTTTTGGATAGCCTGCAGCATAAAAGCATGCAGTAATTTTTAATATTTCAACTATTTAAGTGATTCCAGAAGTCATTGATTCTCAGATTTCCTTTTATATGTACAGAAATTGATGAAATATTACAAATTATTCATAAGACTACTGAAGTAGCGAGTCGTGACTTTTTTGGTTTAATTTGCAGTAATAAGACACTTGAACGATGAGCAAAATGATTTTTTATCTATCTCATGAAATGATTATATATCCTTGTTTTGTTTCTAGCTTCATTTTTGTCTGTTAATACAATATGGGCAATTATTAATGAAAAACAGATAAAACATGCCAAATATCACATGTTTCCTGTAATAAGACAAAAATGGCTCGTCGCAGAGTTACGATAATGGTTTCATTCAATTCGGCATACAAAAATACATCAACGATCAAAATTTTATGACATTTGGTCCTGTCTGTCTCTCACAATTACAAAATGAATGTCATTTCCAGCAAAATCAGCATACCATGCCATTTGATGGGTTTGTTCTTTGACAGCTGGTCCTTCTTTGTCCCACTAAGACGTGGTACCAAAATTTAAGAAATTTTTGACGCTTCAAATTCGAATATCTCATGAACTAATAGTCCGATCTGAAAAATTTAAACTGCTTTTTACTCAGAACAACAGTATCTTCAAAACCATATAAATCTTTTAACTCAAAACCCAATTTCAATTTTTCATGCGGCATTGCTACTGAAAGGATTCATATCCACGGGTAAAAAGCTGACAGGTCAAGCCACTCACCAGAGAAAGCTGAAGAAAAGGTTCAGAAGTCAAGATTTCGCTCGCATGCCTGTCCATGAAATCTTTGCAGACGGTGCAGAGAGAGGTGAGGGAGTAGATGTTGGCCAGATCATAGATACAGCAGACGTTGCGCAGACTCAAGGTGGCCTTGAGGTAATCCGAGATGGAGGTCTCGAGCTCAACGAAGACAAACCTGTGAGCCAGGCCCAGAATGTCCAGCAGGTTTTCCTCCTGAACATAGTGATGCAGCACGCTTTACAAAATGACAGTGACCATACAAAACTCCTACAACCAGTATAGATTAGGATATTGGACTGTTAATAGCAATTACCTAAGTACATGCCCACTGTTAATAGCAATTACCTAAGTACATGCCCACATCACTTTCTTCATTGATGCGGAAGTGTTTATCTCTTCATAATAACTAAAAACTATTACAAGAATATTCAGTTTTAATTTGGATAATTTTATCCATTATGAGGCGGAAAATAAATTAGTCATCTACAACAAAATGGCTGACATCAATTCACATAACAACTTATAAGTAACAATAACTCGGCATTTTCCAAAGCGGTGAACTTTCACACAAAAATCAGTAATATACCAGCCTTCTCAAACTCATTTTGTTCTCAATCATACTGTGTAGCTCAAAAATGAATTATTTTAAACATCACAAATCTAAAGTGGAAATAGTGGCACTTACTTTGATCTCTGTAAGGTTCATTCGCCCAGTGTACATGTATTTCAGCAGTGCTGCGAAGGCCGAAGCAGGTGTGTCTGGCAATTCAATTTCTGTGGTGCCTGGTTGTGACTCCTTCATACCTCCATAAAGTAAGGCCCTGGAATGCCAAAATGCAATGAAAACACAGAACACCTTGACTGAGACTAGTGAGAGGTCATGAAGTTTTGTTCTTGTTTAATTTCATAAATTTTAGCAACATGAAACAAAAACAAAAACAAAAACAAAATCAAAAATCCTTTTCACTAAATTCTCCAAGGATTTGTAAGATATAAACAGATTTGAAATATGTGTTTTTGGTTTGTAAGCTATGAAAAGATTTTAAAATTTAAATATGTGTTTACCATTACTGGATATCTTTCCCAAAAATAATGATGTTGATAATGTTATATTATTCATTAACATGTTTCCATTACTTCATTTTATTTTACACACAATGTAATCATGACAGGGAAAAAAGTGTAACATAAGTAATGTTGAAATATTTTCACAAACTAAACACCAAATATTCAGAAACAATTACACATAAATGTACAGCCCAAGTTTTATAAATAAGTACACCAACCACATGCTGCTTCAAGCGTGTTAGACTATCAGAATAATCCTCCTATAACTAAAGAAAACACACACTTGTTAGAATACCTGAATAGTGAATAATCTTTCTACAACTAAGGTAAACAACTACAACCATACCAAAAGCTGCTGGTACTGATTCACAAGTATAGAACCATGTGCTGTTTACTGTAAAATCTCAACAAGTTTTCAGAAAAATCTTTTTTTAAAATATCACACCCCAGGCATGTACGTACTGGTAAAAACTCTTACTTGACATGTCTGGACTGCAATTTTTTAATTAAAGTATAATTCTATAAATTATGTCATTCAGTTACAGTCTAACCCAACTAACATAATTTCATGGAATTTATATCTCTTCTGCTTGATTTGATCTGGCCCAAAAACTTATAATAAAAAGAACAGGAACCTGAAAACTGCACAAGTATGAAGAATGAAAACTAAAATTTTCTCAGGAAGTAAGGTACCTGACATTGAGTGAAATTATCTCACCTAAAATATTCTGATCTGGCAGCGAGAATGATCTTGTGCCCCTTGAAGCGATTGTTTTCCACCACCAAAGTGATATCAGCATACTCATCATTATCGACCAGTTCTCCAAAGTTCTCAGAAAGCGACACAATGTGGTCCACAATTCCCACAGGTGCAGGAGATCGCAAATGGTGGTGATCACACATTTTGACTATGCCAGTTCACCAGTTGTTCTACTTTGTAATTTTTTCCACGATTGAATGGAAAGACCAGAGATGCTCAGTGATTCGATATCTTAGGGTGATATGGTTTCACTTAGGTTTCAACAGCAATTCTGAAACACACACAAACATAACATCATGATAGTCTGTAGTACTACCTTTTGTACCCCAGTAACATTTGGTATATTCATCTACATGTCATCACTTCTTAGACTTTGTGTTACACACACACGCACACACGCACGCACGCACACACACACACACACACCACACACACACACAACACACACACACACACACACACACACACACACACACACACACACTATCTGCTATTCTGCAGAACTCATTCTTTTGCTCCTTTTCATTCAGTTTCACAGTTCATGAGCATTCACCAATTCATTTTCATGACTGCCACACCAAATTCTGACAGAAATAAAAAAAAATTTTAAAAAGCGCAACCCTGAATTTTGGTGAATATTCAAGGTGATGTGCATCAACTTACAATCACTTTGTTTCACAGACTCAGTCAGTCAGTGCTTGCAAGCTGACCTAAGCACCCCTTTCACACTTTTAAAACACACCCAACAGCCGCTGACTGACCATAAAGGCTTTAACTAACGCATTATCAAAAGTAATACGTCAGCAACATTGTCAGACCTATTTTCCTTTCCAGGCCTGTTATTAGGATTACTGTTATAATTTCTATTCAATTTTCAATCTTATTTTGACAAATAGACATTGTTTCCTGTCCAAAGAAGCTTGCATTTGATGGCTGGAAACTTTATACTTGGCAAGCCACACATCTAAAAAGGTTGGACACCTTGACTGTGCCATAATGTATGCTGTAAATCATATGCAGACATCTTTGATGGAACTGTTCCAACCTTAATCATTTAGTGTTGTTGGTAGTACTAGTACTTAGTCCAGTTATTGCAGCAGTACATCAGGATGCTCAGGACTAGACCAATCTTAGTGGTGAATCTGACTGAAGGTCTTGCCCCAACCGCTTAGTCAATTTTCCAAGTTGAGTGATGAGATGTATAGCGCCTGCCAGCTCAGTATCAAGAGATCCATTACTGCCCAGTGCACTGCCCATGTAGGAGAATTTGTCTACAGTCTTGATCTCCTGGTTGTTGATGACAATCAAAGTGATGGAGCGCACCAGAAGCCTGAGATGATCAGGCCTTAATATGACCCACAGAACGCTCGTCATTCACTTACTAGACCATTCTTTCATTCCCCAAAATAAGATTCTGTGCTTGCATATTAGTTATTACCCTCTACATTTAAATGTGCGAGGTGGGCTCATTCTCTAAAACTCTATTGAGCACACTGGCCTCCTCAGAGGCCCAACTGTTCCAAAAGTGGGCTTTTGACCGGTCATATCTACTACCAGCTGTCCATCATTCCATCAAACTTGAAACTTTGGTTCAGAGCAGCATTGAACATGGTGTCTGACTGACAAGCAATCAAAAGTGTAAAAAATATTCTGACAGCACTGACAAAATTAGTAAACCGAAAAAGCCATCAGGTCATTTATATATATGCAATAAACATACCTTCACACTCGTATACATGAGTGTGATTCAGTGCAACTCTGTAAATCACTAAATGAGTGATTGTATGCATGAGATTCTGTGGTGTGTGTGTGTGTGTGTGTGTGTGTGTGTGTGTGTGTGTGTGTGTGTGTGTGTGTGTGTGTGTGTGTGTGTGTGTGTGTGTGTGTGTGCGAGTCACTGACCCTTATTTTATATAATTTTTATCCTTCAGTGGTTTTAAGTGTAGAACAGATTGCACAGGCTTAGTATATTGTATAAGTTATATTCTAAAGTACTGCTTTGTTGTTCTGGCTTAATGAGGAAAAGACTCTCTAAAAATTAAAAGTGAGGGTGAAAATACCCTCTAAAATTTCAGACAGGAGGTGTAACTATCCTCTTCATTAGCAAGCCAGGGAAGACTGACGGTGTTTGCTGAAACATAGCTGCTGTCTTGCATAGTTGCAAGTCATAGCAAACAGGTCAGTGAAGAACCAGATGTCCTCATACAAATGTGCAGCCAGTGCATGGTCACCTGCAAAAATATATTCTGAAGGATGGCTTTCAGCACTTTGGTTTGGCTTGAAATCTTTGCAGACTGAGACTCCAAGCCATTTTCCATTTGAGCGGAACTTGATATACACACCCTAACCAGAAAAAAACACGAAAGAAGAACAAGACACGTATTTAGTTGTATTCATTTACAACAAGACAAGACAGGCGCAAATTTCCTTTTCTCACACTGGACCCAGCAGCAGGGAAGTTTCAGTCTTTTTCTCTTAATTTTTGTATCTGGTGTTTGTTTGTTTGTAATCTTACACTTAACAAAGGCCAGTTGGCAGAAAATTTGCGCCTGTCTTGTCTTGTTGTATTAAATATGCGTTCTTATTCTTCTTTCGTGTTTTTTTCTGGTTCATGTTTGCTTGAATGTGGGCAGTCACACCTGCTTTGGATTGAATACATTAATCAGCAATGCCACAAAGCTTATGGACAAGAGCATAAGCACTAAAAATAGAATCCCTGTTTCACTCTGTTCTGCACTGTGTTTACATGGAAGAATTTAGATACATCCCCATTCTCTTGTACTCTGGCCAGCAGGCTACTGTGGAAGAAAGCAATCAGCAACTTGAGCAAGACAAGCTTCTGACAGAAAACAAAGTTTCATATCTCTGGGCTGTAATTGCACATGTAGGCCACCATGCCATGACTTCATGTCGACATAAAATGTATTATATCCCAAATCCTTGTGGTAAGTCCGGCAGTGAGACCGCTCTTTTCATCACGTTCATCAAACCAGTTTACATCCACAACAATGAAGAGTAGCCTATAGTTCATACAAGGTAGTTTATGACTGTTGATAATGATATTAAAGAGAAAACGGTTCAATTAATCCCTTACAACCACATTCGCAACTAAACAAAGTTTTTCGTTCTGAGCAGCCGACCTATGTTTTGGCAGCAGACGACCAAAGACAGACACTGAGACAGATGACTAGATTACATTTAAATGTGTATATATCTGTTGAACTTAAGTTACTCACTCATTTATTCAGATCTGCAATAGACGATAACTGAGTAAAAGAACCCATGTTCATTAGGCCTATGTCTACGACATAAACATAGGAAAGTCTTACAACCGTTGTTTGCAAGTGCGGAGGTTGAGGAGGGGTGGAGGTGCGAGGGACGGAGTGAATCGTTCGTTACAATGTTTGAATCTGAATCACACCAATGACCTCAGGTATCTGACAGCAGGTCACAGCTGATGTGACTAATGAGATTAATGAAGCAGAGTCTACAGATTAATTAGGAACAATAATATTGATGATGACCATCATCACTGACACTGTGATTCTGATCATGATGAAAACAGTCCATCCTCCATCATGTCAGCCACACCGGCACACATCAGTTTCAAAATAGTGTTGTCCGCATAGTAAATGTTCCAAGAACAGGTTCAAACAATGCACAAAAAGTGCCTATTCTGTAGTATCAAAATAATCTGTATAGCACAATACAAAAGAAAATTTATAATTACGCTACATGTTTACGAACCCATTATCGGACGCCATGATTGTTGGTGCTTATCGTGCTGGCTTGCTGAATTTTAGTATGCTTGCGATTGGCCAAAAATAAAGTGATATCTAAATAATAAGTAAAGGTTAATCAAATAATCGGTTTTATAAATTGTTAAAAATTTGTGTGACGCTTGTTGTTATTTCTTGAATCGAGCTTGAGTGTTTTTATTTTCTTGAGTAGAATGTGAAACTGTAAACAGGAATTGCAGTCTGCGGAAAATACCGGAAATAATGTAAACTTTCGGTTTTGTTTACTGTGCGCGAATCGTGTGTCAGGTCCCACTGGACCTCTCCCGCATCAGATTCACCAGCCAGGATGAGGTGGTGGAGATATTTTCAAGGCTTCTTTTAAAGATTATTTTTGGTGGTCCTCATACACACGAATGTGTAGCAGGACTTAAAATCTGCTCGAAAGGAAATGTTTCCTGTCCAGGTTATAGCAATTGCTATCACTGAGGAATGTATTTTATCGTCACGGTTACGTGCCCATTTTATTGTGGTATGATCCACACTATATCTTTTTATGTGATTCTTATATTATTTCTTCTACCGATTCCCCATCCCTTCCCCATCCCTTCCCCAAAAGAACAAGTTGTGGAATTTGATGATAATTTGATATCAAGATTAAGCAACCAATACAATATCCCTCCTCTCTCTCTCTCTCTCTCTCTCTCTCTCTCTCTCTCTCTCTCTCTCTCTCTCTCTCTCTCTTGTGTGTGTATGTGTGTGTGTGTGATTTCTCCTCCACCTAAAATTAATCAAGGAATTAAAAGAAATAAATCAAGAAACAAATAATAATGATAAATAGATTGATGAATTACGATTAGAACAATTCGTACAGAGATTCTTATTAAAACACGTTTATCACAGACAAACCGACAGGCAGCCTATACTTTTGACCCAAAGTTGGAAAAGGTTCACCCAGAAACAAGTACAGAAATTATTACTGAAACACATGTTTGTCACAGACGGACTAGCACACATCTACATAGACAGAAACACCTCAGCTGAAAGGCCCTGGGAGGCCTGATCAGTATCAACCTATTTTCATATCAACCACAGTGAGGTGTTCTACCACTCTGTGGTTGATATGAAAAAGGTTGATACTGATCAGGCCTCCTAGGTATTCCCTTTCAGCAGATGTGTTTCATGTGTGCAGGGTTTACGCGTTTGTGCCTGTTGCTTTTATTGTGAGCTGAATACATTTTAGAAGAAAAAATTTTTTTTTTCTTAAATCTTGAAACTTGGAAACCTCTCTATAACTCAAAGATTGTATTGTCAGGTACCAGTGGACCTCTCCCACCGGCAGTCCTTACTATTCTCATACCAACACTAATTTGTTAAAGTGAAAATGTATTTCATTTTGACAAATTATAGCAGTCCGCCACGTAGGTTTTACTGAATCCATTAGTCAGTATTACTTTATAACACCTACACGTATGGAATCACTGTATGCACCATTGTTTACACTTACTTGTGTCGTAGCGCTGTCGCCATGACCCGGCCTCTTTAGCGACTGACTGTGTTACTGCTGTAACAAGTAAGTGTAAACAATGGTGCATGCAGTGATTCCATACGTGTAGGTGTTATAAAGTAATAATGACTAATAAAATGTATTTCATCGTAACGGTAATAAAGTAAAGCATATATTACATAAGCGTCTCGAGCATGCTAATACAGAAATGAAGAAAGACAAGCAAGCATTAAACATACAATTTATCAAACAAAAAAATAATCAATCAATCAATCAAACAAACAAAGAAGGAAAAAACAAACAAAGGGGGTAGTGTAATCAAGGATAAAATTGCTTCCTGATTAAATGCATGACACAACTATATGCACAGAAACAGTCTTGCAGACTGGGGTTTATATTCAGACATATCTATCTATGTTCAGGTGGGGCTGCAAAAATGAGAACTCGATTATTCATGGATATCTATTCATTTATACCTATGCAAAGTGGTTAGGTTAATGCATGTCTACATCCCGATTTTTTTTTATAGGAAAAAGATAGATAGATAGATAGATAGATAGATAGGTAGATAGAGACAGACAGACAGACAGACAGACAGGACAAGACAGAGAGAGAGAGAGAGAGAGGAGGTGTGAGGTATTATTCAAAAGTTGAAAGAAAAATGTTGAAGGAATCCAACATTTAATCAAGCAAAATTAATCAAATGACATAGATATGATCATAATCACACACGCGTGCGGGCACACATACATACACACACATGCACGCACACACGAACACACACTCTCATGCACGCACATACCAATACAGTCAGTCACAACAACAACAGCAGGTAGAAAAGCACCCAAATAATTATTCACACACACACACACACACACACACACACACACACACACACACACACACACAGAGAGAGTGGACGCACGCATATATACGCACACACTCACGCACGCAAGTATGCACGGACACACGCGCGTGCACACTCACACACACCACACACACACACACACACACACACACACACACACACCACTGATTCTAGTCAGACTAACAGGTTTTCCCAGTCTCGTGACGCGGTTCTATCTATAGAGTCAATGCAATCGAGTGTTCTGTGGTTTAGGATTAGGCGAGATAAGGAAAATGTTGTACAACAGTGGTGATATTGTGTGTGTGTGTATGTGAGAGAGAGAGAGAGAGAAAGAGAGAGAGAAAGAGAGTGTGTGTATGTGTGTGTGAGTGCGCGTGCACGCGGACGCGTTTGTGTGTTTGTGTGCTTATGTGTGCGTGTGTGTATGCGTGCGTGCGAGTGTGTGTGTGTGTGTGTGTGCGAGTGTGTGTGTGTGTGTGTGTGTGTGTGTGTGTGTGTGTGTGTGTGTGTGTGTGTGTGTGAATAATGATAATAGTGTTATTTATAAGTCGTCAAATCTTGATGTGAGAATCAAACCGGAACGCATACTTTCATCATTCACCAAACTAATCAACCAACAGAGACCGAAACCCCAGGGTACACAGCCAACGAAAACTGGGATGGAGAGGACAGGAATGGGGTGGGGTAAAAGGGTGGGTATATATGAGGAAGTCGCTGCTGGACAACATATCCAACATCAAAATACACCAGAGAATCCGACAATAGCATCAGTATCTCACAATGCAACCAAATTTTTTAAGGCTTCTTTGAGCAACATTCTTATAGCTAGTCCTCATATACTCCAAGAGTGGTGGGACTTTAAACTCAACAAAACAGAACAGAACAGCTGGACAACATGCTAATGATAGTGGGTTCTAATCCCGGAGTGCGCTACATTAAAACTGGCCTGGCCTTCTCAATGTCCCATTTTAACATCATTGTTGTTCTGGTGGTGTCAGTATAGAATTAGATAAGTCCCCCTTCTCCCACTAACCTGGGATGGTTATCCCCATCGGCTATATCACCTTGAGGTGGGTGTCGACGTAAAAACTGAACCAAATCAATCAGTCAATCAAAGCTGGACAAAGAGGCACGTGTTCAAGCTAGACTTGAAGGAAGACAGAGTAGGTGACGGTCGAACAGACGGAGGAGAGATCGTTCCAGTTGTATGGATGGACCAGACACAGAAAAAGAGCGGCAGCCAACTGTGGTTACATTTGTATCGAGGAATTTGTAGACAACAAGTATCAGGGGCAGAACGGAGAGGTCGGGCAGGCAGGCGAAGCCAGGGCAAGATTGGGGCAGCCGAGATGTGGTTTCTCAGAGGAGTGTTGAGAGTTCCATGGACAGCAGGGAAGACGGGCGGGACAGTCTTGATGGAGGCTGACGCAGGTAGATCACTCATAAGGAAGATTGGGAAAGGACAGGCAGCGTTTGTAGGCCATTTAATGAGGAAGGGGGATTTGGAGCACCTGGTCACAACGGGAAAGTTGGAGGGAAAGAGAGCACCAGGTAGACCCAGGGAGAGAATGCTGGACGGACTTGCAGAGTGGCTGGGGATGAGGAGGGTGGGGGAGATGCTGGGGGCAACGAGAGATAGAGATGGTTGGAAGTCCATGGTCGCCAACGCCATGCGGCAGGGCACCTGATGATGATGATGATGAGTCACAATAAGTATGTTGGAGTGGAAAAGAATACCGGGTAGACCCAGGAAGAAAATATTGGACGGATTTGCGGAGTGGATGAAGACAGAAAGGGTGGGAGATGCAGCGACAAAAGACAGATTCGTACGGAGGGCCATGATCGCCAACGCCATGCAGCAGAGCACATGATGATGAGTACCACTGATGCACTTGTAGCATAACATATTAAATATATTCATTTTGTATGAAATTCTTTAAGAAACGGTCAACAGGTGATTGGACAAGCAAGGCGAAAATGATAGGAAGAAATGACAGAAAGCAAGGAGGAAGACACAAAGAGAGTGACAGAAAGAGAAACTTCCAGCATAGAATTTTCAGAAGTGGGATACTGCTTATACTGAAGAGCCCCCGACATCCCCACGGGGGAGCAGCCATGATGATACAGACTTATGACCATAAGTTCAATTTTGAAGACGTGGTATTCTTAGAGAACAGTTGTTCAATAAACTATTAGAATTGATAAAAACAAAACTTTGCAGCTGCATTTCTCTAAGAAAGGCATAATTATCAATTTGATGACGTAATTGTGCCCATGTCCCGCAAGACGCATTTTGTTACACAACAAAGTGACCACCCCCCCCCCCCCCGAAAATGATGCATATACACAAAATTTCTACATAACTGATGAAAGCTGTCCGTGGCCTTCGATAAGAAAAAAAAAAAAAAAAAAAAAAGAAAAAAAAGAAATGTATGTCGCAAAGGCCACGAGCTGTCTCCTCAATATGTCAGTTGACCTCAGTCTAGCAATAGATCATAGTAGTGAGTCACACAAACAGTGCTCGGGTCTACAAAACTAAGCTTTCATCTTCAACTGGTCTTTTTCAATTAGACCTCTAGGTCACGCAATGGATTGTATGTGTGTGGTGTTGTGTTTTGTGTTGTGGTGTGGTTTGTGTGTGTGTGTGTGTGTGTGTGTGTGTGTGTGTGTGTGTGTGTGTGTGTGTGTGTGTGTGTGTGTGTGGTGTGTATGTTATTCAAAGCCCCTTATGTGTGCGACCCTTGAATAATATCTAAACATAAATATGCATGTTCATAACATATCTGTACATACATAATTATATCTATGCTTGCATGAGTGTATCTTATCTATCTATATGAATATGTTATGCACATATAGCTATCTTCTCAATCTTATCAATCTAGGTATGTAGTATCTAATTGTATGTATGTATCTAATTATCTATTTATCTTATCTAATCTATCTAGGTATCTATCTAGGTATCTTGGTAAAAACTCTAGGTATCTATCTATCTGTCTATCTATCTATCTATCTATCTATCCATCTATCTGTCTGTCTGTCTGTTGGTCTGTCTGCCTGTCTGTCTATCTATCTATGAATGTGCTTTTACACGCAGAGGTAGATAGATAGATAGAGCGAGAGAGACAGACAGACAGACAGACAGACAGACTGACAGACAGAGAGACAGACAGAGACAGACATGAGACATATTGGCAACAACAACAACAACAAATCAGAAGAGAGAGAGAGCGAGTAAGAAGAAGGGAAAGAGAGAGGGAGGAGAGCGAGTAAGAGAGAGAGAGAGAGAGAGAGAGAGAGTCAAACAGGCAGAGACAGAGACAGAGAGAAAGAGCGAGAAGAGAGCAAGGACATTTCAAGCTGACAGTCTCTTTTTTGCCATCACAGCATTGAAAATATTCCAAGCCGGAACGAAAAAGACAAGGGGAAAAACAATGAAAGCATTTCTTGTGACAGCCAGGAAGAATAGTCTCCCTTGAATGTTGACACGTCCCGCCAGTTTCCTGAGCGCTTGGAAAGTTGAACCATTCTGACATTATTCGGTTATGCCCGTCCAGTTGCATCATACAAACAATTCCGTCTTTTTCGTTTGTAGCGCACATATTACGTAGGACAGTTCAGACGTTTTAGCTGATAAATTTCGTGACAAGGAACAAAGCAAGCAATTGCAGAAGGCATGCGTGCATGCATGGTTGTAGTAGTAGTAGTATAGTAGTAGTAGTAGTAGTAGTAATAGTAATAGTAGTCATGATAATAGTAATAACAATAACAACAACACCGATAACATAATATAATAAAATAATGACAACAACAACAACAACATAATAATAATAATAATAATATAATATAATAATAAATAGCAACAACAACAACAGTAAATAATAATAATAATAATGTTATCATCAGACATTTAGCTGATAATTATTTTGACAAGACACAAAGCAAGCAATCGCAGAAGCATGCGTGCATCAGGAGTAGTAATAATAGTAGTAAGAGAGTAGTAGAAAGTAAAAGCATGAAACAATAACAACAATAACAACAACACTGATACAAAGTATAACAAGAATGACAACACAACGAACAAAATAATAATAAAATGAATAGAAGATAGAAAAATAGAACAAGACAGTAATAATATATGAATAGATAATGATTATATATATATATATTGTTATATATATTATTATACAACATACACACCACCATCACACCACACACACACAAAACACACACACACACACACCAGACACACACACACACACACACACACACACAC
>JAPXFY010000012.1:80394182-80396682 GCA_030674185.1 Monoplex corrugatus | reverse complement strand
CATGCTATCCACAAGCTTCCTGCAGGAAGCTGGTGGATAGGGAGAGGGAGTCAAAGGGTTAAGTTTTTGCTTTGCTAGAATGGTTAACAATGCAGGATGCTGGTGGACAAGGTGCGAGAATCAAAGGGTTAAAGCCCAGCTGAATGCGCGGAGCCATATCAGGGCTATGACCGTGTCAATACATACACAATACTTCAACAGGAAAAACAAAATGAAAAGAAAACCTAGTGCATACACCAATGCATTCGCGCATATAACTAAGGATATGCCTTGGCGCCGACCACTCCGTCCAATTTGTCACACAGGGGACTCGGAAAACATACCTGAATACAAATTTAAACACAACAAAGGATACCAAAGCACAGATAAAAACCGGCCTAAATTACCCAAGATTGCTTCTGCATATCATTTTCCAGAGCCAAAAAATGGATTTTGTTTATGTACCCAATTATCAATCCTAAGTGAAAATACATGACTTTTTCAAACACATACAGGTGAACCGACCAGAAAGGCAGAAAATGATGGGAAGAAATGATAGAAAGCAAAGGAATAAGGCAAAAACAAAGAGAGTTAGAGAAAAGAGGAAATTTCTAGCTCAGAATTTCCAGAAAGTGGAGATACTAGATAACACTGAAAGAGCCCCCGGCAATCCCACGAAGGATTTCAACTAACATGCAGTTTGATATAAATCCAGTCATGGTTTCATACAGAATGCAGACTGTCTTATATTTCTTGCTGTGACAATTTTGGCTGTGCACTTTTTTTTAAAACACCAAGAGTATATGAAGAAACCATTTCGATAGAAATCTTGCAACAAACAGCGTAACATTTACTGCAAATATGAAATAAACATAAATCCACCAGAGAACAACATGAAGTTTGTGAGTAACTTACGTGCTTAGAGCCTTAACATTTACAGAAGGATCCTCTTAGGCATTTTAAAAGCGCGTGAGCCTGTCACACAAAAGAACATCTTTCCATGTGCCGTCAGCTCATGTTGCTTTCGCTTTGTTTATGTTACACGCATACATTATCTCCCTTTATCTTGTCAGCACGCTGTCCACTTTAACTTCTTTCTTTCTTACACGAAGAAAGTCAAGCATGCAAGATTGCAGAGTGGGGAAGTCTTTTCATTACTTTTCTTTTGTTACAGGCATTTTTGTGGCTTATTTTTTCTTTTTCACATTAACTACATTCATCGTTGTTGCACATTGTGTACGTTTTTCTTTCTTTCTTTCTTATAGAAAATCCTGAAAGAACACCTGCGACAACACAGTGCAGCATCTATTCATATCGTTGAAGGGTTGTCCCATAAACTGCAGGTCCTCGGACAATGAAGTGGTACAAACCTCAACATCTCTCCGGGCAGGCATTGTGAGTGCCCTACCCATCTCCTCTCACTGCCTCTTTTCCTTTTTTTCAACTCTGAAAAAGTTCAGGTGCCCATTCAAAACTGAGTGGGCGAGATGGAGCACGCACAAGATTGTATTTAACCCTTTGACACCCGCACCCTATCCACCAACTGCAGAAACTTAACCCTTTAACTCCCTCACCCCATCCACCAGGAAGCTAGTGGATAGGTTGAGGGAGTCAAAGGGTTAATTTTTTGTTTTGCAAGTATGGTTGACAAAGCAGGATGCTGATAGACAGGGTGCAGGAATCAAAGGGTTAAGTAAGGTGTACATTTGTGCAACCTGTAGAGTCAAGTACGAAGATAAGATTTTTACCTCTGAACTAACCATGCCTCGCAGTTTTTTTTATTTTATTTTATTTTTTATAGCAAACGCAGTAATATATGCGTCAGGACAACAGTTAGTTCGTGACCAAAATACTTGTTCTAAGTCCTAAGATAACAAAAAAAAAAAAAAAAAAAAAAAGGAACCCCCACAGACATCAAAGAACTTAATATAGAGGAAAGCCATACGGAAGCCGCTTGAATTCAAACTTGTGATGAAGTAACACTGCATGTCCACTCTGAATTATTCAAGGTATGTAAAGCTCCCGTGAAGCTACACGGTTCATATGTGTTACAAAATATGTCTTGACCCCTGTGTTTAACCTATTGTAATCATTTTCTCTAAAAATGTGAGTATATGCGTTTATTACACACACACACACACACACACACACACACACACACACACACACACACACACACACACGCACGCACGCACGCACGCACGCACGCACGCACGCACACCACACACACACTGACAAACACACACACACACATACATACATACATACATACATACATACATACATACATACATACATACATACATACAGGACAGAGAGAGACACACACGCAGAGAAAGAGAGAGAGAGAAAGAGAGAGAGAGAGACAGAGACAGAGAGAGACAGAGTGAGAGAGAGAGAGAGAGAGAGAGAGAGAGAGAGAGAGAGAGACAGAGACAGAGACAGAGACAGAGACAGAGGCAGAGAGAGAGAGAGTCTATAGATATTTTTTACACACATCACCATTATCTCATCTCTCTCC
>JAPXFY010000012.1:80384182-80386682 GCA_030674185.1 Monoplex corrugatus | reverse complement strand
AGGGGATTTCATGTTTTTTACTGATCACCATGACTTCAGTCTTCCTGCTGTTTAGTTCCAACCCCTTACCTTTTGACAATACTTACACTAATTTAACCCTAACAAATCCAGACCAATCCTAACAACATTTATAGTACAATAAATCAACCCCAACAAACCAAGCCAAAACAGAAGACAAAAAGCGTTCTTACCAACAAATGCCTATCAATTAACATCAGGAAGAGAGCTCTTGAATGTTATATAGAACCCATACTATTGTACGGCTGTGAGGCGTGGACAGTCAACAAGCAAAGCCAGAACAAGATTGAGAAATGTGGTTTCTAAGAAGAATGTTGAGAGTTCCATGGACGTCAAAGAAATCGAACGAGATAGTCTTGAAGGAGGCAGACACAAGAAGATCATTGATAAAGAAGATTAGAAAAGACAAGCAACATTTACAGGCCATTTTATGAGGAAAGGGGAGTTAGAACGCTTGCTCACAAAAGGAAAGGATGGAGAAAATATTGGATGGACTTGCAAGGTGGCTGAGGACAGAGAGGGTGGGAGATGTATTTGCAGTGACAAGGGATAGATGCATATGGAGGGCTATGATCGCCAACGCCATGTGGCAGGGCACATGATGATGATGATGATGAGCAAACCCAGACCAATCCCTCTGACAACACTTATAATAAATAAACCCTAATAAACATTAGACCAATCCTTATATCCCTTCCTCGGGATGGACAATTTATTTACAAAGAAACTCCGACCCAAAGTTCAGGGCTTAACCCTTTGACCCCAACACCCAATCCACCGCTACAAAAACTTAATCCTTTGATTTCCTCACCCTATCTATCAGCTTCCTGCAGGAAGCTGGTGGATAGGGTCAGGAAGTCAAAGGATTAAGTTTTTGCTTTGCTAGCATAGTTGACAATGCAGGATGCTGGTGGACAGAGTGCAGGAGTCAAAGGGTTAAGGTAGAGCTAGGTTTAGGACACATCAGTTCACAATGGCGGCTGCAGATGACGTCACCAGGCGCAACCAATCACATCCAGGTGAGCGTGTGTATGGGTCTGTCACTTTACGCAGGTGTCTCCCTGTCTTTATGGTTCCCTCTGTGTACCCATGAGAGAGAGAGAGAGAGAGAGAGAGAGAGAGAGAGAGAGAGAGCGAGAGAGAGAGAGAGAGAGAGAGAATCAGGGAAGAGAGAGAGAGATAGATAGAAATAGACAGACAGACAGACAGTCAGAGAGAGAGAGACAGAGAGAGAGAGAGAGAGAGAGAGTCAGAGGAAGAGAGAGAGATAGATATAGAAAGAGACAGACAGACAGTCAGAGAGAGAGACAGAGAGAGAGAGAGAGAGAGTCAGGGACAGAGACAAAGAGAGAGAGACACATACAGAGACAGAGACACATACAGAGACAGAGACAGAGAGACAGAGACAGAGAGACAGAGAGAGCAAGAACAAGAGCAGGAACTGGAAGTACAGCAAAAACAAATTATATTTACGAAGGCATGAAATAACCAATGTAATGCTTTTCATTTTTTACATCCAACGCTGACCAAAGAGATCTGACACCACGCACAAATCATACATGAATCAAACAAATATTTTGACATTGCAAGCAAGTATGTAATACCAAAGGAAATAAGAGGGCAGCAGGGAGAATTTTAAATATCAACTAAGTAACATAACTCTTGAGAGTCACGGAGTTATCTCCCATGTAGAATTTCTCAAACCCAACACAGTTTGCGCTACCCATTCAGCTAGCATAGACGCAGCCACAAAGCATAAAGTGGTAAGCTCAGAACATTCCTTAAAAGGTAGCGCAAACTGTGTTGGGTTTGAGAAATTCTACATGGGAGATAAGCTCAGAGTTCTGTTACAGTACTTAGTTGATTGCAGGCAAGTTCAAAGAAACAGATTTAGGTTTTATGCTAAGTACTCACTTAAATTCCTACAGAATAACTATGTTAGTGATTGATTTGATTGCAGGTAATAGAAGAACTCATTAATTCACAAGACGTGTTGTACATCTCTTCTTAAATATTGTTACAAACAATTTCGTGTGTGTGTTTTCTGGTGGTGATTCAGGGAGTAGCTCATGAATACATGTGGCTGGATTTTTAATGAAGTCAATTATGGGGATGGGGATGTACGTATATTTTCTAATTTTCTTCTGTTGCACGACAGTTTTATAGAGAAGATACAGGTTACCTTATCTGGAGCATGTTCATTCATTACTCTTTTCACAAATATTCCTTTGTTTTCAAGAATTTCTTATAGAGAGGAGGGGAGAGAGAGAGAGAGAGAGAGAGAGAGAGAGAGAGAGAGAGGGAGAGAGAGACAGAGACAGAGACAGTGACAAAGACAGAGACAGAGACAGAGACAGGCAGAGACAGACAGAGACAGACAGAGACAGACAGAGAGACAGGGAGAGTGAGAGAGACAGAAAGAGAGAGAGACAGTAACTGAGAGACAGGGACACACACACACGCACACACACACACACAGAAA
>JAPXFY010000012.1:80374182-80379182 GCA_030674185.1 Monoplex corrugatus | reverse complement strand
CCAAAGACACAACAAAATACATTGTCTGACAAGAGCATAATTACCTACAGATAAATGTCTTGGCTGAGACATGTACGAGGACAATGATGATCATGATGTTACTGCTTAAAGCCAGTGTTCAGTCTCTCCACCTTTTTCAACATTGACTCAGACAAGGAAATTGCTCTAACTGTCACTATCTTTGACTGAATCAATCATCAAAACTCTCCCTTCACCACTGACCTTTCCCATAACTCTTTCCTACAACACTGGAACTATAATCTTTGCTTTCATTCTTTCATCCCACGAGTTTATCAAGAGCTGCCATTGTTGCTCCATGGAAACTGACATCGAGCAGCCTAGAAAAAACAAACAAAACAAAAAACAAAAACAAAAACAAAAACAAAGAACCAAACCAAAACAACCAACCAACCAACCAACCAACCAACCAACCAAAACAAACAAACAAACAAACAAACAAACAAACAAACAAACAAACATACAAACAAACAAACAAACAAAAACCTGTATACAACTATACATGACTGATAATGACTAATAGAAGGCAAACCATTGGTTGGAGAGGGCTTGAAATTTTGTGTGATATAATGGATGACATCCTGTGGATCATATATCATCATCATCATCATCAGGTGCCCTGCCGCATGGCGTTGGCGACCATGGACTTCCAGCCATCTCTATCTCTCGTTGCCCCCAGCATCTCCCCCACCCTCCTCATCCCCAGCCACTCTGCAAGTCCGTCCAGCATTCTCTCCCTGGGTCTACCTGGTGCTCTCTTTCCCTCCAGCTTTCCCGTTGTGACCAGGTGCTCCAAATCCCCCTTCCTCATAAAATGGCCTATAAATGTTTGCTTGTCTTTTCCTAATCTTCCTTATGAGTGATCTACTTGTGTCTGGCCTCCATCAAGACAGTCTCGTTTGTTTTCTTTGCTGTCCATGGATCATATAGTGAATGTTAAAATTCATGATGTTTGTGCGTGTGACGCAGTAATAAGGTGTGTGAAAAGGGATTGCATACAGGTCTCAAAGAGTTAATGAATATCTGAATAATCAAAAGATTGAGAGAGAAAGATTCAAACAGTCACTTACTATATGGACCAAGGAATGCTAAAGAAAAGACCAGACCTCACAAGACACAACAAAATACGTTGTCTGACAAGAGCGTAATTACCTACAGATAAATGTCTTGACTGGGACATGTACGAGGACAATGATGATAATGATGTTACTGCTTTACAGTCAGTGTACAGTCAGTTCCCGGATATGGTGAGTGTTTTGTTGTTGACACAATACAATGCCCTGTCTGTTGCTGGCTTCCCTCCCCTTATCGCCTCCTGACATGGCTGAATATACAGCTCTCATGACTACCAATCACCCTGCTACCATTAGACACTGAGATGGAAGTAACTGTTGATTGTGGAGTTTGTAAAATAGCAGTTGCCTCCCTTATTTGTATATTTTATGCACATTTTGAAGTTTGCACAATAATGCTGTGACGTTTCTGGTTTAATCTGTGAAATTTATGAATCGTTAAGTTTCAGGCTTTATAATTCCAGGTATTTAAATTATAAGCAGGCTTAAGTTTCAGGCCTTTTAATTCCAGGTATTTTGACTTATGAGCAGGTCATTTTTGATCATTTGGTTTTGAGGGCATTAAGGAAGATTCCCCCCCCCCCCCCCCCATTTTGGTTTAGTTTTAGTTTATATTAGTTTTATTTTAAACATGTAGGAATTTTAACCCTTTTTGAGTTTCACCAAAATTTGTATTAGCGTTAATGGGTTTTAATCCTCTGCAGAATACTATTTTTGTTATTAATACTTTTCTTTTTTTCTTCAATGTTTTCAGCGAGATGTTTCATTAAATTAAACTGGTTTCTCTTCCTTTTCCTTGGTAGCAATTTCACACAAAGCGAGTCCAGACACCTTAGATGCACATAGCCACGAAGATGTACAGATGCCTTAATACTTGCTCAAATGCATGGCAGAGAGAGAGAGAGAGAGAGAGAGAGAGACAGAGACAGAGACAGAGACAGAGAGACAGAGACAGAGAGACAGAGAGAGACAGAGAGAGACAGAGAGACAGAGAAACAGAGCCAGAGACAGAGAGACAGAGAGAAGAGAGACAGACAGAGACAAACATAGACAAACAGAGAGACACAGAGAGAGGGACAGAGAAACAGAGAGACAGACAGAGAAGCAGAGAGACAGAGAGAGAGACACAGAGAGAGACATAGAGAGAAACAGACAGAGAGACAGAGAGAAGACAGAGAAACAGAGAAACACAGAAGAGAGAGAGAGAGAGAGAGAGAGAGAAAGAGAGAGAGACAGAGACAGAGAGACAGAGAGACAGAGAGAGAGTATTTTAATGCAGAAAGACAATAGATCAGAAATAAGAATGGAATCCTTTGTTGTTTGAGGCTGACTAACGTTTCTTTGTTCTGTATTTTGCACAGTGTATACAGATCTAGAAAAAGGGTTTCAGTTAGAATTGCTACATTATTTCAAGCAGCACTATTTGTAAAGATTTCTATAAAGCTGTTTAGCGATGTGCCTGACTTGATGCTGGTTGGCACTGCATTCCAGAGATCACCATCATCATGTGCCCTGCCGCATGGCGTTGGCCATCACGGCCTCCATATGCATCTAGCCTTCGTTGCCGCAAGTACATCTTCCACCCTCTCTGTCCTCAACCACCCTGCAAGTCCGTCCAATATTTTCTGGTGTTCTCTTTCCCTCCAGCTTTCCTGTTGTGACCAAGTGCTCCAATTCCCCTTTCTTCATAAAATGGCATTGCTTGTCTTTTCCTAATCTTCTTTGTCAATGATCTTCTTGTGTCTGCCTCCATCATGACTGTCTCGTTTGTTTTCTTTGCTGTCCATGGAACTCTCAACATTCTTCTCAGAAACCACATCTCGGCTGCCTGAATCTTGTTCTGGCTTTGCTTGTTGACTGTCCACGCCTCACAACCGTATAACATTATCGGTTCTATATAACATTCAAGAATTCTCTTCCTGATGTTAACTGATAGGCATTTGTTGGTAAGAATGCTTTCATCTTCTTGAATGCTGGTTTGGTTTGGCCAATTTTGCTGGCTATTTCTGATGTGCATCTGCCGTCTGGTGAGACGATCGTTACCAGATATTTAAACTTATTGACCTGTCTCAAGGTTATGCAGTTTGCTGTTATTTTGCATGAAGGGATTTCATGTTTTTTACTGATTGCCATGACTTCAGTCTTCTTGCTATTAGCTCCAACCCTTTATTTTTGCTTTCTGTTGCTATTATATTCACAAGGTTTTGTAGGTCCCTTTCACTTTCTGCAATTAGCACGGTGTCATCTGCGAACGAATGTTGTTTATAATTTTTCCTCCAACCTTTAATCCAGGGTATTCTTCTAGGTTTCTCATGATGTTTTCGCTGCAAAGTGAAAACAGATCTAGGGACAAAACACAACCTTGCCTGACTCCTCTTTTGATATTTTGGAAAAAGCTTATGTCGTTTTCTATTCTCATAGCAGCTGTTTGTTTTCAATACACATTTCTGATTAATCGTAGATCTTCTCCATCAATATTGAGTCTTTCTAGTTGGTTGATCAATTCTTCATGTCTTACCCAATCGAAAGCCTTGGTATAATCAACAAAGCATAAATATAAATCCTTATTTATCTCGATTAACCTCTCTATGATAGTTCGTAGGATGTATATGGCATTAATAGTTCCTTTCCCTTCCACAAAGCCACACTGTTCCTCCGCTATTTCTCTTTTGATTCGATTCCTTGTCCTCATCATGATTATTCTTAATAGGAATTTTGTTATATTACTTATCAAGCTGATTGTGCGATGGAGTTCGCATTCTATAGCCCCTGTTTTCTTTGAACAGCATTGAAAATTGATTTTGATATATCTTTCGGGATTTTTCCAGTATCATAAATTTCATTTAGGAGGACTGTTATTATTTCAATACCAAATTCCTCCAGGGCCTCAGTCATCTTTATAGTAATATTGTCTGGTCCTGGGGCTTTTCCTGGTTTCATCTTTTTCAATGCTGCTCTAACTTCATCTTTCATTATGGGTGGTCCTTCAACGTTCTTTCTGTATAGTCTGATTCTTTCTTTGTGTATGGTCGATTATTTCTTTGTGTATGGTCGATTATTTCTTTGTGTATGGTCTGATTCTTTCATTGTATACGATCTGATTCTTTCTTTGTGTGTGGTCGATTCTTTCTTTGTATACGATCTGATTCTTTCTTTGTGTATGGTCGATTCTTTCTTTGTGTATGGTCTGATTCTTTCATTGTATACGATCTGATTCTTTCTTTGTGTATTTCTGTGTTCCCATTTACTTGAACGCTAGCAGTCACTTTGAGTGAGATTTCAGCTTTATTGTATACACATTTTTCTCCCCCCCCCCCCCCCCACTATTTGTTTCTTTCTTTCTATCCATTCTCAAAAAAAGGGGGAAAACATGGACAAAACAACAAACCTCTTTTCTTTCCCTCTCCCAAAACACTTAACACAGACACAAAGCCCAACCTAGCAATATATCATGGCTAGGCGTGCTGGGCGCAAAGACCCCAGTGACAAGGAAAAACCAGCCGGCTGATGACTGGCTCACGCCCTTGCCAGGCCAGCCCAGCGGTCATGGTGCTTGCCAACACACACACCTGTCAGCTCAAGGGGGGAGGGGGGAACTTGCGTCACCTGAGAGCTGCCAGACGCATACAGGTGTAGGTCTGACAAGCAGTGCGAGAGAGACTGTATTCCCCTAGTCCTTCTGCCATAGCACTATACAGGGGAGAGGAAAAAAAGGGAGTTAACCTTTTTTTTCTTTTCTGTACCCCTTGTCAGTGTGTGGAAAAGGAGAGGGTTTCAGCTCTGGCACGATAGTAGTTCTCTTTAAGTCGTCTGTTGACTTCTACTGTTACTACTGCTGCCGTGTGCTTGCTTGCAAAGACAACGAGGGGAAAGATCTACGAGGACACGTGTGTTGGAAAGAAGAAGTGT
>JAPXFY010000012.1:80356682-80366682 GCA_030674185.1 Monoplex corrugatus | reverse complement strand
TTCGAGACAGAAGATACATTTTACTGTAAGACAGAGAATACCTCAATTAGACAGAAGATACATTTTACTGTAAGACAGAGAATACATACCTCAATTAGACAGAAGATACATTTTACTGTAAGACAGAGAATACCTCAATTAGACAGAAGATACATTTTACTGTAAGACAGAGAATACCTCAATTAGACAGAAGATACATTTTACTGTAAGACAGAGAATACCTCAATGAGACAGAAGATACATTTTACTGTAAGACAGAGAATACCTCAATTAGACAGAAGATACATTTTACTGTAAGACAGAGAATACCTCAATGAGACAGAAGATACATTTTACTGTAAGACAGAGAATACCTCAATTAGACAGAAGATACATTTTACTGTAAGACAGAGAATACCTCAATTAGACAGAAGATACATTTTACTGTAAGACAGAGAATACATACCTTAATTAGACAGAAGATACATTTTACTGTAAGACAGAGAATACCTCAATTAGACAGAAGATACATTTTACTGTAAGACAGAGAATACCTCAATTAGACAGAAGATACATTTTACTGTAAGACAGAGAATACATACCTCAATTAGACAGAAGATACATTTTACTGTACATGTAAGACAGAGAATACCTCAATTAGACAGAAGATACATTTTACTGTACATGTAAGACAGAGAATACCTCAATTAGACAGAAGATACATTTTACTGTAAGACAGAGAATACATACCTCAATTAGACAGAAGATACATTTTACTGTACATGTAAGACAGAGAATACCTCAATTAGACAGAAGATACATTTTACTGTACATGTAAGACAGAGAATACCTCAATTAGAAGGAAGATACAGTTCACTATAACAGACAGAAATTACAGTTTTATTATGAGAAGATACATTTTTACTGTAGGACACAGAAAGTACCTCAAATAGCCAGAAGATACAGTTTATTGTGAGGGATAGAAGACACAGTTTACTTTAAGTGACAGAAGATACAGTTCACTATAAAAGAGGGAAGATACAATTTTATTGGAAGACACAGAAAATAGACAAACAGACAGAAGATACGGTTCACTATGAGAGACATAAAATACAATTTTACTCTTAGACACACAAGAGACCTCAAACAAACAGAAGATTCCAAATAAATAAGAGGGAAGCAGGGAGAATTTTTATAATATAATCAAAGGACATAACTCTTGAGAATTATCTCCCATGTTGTATAGAACTTCTCAAATCTAACACAGTTTGCGCTACCCATTCAGCAAGCATAGAAGCAGATACAAAGTACAAAAACAGTAAGCTCAGAACACTAGAAAACTAACCCAGTCAGTTAGCATAGAAGCAGATACAAAGTACAAAAACAGTAAGCTCAGAACACTCCTCTTACAAAAACAGTAAGCTCAGAGCTTACTGTTTTTGTACTTTGTATCTGCTTCTATGCTAGCTGAATGGGTAGTGCAAACTGTGTTAGATTTGAGAAGTTCTATACAACATGGGAGATAATTCACAAGAATTATGTCCTTTGATTAAACGGAAGATAGTTTATGGTAAGAGACAGAAGATACATTTTTACTGTTAAACACAGAAAATACCTCAAGCTGACAGAAAATACAGTTTACTATAACAGACAGAAAATACATTTCTACTGTAAGACACAGAAAATGCATCAGACAGACATAAGATACAGTTTATTATAAAGTGTAGTCAAATGGATAAACATCGGATTTCCAATCAGAAAGCCCTAAGTTCAATCCATTTAGACACCTCCTCCTAGTAGATAAGAGATGGACATTTTCCCCATCTCCCACGTGAACACGTATACAGACCTGCCACTGCCTAAACATCTCATTATCAGGTGCCTTGCCGCATGGCGTTGGCGATCATGGACTTCCATCTGTCTCTATCTCTTGTTGCCCCAAGCATCTCTTCCACCCTCCTTGTCTTCACCTACTCTGTAAGTCCGTCTAGTATTTTCTCCCTGGGTCTACCTGGTGCTCTCTTTCCCTCCAGCTTTCCCGTTGTGACCAGGTGCTCCAAATCCCCTTTCCTAATAAAATGGCCTATAAATGTTGCCTGTCTTTTCCTAATCTTCCTTATGAATGATCTACCTGTGTCTGCCTCCATCAAGACTGTCTCGTTTGTTTTCTTTGCTGTCCATGGAACTCTCAACATTCTTCTTAGAAACCACATCTCGGCTGCCTCAATCTTGTTCTGGCTTTTCCTGTTGACTGTCCACGCCTCACAACCGTACAACAGTATTGGTTCTATATAACATTCAAGAACTCTCTTCCTGATGTTAATTGATAGGCATTTGTTGGTAAGAATGTTGTCATCTTCTTGAATGCTGTTTTTGGCTTGGCCGATCCTGCTGGCTATTTCTGATGTGCATCTGCTGTCTGATGAAATGATCGTTCCCAGGTATTTAAACTTATCAACCTGTCTCAAGGTCGTGCCGTTTGCTGTTATTTTGCATGAGGGGATTTCATGGGTTTTTTTTTACTGATCACCATGACTTCAGTCTTCCTGCTGTTTAGTTCCAACCCCTTACCAACCTCTGTATCTCTATCGAGTGTATATGCATACAGAACACCAAATATGCATTCTAAAGATCCCGTAAGTCATATTACTGGCTGGCATATGGAAACAATGAAAGCACCAAAGCGCACACCGACAAAAGATACAGATTGTGCAACAACATAGTGGAATGTGGTCAGTTCGCCTAACAGTTAAAACTCTCCGTGGTCCACTAATGATGTGATTATGCGTAATGTGCAATGAGTCTAATCGACTTTGGAGAACAGAACCATATAAAATGATTGAGAAGAAGAAGAAGAAGAAGAAGAGAGAAGAAGAAGAAGAAGAAGAAGAAGAAGAAGAAGAGAAGAAGAAGAAGAAGAAGAAGAAGAAGAAGAAGAAGAAGAAGAAGAAGAAGAAGAAGGAAGGAGAAGAAGAAGAAGAAGAAGAAGAAGAAGAAGAAGAAGAAGAAGAAGAAGAAGAAGAAGAAGAAGAAGAAGAAGAAGAAGAAGAAGAAGAAGAAGAAGAAGAGAAGGAGAAGAAGAAGAAGAAGAAGAAGAAGAAGAAGAAGAAGAAGAAGAAGAAGAAAAGAAGAAGAAGGAGAAGAAAACAACAACAACAACAAAACAAAAAAAAGAAAGAAGTAAAAGATAGCATGTTACGATAAGTAAACAGAAGACATAGGTTGCGATAAGTAAGAATACATTACGTATGCGAGCAAAAGTTACAATTTCGAAAAAAGATACATTTACACGATACGAGGATAGAATAAATACAATTTGTGAAAATACAGTTTACGAGAAAAGAGACAGTAGATAGAGATAACACGATACAGTTTATGATAAAAGCAGTCAATAAGGAAGTTAGTTCGATAAGGACACAACAGATACAGTGATGAAAGTGATAAGTAAGATAAGGGTTTATGATATAAGAGACAGAATATACAGTTTAGATAGAAGACAGAATATACAGTTTACGATAAAAGAGACAGAATATACAGTTTACGATAAAAGAGACAGAATATACAGTTTACGATAAAAGAGACATAATATACAGTTTATTAGAAGAGACAGAATATACAGTTTACGATAAAAGAGACATATACAGTTTACGATAAAAGAGATCAGAATAAACAGTTTACGATAAAGAGAGACAGAATATACAGTTTATGATAAAAGAGACAGAATATACAGTTTATATAGAAGAGACAGAATATACAGTTTATGATAAAAGAGACATATACAGTTTATATAGAAGAGACAGAATATACAGTTTACGATAAAAGAGACAGAATATACAGTTTATATAGAAGAGACAGAATATACAGTTTATGATAAAAGAGACAGAATATACAGTTTACGATAAAAGAGACAGAATATACAGTTTATGATAAAAGAGACAGAATATACAGTTTAGATAAAAGAGACAGAATATACAGTTTATGATAAAAGAGACAGAATATACAGTTTATATAGAAGAGACAGAATATACAGTTTACGATAAAAGAGACAGAATATACAGTTTACGATAAAAGAGACAGAATATACAGTTTATGATAAAGAGACAGAATATACAGTTTATGATAAAAGAGACAGAATATACAGTTTATGATAAAAGAGACAGAATATACAGTTTATGATAAAAGAGACAGAATATACAGTTTACGATAAAAGAGACAGAATATACAGTTTACGATAAAAGAGACAGATATACAGTTTACGATAAAAGAAGAATATACAGTTTACGATAAAAGAGACAGATATACAGTTTACGATAAAAGAGACATATATACAGTTTACGATAAAAGAGACAGAATATACAGTTTACGATAAAAGAGACAGAATATACAGTTTACGATAAAAGAGACAGAATATACAGTTTACGATAAAAGAGACAGAATATACAGTTTACGATAAAAGAGACAGAATATACAGTTTACGATAAAAGAGACAGAATATACAGTTTACGATAAAAGAGACAGAATATACAGTTTACGATAAAAGAGACAGAATATACAGTTTACGATAAAAGACAGAATATACAGTTTACGATAAAAGAGACAGAATATACAGTTTACGATAAAAGAGACAGAATATACAGTTTACGATAAAAGAGACAGAATATACAGTTTACGATAAAAGAGACAGAATATACAGTTTACGATAAAAGAGACAGAATATACAGTTTACGATAAAAGAGACAGAATATACAGTTTACGATAAAAGAGACAGAATATACAGTTTACGATAAAAGAGACAGAATATACAGTTTACGATAAAAGAGACAGAATATACAGTTTACGATAAAAGAGACAGAATATACAGTTTACGATAAAAGAGACAGAATATACAGTTTACGATAAAAGAGACAGAATATACAGTTTACGATAAAAGAGACAGAATATACAGTTTAGATAAAGAGACAGAATATACAGTTTACGATAAAAGAGACAGAATATACAGTTTACGATAAAAGAGACAGAATATACAGTTTACGATAAAAGAGACAGAATATACAGTTTACGATAAAAGGACAAATATACAGTTTACGATAAAAGAGACAGATATACAGTTTACGATAAAAGAGACAGAATATACAGTTTACGATAAAAGAGACAGAATATACAGTTTACGATAAAAGAGACAGAATATACAGCTTACGATAAAAGAGACAGAATATACAGTTTACGATAAAAGAGACAGAATATACAGTTTACGATAAAAGAGACAAATATACAGCTTACGATAAAAGAGACAGAATATACAGTTTACGATAAAAGAGACAAATATACAGCTTACGATAAAAGAGACAGATATACAGTTTACGATAAAAGAGACAAATATACAGCTTACGATAAAAGAGACAGAATATACAGTTTACGATAAAAGAGACAAATATACAGTTTACGATAAAAGAGACAGAATATACAGTTTACGATAAAAGAGACAATATACAGTTTACGATAAAAGAGACAATATACAGTTACGATAAAAGAAGAATATACAGTTTACGATAAAAGAGACAAATATACAGTTTACGATAAAAGAGACAGAATATACAGTTTACGATAAAATGATAGAATATACAGTTTACGAGATAAAATGTTACGATAAAAGACAATAGTTTACGATAAAATGAAAGAATATACAGTTTACGATAAAATGAATAGAATATACAGTTTACGATAAGAACGAATAATAACAAAGAATAATACAGTTTACGATAAAATGAATAGAATATACAGTTACGATAAAAGAAAGAATATACAGTTTACGATAAAATGAATAGAATATACAGGTTCTGACGAGACAGATAGAAGATACGGTCTACGATAAAAGAGACAAAAGATAGTTTACCATAAGTGACATAAAACATCACAAATACCAAGACAAGTGTGACTGCCCGCTTCAAGCAAACAGGAACCAGAAAAAACACAAAAGAAGAATACGAACGCGTATTTAATACAACAAGACAAGACAGGCGCAAATTTTCGGCCAACTGGCCTTTGTCAAGCGTAAGATTACAAACAAACACCAGATACAAAAAATATGAGAAAAAGACTGACTTCCTGCTGCTGTGTCCGATGTGAGAAAAGGAATAAGAGATACAGTTGATGATAAATAAGACAAATGATACAGTTTTCTAATAAGAGAAACAAAAGATACATTTTATGATGACAGACAAAAGACACATTTTTAGGATACGAGAAAAAAAAAAGTTTAAGATAAGAGACAAAAGATGTAATTTACGATAAAAGACAGGGAGAGGAAAAAAAAATGCGAAAAGAGAACTAGTTTATGGCAAAGGTCGAGGGGTACGGCAGTGGAGGTTAACGCCAATCATGGAGACATGATGTGGAGGCCAAAATGGGTTAAAATGATCTTGCAATCTATGTTATACACAGGTCGTATACTCACATTCTTTATGTCTCATTTTTCAATCTCGTCTTCGTAGAAAAAAGAAAAGACGGGATTGTTTCACATTACTAGGGAGGTATGTAGGTACTCTCTTTCTGTCTCTCTCTGTTTCTATCTGTTTCTGTCTGTTTCTGTCTGTCTGTCTCTCTCTCTCTTATCTCTCTCTATCTCTTCTTGTCACTCGGTCTGTCTGTCTCTCTCTCTGTCTATATCTCTCTGACTCTGTCTGTCTGTCTGTTTCTCTTGTATATGTATATGTGTTATATATCTATAAAGATTTGTCAGCAGTTCCAAAAATGTTTCTTTTTTGTTTCCATAATTTAGAGACAAATCAAAACTCTAGAATAAATCCCTAATCCACGAGTTTTAATGGATATCACTGATATCTTGGGTCATTATGAACCACGCTGTGGAAAATTTACCATGGATTAAAAAAAAAGGATTTCTACTAAATGTGGATAAGATACAATTGTGACCACGAAATCAGTCTTAACTAGCATTTTGGGTATTTTGAGATATACATATCACTGGAAAGTGTACATTCTGCTGATTATTTTGGTACTTGAATAAAGCTTCTACTCAAAAAAAAAAATGAAGTTATGTATGTTTAAAGTCATTAAGTTGTATGACGGCCATTTTGAGAAAACGGCCTCTAAAGTTTTTGTGTGCTCTCCTACACATTTTCCTTAAATTTCTTTATTTGGTGGCTTTGACCCAGTTTGTTTCTAATTTTCGCTTGTCATTATCTGAAAGGTGCACCAAAGAGCTTTCGTCAGTATATTACATGTGCGTTGCTGTACAGGTTACGGTTCATAATAAGAGACAAAAATAGGTACTTTTGGTAGGAAAGTGTGTTCTTTCTGCTGCGATCAGTGCATTAAAATACCATTTTAAATTGATTAATAATATTTTTTTAAGAAAAAAAATTCTGTGGGGGATAGATTATAGTCTACAGAAATCAGTTTTGAGAAAAAGTCAAAACACCCGACAGACCCTCAGTCACCTTTTCAGCTCCTAGTGCTGTTCGACTGACTGCGAGTTAAGACTGATTTCGTGGTGGGAGGTCACAATTATTTCAACACTGTACATTTTAAAGATACATACAACAACGTTCTGGCTTACCATTACGCAAACTGTGTCGATGACTGTACGATTACACTGTCATACTGCAACACTTGTGTTTATGACTATAAGAAGCAAAAGCTTCCTTTATCTGTCTCGAAATTAAGTACCATGTTTTTGTTGGCGCTTTTTTTTTTTTTTAAATCAGTTATTTCGTCCTCAATGGATTATTAATATTCAACAGAAGTCATTTACACTGTCTTTGCTATTTACATTTATGGGTAGACAGAAATGTTTGTTTACCTTTTTCTTGTTTTGTTCTGTTGTTGTTGTTTGGCTCATTATGTTTTTCAGTTTTGTTGTAGTCGTTGTTGTGCTGTTCTTGTTTGTTGTGCTGTTGATATTATGTTGCTTTTCGTCATTTTTTTTTTAACGTTTGGTTTGGTTTTACATTTGTTTAGTTGTTTTTGTTATTTTTTTCTTTTTCTCTTCTTTTTTTTTACGTGTTTTGTTTTATTTCTCTAATCTCTGGATATGTGTGTGTGTCCTGTTTGTATGTGTCTTCTTTATGTGTGCGTGTGTCTGCATATGGGTGTGTGTGTGAGCGCGCGCGAGAGAGAGAGAGAGAGAGACAGAGAGACAGAGAGAGAGACAGAGAAACAGACAGACAGAAAGAGAGAGAGGAAGGGAGGGAGGGAGAGAGAGAGAGAGAGAGAGAGAGAGAGAAGATGTGTATGTATGTATGTATGTGTGTGTGTGAGCACAGGCGCATGAATGTGTGTGAATTTAAAAAAAAATTTTTTAATAAACTATATTCAACGTTATAGAAGTTCGATCGCGTTGGAAGTAGTGAAAATGTGAAGGTAGGAAATACAGCTCTCATAACATCAAAAACTTTAGTGGCTACCAACATCTGGGCAACATTCTCCCAATTATACCTGCTCTTTATATGTGTTTTGTTCTTGTGTGTTTTGGGGAAGTGATTGAAAATTGTCAATATTGCTTGAACCATCTGTTTTCAAATATCCTCCGTATTTGAATAAAAATATTTCATATCGACCACACACACACACACACCACACACACACACACACACACACACACACACACACACACACACACACACACACGCACGCACGCACGCACACATACGCACACGCACACACACGCACAAAGAGAGAAAGAAAGAGATAGAGAGAGAGAGACAGAGCGAGAGAGACAGACAGAGAGAGGGAGAGAGACAGAGAGATAGAGAGACACAGAGACAGAGAGAGAGATAGAGAGACAGAGAGAGAGAGAGAGAGAGAGGAGAAGACAGAAGAAGACAGACACACCAGACTCAGACAGAGAGAGAGAGAGAGAGAGAGAGAGAGAGAGAGAGAGGACGAGACAGAGACAGAGAGACAGAGAGAACAGAGAGAGAGTATGAGCACCTGCGTGCGTGGATGATGTGTGTGTGTATGTGTGTGTGAGTGTGTGTGTGTGTGTGTGTGTGTGTGTGTGTGTGTGTGTGTGTGAGCGTGTGTGTATATATGTGTGAGGATGTGTGTGTGTGTGTGAGCGTGTGTGTGTGTGTGTGTGTGTGTGTGTTATGTGTGTGTGTGTGTGTGTGTGTGTGTGTGTGTGTGTGTGTGTGTGTGTGTGTGTGTGTGTGTGTGTTTATGTGTGTTGTGTGGGTGTGCGTGGGACAAAAATGTACAAAGAAATTTCTCAGCTGTTTATGGATGGTCAAAGCTGTGGAGCGTTGAGTAGTCCCCAAAGTATAAACTGGAATGTAAAGATCAAAAGCCAAGGTCACACAGGTAATAATAATTACCTAAAATCAGCACTTTGGAAGGTGTGTGACCAGCACTTTTCTCGCCACTTCAGACATATCTACATATTGGTTCCACTGTTGTGATAGTCTACCACTTGTTCTCCATACGCGCAAAATTTTATTTTACTTCAGACAATGTTTACATACTGGTTCCACAGCTTTGTCAGTTTACCAGTTGTTGTCGATAGAACCAGCTTTTATTTTATTTCAGACAGTAACTACACCTTGGTTCTACTGTTGTGACACTTACCAGTTGTTCTCGATACGCATCAAGTTTTATTTTACTTCAGACAATAATTACACACTAGTTCCACTGTTGTGATGGTCTACCATTTGTTTTCGATATGCTATAAGTTTTTATGACAGTGTTAATGGAGGCAGACACAAGTAGATCACTCATAAGGAAGATTAGGAAAAGACAGGCAACATTTATAGGACATTTTATGAGGAAGGGAGATTTGGAGCTCCTGGTCACAACGGGAAAGCTGGAGGGAAAGAGAGCACCGGGTAGACCCAGGGAGAAAATGCTGGACGGACTTGCAGAGTGGCTGGGGACGAGGAGGGTGGGGGAGATGCTAGGGGCAACGAGAGATAGAGCAGATGGAAGTCCATGATCGCCAACGCCATGCGGCAGCGCACCTGATGATGATGATAAGTTTTATGTTAAATCAGACAATATTTACATACTG
>JAPXFY010000012.1:80339182-80346682 GCA_030674185.1 Monoplex corrugatus | reverse complement strand
CTCTTCTTTCTCTTCTTTTCTTTTCTCTTCTCTTCTTTTCTCTTCTCTTCTTTTCTCTTCTTTTCTTTCTCTTCTTGTCCTTGCCCACCCCTTCATTCCCTTCATGTCCTTTTCCTTTCTGTCAGTAAACGTATGCTCTCTTATTTGTTGTTATTTGGGCAGATCTGAGAAATAACTTTTCCTGCGCCAAATTCTCAACCCACTAAAGCTTCAGGAAATCAATCAAAAAAATCTCTCTCTTGTCTTTGTCTGTCTGTTTGTCTGTCTGTCAGTCTCTATGTGTGTGTGTGTGTGTGTCTCTAGAGGTCTGTCTGTCTGTCTCTGTCTCTCCTTGTCTGTCTCTGTCTCTGTCTGTCTGTCTGTCCATCTGTTTGTCTGTCTGTCTCCGACTTTTTCTCTTTCTCTCTCTCTCTCTCTGTTTCTGTTCTGTTCTGTTCTGTCTGTCTGTCTGTCTCCCCCCTCTCTCTCAAATCAGCATGATTCTGATAAGAAAAACAAAAAAATCTTTTATAACTTTATAAAAGGGAGTGTACATATGTTTAAGACGTGATGGGGTATTTCATGTCGACGTGTAGGGACATAATTTATACATGTTGGTCTGTCTGTGGACAAAAGGGATCGGCAAATTATTTTAAAAAAATTGACGAAGGATATTTTCAACCAGATCTACTGCTTGGTACTTTTCTAACAGCACACACATGTTTCAGGCTCAGTTTCAGTTTCTAAAAATAGTGTTTCTGCAAACGGAATAAGTTCCATGTGCAGTAATGTAAAAAAAAAAAAAAAAAAAAAGAAAAAAGAAAAAAAAAAGACCCAAATGATCATGGCAGAAACCATGTACGTCTGCATATAAGCCCTGTGGGTTGGCAAAATCTTGAGCTCTAATAGCCTATGGGTTTTATACTTATTTTGGTATCAATCTCTCACCGAAACAACTTACGCTACATGCCTGCTCTGTATGTAGAGGATGTTTGTGCTTGTTCTATATTCGGGAAAGGGTGGTCCAAAATGCAAAGCTATTTTTACTTTACGGTATGGCGATGATTCGTGATGAGATTTTAACATTGTCATTCCCATTAACTGTGTTAGATTTGAGAAATTCTACAATACATGGGAGATAATTCCTAAAGAGTTATGTCCTTTGATTAATATTCCATTATTGTTTAAAGCCAAGCCGACTGCGCGGACCTATATCAGAATTATAAACATCTCAACACCATACAGAAAGTCTGTCAGTGGAAGTTCTCAAACATTTTCCGCCAGTTTCTCAAAACAAAGATCATGCGCATGTGGCATTTCATTCAGGCACAACTCTGACCAGGATGCCAGTCAACCAGCCGGCTCTTCGAGTCCACAACAATGCTTGGGTTTCAGAACTACTGGAAGACACAGAGGCATTGGATAGATGGACTGGAGACACACTCTACAATATGGTGCCATGTTTGGCTTCCTGTTCAGGTGCAGATCGGCAGTTTCATCTCCTCACTACAAGTTGCTCCATCTCTCCACTACAACTTGTGTCATCTCCCACTACAACTTGTTTCATCTCTCCACTACAACTTGTTCCATCTCTCACACAATTCCTCTCCACTCAACTTGTCTCACACTACAACTTGTCCCATCTCTCCACTACAACTTGTCCATCTCTCCACTACAACTTGTCCATCTCCCCACTACAACTTGTCCATCTCTCCACTACAACTTGTCTCCATCTCCCACACTACAACTTGTCTCCCTCTCTCCACTACAACTTGTCTCATCTCCCCACTACAACTTGTCTCATCTCTCCACTACAACTTGTCTCATTCCCCACTACAACTTGTCTCATCTCTCCACTACAACTTGTCTCATCTCCCCACTACAACTTGTCCATCTCCCATTACAACTTGTCTCATCTCCCACTACAACTTGTTCCATCTCTCCACTACAACTTGTCTCATCTCCCACTACAACGTGTCTCATCTCTCCACTACAACATGTCTCATCTCTCCACTACAACTTGTCTCATCTCCTCACTACAACTTGTCTCATCTCCCACTACAACTTGTCTCATCTCTCCACTACAACTTGTCTCATCTCTCCACTACAACTTGTCTCATCTCTCCACTACAACTTGTCTCATCTCTCCACTACAACTTGTCTCATCTCTCCACTACAACTTGTCTCATCTCTCACTACAACTTGTCTCATCTCTCCACTACAACTTGTCTCATCTCTCCACTACAACTTGTCTCATCTCTCCATACAACTTGTCTATCTCTCCCATACAACTTGTCCTCATCTCTCCACTACAACTTGTTCATTTCCCCCACTACAAATTGTATCATCTCTCCACTACAACTTGTCTCGTCTTTCCACTAAACTTGTCTCCATCTCCCACTAGAACTTGTCTCATCTCTCACTACAACTTGTCTCATCTCCCCACTACACTTGTCTCATCTCTCCCTACAACTTGTCCCATCTCCCCACTACAACTGTCTCATCTCCCACTACAACTTGTCTCATCTCTCCACTACAACTGTCTCATCTCTTCACTATAACTTGTCTCAATCTCCCCACTACAACTTGTTCATCTCTCCACTACAACTTGTCTCATCTCTCCACTACAACTTGTCTCATCTCTCCATACAATTTCTCTCTCACATACAACTTGTCTCCATCTCTCCCTACAACTTGTTTTCTCATCTCCCACACTTGTTCTCTTCATAAATGTTCATTCCATAAATTGTTATCTCCAACAACTGTTCATCTCCTCATTCTCTCCATACAACTTGTTATCTCCAACTTTCTCTCCCACAATGTCTCTCCCACTCACTTCCACTCCCATAATTGTCACTTCCAAACTTGCCTCCCCCTACAACTTTTCCTCCTAATTTCTTCCTAATTGCTTCTCAACTTGTTCATCTCCACTACATCTCATCCCACTACACTTGACTCCATCATGTATTCAAATGTCCATCTCCCTACATTGTCTCATTCTCATCAATGTCCATCTCCCATACAACTTTCTATCTCCACTAAATTGTTATCCCTACAACTTTCTCATCTCCACTACAACTTGTCATCTCCACTAAACTTGTCTCATCTCCACTACAACTTGTCATCTCCACTACAATGTTCTCTCCCCTACATTGTCTCATCTTCCACTAAACTTGTCTATCTCTCACTACAATTGTCTCATTCCACTAATTCATCTCCAATCGTCTCATCTCCCACTACACTTGTCTCTCTCCACTACAACTGTTCATCCTACAATTGTCTCATCCCACACAACTTGTTCATTCCCATCAATTGTCTCATTCCCACTAACTTGTCATCCACAAATGTTCATCTCCCCACTACAACTGTCTCATCTCCATACAATGTTCATCTCCCACTACAACTGTCATCTCTCCACTAATGTCTCATTCCACTACACTTGTTCATCTCCCACTACAACTTGTCTCATCTCCACTACAATGTCTCATTCCCCACTAAACTGTCTCTCTCCACTACAACTTGTCTCATCTCCACTACAATTGTCTATCCACTAATGTCCATCTCTCCTACATTTCATTCCCACTACAACTTGTCTCATCTCCCATACACTTGTCTCATCTCCCACTACAACTTGTCCATCTCCCACTACAACTTGTCATCTCCCACTACAACTTGTCTCATCTCCCACTACATTGTCTCATCTCCACTAATTGTCTCATCCACTAACTTTCTCATTCCTACAACTTGTTCATTCCACTACAACTTGTCATCCCATACAACTGTTCATCTCCCATACAATTGTCTCCCCCACTACAATTGTTATCTCCCACTAAACTTGTCTCATCTCCACTACACTTTCTCTCCACTACAATTGTTCATCTCCCACACATTGTTCTTCTCATACAATTGTTATCTCCCACTAACTTGTCTCTCTCCACTCAACTTGTTCATTCTCCTAATTGTTCATCTCCACTACAACTTGTTCATCTCCACTAAACTTGTTCATCCCTACATTTCTCTCCCTAACTTGTTCATCTCCCACTACAACTTGTCTCTCTCCCCTACAACTTGTCTCATCTCCACTACAATTGTTCATCTCCCCACAACTTGTCCATCTCCACTCAACTTGTCCATCTCTCACTACAACTTGTCTCATCTCTCATACAACTTGTCCATCTCCACTACAATTTCTCCATCTCTCCACTACAACTTGTCTCATCTCTCCACTACAATTGTCTCATCTCTCCACTACAACTTGTCTCATCTCTCCACACAACTTGTCTCATCTCTACACTCAATTTCTCACTCCCCTACACTATCATTCCCACTACAATTGTTCATCTCTCCACTACAACTTGTCTCATCTCCTACCCTACTACAACTTGTCTCATCTCTCACTACAACTTGTTCATCTCCCACTACATTGTCTCATCTCCACTACAACTTGTCTCATCTCCCACTACAACTTGTCCCTCCCCCACACATACAACTTGTCTCATCTCTCCCTACACAACTTGTCCTCATCTTCCATCTACAACTGTTCACTCTCCACTACAACTTGTCTCATCTCTCCACTACAACTTGTCTCATCATCCTTCTACTCCACAAACTTTCTCTCTCTCCACACAACTTGTCTCATCTCTCCCCAACTTACTCCTCTTCCATCTCCTCTCACTTCATCAACTTGTCCATCTCTCCACTCAACTTCTCATCTCTCCACTACAACTTGTCTCATCTCTCCACTACAACTTGTCCTTCATCATTCTCCTCACTACAACTTGTCTCATCCTCCCACTACAACTTGTCTCATCTTTCCACTACAACTTGTCTCATCTCCCACTACAACTTGTCTCATCTCTCCCACTAACTTGTCTCATCTCTCCACTACAACTTGTCTCATCTTCCACTACAACTTGTTCATCTCTCCCACTACAACTTGTCTCATCTCCCACTACAACTTGTCTCATCTCCCACTACAACTTGTCTCATCTCTCCACTACAACTTGTCCATCTCTCACTACAAACTTGTCTCATCTCCCCACTACAATTGTCTCATCTCTCCACTACAACTTGTCTCATCTCCCACTAAGTTCACTCACTACAATTGTCTCATCTCTCCACTACACTTGTCTCATCTCCTCCACTACAACTTGTCTCATCTCTCCATACAACTTTCTCATCTCCCATCTACAACTATTCCCTCAACTTCTCATCTCTCACTACAACTTGTCTCTCTCCACTACAACTTGTCTCATCTCTCCACTACAACTTGTCTCATCTCTCCACTACAACTTGTCTCATCTCCTCCACTACAACTTGTCTCATCTCTCCATACAACTTGTCTCATCTCTCCACTACAACTTGTCTCATCTCTCCACTACAACTTGTCTCATCTCTCCACTACAACTTGCTCATCTCCTCACTTACAAACTTGTCTCATCTCTCCACTACAACTTTCCTTCTCCACTACAACTTGTCTCATCTCTCCACTACAACTTGTCTCATCTCTCCACTACAACTTGTCTCATCTCTCCACTACAACTTGTCTCATCTCTCCACTACAACTTGTCTCATCTCCCACTCAACTTGTCTCATCTCCCACTACAACTTGTCTCATCTCTCCATACAACTTGTCTCATCTCCCACTACAACTTGTCTCTCTTCCACTACAAACTTGTCTCATCTCTCCACTACAACTTGTCTCATCTCTCCACTACAACTTGTCTCATCTCCTCCACTACAACTTGTCTCATCTCTCCACTACAACTTGTCTCATCTCTCCACTACAACTTGTCTCATCTCCCATACAACTTCTCCTCTCAACTGTCATCTCCCACACAACTTGTCTCTCTCCTACTAACTGTCTCATCTCTCCACTACAAACTTGTCTCATCTCCATACAACTTGTCTCATCTCTCCACTACAACTTTTCTCACCTCACTACACTGTCTCATCTCTCCACTACAACTTGTCTCATCTCCCACTACAACTTGTCTCATCTCCTCACTACAACTTGTCCATCTCTCCCTACAACTTGTCTCATCTCTCACTACAACTTGTCTCATCTCTCCACTACAACTTGTCTCATCTCTCCACTACAACTTGTCTCATCTCTCCACTACAACTTGTCTCATCTCTCCACTACAACTTGTCTCATCTCTCCACTACAACTTGTCTCATCTCTCCACTACAACTTGTCTCTCTCTCCACTACAACTTTCTCATCTCCCACCAACTTGTCTCATCTCTCCACTACAATTGTTCATCTCTCACTACAACTTGTCTCATCTCTCCACTACAACTTGTCTCATCTCCCACTACAACTTGTCTCATCTCTCACTACAACTTGTCTCATCTCTCCCTACAACTTGTCCCCATCTCTCCACTACAACTTGTCTCATCTCTCCCTACAACTTGTTCATTCTCCACTACAACTTGTCTCATCTCTCCACTACAACTTGTCCATCTCTCACTACAACTTGTCTCATCTCCTCCACTACAAACTTGTCTCATCTCCCCTACAACTTGTCTCATCTCTCCACTACAACTTGTCCCATCTCTCCACTACAACTTGTCTCATCTCCCACTACAACTTTCTCATCTCTCCACTACAACTTGTCTCATCTCTCCACTACTTTCTCATCTCCTCACAAACTTGTCTCTCTCTCACTACAACTTACTCTCTCCATCTTCTCCACTACAACTTTCTCATCTCTCCACTACAACTTGTCTCATCTCTCCACTACAACTTGTCTCATTCTCCCACTACAACTTGTCCTCTTCCACTACAACTTGTCTCATCTCTCCACTACAACTTGTCTCATCTCCCCACTACAACTTGTCTCATCTCTCCACTACAACTTGTCTCATCTCTCCACTACAACTTGTCTCATCTCTCCACTTCTATCACTTTCATCTCATCTCTCCTACAACTTGTCTCATCTCTCCCACTACAACTTGCTCATCTCCCCACTACAACTTGTCTATCTCTCCACTACAACTTGTCTCATCTCCCACTACAACTTTCTCTCCCTACAATCTCCATCTCACTACAACTTTCTCATCTCTCATCCTACAACTTACAACTTGTCATCTTCACTCACTTCCATCCTACATAACTTGTCTCATCTCTCCACTACAACTTGTCTCATCTCTTCCACTAAACTTGTCTCATCTCTCCATACAACTTGTCTCATCTCCCACTAAACTTGTCTCATCCTCCACTACAACTTGTCTCATCTCTCCACTACAACTTGTCCCATCTCCCACTACAACTGTCTCATCTACCCACTACAACTTGTCTCATCTCTCCACTACAACTTGTCTCATCTCTCCACTACAACTTGTCTCATCTCCCACTACAACTTGTCTCATCTCTCCACTACAACTTGTCTCATCTCTCCACTACAACTTGTCTCATCTCTCCACTACAACTTGTCTCATCTCTCCATACAACTTGCTCATCTCTCCACTACAACTTGTCTCATCTCTCCACTACAACTTGTCTCATCTCCCACTACAA
>JAPXFY010000012.1:80326682-80329182 GCA_030674185.1 Monoplex corrugatus | reverse complement strand
TATTATTTTGGGATGTTTATTTTATTATATTCATATGTATTAATACAGATTCTTCATAGCATTACCGTATACTTGTCGTCGTGTAGACTGTCCATGAAAGAGGGCTGGATGTAAAAGTGCACATTATGTGCTAGTGCATTTATTCCCCTCCTTGTTGTTACTCTATTTTCCTCTTTTGCTCCGTCTTCCTTCCAAACCCATGCTGTCTTCCTTCTTTCTGTTTCTTCGTTCTTTCCTTCCTTCTCTCTCTCTCTGTCTCTGTCTCTGTTTGTCCGTCTGTCTCTGTCTGTCTGTCTGTCTGTCTCTGTCTGTCTGTCTCTGTCTTTCCCTTTCTGTCTGTCTTTTATTCTTTTGGTGACGGCTTGTCAAGGGTGGAAGATGCATAGCGACATAATTACTCCACTCTGCCACAGGCGTCACGCTTTGGGCCAAATGTCGTCCTCACCCTTTGTCCTTATATACAATCATGGGGGAAATTTCATATCTGAGAGAGTGAAGTCGTTAATTAGAGATGAACTAATCGCTCAGCTTCCGACCTATATTCATTAAAGTCAGCTAGAACCTGAAATATTAGCATCAGGAAAAGAGTTCTTGGGCGTTATATAAAACCGATACTGTTGTACGGGTGTGAGGCGTGGACAGTCAACACGCAAAGTCGGAACAAAACTGAGGCAACTGAAATGTGATTTCTAAGAAAAATGTTCAGAGTTCCATGGACAGAAAAAGAAAACAAACGAGACAGTCTTGAAGGAGGCAGACACAAGAAGATCATTATGAAAAAAGATTAGTAAAAGACAAGCAACATTTATAGGCCATTTTATGAGAAAAAGAAATAAGATTACCTGATTACAACAGGAAAGCTGGAGGGAAAGAGAACACCAGGTAGACCCAGGGAGAAAATATTGGACGGATTTGCAGGGTGGCTGAGGACAGAGAGGGTGGGAGATGTACTTGCAGCGACAAAGGATAGATTCGTATGGAGGACCATGATCGTCAAATCCATGCGGTAGGGCACATGATAATAATAATGATGATGACGATGATGATGATGATGATGATGATGATGATGATGATGATGATGATGAGAACCTGAAATCCTTGATGACACGCTGCATTTCTCCACTTCAGGCTTTGCATCTCGCCGTTGACTGTCAACTCTTTCTCTCCGCGATAGGCATGACAGTAGGAGCTGACAGGTAGAAGAACAAAACGAAGAAACCGAGGACCTCCCCAGCGCCGAAGAATTACTTTCAACCCTATAGCAGTTGCCATTCTCCTAAACAAAATTTAAATATGATCGCCAGTGTTCAAGCAAACATGAACAACAACAACAAAACAAATCAAAACAAAAACAAACAAACAAAACACACAAACAAACAAACAAAAAACAAACAAACAAACAGACAAATAAACAAACAAACAAACAAACAAACTAAGGGAATCAGGTGTTTGTTATAGACAATACGCATTCTGCTCCTTGTGTGTGTATGTGTGTGTGTGAGTGTGTGTGGTGTGGTGTTTGTGTGTGTGTGTGTGTTTGTGTCTGTTTGTGTGTGTGTGTGTGTTCGTGTGTGTTTGTGTGTGTGTGTGTGTTTGTGTATATGTGTGTGTGCTTGTGCGTGTGTGTACGTGTGTGTGTGTGTGTGTGTGTGTGTGTGAATGTGTGTGTGTGTGTGTGTGTGTGTGTGAATGTGTGGGGGGGTGGTACGCGCTCGCGTTCGTGTGTATGTGTGCGTGTGTGCATATTTGTATATATGTGTGTGTGTGTGTGTGTGTGTATGTGTGTGTGTTTTGGGATGGGTGGGAAGACAAAGACATGGAGAGGAGAAAAAGACAGAAAGAAGAAAGAAAAAGAAGAAGAAGAAAGTAGAAAGACAAAGAAAAATAATATATTTAATAATAATAATAATATATTTTATTTATATAGCGCAAAATCTTGACAAAATCAAATCTAAGCGCTGAGCGTATACATGCATACATACCTACATACATATGAGCGTATACATGCATACATACATGCTTACATACTTACATACATAAATCTAAGCTGAGCGTATACATGCATACATACATACATACATAAATCTAAGCGTATACATACATACATACATACATACATACGTACGCACATGCATACATAATAATTACAATATTTATATAGCGCAAATCTCGACAAAATCAAATCCAAGCGCCGAAAAGACACACACGCACACACGCACGCACGCACGCACACACACACACACACACACACACACACACACATACACACACACACACACACACACACACACACACACACACACACACACACATGCATGGCCACAAATGGGGAGAAAAGAATAAAAGCAATAAAAGCAAGAATAAAACCAATGGAAAACCACAGAGAGCACATCATATACAATTATATATTAAAACAAAGTGATTCCCCTCCGAGCGGAGACAGGCTTTAGAGGGGGGTTGAGTGAGGTTAGGATTTTATGCAGAGGAGAAAAGGTGAGTT
>JAPXFY010000012.1:80306682-80309182 GCA_030674185.1 Monoplex corrugatus | reverse complement strand
AGTGCAGGCTCAGGATCACCAGGTACTATTACCACAGGCACTGGCTCTACAGGCACAGGTTCTACAGGCTCAGGAACGGCAGGTTCACGACCCATAGTCCCGGGTGTGACGTCTCCGCTGATTCAGAACCCAGAGTGATCGCTTTCCTGACCAGAATTCGGAACAACATGATGAAGATGAAAGTAAACCGCGTCAAGTACATCGTTCTGGAACTGGTCAAACAGCTGATCCTTGCCAAACAGCATGCGTTGTACCTCAGAAGGGTGGCCATCGCCAAGGAGGAGGACTTACGCCGGATCAAACAGGCTCTGACCCAGCTCCAGGGAGCAGGCACTGGCACTGGCACTGGCACTAGCACTGACTCTGTGACTGACTCTGGCACAGGGGTTACGCCAGGGGCTGCCGGATCTACCACCGGGCAACCAGAGACAACCACTGCTGGCGGGATCGACACAGGGGTCTGGATGACCACGACGTCAGGTCCTGAAGAGTCCAGTGGTATGACCACGTCGGCACCAGGCACGACCTCTGACTCAGGGTTCGGGTCAGACACCACGTCATTCCCCTACTGGATGACCACCCCCTGGACGGGACCGTGGATCACCGATTCCTCCGGCACCACCATAGGTGGTGGTGGTGGTGTGTTGGGAGGTGTGACAAGCTATGAAACCACGACCGATTTCTGGATCCAGTTTGACACGTCTACAGCAAGTTATGTCAGTACCACTAGCAGCGGGCAGGAAACGTCCACTGCCGTGGAAAGCACCACTGCTGCCACTGCTGCTACTGCTGCCACTGCTGCTACTGCTGCCACTGCTGCCCAAACTACCACTGCTGCTGTGACTACGGCTGCTGCTGCTTTTGATACCAGCACGGCAGCGTCAACTGCTGCCACCTCCATGAAGCTATCTCCACCACAGAAGCTACTACTGCCACAACAGAGAGCCCCTTCGAATAAGCATTATGGACAAACGTAGCTACCTCAATTTTTTGGTGACTTTGAAAAACAATTTTATATGGTAGGTTTTTTGTTTCCTTAGCCCTGATATGGCTCTTGTAGTCGGCTGGGTTATAAGCAATATGAACTTGTTTCCTTAGATTTACATAACTCTCCTGGAAAAAAAGCACCGATCAAGGCGATTTTTGTTTGTTTGTTTTGTATGTTTCGGGATGGTGGTGTTTTTATCCTATATAAACCAGGAATACAAATCAGATCGATATTGGTACATATTAATATTAGTGTCTGTAATCTGCTTATTAGTTTTGTTCTGTGTGTGCCTTTTTCGTGTTGACAAAAAAAGTGTATGCACTCAAGGATTTCTTGGCTGATTATAGGGCATAACAGATCTGGGTCCATACGTAACTGCGAATGTATACGTTATAATTCAAATGAATCCTCATACTCAAGGTCATACGATATCAACGTAGGAAAAACATCGAACAACTGTATCATGTAAACACACGACAGGCTTACAACCAAACAATCTGAAATCATTGCTGTCAAAGCAAGCAGCTTGGCATATCGGGTTGAGACAAGCATAGGAACAAGGACAAAGTTGCACGCTGAGCTTGTCGTTTACTAGCCTTGCATAATTATTATAGCTGCAGTTTCATAGACAGCGATGGCAAAGTGAAAGGTAAGCGAACACTCTAAGAGCGAACTTCGCGTTATTCGAGACCAAAGTTGAAGTGATTGTGTAATTGCATAGACGCAAAAATCGTTCGCAGCCAAACGATTCTTTGTATTTATTTTTGCTCTATGGAATTCCGGCTTAATATAGATCCTTGCAGTGATGACTCCTATTGAGACTAAACATACAATTCGTGCACAGTGGCTACCACTAGTAGTAGGTTGTTTCACACTTTGGGTTAGGTCCTCGTAGCAACCATGAATAAATATCTAAATGCTCAGTAAAGTTTATCATTCGTGATTCGTTATTGAAAGGATTTACTGTGTACCCAAACCTTATCTGGCCCAGCAGGTCACTTACAGCACTGTACTGCTAAGATGGAGGTCGTCGGTTCGAATCTCTTGTGAGCCGCTAGATTAGTCAACCAGAATAGCTGAGCTGGGAGACGTTAGAGTGAAGATCTTAGGGTTCCTGGTTCAATCCCAGAACCCGGCACAGAACACAGTCTGGTTGGGATGATGTGTTGATAACACAGGGGTCGTAAGTTCAAACTCTAAGTGGGCCGTTCTTTTAGCTGGTTTTGTGTGGCTCGATTGAAAAAGCCCATGGACTCAAGAACTTGATGTTTCGAGTTCAATCCAAGCCCGCAGCGTTAAAAAATGTTGTTGTCTTCGCTGCCCATCTTACTGTTTCAATCTTTATATGGTGTCTGCGTAATGGTTTGACCCTTTTCCCTGCTTCCATTCCAAAACCTTGCAAACGCCTCACGTTCTGCGCAGGTTCAAGGCGTCTGCCAGTGATATATCGATCTTTTTTCGGATACAATTAATCCTCTTGAACGAAATTGAAATATAGATTGATCTATATCT
>JAPXFY010000012.1:80301682-80304182 GCA_030674185.1 Monoplex corrugatus | reverse complement strand
CGAGTTGTACAGTTGACAGAGGGATGCGATGCTGTACCCATGTTAGGTTATGATACCACATGTCCTGCATTAACTGGCGTCGGGAGCTTGGGAGGTGATTGTCCGGAGAGGGGCGAGGTATTGGTGCTCCGGGTCCCATCCACACACTCATGGTGTTTCTTGTCAACAGGTGTTTAAATGTCTTCTCTTCTTCTTCTTTTAGTTGTCCACTTGTATCCATTGTGGGTGTGGCGGGGAGAAAGAGATGACGTCAGCAGTGAGCTGGAATGTCTGAAGAATTGAAATGCCGAGTGGCCAATGTTAATGAACACTGGCTTCTCCATAAAAAGTTAGCTTAACCCTTTGGCTCCCGCACCCTGATTACCAAATGCAAACATTAAACGCAAGTCAGCCAGACACCTTCATCAGCCTGGCTCTGCGGTCAAGAAGATGAGCACATAAAACATTGCAAAACTTACAGTGATGTCGCATCTATCAAATGGAGCGACCGATGTTGCAAGCTACGTCTCCGCGGGCAGCCGGCAGATATCGAAAACCATCCAATCAACCAACGAATCAACGAACCAACGAACGAACGAACGAACCAACCAACCAACCAATCTACAAACCAACCAACCAACATACCAACAACCAACCAACCAACCAACCAACCAACCAACCAACCAACCAACCAACCAACCAACCAACCAACCAACCAACCAACCAACCAACCAACAAACAAACAAACAAACAAACACACATACACACAATACACAAATAAACAAAGAAACGAACAAACCGGCTGAATTCATCGCTAGATGTGGTCTGACCGTGTCAATGACAAACAAAAGAAGAAGAACAAGAAAGAGAACAAGACAAGAAGAAACAAGAAGAAAAGAAGAAAGAAGAAGAAGAAGAGAAGAAGAAGAAGAAGAAGAAGAAGAAGAAGAAGAAGGAAGAGAAGAAAGAAGAAGAAGAAGAAGAAGAAGAAGAAGAAGAAGAAGAAGAAGAAGAAGAAGAAGAAGAAGAAGTTAGAGAGAGAGAAGAAGAAGAAGAAGAAGAAGAAGAAGAAGAAGAAGAAGAAGAAGAGAATTGAAGAAGAAGAAAAAATTGAAGAAGAAGAATTGCGAAGAAGAAGAAGAAAATTAAGAAGAAGAAAAGAAGAAAATTGCGAAGAAGAAGAAGAATTGCGAAGAAGAAGAAGAATTGCGAAGAAGAAGAAGAAGAATTGCGAAGAATGAAGAAGAATTGCGAAGAAGAATTGCGAAGAAGAAGAAGAATTGCGGAAGAAGAAGAAGAATTGCGAAGAAGAGAATGCGAAGAAGAAGAAGAATTGCGAAGAAGAATTGCGAAAGAATTGCGAAGAAGAAGAAAGAAGAAAAGACAAAAAAAAAAAAGAAAAGAAAAAAAAGAAGAGAAGAAAGAAGAAGAAGAGAGAAGAAGAAAAGAAAAGTGAGAGAAGAAAAAAGAAGAAGAGAAAGAAGAAAAAGAAGAGAGATTAAGAGAAGAATAAGAAGAAGAAGAAGAAATTAAGAAGAAGAACGAATGCGAAGAAGAAGAAGAATTGCGAAGAAAGAGAATTGCGAAGAAGAAGAGAGATGCGAAAAGAAGAGAATGCGAAGAAGAAGAATTGCGAAGAAGAGAAGAAGAATTGCGAAGAAGAAGAAGAAAAGAGAATTGCGAAGAAGAAAAAAATTGCGAAGAAGAAGAGAATTGGAAGAAGAATTGCGAAATTGCGAAGAATTGGAGAAGAATGCGAAGAAAAATTGCGAAGAAAAGATTGCGAAGAAGAAGATTGCGAAGAAGAAGAATGGAAGAAGAAAGAAGAAGAAGAAGAAGAAGAAGAAGAAGAAGAAGAAGAAAGAAGAAAAGAAGAGAAAGAAAGAACGTGCCCATTCTGGCAGGACTGACTTTCCATCTCTTTCTTTCTGTTGTCTGAAAACAGTCTCTGGGAGATTTTGCTTCCATAATTATTCCACTTTCGAGTTTCTATTCAGACACCAGCAGTCCCTTTTGCAGTTTACATCATTTCACAATGCTTGCTTGTTTTTCTGACTGAACAAAACCAGACCTGTGTTCAATATGGACATTATGCTATTCGTTTAATTGACTAAAATTCTGTATGACCTCTTTTTTCCTCTGAAATCAATAAACTGATATCGATGACGAAATTTCGGTATGAAAAGATTTCATTGTTGTTTTATATTATTTTACATTTTACTCTCTCTGTCTCTGTCTCTCTATCTCTGTCTGTTGGTCTCTGTCTCTGTCTGTCTGTCTGTCTGTCTCTCTTTCTCTCTCTCTTTCTCTGTCTCTGCCTGTCTGTTTCTCTCTCTCTCCCTCTCTTTCCCTCTGTTCTCTCTCTCTCTCTATCGACCTGTCTTTCTGTCTCTGCTTGCCTGCCTGCCTGTCTGTCTGTCTGTCTGTCTCTCTCTCTCTCTCTTTCTCTCTTTCGTGTGTGTGTCTGTATGTCTCTCTCTATATATACATATATATATATGTGTGTGTGTGTGTGTGTGTG
>JAPXFY010000012.1:80291682-80296682 GCA_030674185.1 Monoplex corrugatus | reverse complement strand
ATCATGAAGACAGTTTCAACACTGGCGACAACAATGCCCGTTTTGTATTTTGCTGTTTCTGTCGTGAGTCATTGATGCCCAAAGACGACACACACATGGTCAAACCATACTAAATATCTTCCCTTTTTCTCTGACAAACTAGCAACCTACCAAACTCACGTAAAGAGACAAGTAATAATGTGGATTACGAGGCTGAAAAGGGACGTAATGACGACGCAGAGAATAATTCCTTCCCTTGCTGACGGATTCTGTATCAGTGACCACTGCGCTCCAGTTATTGTTATTTTTGTTTAAAACCCAGCCGACTGCGGCTAGAACTGTTTCAAAACACACTATACTTCAACAGGGAAGAAAGGAAAAGAAAATTAAAATATACATATCAAAGCATTCGCGCACATGTTCTAAGAAGATGCCCCTGGTGTTGACCACTCCGTCCAATTTATCACAGTGGATTTAAAAAACAAAACCTGAATACATATTGAAACATTACCAAGGACACTAAAACATACACAAAACGGGCATAAATTGCCTAAAAATTGCTCTGCATGTCTCATTTCATTATCATCATCATCACCATCAGGTGCCCTGCCGCATGGCGTTGGCGATCATGGACTTCCAACCATCTCTATCTCTCGTTGCCCCTAGCATCTCCCCCACCCTCCTCATCCCCAGCCACTCTGCAAGTCCGTCTAGCATTCTCTCCCTGGGTCTACCTGGTGCTCTCTTTCCCTCAAGCTTTCCCGTTGTGACCAGGTGCTCCAAATCCCCCTTCCTCATAAAATGGCCTATAAATGTTGCTTGTCTTTTCCTAATCTTCCTTATGAGTGATCTACTTGTGTCTGCCTCCATCAAGACTGTCTCGTTTGTTTTCTTTGCTGTCCATGGAACTCTCAACATTCTTCTGAGAAACCACATCTCGGCTGCCTCAATCTTGCTCTGGCTTTGCTTGCTGACTGTCCACGCCTCGCATCCGTACAACAGTATTGGTTCTATATAACATTCAAGGACTCTCTTCCTGATGTTAATTGATAGGCATTTGTTGGTAAGAATGCTTGTCATCTTCTTGAATGCTGTTTTGGCTTGGCCGATTCTGCCAGCTATTTCCGATGTGCATCTGCCGTCTGATGAAATTACCGTTCCCAGGTATTTGAACTTATTAACCTCATTTCCCGAGGGCCAAAATGCACTAAATACATGTACCTAATTATCAAACCAAAGAGAAAGTACTTAAGACTTTATCGAACACACACAGGTGAATGGGCCAGCGAGACAGAAAATGATATGAAGAAATGACAGAAAGCGAAGGGGGAAGAAAGAAACAAAGAGAGTGACAGAAAAGAGGAAATTTGTAGCACAGTATATCCAGAAAGTGGGGATGCTATTCTTACTCAAAGAGACCCGGCAATCCTCGAGGGGGAGAGCTTCAGTTTTGCTTCCAGATTCAAACATAACATGACAATGGAAACAATGACGGGACGTGCGAGGGAATCAAAATAAGAATCGGCCCTGTACAGAACACACAGCCTCTGTGAACACCGCTACCAGACTGCACACACACAGATGGATCGACGCGTGAAACACTACTCAGAGCTGTGCAGCAAACAAAGATGTTCAGAGTGTCCTAGTGTGTCTGCCCCACACTGCTCTGTACATGAACTTGACCGGCAACAATATAATGGGGAAACTACACATAGACGTGGACACGCTTTCCTCAGAAGAAGTCACTGGAAAGTACCGCGCTGCGTCAAACATCCTGAAGTGTGCCAGGAAAATCCCCATCAAAGAATTGCATCATGAGTGATGGGGGGTGGGGGGGGGGGAGAAAGAGTTGACAGTCAGCAGCAAAGTGGCAAGCCTTAACAGGAGACATGCCGTGTAACGTCAAGGTCTATTTCACGCCAGATCAGTATCGGCGTTCCTCTCTCTTTTTTATCCAGATATCTTTTTGTCACAAATTTGTTGGTGAAGTTGCATTCCATCAGATGGTGAAGTTGCATTCCATCAGATGGTGAAGTTGCATTCCATCAGATGGTGAAGTTGCATTCCATCAGATGGTGAAGTTGCATTCCATCAGATGGTGAAGTTGCATTCCATCAGATGGTGAAGTTGCATTCCATCAGATGGTGAAGTTGCATTCCATCAGACGACCAGATCTCAAGATTCTCGGTTCCATTAATTTGTCTGTTGATAGATATGATGGATTGATGTTCCCACCTTTCCTGTGATCTTGGTGTTTCTGATCATGTTGCCTTGTTGATGGCTCTTCTCAAATAATGCATCTCACAGGTGGTAAGTCAATGCTCTAAGGGTTTCTCGTCAGACGCCATGTCTGGCATTGATATGTCATGATTTGGATCATAAAAATTGGAACTGATGAACAATACAGACAAATGAAAGTGACAGATGCGGCTTTAACAGCTTCTGTGACATCTTCCTCTTCAGAAACATTGGAAAATGCACAATGCTGAAAGGCTTCAGGTTCTTGCAGAACATGTTTACCAAAATCTTAATGTGGATTTAGAAACCCAGAAATCAACGTTGGCATCGTGTTCTCCTACAGGTAGCTGCAAGAAAAGTGAAAGGAACAGAGCAGGGCATTAAAGACTATCTTCACAGGACTCACCAAAGTCTTTGACTCTGTAACGGACTTTTACAGATCCTGCCCAGAACTGGATGCCAACAAAATCCTCTCTTAAAGGACGACTTCAGGATCTGGACAGATTTTCAGGAGTTTGTTCTTTGTTGGTCCATATATGATCTTGTCAAAAAGATATGAAGTTTGAATAAACTATTCGTTTCAAGTCAGTTCAGGGAGTGAAGTTCTTAACATTTCTGTGATTGAGGTGTTGAGGGTTGGCTGGTCAACAACACTGTTGTATCTGATGCCAGATCACGACCCTAATCAGTGACAACAATAACTGAAATATCAAGAAGAAACGACACTGCTAAAACTTTCCACTATTACTATGTCAGTTTCAGTTTCAGTTTCAGTTTCAATTTCTCAAGATGACGTGTCCGCACTCGGAACGAATTCCATATGCACTAACGTCACATGTGCCACGTGTATGGTGACCATGGCACATGCCTTAAGCCTGCACATAAACCCATGAGCTGGCCAGGTCCTGAGGCCTTACCTAGACTATGTTTTACATAGTCTATATTTTATACTGGTATTTTATCATTCTACCACTGGAATAATCTTGGTTACATGTAAATGACGTGTGTATGTGTGTATCTTACTATTTCGAATACTGTTGCTACCAGTTCTACTTGTATTACTTCATTTCCACTACTACTGCTGTTAACAGAGCTAAGTTATTTTTTCTGTCATTAGCATAGTGGGGAACATAGAAGAAACAAACAAAACATGCCTTTTGAAACGTTTCAGTTGTCTTCCAGAGCAGACCTTTGATCCAAGGATAATAATCAAAGAGGCAATCCGTAAACATAACTTTTGCTGACACATTTTGTTTCACAGAGAAACTTAGACAGATGAAAAAGATGAACCGACCTGAGTCATTCTCCCATTTTTTTTTTACGAACAAATAGGAAGAATGAAAAATGAACACAAATCTTGCCTGAGGATTATGCACAAGAAACGCCTGACGGATAGTTTAAATCATTGTTATGTTTCCTGTCGTGTTGGCTGACATTTTCTTCCACTTTGCTGAGCATCAAAATTCGACTCCACCCAGCAATGTCTTTGTCGGCGTGTCTGTGTGTGAGGCCCCCTCTCCTCTCCCCAAAAGTGCTTACCTGATGTGCGAATTATGACGATAGCAGAAGATCTGCGGAGAGGGAAAAGAGAGGGAGAGGGAGGGAGAGGGGGAGGGAGGGAGAGGCAGAGGGAGGGAGAGGGAGAGAGAGGGAGAGGGAGGGAGAGGAAGGGAGACAGAGGGAGGAGAGGCAAAGAGAGGGGGGGGGGAGAGACAGAGGAGAGAGAGAGGGAGGAAGAGAGAGAGAGACTGACAGAGAGAGACAGAGACAGAGAGACAGACAGACAGACAGACAGAGAGAGAGAGAGATTGACAAAGACAGAGAGAGAAACAGAGCGTGAGAGCGAGCGGGCGAACGAGTGAGGGAGAGAGAGTGTGTGTGTGTGTGTGTTTGTGTATGTGTGCGTGTGCGTGCGTGTGCGTGCGTGTATGTGTAAGAGTCTGAGAGAGAGAGAGACAGACAGATATACAGTTTGGCCTTTACACTTCACAGCCAATTGCCAGACAATTTAACACTTATCAGCTTAAAGATTGCTTGATCATCATTTAATTTGTATTTGAACTGGATTGAATGTTTTGGTTACAACGGATCTATTTTTTGTTTTTGTTTGTTTGTTTGTTTGTTTGTTTGTTTTTTTGACTGCGTAAAGCAGAGGTTGTTCTCATACGGGGTGTAAACACTCGCCACAGTACGGCACTACTCTTTTTTTCTGTGCACGTGTATTCATAATGATAATTATCATTTCTATAGGTAACACTAAAAGACAGCAAAGAAAACAAACGAGACAGTCTTGATGGAGGCAGACACAAGTAGATCACTCATAAGGAAGATTAGGAAAAGACAGGCAACATTTATAGGCCATTTTATGAGGAAGGGGGATTTGGATCACCTGGTCACAACGGGAAAGCTGGAGGGAAAGACAGCACCGGGTAGACCCAGGGAGAAAATGCTGGACGGACTTGCAGAGTGGCTGGGGACGAGGAGGGTGGGGGAGATGCTAGGGGCAACGAGAGATAGAGACAGATGGAAGTCCATGATCCCCAACGCCATGCGGCAGGGCACCTGATGATGATGATGAACACTAAAGGAAATAAGAGCGAAGCAGGGAGAATTTTTAAAGATTAATTCAGGATTACGACTCTTGAGAGTCACGTAGGAGTTATCTCCCATGTAGAATTTCTCAAAATCCAACATAGTTTGCGCTGCCCATTCAGCTAGCATAGAAGCAGCCACAAAGCACAAAACTGTAAGCTGAGAACACAAAGGGGTATAAAGGTAGGCTT
>JAPXFY010000012.1:80264182-80271682 GCA_030674185.1 Monoplex corrugatus | reverse complement strand
TTTCTCCTGTGGGATCTTTAACATCCGCTGAATGCACGCTGCATACAGAATGTTGTTTTATGATCTCATCTTAAAGACTTGTAGCACAACTACTACATAAAATCTAGCTGAGAGGAGGGAGAGGAATGGGGGTGGGGATGTCAGAAATGCCGTGTTCTACCTGTGTTTTGAACTCGTTTTTCTCGTTTTCTAGACAGGATCTTTAACCACACGGCCATATACTCCTCTGTGTGTGTGTGTGTGTGTGTGTGTGTGTGTGTGTGTGTGTGTGTGTGTGTGTGTGTGTTGTGTGTGTGTATGTGTGTGTGTGTGTGCGTGTGTGTTTGTGTGTGTGTGTGTGTGAGTGTGTGTGTGTGCATGTGTTGTTGTTGTAATTGTTTGTTTCGTTTTGTTCAATTTTATTTTCATTTTTTCTCCTTTCTCCTTTCTGAGGGAACTTATTTCATATAGACCTTAGAGGGACTTGCTCACGCATTCCAAATACTGTTTTCCTTCTTTTTTTTTTTTTTTCGTTTTTCTTTTTCTCCCTTTGTTTCATTTCATTTTATTTTTTCGTTGTTTCCTTTTTCTTTGTTCTGTCTATTTTTCTTAATTTTTTTCTCCTTTATTTCATACTTGGCTCCATTTTTCTATTTCATGTTATCCTCTTTTCCTTCTGTTTATTTAGTTGCTTATTTATAGGAAGGGGGGGGGGGATGGAGGTCTTCTCTCTTTCATTCTCCTTGTGTTATCATCTTTTCCTTCTGTTTATTTAGTTGCTTATCTATATGGGGGGGATGGGGGTCTTCTCTCTTTCATTCTCCTTGTGTTATCATCTTTTTTCTTTCGTTGTTGATGATGGTGGTGGTGGTGGTGGTTCTGACAGACAGTTGATGATGATGATAAAAAATGATGTTGATGGTAGTGATTGATGATGTGTGACAATCTATGGCAACTATCAAAGAGAGTGAATGACCATTTTTCTTTACATGATAGATAAGAACACGCACACAAAAGCAAAACAAGAACTCACACACACAAATCTAGAAATGAAAGAGAGAAAGCGATAAAGGGAGAGAAAACAGAGAGAGAGAGAGAGAGGAAGGGAGAAATAAAGAGAGAGAGACAGACAGACAGACAGAGAAAGAGAGAGAGAGAGAAAGAAAGAGAGACAGACAAAGAAAGAGAGAAAGAGAGAGAGAGAGAGACAGAGAAAGACAGAGAGAGAGACAGAGAGAGAAAGAGAGCGAAAGAAAGAAAGAAAGAGAGAGAAAAAAAGAAAGAGAGAGAAAGAAAGAGAGAGGGAGAGAGAAAGAGAGAGAGAAGGAGAGAGAGAAAAAGAAAGAAAGAGAGAGGGAGAGAGAAAGAGAGAGAGACACAGAGACAGACGGATGTCATGAATAACCAATACGAAAGAAAGAATGTGATCAATCACATCTAACGACAATATTCATATATATATATATATATATATATATTATATATATATATATTTTATATATGTGTGTGTGTGTGTGTGTGTGTGTGTGTGTGTGTGTGTGTGTGTGCGTGCGTGTGTGTGTGCGCGCGCGCATCTGTGTGGTGTGTGTATATGTGTGTGTGTGTGTGGTATGTGTGTGTGTTTGTGTGCGTGTGTGTGTGTGTTGTGTGCGTGTGTGCATGTTTATGTATGTGTGTCTGCGCGTGTGTGCGTGTGTGTGCGTGTATATACATATATGTGTGTGCATATGTGTGTGCGTGTGTGTGCGTGTGTATGTGTGTATATGTGTCTGCACGTGTGTGTGCGCGTGTTTTTGTGTGTGTTTGTGTGTATACATATATATGTGTATATATATACATATATAGATATATGTATATATATATATACATTATATATATATATATATATTGTGTGAGTGTGTGAGTGTGTGTACGTGTGTGTGTGTGTGTTGTGTGTGTGTGTGTGTGTGTGTGTGTGTATGTGTTGATGTGTGTGTGTGTGTGTGTGTGTGTGTGAGTAAATAATGTATGTGTGTGTATGTGTATGTGTGAATAAAGTGTGTGCGTGTGTATATATATGTACGTGCGTGTGCCTGTGCCATGTGTGTTGTCCACTCGCAGGCACGTTTCAGATCATGTGCTAAAGATGTTTGGCGAGACCCTTACCTATTCCTATCGTACAGTCAGTCAGTTAGCCACAAAAGCAGTCACACAACCAAACGGTCACAGGGGCTGGCTGTCACATTGTCGTCAGGTCGATCATGAGTGAAGCTGCAGGCCTATATCTATAATTATGACTGCTGCGGTATTCCTGTGGCCATGTTTATGAAGGCCATGCTCATTCGTCTTCCTATCACTTTCCGTCATTACCCTCGGCCTTCACCTTTTCTGTCTCTGTCTCTTGTGTCTTTCTGTTTCTGTCTCTGTCTGTTTCTCTCTGTCTGTCTGTATGTTTGTCTCTGTCTCTCTCTATGTCTCTGTTTATCTGTCTGTCTGGCTGGCTGGCTGGCTGTCTCCCCCCCTCTCTCTCTCTCTTGCTCTCTCTCTCTCTCTTTCTCTCTTCTCTTTTTTTCTCTCTCTGTGTGTCTCTCTGTCTCTGCCTCTGTCTTTCTGTCTCTGCCTCTGTCTGTCTGTCTGTCTGTCTCTCCCCCCCCTCTCTCTCTCCCCTGTCTCTCTCTCCTCTCTTCTCTCTCTCTCTTATTTTATTCTCTCTGTCTTATTCTCTCTGTCTCCCTCTTTCTCTTGTTCTCTCTCTCTCTCTCTTTCTTTTGTTCTCTCTCTTTTTCCTATTCTTTCTCTCTCCCTCTCTCTCTCTCTTCCCCCCTCTCACTCTCTCTTTCCCTGTCTTCCCATTCCAAGACCTTGCCCGCGCATAGGATTTTGGGCAGACTGAAGAATTTTCATCTTAGTGGGTACGGAGGGTGGCGTTACCAGCTTGTGTTTTCTTGTTACCACTTTCCATTGGATGTGCATGGTTCACGCGAAGGGAGAATGTTTATATGGTTTGTTCTTCTGGTTTCTCGTTTTCTCCTTTCCTTGAAAGAAAAAAAGACTATTGACAGATAACTGTGGAAGAACGCAATTGGCAGAGTGTAAGTGATATAATGGGGGTGGGGGTGGGGGTGGTGGAGAGAGAGAGTGGGAAAGAGAGAGAGAGTTTGAGTGTGTATGAGTGTGTATGTGTGTGTGTGTGTGTACGTGTGTGTGTTTAGTGTGTGTGTGTGTGTGTGTGTGTGTGTGTGTGTGTGTGTTGTGTGTGTCTGTGTGTTGTGTGTGTGTGTGTGTGAGCATGTGTGTGCATATGTACGTGTGCATATGTGTGTGTACATGCATGTGTGTGTGTGCATATGTACGTGTGCATGTGTGTGTGTACATGCATGTGTGTGTGCGTGTTATTTCTGTGGCCCTGGGGTATAAGATGAGCCGAAGAAATTAGGATGATGGGAATGATAGATTGTTTTGGAGAGCGGAAAGGGGGTTTGTCCGTAGGAGGGTTTTCTGACGTGGGTAAGTGTATAGGGGGTTGGTACAGTCCACTCGTCTCTTCTAGTAAGTTCGGGGGGCCGATTATTTTAATATCTATCTATCTATCTATCTATCTATCTATCTATCTATCTATCTATCTATCTATCATCTACTATCTATATTATATATATATATATATGTCTGTCTATCTGCTATCTATCTATTATCTATCTCTCTATCTCTCTATCTCTATCTATCTATCTATCTGTCTATCTATCTATTTATCTATCTATCCATCTGTTTATCTATCCATCTACCTATCTATCTATCTATATATCTACCTATATATCTGTCTATCTATTTATCTAACTATCTACCTATCTATCCATCTAACTATATATATATATATATATATATATATGTCTGTCTATCTGCTATCTATTATCTATCTATCTATCTATCTATCTATCTATTATATATATATCTACATATCTCTCTGTATATCCATGTATCTATCTATGTATGTATCTATCTATGTACATATATATATATATATATATATATATATATATATTATACAATAAATACACACCATTTAGTGCACTGGTATGAGAATGACACAAGAACAGTCATAGACTAGATAGACCCATATCCTAAATAGGACATCAAGACCTTGCCATTGTCCAGGGCTTATTGCAGGCTTACATCTTAAAATGTCATCATCATTTTCATTCATATCGATTACATAACATCTGTGATACCATCTTGAAATACTGAAACTGAAAGAGAAACTATTTTCTCAATTAACTTCTCATTTTTTTCAAAAAAAACCCCCTTCTGTCTCAACTTCTGCACCGTCTCAGGACACTGATCCCACGCGGCGCTAATTCCAGCTCCACAACTCACCACCAACTTCAGTCAGTCACGTTCCAGCGCCAGGAAGCCCACAGGAACCACAGATGTGAAGACACCAAGGGGGCACTCACCAGAGGAGACCCTAAACTTTTGCAAAGTCACTTCGGTAGAGTTGAACGGTGGGCTGTTCTGATCCAGCTTAGTAAAGACACTGTATCTTAAAGCCCCGTATTAATGATGGTAATCAGTAAGTCCCTGAGCTCCCAACCCCCTCTCCATGGAGATGCCAGGGCCTCTTTCTGTATAAATAGTATCTCCACCTTCTGGAAATTCTGTGCTAGAACCTCTTTTCTGACACCCTCTTTGCTTCAACTTGTTCCTTTGCTTTCTATCATTTCTTCCTATCATTTTCTGCCTTGCTGGTCCATTCACCCAGACATTTTCGATAGTCTTACGCGTGCTTTCTCTTAGGATTGATAATTGAGTACATGTAGTAAGTGCATTTTTTTGGCTCTAGGGAAATGAGGCATGCAGAAGCAATTTCAGGTAATTTAGGCCTGTTTTTATGTATGTTTTATTGTCCTCAGTTATCTTTGAATTTGTATGTAGGTATGTTTTATAAATCTCCCGTGTGATAAATTGGTCGGAGTGGTCAATACCAGGAAGCATCTCTTTAGATAATGTGCACGAATACACTGATACGTGTAATTAATTTTCTTTTCCTGTTGAAGTATGTGTACGTTTTGATTATGTGGCTCTACGCAGTCGGCTGGGCTGATTTTACCCTTTGATTCCCGCACATAATCTGCCAACTGCAAAAGTTTAACCTTTGACTCCCTGACCCTATCTACCAGATTCTTATAGGAAGCTGGTGGATAGGGTGAGGGAGTCAAAGGGTTAAGGTTTTTGCTTTGCCAGCATGATTGACAATACAGATGCTGGTGGACAGTGTGCAGGAGTCAAAAGGTTAAATGAAAATAATAATAATAACAGTCCCTGAGCGACACAAAGTGAGAGACCCCCTCCCATGATAAAGAAACCATCACCACCACCACCCAACGACATTCCCTACGAAACATTGACACCAAAGACTGACCTGATTTCACCTCAAGACATGGCAAAGGTAGAGGTCACCATGACATTAGGGCAGGGCATGAAGGGTCACAAATCTGGGACAATGTTCACCATGCTATGGTGTTTGATGATGTCATGATAATGAGGACGATGACCTTTTTATTGAGGCACTGGGGGGCATTTACCTACGGCTGAGACACTTCGTGAATTTGAAATCAAACTTGTCCTTATGCTCGAAGGACTGCCTTGACAAGGCTAACGAATTTTATCTCCCTGACTTGATCTTATTTCTGTCTGTGGGCTACACGCAAAGTTTTGTTTAAACTTGTTTTTTTTATTCATTTTTTCGCTTCACAACAAACGGACATCTAACATACTTATAGCAACGAAAAATGACAAACAATCAAACAAAATTATACACATATTAAAAAGACAATATTGACATATAAACTCCATATAGCATACAGAGTATACACAATGATATTTCATACACTCATCATCATCATCATCAGGTGCCCTGCCGCATGGCGTTGGCGACCATGGCCCTCCATCTGTCTCTATCTCTCGTTGCCCTAGCATCTCCCCCACCCTCCTCGTCCCCAGCCACTCTGCAAGTCCGTCCAGCATTTTTTCTCCAGTGCTCTCTTTTCCTCCAGCTTTCCCGTTGTGACCAGGTCCTCCAAATCCCCTTTCCTCATAAAATGGCCTATGAATGTTGCCTGTCTTTTCCTAATCTTCCTTATGAGTGATCTACTTGTGTCTGCCTCCATCAAGACTGTCTCGTTTGTTTTCTTTGCTGTCCATAGAACTCTCAACATTCATCTTAGAAACCACATCTCGGCTGCCTCAATCTTGTTCTGGCTTTGTTTGTTGACTGTCCACGCCTCGCATCCGTACAACATATTGGTTCTATATAACATTCAAGAACTCTCTTCCTGATGTTAATTGACAGGCAATTGTATTTCATACACTGGAAGTTTAGAAATGAACGTCAAGATCTAAGCACATGTCAGCACTTTCCCGTATCAATCCGTTTTACAAACCACATCTCTTTGCTGAACGATAATCAAGCGTCAACGAACAACGTGATAACAGACATGATATCAACCTATACATATAAGACAAGTGTTGTGCATATAGAAACAACCTATAACTTACAAAACATGTAAGACAATATTCTAATCAGTGATGGTTTTATTATGTACATCAAAATTCAAGAAGATGTCATGAAGAAAATCTGTTTTCTACGGGGAGAACACTGGCATTTAGTTGTTCCACTGAGCATTGCTGCAAACTTAGTGGTGCCCATCTCCTGTCCACGTGCTGACCATCACTGAAGGTTCTCAACAAATTCCATCCAAGACTGAGACTACGTGACAGAGTTGTACTCCATGTTTACTATCGCAGTATATCCTTGCCATCAGTCAGGTCTGAGAGACACAGACACCTGCAGTGCTGGTCAGAAAAATTGAACAATACTCTCAAATGATGCATATTTAATTGTTTGACTCCTGCACCCTGTCCACCAGCATCCTGCATTGTCAACCATGCTAGCAAAGCAAAAAAGCTAACCATTTGATTCCCTTACCTTATTCACCAGCTTCCTGTCTTTCTCTGTCTCTCTCTGTCTCTCTCTCTATGTCTCTGTCTCTCTATTTTTTGTCTCTGTCTCTCACCCTGTCTCTGTCTGTCTGTCTCTATCTCTATATCTCTGTCTCTGTCTTCTGTCTCTGGCTGTCTGTCTGTCTGTCTGTCTCTGTCTCTCTCTCTCTTTATCTCTCTCTCTCTCCCCTCTCCTCTCTCTGTGTGTCTGTGTGTTTGTGTGCTCGTGTATCTGTCTGTCTTTCTGTCTGTCTGTCTCTCTCCTCTCTCTGTGTGTCTGTGTGTTTGTGTGTTTGTGTGCTCGTGTGCCTGTCTGTCTGTCTGTCTGTCTCTCTCTCTTTCTCTCTCTCTCTCAGTCATTCTCTCTCTCTCTCTCTCTCTCTCTCTCTCTCTCTCTCTCTCTCTCTCTCTCTCTGCTCACGAACTACAGAATTTAATTCTCATAATCATGGTGAATACTCTGACTCATAATGTTTTTTCTTTTTTCTTTAACACGTTTTGAATTATGCATGCATGCAGAAAACGCCCAAAGCAAAAAAACGTCGA
>JAPXFY010000012.1:80256682-80261682 GCA_030674185.1 Monoplex corrugatus | reverse complement strand
TTCAGTCTGTCTGTCCCTATATGTCTGTAAGCAAAGTGTGTCTGTCTTTGTTCGTTAGTCTTTTTCAGTCTGTCTGTGCCTATATGTCTGTAAGCAAAGTGTGTCTGTCTCTGTCCGTTAGTCTTTTTCAGTCTGTCTGTTCCTATATGTCTGTAAGCAAAGTGTGTCTGTCTTTGTCTGTTAGTCTTTTTCAGTCTGTCTGTTCCTATATGTCTGTAAGCAAAGTGTGTCTGTCTTTGTCCGTTAGTCTTTTTCAGTCTGTCTGTTCCTATATGTCTGTAAGCAAAGTGTGTCTGTCTCTGTCCGTTAGTCTTGTTCAGTCTGTCTGTCCCTATATGTCTGTAAGCAAAGTGTGTCTGTCTCTGTCCGTTAGTCTTGTTCAGTCTGTCTGTGCCTATATGTCTGTAAGCAAAGTGTGTCTGTCTCTGTCCGTTAGTCTTGTTCAGTCTGTCTGTCCCTATATGTCTGTAAGCAAAGTGTGTCTGTCTCTGTCCGTTAGTCTTGTTCAGTCTGTCTGTCCCTATATGTCTGTAAGCAAAGTGTGTCTGTCTCTGTCCGCTAGTCTTGTTCAGTCTGTCTGTCCCTATATGTCTGTAAGCAAAGTGTGTCTGTCTTTGTTCGTTAGTCTTTTTCAGTCTGTCTGTGCCTATATGTCTGTAAGCAAAGTGTGTCTGTCTCTGTCCGTTAGTCTTGTTCAGTCTGTCTGTGCCTATATGTCTATAAGCAAAGTGTGCCTGCAGGCATACATCGGCTGTCTAAAGGCAAAATGTCCAAGAATTCTGATCAAAATCAAGTCTTAGATCCCCAAATGCAGTCATTCTCTGGTAAATTGTTAATTCGGAGGTTACAGCGACCCAGAAAATTAATTGAACAAATAATATACAAATGAAGCTTAAAAAATATGTTCTTAGCATCTGTCACGGCTATAGACGTTACAGACGGATATTACCCTATATATTATCATTACATTTGTCAGCTAAGGATGTATACAATTGTTATTCTGTATATTTCAGATCAGTTTCATCTCATGCTCACAAATACGCAAACCATATATACAATTGTTGCTCTGTATATTTCAGGTCAGTTTCTTCTCATGCTTACAAATACGCGATCAATTTTTTTGAAAACAGCAGTTAATCTCGAAATTACAGTAAGTCTGAGTTTGGAAGAGCTCAACGTACAATAGCGAGATAGCATGGCTTGATGGTTTTAGGTCTTCATTATGAGCTCAGTGCATCGGATGTGCAGAATGTATGTAAGCGGATCATTAATCATGTCGGACAAAGCCTGCTGTTTAGTGCTAAGACTACCTGACATTTCCTGTGCTGTTCCCATTCGGAAGACGTTTTAAATCTTACAATGCTCTGAAGGTCTGTATTCTTTTGATATAGCTGTGAAAGAAGTTTTACATTCCTCTGTTATATTTGGTCTTTTCGTGCTCGAAAAGTCCATGTCCTGATACGTGATTCCCATATCATTAAGAAACGGTGTTGTATTTTGGGCTGTTCCAAACTTAGAATAACTGTAGTTTCGAGACAGTTTGCTTACTATGTCGGGTGCTGTCCTAAAACTGAGATGTTCAGTTTTCACATGTCTGGTTTAACTTGGTTATTTCCTTGTTTGTTTGTTGAAGATATCGTTAGCACTGGGGTTGGTTCCATATGTGTCGCACACATCTTCATCATCATCATCATTATCTCATCATCATCATTATCATCATTATCATCATCATCATCATCATCATCATTATCTCATCATCATCATCATCATCTGGCGCCTGCTGCATGGCGTTGGTAATCATAGCCCTCCTACGAGTCTATTCCTTGTCGTGCAAGTACATTTCTACCCTCTTTTTCCTTCAGCCATTCTGCAGGTCCGCCCAATATTTTTCTACCTGGGTCTACCTGGTGTTCTTTCCTCCAGTTTTCCTGTGTGTGACTAGGTGCTCTAATTTCTCTTGCCTCATAAATGTCCTACACGTACGCCATACGATAGAAATTCATTATTAGAATCATGACAGGCATGACACATTTGATGTGCAGGCAAGACCTTTGCAGTAACACATATAAGTACATAAGCTACGTGTTCGAAGTCGTACATTAAATTCGTTGGTGTTTTTCATTACTTCGCAATAGAATCATCCATGCACATATCAACATTGCCCTGTCAGTGGTCAATCTCCGTGCGAATCTGTAAACATTCTATTAGCAAGCTGTTTTAAAGAATGTGTGTGTTGTGTGTGTGTGTGTGTGTGTGTGTGTGTGTGTGTGTGTGTGTGTGTGTGTGGTGTGTGTGTGTGTGTGTGTGTGTGGTGGGGTTGTTGTTGTGTGTGTGTGTGTGTGTGTGTGTGTGTGTGTGTTGTGTGTGTGTGTGTGTGTGTGTGTGTGTGTGTGTGTGTGTGTGTGTGTGTGTGTCTGTGTGTGTGTGTGTGTGTGTGTGTGTGTGTCTGTGTGTGTTGTGTTGTGTGTGTCTGTGTGTGTGTGTGTGTCTGTGTCTTCTGTGTCTGTGTGTGTGAGAGAGAGACAGACAGACAGACAGAGACAGAGACAGAGAGACAGAGAGAGACACAGAGAGAGACACAGAGAGAAGAGACAGAGACATTGTCATATGCTAACAGCGCAAGTAATTGTTACATTACTGTATATTGTAAGTTATGTTTGTTTATGTATCTTAATGCTGATTTTACTCATTTCTGTTCGTTACGTATGTAGGCAATCTTTCTTGGGCAATAAGTAAGTTAATCTCAGAGAGGAAAGGTCTACTTCTGAACTATTCAAGCTTGTACTCATCGTCGTCGTCATCATCATCATCATCATCATCATCATCATCATCATCATCATCATCATCATCATCATCATCATCATCATCCATCATCATCATCATCATCACCATCATCATCATCATCATCATCATCATCATCATCATCATCATCATGTACCATGCCGCATGGCGTTGGCGATCATGGCCCTCCATACGAATAAATCTTTTGTCGCGGCAAATGCATCTCCCACCCCCTTTCTGTCTCGTCCACTCCGCAAAACGGTCCAGTATTTTATCCCTGGGTCTACCTGGTGCCCTCTTTTCCTCCAGCTTTCCTGTTGTGAACGGATGCTCAAGCTTCTCTTGCTTTATAAAATGTCCTGTAAATGTTGCTTGTCTTTTCCTAACTTCTTCATTAATGTTCGTTTGTTTTTTTGCTGTCCATGGAACTCTTAACATTCTTCTTAGAAACTACCTTTCAGCTACCTCAATGTTGTTCAGACTTTGCCTGTTGATTGTTCACGCTTCACATCCATACAACATACTTATAATAATACCTAGGACTTATAAAGCGCACTAAGCCACTGGATCTAGGCGCTGGGGAATGGGAGATATAATAGGAAGTCAGTAAATACAAGACTACACAACAACTTACACATCATCAAATGACAATCAAATACATACATACATCATAATCACATAACATAATGATTTACATTCGCAATCTTCAAAATATGCATACCACGCAATTCAATCAAATATCAGATTCATTCCAATTAAACACTTTTCACTCAGTTACTCCATATAAACTATTATTTCATCATCATCATCATCATCATCATCTCATCATCATATCTCATCATGCGCCCTGCTGCATGGCGTTGGTGATCATAGCCCTCCATACGAGTCTATTCCTTGTCGCTGCAAGTAAATCTTCCACCGTCTCTTTCCTCAGCCATTCTGCAGGTCTTGTACTGATAGAAACACTAAAGTCGTCGTTCTTGAACGGACAATTCTCTGCCGTTCTCTTCATGGTTCCATTTAGTTGCAAATAGACGGGCATGAGTCCAGCAATTAGGACAGTGGTCTTCGAATTAAGGGTCTAAGTTCGAACCTGTTCGGATGCCGTGTGGTGGAAAAAAGGGTGGAGGTTTTTTTTTTCCAAAGTTCTCAGTCAACGTGTATGAGTATTTGCTGGTGTATGAAACCCCTTTCATGAGTATCGACACACAGAACATGATAAAATACGAACATTAAAAATCTTGTAAGTCGTGCTAGTGTTCGGTGGTGTATCAAAACATGAAAACACCCAGCATGTTCTCTCTCTCTGTGTCTGTCTGCCTGCTTCTGTCTGTTTCTCTCTCTCTCTCTCTCTCTCTTCTCTCTCTCTCTCTCTCTCTCTCTCTCTGTATCTCTCTATCTCTCTGCATCTCTCTCTCTCTCTCTGTATATATATATCTCTCTCTTTTTCTTTGTCCGTTTGTCTCTCTGTCTCTGTCTGTCTCTTTCTGTCTGTCTCTGTCTCTGCCTGTCTCTCTATCTCTTTGTCTGTCTGTCTGTCTCTCTGTCTGTTCTCTTTTGTCTGTCTGCCTCTGTGTCTCTCTTTCTCTCTCTCTTTCTCTCTCTCTCTTTCTTTCTCTCTCTCTCACCTTCTCTCTCTCTACCTCTCTCTGTCTCTCACTCTGCCTAAATTGTCTAAATTGTTCAATTATTAATTCTTTTGCATTATCCCATTTCCTGTTGTTTTAATACAGATAGATTAGAAACGACAGGTATGAAGTTGGTCTATGCGGTAGTATCGAATTCGTTCGAAAATAGTTTTATTCCATTTCTCGCGTTCATCTGTTAACCCCCACCTCCTATTTTTTTCATGCAGTCATTCGCAAACTTGGAGGCAGACAGAGCCATCAGTATTGCATTATATCTTACGTCTCATGCTTGGAATATGACAGCCCTGATGTCATCTGATGTTATGGTTCCACATTTCATCTGTCTGTCAGTGTGCGTCCGGTTACCATTATATAAACTGTGCATTTCTGCGTGTAACATTTATTATTATTATATCAGCATCGTTAATATTATTACATCATCATTGTTACCATTACCAGCGCTTAGATTTGATTTTATCAAGATTTTGCGCTATATAAATATTGTAATTATTATATTATTATTATTATTACTTCATTGTTTTTATCGATTAATTATTATTATTATATTATTATTATTATTATTATTATTTA
>JAPXFY010000012.1:80229182-80246682 GCA_030674185.1 Monoplex corrugatus | reverse complement strand
TAAATCTTATCTGCCTAATAAAACACTTTTAGCAACCATAACCACCAATGCCATCCTGGTTACTTTGCTCCTCTGTGTTCATAATTATGTTAACCCTTTGACTCCCTCACTCTATCAACATTTGCTGGTATGGTGACGGACAGGGAGCTGGAGTCAAAGGATTACATTTTCATTTCACGAATGTTTTTCTCATTTGAATCAAGAATATTTTTGTTGCTATATGGTCTGTCCTTTTCGTTAATGTTTTTGGTTTAAATAAGTTAAATGATAAGATTACTTGATCACACGTGTCGCATGGTAAGAATAAGTAGATCTTTGGAGCGTTACTTTCTGATGGGTTATATTTCTTTTTAACCTTTGACGTCCTGATCCTCTCCACAAGATGCAAAAACTTAACCCTTTCACTCTCAGTTCCAGCGGAGGCTGGTGGCTTAAGTCAGAGAGCGAAGGGACTGAATTCTTTGCTTTGTCGTTATGGCTGATAAATTGTAGCGAGCTGGTGGAAAGATGAGATAGTCAAAGGATTGATAGAATGTGACTAATGATGGTGATGATGATGAGGAGGAGGAGAAGAAGGAGAAGGAGGGGGAGGATGTAGCGAGCTGGTAGAAAGGGTGAGAGAGTCAAAGGCTCAATAAAATGTGATTGATGGTGTGATTGGTGGTGGTGGTGATGATGATGATGATGATGATGATGATGGTGGTGGTGGTGGTGGTGGTTGGTGATAATGATGATGATGATGATGATGGTGGTGGTGGTGGTGGTGGTGGTGGTGGTAATGATGATGATGATGATGATGATGATGGTGGTGGTGGTAATGATGATGATGATGATGACGATGGTGGTGGTGGTGATGGTGGTGGTAATGATGATGAAGTAGCGTGTTGATAGAAAGAGTGAGAGAATCAAAGGGTTAAGAGAGTGTGATTGATGATGGTCCTGATGATTGATAACAATAGATGACGATTAACGACGATGGACCATGATGACTGAGGAATGATGAGAATGATGACGATGCTGCTGCTGCTGCTGCTGCTGCTGACATAATGACGATATGACGATGAGGAGGAGGATGACGACGTCTACAATGACGACTATGACGACGGCATGCAAGGTTATTTTTCTCTCTTTTTTTTCAGAATACGTGTACACGGGTTTATCTGATGGCTGGGTGGTGGAGATCAAACCGGTCAGACCAAACGGTCGAGTCAGGAGGATTCTCAGAATGTCCAAACGAGCCTGCAGTGAGTATAGATGGGCTTTGAGTGTTCTACTGAATGTAGAGACTTCTGTCCCCTCTGTGGGAGACTGTGTTTGTTTTTTATCTGATTGTGTCTGTTCCTCCCCCCCCTCTCTCTGTGTCTCTGTCTATTTCTGTCTCTGTCTTTCTCCCTCTCCGTGTGTCTCTGTCTGTGTCTGTCTGTCTGTCTGCGTCTGTCTGTCTCCCTGTTTATCTCTCTGTCTGTCTTTCTCTGTATCTCTCTCTCTCTTTCCTTTTGTCTCTTTGTCTTTCTTTGTCTTTCTCTCTTTCTTTCTCTGTCTGTCTGTCTCTGTCTGTCTCTCTGTCTCTCTCTCTCTCTTTGTCTCTGTCTGTCTATATGTCTGTCTGTCTCTGTCTGTCTCTGTCTGTTTGTCTCTCTGTCATTCTCTCTCTCTCTCATTTTTATTTGAGTAATTCTAATGTAGTTAGTTAAATCACTTCCTGGTTGATAAATAATAGACGAACTTTGTTCATCGATCGATCAGACATTTGGTTGACTGATTGATCATTGGATTAATTGGATGGATGGCTTGATGAACTGTATGTTATAGGTTATCGAGTGTTCATTGATAAGTCGATTGACCGAATGACCGATTGGTTGAATGATGGATTGACAGCCTGTTAATTTACCTTCGTCAAAGTGACTGCCAGCGATCAGGCGAATAGGGACCTGAGATACACAAAATAGAATCAGAACGCGTATTTGACACAAGACACGACAAGACAAGCAAATCGAAGACAAGACAAAACAAGCCAAGCCAAGCCAAGCCAAGCCAAGCCAAACCCAAGACAAGACAAGACGAGACAAAACAAGACAAGACAGGCGCAAATTTTTAGCCAACTGACCTTTCTGAAGAATATGAAAAAGACAACAAAGAATAAATGCACGAAACGTACTGGGCAAGAAACTCAAGACATAGTTGTAAATGTTGTAGTGTTCAATGGTGTTAATACGCCATTCATGATACATAATGTTGTACGGATGCGAGGCGTGGACAGTCAGCAAGCAAAGCCAGAGCAAGATTGAGGCAGCCGAGATGTGGTTTTTCAGAAGAATGTTGAGAGTTCCATGGACAGCAAAGAAAACAAACGTGACAGTCTTGATGGAGGCAGACACAAGTAGATCACTCATAAGGAAGATTAGGAAAAGACAAGTAACATTTATAGGCCATTTTATGAGGAAGGGGGATTTGGAGCACCTGGTAACAACGGGAAAGCTGGAGGGAAAGAGAGCAAAAGATAGACCCAGGGAGACAATGCTGGACGGACTTGCAGAGTGGCTGGGGATGAGGAGGGTGGGGGAGATGCTGGGGGCAACGAGAGATAGAGATGGTTGGAAGTCCATGGTCGCCAACGCCATGCGGCAGGGCACCTAATGATGATGATGATGAATGGTCTATGATTTTTCTAATGAATGATTTTTGCTTCGATGTTAGAATGAATATGCATGTAAATACTGCTACGTCATAATATTGTGGTAAAAGTGGTAGAACATTGTATATATAGGCGGATTTAGTTTATCAGACCCGACTCTGTTCGCACTGTTTTGGACTATGACCTAAGGTGACGTAATAAAAACACTTTCCTTCTTTCGTTATTTCCACTACCCTCCCCATTCCACCTCGTTTCTTAACAATATGTGACCTCAAAAGAGGACATAAGATGCACCCAAGCAAACTGAGACAGAAGCTGAAAACCTAGTGAAAATCTGTTCGAGTGAAATTGAGATTATTTATTTATTTATTTATTTTATTTATTTATTTATTTATCTATTTTATTATATTTTTGTACGATAGGTTTCACAGTGAAATATTCACCCTAAAAACTATAGAATTACATAACTACAGTCATACCTGTCTGCATTGCTTCATTAAAATTACCCGAAATTTGTGGTTTTCTGACCTCCACCACAATTCAACCCATCTCAGAGCCCCAATAATTCATACATCAAAGGAAATAAGAGGGAAGCAGGGAGAATTTTAAATATCAACTAAGTAACATAACTCTTGAGAGTCACGGAGTTATCTCCCATGTAGAATTTCATGGGAGATAACTCCGTGACTCTCAAGAGTTATGTTACTTAATTCATACATCGTTTTGAAAGTTAAAATGTCAACTTCCGAGTGGTGCACACAGTCATTGAATATAACCCAAGTGTACTTTTATCAGTGATTGTTTAGCAAAATCTGTCCATGAATGTTTTCAAACGTTCTCCTCCATTTAATGAAAAAAAAAACCTTTAAAAACAAGGATTATGCATGTATGATATTTCTATTGATTTCTGTTCTAAAAACTTCATTTACATATCACTGGAAAGGACTTTTCGTTCTCTTTCCAATAATACCAATATCTTGATGTCCACCCAAATCGACTTATGCCACTTTGTGGGAATGGTTCAATGTTTTACATATTTCTATCCACTCTACCCTGTGTTCCAGATACCAACGCCAATGAAGAGACGTGTGGCAGACCACTAGGGATACGTGTGGACACTAAGGGCTATCTCATTGTTGCTGACCCCTACAAGGGCATCTATAAAATCAATCCCTTTAATGGTATGTACAAATAATTGTGTGTGTCTGGATGGAGTGAAGGAGTTGGGGGAAAGGAGAATTAGTATATGAATGTATATATGTATACATATGTATATATATGTATGTATGTATGTATGTACGTATATATATATAAATGTGTGTGTGTGTGTGTGTGTGTGTGTGTATGTGTGTGTGTGTGTTGTGTGTGTGTGTGCGTGTGTATGTATGTGTGTGCGTGTGTATCTCTGCGTGTATGTATTTGTCCATATGTGTGTGCGAGCCTCTGTGTGTGCATGTATGTGCTTGAGCGCGTGTGCTTGTATATACACGTACGTGAGTAGAAAATTATGTAACGATTTATAATTAAACGTGAAACAGCCCAAATATTCTATTACACTTCCCTTTAAAAAGACTGTTGTAATTCATTTGAATTATACTTGTAGACAGATGATAAAATAGGAAAATCTCATAAACTGGTTCTATTATCTATCAGAATATCGAAAAAAATAGACTTATAGTCTTCTCAGAGTAATGATTTCAGGGATAGACTTTTCATTTTTTGTTCAAGGGCTGTAACTCACACGTGCAACTGAATGTAATGGCGAGTGGTGAGTTTATAACGTGTATGGTTGATTGTTTTCTGCTTATCCCGCCATTAAGGTAGTCATACTTCGTGTTCAGGGGTGTCCATACTGGATGTTTACGTGTTTCCATAAACCATCGAACGCTGATATTACTGGCTGGATCTTTATGATGTACGTCTTCACACAAAGGTAGGTACGCAGTATTATTGTTGGCCTGGGAGATCGGAAAAATCTCTGATCCACCCTTCACCCTAGAAGAATCAAACACAGATCTTCAATTAGGACAACCTGTGTCCTAACCCCTGGACTGATGTGCCTGTCAGGGACAGATAAAATGGCACTTTGAACAAACATGACAGAGCCATGATGAACTGTATTTTCTTCTGAACCTTCCTTTTAACTCTTTGACTCCCGCACCCCATCCACCAACTGCAAAAACTTCCCTCACCCTATCCACCAGTTTCCTGTAAACTTATCAAATCAATTTTTCTCTATCCCCCACCACGTCCTGGTTTTATAAGCTTTCTTTTTTCGTTGTTCAGCTCGGTTCAAACAGCTTGTGGACGCCAAAATGCAGGTGAACAACAAATCACTGGGCTTCATCAGTGACCTCTCTATCGCTAGTGACGACACAATATTCTTCAGCTCTTCATCAACGAAATGGAACCATGCTGAGAAGCTGAACATTCTACTGGAGGGCGAGAGGTCGGGCAGGTAGGTCGTTATAGACATGGCTGAAATGCTTTGTACTGTGTAGTGGTTTACTGTTTCATTAGCTTCAGGTTCTGAAGAAGTGAGGATTACCAAGTGTGCAATGTCTACTCATCATATACACAATGTATCTGACGGCCATCATTACTAACTTAACACAATTTATTATATTGTCGGAAACTGCTGCAGCCAAAATCAGCGCTATTTCTGTTTTATTATGCAGTTTGTAAGCCGAAAAATGAACGAGTTTTTGGCCATGCTTGATCAAAAATCAAGTTGGAAACAGGCCAGTCTTGTCTGTTCAGACAAGCTGTTGTGCAAAACCCACTGTATTTTAGAGGGGTGAATAAAATACAACGAAAGAAAAAAAATGTTTTCCCTTTCATTTGATTCATTGTCAGCTAGTAGCAATACAAATCGATATTTCATCTTTATTTAGTTAGTCCTGTGGTCTTAACGTTTTCTCGTCTGCTCCATCTTCCGCGCTGCCCTCTGTGTCACTATCCCTATGCTGCTCATTTCCGCTCCCGTATTTCCACACACACGGACACTGAGCTAATTATGAAATCAGAAAATAAAGGGCCATAGATTCTGCAACTGTTTTTAACAGTGCTATGATGATGATGATGAGAATGATAGTGATGATGTCATGTAGTTCCAATTCGATTGAGACTGCGTGACAGGGTTGTGCTTGTACGCTTACTTTTTAAATATATCCTGGCGTAAACAAGGCCGTAAGATACTGACACCTGCAGTGTTAGGAAATTTGAGCAACACCCTCAGAGACACTTGTTTAAAGAGGGGGAGACTTGACTGTGTGCTTCCACTCTTCCCAAAGAGCCCACAATACACTCAATTCAAGATGAAAGCCGGTCAAAGCCGGAAAATCCCACAATTTTTATTTCTTCTTCTTCTTCTTCTTCTTCTTCTTCTTCTTCTTCTTCTTCTTTTTCTTCTTCTTCTTCTTTCTTTCTTCTTCTTCTTCTTCTTCTTTTTCTTCTTCTTCTTCTTTTTCTTCTTCTTCTTCTCCTATTATTGTTATTATTATTATTATAAATTATTATTATTGTTATCATCTTTATTATTATTATCATTACTATTATTATTATTATCATTATTGTTATCTGTCATCTTCTTCCAGTATGAATGTTGCCAGTAAAGCTAAAAGCAAAAACTTTATACTTAAAATCTGGTGCACATGGGGTAAGCATGTTGGGTTTATTAGCACAAACAGTCCTCATATCTCTGGACAACATAATCCCCAATCTCTGCTTTCTCCCAGAATAACCCATCGCCCCCACCTCCTCATTCCCCGTAGGCTCCCCACCCACCCATCCATCATCATCAAAATGCACTGACGCTCCTTCAACATGCACACCTCATTTACATTACTTAAATTACCTGTCCAGTTCTTTTCCTTCTTCTCCTTTGTCTTGTCTTTACATCTGCTTACGTCGCTGTAATCCGTGATTCGTGAATCTTGGTTTCCTGATTGCAACTTTTACGGGAAGAAAAGATGGTCAAGCCAGTCTAAATTTGTTCTTGTTTATTTTGAATGGAATGCAGAAAGTCCAGACTTTACACTTCTTAAGGTCATTGTGATTTTTGCGAAACGTTAGATGAAGTAACCCTTCATGTGAAGCGAGGACAATGGTATATTATCACAACAGTGCTAAAAGATTGTAAATATTATCCAATGGCTAAAATATTGAAAAATACAGGGCGACGTCTTGTTTATTGTCAAGTAGCGTTTGTTCTATCTTTCAGTTCAGGAAGTGAGGTCATAATAAATCGTTCATGGAATGTGAGTCTATGAGATCTGTATACAGGATGGATATCGCTGTTTTCTGTTTACATATTGAATAATTTTTTTATACCAATTAATTTCACTACATCTTTAGTTAATTGTTTGTCTTCATTATTTATTTTTTTATGCATATGTTTATTTATCATTGAATAACCTCTTGTCTGTTGAAGAGTGTTGGTGTACAATCCTCGCGAGAGAAACCCTCAGAAAAGAGTCCAGGAGCTGGTGACCAAACTCAACTTCCCTGATGGATTACAGCTGTCTAAGGATGAGTCCTATCTGCTCATTGCTGAACGTGCTCGCGCTAGGATTTTCAAGTGAGTATTGGCGGGAAAAAACACCATTGCTACTGCTGCTGTTTTTGCTGCAATTTTTGTTTTAAGTTTTAGATTGTTTGTTCGATACCTGTTGTTGTTGATACTACTTCTACTGATGAAGGTATAATGAGAAGGAGGAGACGAAGAAGAAGAAGAAGAAGAACAACAACAACAACACAAAATAAAAAGAGGAAGAAGAAGAAGAACAACAACAAACAAAATAACAAGAACAAGAACAAGAACAAGAACAACAAAATAACAAGAAGACGAAGAAGAAGAATAACAAAGCAGTAAACGCATGCATTTAATTCGTTTTGTTCATGACGAATCGAGATAGGAATACATTTACTATGTAAGAATGTACTCACAAAGTGTAAATAGAACTGAGCACTGGGCAGTGGCAAAGATCCAAGCAAAAACATCTGAGAAAATCCTGCTTACACATTTTATTCAGCCACACACAACACACACGCTTATACACACACACACGTGTGCGCGCACCGCGCGCGCACACACACACACACACACACACACACACACACACACACACACACACACACACACACACATGTCGTCTAATATCACACATAGTTAACAGACGTTAAATCAAAGAACGAACGAACAGAGAGAGAGAGACAGACAGAGAGACAGACAGACAGAGAGACAGACAGACAGAGACAGAGACAGAGGCAGAGAGGCAGAGAGGGGCAGAGACAGAGAGTCAAACACACACACACATACAAATCCCTTCTGTAGATGTGAAAATTTTAAAGAAAGTTACAAAACAGAACTACATAGAACGCTATAACCCAACAGAGATGTCTATTGCACCCAGAAGACAAGACGTTGTAGATACATGTAATCTGTCACCACTCGCTCTTATGAACACGCACTGCAAAGGACAATAACCCTGTAAATGTCTGCTGTTCAAAAACGACTTTAGTGCACCACGCCCACATTGGTGGCCAAGGAAACAAAATGGTCAAGTCATACTGACCTTCTTCGTTCTTTGAGAAAAGAAATTATGTGTAATGATAATAAGAAGAAATAGTCATTTTCTCCCACTAGACGAAGTAGCAGGAGAGTTTCAGTATTTTTCTCCTATTTTTTTTGGTGTTTGTTCGTTTGTGATCTTACGTTTACTCTTGATAAACGCCAGTTGGCCGAACATTTTCGCCTGTCTTGTCTGGTTGCATTAAAGAAGTGTTCTGATTCTATTTTCAAGTGTTTTTTTCTGGTTCCAATAATGATAATAATAATAATAATGTTATTGTTATTATTATTATTATTATTAACAATAACAATAATATCATTGTTACTGTTATTAATATTATCATCATCCTTATATTTATCTTTTTTTGGTGTATTTTGTATACGCTTGACAAAGGCCAGTTGACCCCGAATTTGCACTTGTCTTTTAAGTGCGTGCTGTACCTCTCTTTTTGTGTTTTCTGGCTTGCAAAGATTTTGGATCTTTCCATCAGACTGTATCAATGGAGCTGACGCATATGGACTGCTCCGGGCACTGTTAAGTCGTCTGTAATCAACCCTAAATACAACCCTATTTCTGTGTTTGTAGCTGTTTTTGTAATTGTGTTTCTAATTATTTTTGTACCGTTATTTTCCGTTTGGTTTGAGTTTTTAAGACAAAGTCCGTCAGCACCCAGCTGATAATAGTATAAAATCCAAAACAAGTGTGACTGACCGCGTTCAAGCAAACAGGAACCAGAAAAAAAAGAATATAAACGCGTGTTTAATACAACAAGACAGGACAGGCGCCTGTCTTGTCTTGTTGTATTAGATACGCGTTCTTATTCTTTTTTCGTGTTTTTTTTTTTTTTTGGTCTGGTTCCTGATAGTAGCATAGCCTATTCCAGGGAAGGGGAGGAAGGGGTAGGTCGAAGATGATGACTAATGACCTATTTGTGTCTGTGTTTATAACTGTGTTTGTATAGGAGATAGGATCTGTTTGTAGTGTTTGTAGTTTTAAATCTGTTGGTAACTGTGTTTGTCGTTGTGTAACTGTGTCAGTGTCTGTGTTGGTAACTGTGTTTGTCTTGTGTAACTGTGTCAGTGTCTGTGTTGGTAACTGTATTTACAATTATATAACTGTGTTCTGGCCTGAACGTGAACGCCAAGAAAATAAAAATGCTGCCTATTAAAGGCAAAGATACTGAAAACAGTCAAGACATCTTAATTAATTAAGTTCCTTTTGAAAATGTAAAGGATTTCAATATCTTGGTTCTGTAAAGACTGATGATGGAGCCTGCTCTAAAGACATTAAAATAAGAACTGCAATGGCAAAGCAAAACACTGGTCCAGCTCAACATATCTGCAAAGACAGAGGCGTACCAAATGGCCTGAAAATTAAACTGGCTACGAAGCCTGGACTCTCAGAAAAGCTGATTGCAAAAGAATTGAGGCACCAGAGATGTGGTTTTATCGTAGACTACTATGTGTCAAATGGACAAGTAGAAAAAGCAATGAAAGTGAAGAAAAACTAATGAACGTGTCCTGGAAGAACTTGATACCATTAGAAAATTACTAGCAATCATCAACAAGAGAAGACTAAAATACACTGGCCTTGTGTCATGTAGCAAGAACACAGATTTCATGGCAATCGTTTTTTCAAATAAAAATAGAGACAAAAAGGAAGAAAAGCAGACCTCCAGTCTCATACATTGAGAACATAACCAACATCAGTGCATTAATATTCAAGAAGTTGTCCACAAAAGTCAAGACAGAGCCATTTGGAGGAGAGTGGCTGTGTCACAGAGTGCAGCGGCCAACACTAAACCTGGTGACGCCGACAGGTGACAGGTGATAACTGTTAGAAACTGTGTTTCCGTGTTCGCAACTGTGCAACTTTAGAAGTAACTGTATTGTAGTTGTGTTTGTAACTGTGTTAATAAGTGTATCTTCATCTATCTTTATGCCCCCTGTGGGGATGCCGGGGGGTCTTTCAGCATAAATAGTATCCCCACCTTCGGGAAATTCTGTGCTAGAAATTTCCTCTTTTCTGTCACTCTCTTTGTGTCTTTCTTCCTCCTTTGCTCTCTGTCATTTCTTCCTATCGTTTTCTGCCTTGCTGGTCCTTCATCTGTATGTTTTCAATTAAGTCTCACGTACTTTTTCTTAGGATTGATAATTGGGTATGTTTTAAGTGCGAATTTTGGCTCTAGGGAGGTGAGATATGCGGAAGCAATTTTAGGTAATTTATGCCTGTTTTATAGTGTTTTAGTGTCCTTAGGTATATGCTTAAATTTGTATTCAGGTGTGTTTTTCAAATCCCCCGTGCGATAAATTGGCGGAGTGGTCAACGCCAGGGGCATGTCCTTAGAATATGTGCTCGACTGCATTGATATGTGTATTTAATTTCTTTTCTTTTTTTCCCTGTTGAAGTTTTTTTTTTTATGTTTTGAAGCAGTTGATATGACTGCGCGGTCGGATGGGCTTTAAACAACAGTAACAATAAAAATCTGTCTTTATAATTGTATCACCTGTTCACCTGTTGGCGACATCGTTCTTGATGGTAGCCCCCCCGTCAGCTGTCTCCATCCCCTTCTGTCTACAATCCTTCTGTAGATTTTATCTTGCGCAACTTCGTCCACTTGGCTGTGTTCTCTACATAGGAAGTCGGCGGTCTTCCTTGTCGTCTCTTGCCCTCTATTTTGCCCTGGGCCACAGTCTTCATTACATGGTAGACTCTGATGTTTCATAGCATGTCCAAAGCATTTCCTTTTCCTTTCTTTTCCTAACCAGGCCTAAAAGTTCAATTGTATACTTGTGTTTATATATGTGGCTGCATCTGTGTTCCCATTTCACAGAGTATACGTGGGCAAGAGCACACCCAAACGCGGGACTTTTGAGCTGTTCACCTCCAACCTGCCAGGTTTTGTGGACAACATTCGCCTCTCACCCCGGGGTACTTTTTGGGTGGGGCTGTCCCACGTGCGACACAAAGCCCACCCCTCCCTGCTTGATAGATTCGGTGACCTGCCCAGCAAACGGCGAGAATTCATGGCGGTAAGTTTGTTGTTGTTGTTTTGTGTGTGTGTGGGGGGGGGGGGAGTTGTTGTTCTTTCTTTTTTCTTTCCTTCTTTCTTGCTTTGTTTCTTTCTCTTTCTTTCTTTCTTTTTTTTTCTTTCTTTTTCTTTCTTTCTCTCTCTTTCTTTCTCTCTCACTCTCTCTTTCTCTCTGTCTGTCTGTTTGTCTGTCTCTCACTTTCTGTCTTTCTCTCTCTCTTTCTTTCTTTCTCTCTCTCTCTTTGTCTGTCTGTCTCCGTCTCTCTGTCTCTGTCTGTCTATCTCTCTCTCTCTCTCTCTCTGTTCTTCTCTCTCTCTCTTGTCTCCTCTCTGTCCTCTCTCTCTCTCTCTCTGTCTGTCTTCTCTCTTTCGTACTACCTGTCTCTCTGTCTTTTTTTCTGTCTCTCTCTCTCTTTCTTTTCTTTCTGTTTTATTTTTCTTTCTTTTTCTTCATTTTTATCTTCAGTTTTTAAGTAACTAAGCAGAGTAGATATATAAGCTATTCGTCGTTTTTATCCTTCTCTTCTGTTGGGACACCAGGTTACTGTTTGATGACTCTCAAAATGGAATTCAGGCCTTTGATAGCAAGTCCTGAGGAACAAAAAATTTGGTCCCACTCCGTGATCGAGCAATCACTGTGGTCAGTAAGAGGCTTAGTTAGACAGTGTCCTTGGTAAGTCGGATAAGAACAGGCAATGTTGAACTCTACAAAGTGATCCAACAACAATAAAGCCTGATACAAGACTAGTATAAACATGTAGGCTAGGTAAAACATAGGTTAGGTAGGAGCTCATGGGTTTATGTGCAGGCTCAAGGCTTGTACCATGATCACCATCACATGGCACCTGTTACGTTAGTGCATATGGAGTTCATACCGAGTGCAGAGGCGTCATCTTGAAAAACTGAAACTGAAACAGAATCTGACATCAAGACTTTGACAAAGTGGGAATGAGCGGTGTAGGATCAACGCCACTTGGGAGGAGGGGGTGGGCGCAGAAATTGAAAGAACAACAAGTACAGCAACAGCAATAACAATAACAAAACAAAAACATAAAAGGAACCAGAAAAAAACACGAAAAAAAGAATAAGAACGCGTATTTAATACAACAAGATAAGACAGGCACAAATTCTCGGCCAACTGGCCTTTGTCAAGCGTAAGATCACAAACAAGCAAATACCAGATACAAAAATTAGGAGAAAAAGGCTGAAACTTCCCTGCTGCTGGGTCCAGTGTGAGAAGAAAACATAAGATCAATGAGCAAGAGCAATACCTATGTGCGGCCACAGACGACATTTCTGGCAAAAGTGAATGATGCAAGTGTGCTTAAGTTTGGTCACACCACCCACCATGACACTCTGTCTAAGACAATCCTCCAGGGTAAGAGTATCGTTGAAATAGACCCTGACCGAAGTCTACAACGGAAGAGCTGAATGAAAAACACAGCGAACAAACATGCCTACCAATTAGTTGCTGCACATCAGTGATGGAGAACCGTGCCTGTTCTTGCATCCCATTTCATCAAAATTCAATCTCTTCACAGAACACATTGTTTACGGGATGAGATGGTTATAATATGTACCATCCAGCTTAAGACACTAACATCAGATTAATGTTTATCAAAGTTTTAGTTTACAGATTTCTTGTCATTCAAAATATGCTGCAACGATTCTTAAACGCTGACAGAGTTAGAAGTAGCAGTAAGAGACTCTGAGGAGAACTGGACAGCAGAAGGTCCTCAGAGGAGAAATCCCCGTCAAGAAAATTGATTTTGGCCCTTAACTCCTGACCTCTAAGAGGGCTGGGCCGCATCCAGGTCATGTTATAATTCCTTGTGACATTTTCTTTGTAATGAAGAGCATTTGACGCGCATAGCTTTGTACAAGTTTCCTTAATATCTGTGGCCTGTTCTCACAAAATCACTCATTATTTGCATTTTGCAGTCTTAGTTTTACATACCAGAAGAAAAGAACATAATTATTGTGCCTTTATGGTGATACCAATTGTATTTCTACTTAAAAACGGACGGAGACATTGTGTTTTAATGTCTGTAAATGCCATTTTTAAGGAAGAAGCTTTAGATGGGTTTGATCGCACAGTTGATTCAAGTCTTGGCAACAGATCTCAATTTCAACGAAACTTTCTAAAACGATCTGGTTAAGAATTACAATATCATTTGCAATTTTCATGGACTGAATCAACTTCGGTTCCCTTTGTTGAATTATGTTAAATTATCAAAATTGTATAACTGTGAGCACTAAAACCGTCTTTTTTGACATTAGAATGTGTTGTTCCTTTTCAAAAAAACATATGAATAAGAAATCATAAAGAAAACATCTACGCCTTCAAAACAGCAAAAATCCCGGTTTCACCATCAGATCTCTGATAACCTTCACGGGTCTCTAATGCAACTCGTCTCCTGCGATTTATTTGTGGTGTTCTCCCCGTGAGGATGCCGGGGGTTCTTTCAGTATAAATAGTATCCCCACCTTCTGGAAATATGTGCTAGAAATTTCCTCTTTTCTGTCACTCTCATTGTTTCTGCCTTGTTTCTTTGCTTTCTGTCATTTCTTCCTATCATTATCTGCCTTGCTGGTCCATTCACCTGTATGTGTTCGATAAAGTCTTACGTACTTTCTCTTAAGATTGATAATTGGGTACATGTATTAAGTGCAGTTTCGGCTTCAGGGAAATGAAATATGCGGAAGCAATATCATGTAACTTAGGCCTGTTTTTATATATGTTTTAGGTCCTTGGTTATGTTTACATTTCTATTCAGGTATGTTTTTTTAAATCCCCTCTGCAAGAAATTGGACGGAGTGATCAATACCAGGAACATCTCCTTAATTTATGTGCGCGAATGCATTGACATGTTTATTTACTTTTCTTGTCCTTTTTATCCTGTGGAAGTAGTGTTTATGTTTTGAAACGGTTATAGCCCTGATGTGGCTGTACGCAGTCGGCTGGGCTTTAAACAAAAATCGCAATAAAATAATAACAATATGTAGTATTGCAAGAACGGATAACACTTTGCAGCGTCCACCAGCAGAGGTGGAAGGCAAGGAGTTCCCGAAGTACGGGATGGCGCTAGAGTTAGACGACCACGGGCATATCCTGCGTAGTCTGCACGACCCCACGGGCAAAGTGTTTAGGTCAGTCAGCGAGGTGCAGGAGTACGGCAACTACCTGTTCGTGGCCTCCACAAACAGCGACTTCATCGGCCTGCTGAAACTGAGTGACATCCCCAGTGCTTTGCCTCAACTTCCCCCCGCCACAGGTAAGTTCATTATGAGACCCCCAGTGATCTGCCTCAACTTCCCCCCGCCACAGGTAAGTTCATTAGTGAGATCCCCAATGCTTTGCCTCAACTTGCCCCTGCCACAGGTAAGTTCACTAGTGACATCCCCAATGCTTTGCCTCAACTTCCCCTTGCCACAGGTAAGTTCACTAGTGACATCCCCAATGCTTTGCCTCAACTTGCCCCTGCCACAGGTAAGTTCATTAGTGACATCTCCAATGCTTTGCCTCAACTTCCCCTTGCCACAGGTAAGTTCACTAGTGACATCTCCAATGCTTTGCCTCAACTTCCCCTTGCCACAGGTAAGTTCATTAGTGACATCCCCAATGCTTTGCCTCAACTTGCCACTGCCACAGGTAAGTTCATTAGTGACATCCCCAATGCTTTGCCTCAACTTGCCCTTGCCACAGGTAAGTTCACTAGTGACATCCCCAATGCTTTGCCTCAACTTGCCCCTGCCACAGGTAAGTTCACTAGTGACATCCCCAGTGCTCCCCTCGCCACAGGTAAGTTCATTAGTGAGATCCCCAATGCTCACCTCGCCACAGGTAAGTTCATTAGTGAGATCCCCAATGCTCCCCTCGCCACAGGTAAGTTCATTAGTGAGATCCCCAATGCTCCCCTCGCCACAGGTAAGTTCATTAGTGAGATCCCCAATGCTCCCCTCGCCACAGGTAAGTTCATTAGTGAGATCCCCAATGCTCCCCTCGCCACAGGTAAGTTCATTAGTGAGATCCCCAATGCTCCCCTCGCACAAGGTAAGTTCATTAGTGAGATCCCCAATGCTCCCCTCGCCACAGGTAAGTTCATTAGTGAGATCCCAATGCTCCCCTCGCCACAGATAAGTTCATTAGTGAGATCCCAATGCTCCCCTCGCCACAGGTAAGTTCATTAGTGAGATCCCCAATGCTCCCCTCGCCACAGGTAAGTTCATTAGTGAGATCCCCGATGCTCCCCTCGCCACAGGTAAGTTCATTAGTGAGATCCCCAATGCTCCCTCGCCACAGGTAAGTTCATTAGTGAGATCCCCGATGCTCCCCTCGCCACAGGTAAGTTCATTAGTGAGATCCTCAATGCTCCATCTCAACTTCCCCCCACCACAGGTAAGTTCGTTATTGAGATCCCTAATGCTCCCCCGCCTCAGTAAGTTCATTAGTGATATCCCCAATGCTTTGCATCAATGTCACCCTGCGACAGGTAAGTTCATTAGTCAACAAGTGTTGATTGAGTAGGTAGATGGACTGCTTGGATGGTTGTGTGATTTGTTGGTTGGTGGTTTGGCTTGTTGGTCGGTTGATTAACTGGACTTTTGCTGTTATCTGTTTATGGCCTGTCTACAACCGCCATCCACCTGCTCAAAAGTTTATGATAAAGGAAGAAAGGAACCTTGTATTTGATGCAAGTTCACAATTGTGATTTTAAACTAAAACAAGAAAATAGAAAGGTAGGATGAGAGGAAAAAAAAATCACATCAAAAAGCAGTTTATAACACCTTGCCAATGGGGGATTAGAGAATTAGTTGGATAATCTGAATCAGAACAATATTTTCAAAGAAAAGAATATATACAATATCATTACATAATGTAAAAGAAACAGGTGCTATATTCATTACAGTTGTCAGTAACACAAGGTATTTGAAGAAGAGTTGATGGACAGATATTACTTTAGACAAATGGTTATAATTTGTGTGTACTTTGTTTTCCAAGAATTAATCCTTAATTTATATAGACGGAATAATACATCCAATGCTTTGCCTTAGTTTCCCTGCTACACAGGCTAGTTTGTGAGAAGACGAATACTTGCTTCACTGATTATTCGCTGGATTTTTTCATCTCCCATTATTTCCATTTTACAGTGATATGGCCCCTACGCACATCATTTTGTGTCCTGGTTGGCTGGTTGGTTGCCTGGTTGGCTGGTTGGTTGCCTGGGTGGTTGGTTGGTTTCTTGCTGGGCCTATTCAGGCTGAATAATATCCCCAGTGCTTTAGTTCAACTTCCATCTGTTGCAAGCATGTTAAGGACTACTCGCGAGGGTTCGTTGACATTTTTGTTTGCGAGTTGGTTTGTGATTTGAATTGATTGATTCATTGGTGATTGATTTGTTATCTGGTTGGATAGCTGATTCGATGGTTGGTTGATTTGATCGTTTGTTGATTGATGTTGTTTGTTGGCTAGATGGCTAGATGATTCATTGGTGTTTATTTACATTGTTCCCATCTTTGTTTTGTTTAGTGTGTGGTTTGGTGGGTTGACACCTTTATGCCTTGATCATTTGTTCTTTCGTTTGTTGGTGTCTGTATGTTTCTCTGCATGTGTGTGTGTGTGTGTGTGTGTGTGTGTGTGTGTGTGTGTGTGTGTGTGTGTGTGTGTGTGTGTGTGTGTGTGTGCCCGCGTGTGTGTGTGCCACGCGTGTGTGTGTGCGTGCATGTGTGAGTGCATGCGTGCGTGTATGTGTGTGTGCACGCGTGTGTTGGCGGGACATTTGTCTATGTGTGGGTTTTTTTTTAGTTTATGAGTGTGTGTGTAGGCTCAAGTGTGCCACCTTTCCGTCCTGTCTGTAGAAGTGGGCATTCACGCAGACCTGTACTGTGAGTAGACGTATAACTTTCAACCTCTCTGTCCAGAAACACCAGCACCAGAAAACACAACCACAACAGCCATGACAACACCAAGACCAAGACCAACCCGTCCACCCCCCACGGACGCTCTGTCTACAGCACTGGCACTGGTGTCTGAGAGACTGAAAGGTTTGAGCAGTTCAGAAGTGCGTGACATTCTCGTCAAGTTAGTGTTCATGCTTATTGAAGCCACTGTGGAAACGAGGCGGGCGGCCGATCGTCTGGTCAGCGTCGAGAATGATCTGCTTCAGTTGCGGGCTCATTTTAATCGGTGAGCAATGGGTTTGATTGTTTGTTGTTTTGCTGTAAATCTAATAGGTGAATACCTGAGCACACAATATAACC
>JAPXFY010000012.1:80201682-80226682 GCA_030674185.1 Monoplex corrugatus | reverse complement strand
TGTTGAACTCCACCGAAGTTGGTCATGCGGGCTGGTTGATTGTTTCTATAGAGCCATGGACTCAGGATCTGAGATCTTGAGTTCAGTCCCAACCCACAAAATTAGACAGGCCGATTTGCTGCCCATCGTTCTGGTAGTGTCAGCTTAGTGTTTCAAGGGTCTTTCCCTCTCTCTTTTACGCTTCTAATTTCAAGACCTTGCCAGTGCATAGGGTTTTGCACAGGCTCAGGAAGTCTGTAGGTGATAACTGGCAGACTTGGGTGGAGCATATATGGGATTGTCCGAATGCGATGAATCCCTCTTGAACAAACACGAAATTCCAAACACTGCAAGGCCAAGAAGCAGTCTCCTGCAGTGGGTACTCCCACGGCGGCTTAATTAATGTCGTTAGGTCTTATGGTTTTCCTAGTACTAGGATTTTGACTGAATAATCTTGGGTTTGGCGGTGTATTTAGTACTGGGAACAGTGAGAAAGCCAGTTTTAATGTAGCGCATTCCGCGATAGCTATCTTTTGTCATGCAGGTATACATATATATATATATATATATATATATATATATATATATATATATATATATATATATATATATACATATATATATATACATATATATATATATATATATATATATATGTATATATATGTAGATGCACATATATGTACATATACATAATTACGTCTATAGTAGTAGGCCTCCTTCGGTCATGACTGACCATGGACAAAGTACATCCGTTCTAATGTCTAGATGGGCTGTCTGCTTGGTCCAAGCAGCGTCGCCTGTGACTGTACAGACCAATGCGAGAGAGGCAGTCTCTGTCGCAACGGTCGCATGTGTATGCTGATGCTGGTCTGTTGGCTGTCATCCCTTTTCTGCGAACTCGCTTTTCTGCTGCAGCAGCTGACAGTTTGTCCTCACCAATCCGCAGCTGTTTCTTGAGAGTAGTTCTCCAGCTGTTGCGGTCGTCTGCGAGGTCCTCCCAGGACTCAGTGTTGATCTCAAGCGCCTTCATGTCATGCTTGCAAACGTCTTTGTATCTCAGCTGTGGGCGGCCAATATTTCTCTGCCCTGTGGCAAGCTCACCATAAAGGATGTCTTTTGGGATGCGACCATCTTCCATGCGGCGAACGTGGCCCAACCAGCGCAGCCGACGCTGTCTCAGCATGGTATGCATGGTTGGGAGGCCAGCACAGGTTAGGACTTCGGTGTTGGTCACCTTGTCTTGCCAGGAAATGCCAAGTATGCGCCGTAGGCTTCTCAGGTGGAAGGTATTGAGCCTTTTCTCCTGATGAGCATGCATGGTCCACGCCTCGCTGCCATACAGCAAGGTGCTGAGGACACAGGCGTTGTATACAGCCATCTTTGTCTTTGTGGTCAGCTTGGGATTTGTCCACACCCTTTGTGTGAGGCGGGCTAGTGTTGTGGCTGCCTTCCCGATCCTCTTGTGACCTCTGTGTCAAGGGAGAGGTTATCGGTGATGGTGGACCCAAGATATGTGAATTGATGGATGGCTTCAAGCTCGTAGTCATCAATGGTGATGGCTGGTGGAGATGGCGTGTCTTGGCCCAGGATGTTTGTCTTCTTAAGACTGATGGTCAGACCAAAATCTTTGCAGGCCTGGGAGAAGCGGTCCATTAGTGACTGCAAGTCCCGCTGAGTATGGGTCACAACTGCGGCATCGTCGGCAAATAGCATGTCTTTGATGAGGGCTTCACGGACCTTTGTCCTTGCTCTGAGGCGGGCGAGGTTGAAGAGCCTGCCATCTGATCTGATCCGCAGGTGGATCCCTTCTTGCGCTGTGCTGAACGCATGCCTCAGGAGGAGAGCGAAGAAGATTCCAAAGAGGATTGGGGCCAGGACGCAGCCTTGTTTCACACCGCTGCGTACGTCGAAGGGCTTGGAGAGGTTTCCGTTGAACTGCACCATCCCTTTCATGTTTGAGTGGAAGGACTCAATTGAGCCGTGCAGTTTGGGGGGGCAGCCGATTTTTCGGAGAGCCCTGAAAAGGCCATCTCTGCTGACTAGGTCAAAGGCCTTGGTGAGGTCAATGAATGCCACATACAGGGGCATCCGCTGCTCTCTGCACTTCTCCTGGATTTGGCGAAGGGAGAAGACCATGTCTACCGTGGATCTCTCTGCTCGAAAACCACACTGTGATTCCGGGTAGACGCATTCAGCCAGTTTCTGCAGGCGGATTAGGAGGACCCGAGCATAGACTTTGCCAACAATGCTGAGGAGTGAGATACCTCTGTAGTTGTTGCAGTCGCTCCTTTCGCCCTTGTTTTTGTACAGGGTAACGATCTTGACGTCCCTCATGTCCTGTGGTACAGCTCCCTCATTCCAACACTGACAGAGAACTGCGTGCAAAGGGTGCAGAAGAGAAGTCTTGCAGTGCTTGATGAGGCTATCAATGGCCTTGCTGAGTTCGTCCGCAGTTGGCTCTGCATCAAGTTCTTCCATTACCGGCATGCACTTGATGGCATCGAGGGCTAAGGGGGACACCATGTTCTGTGTGGAGTAGAGGTCGGAGTAGTGTTCCGCCCATCTTTCCATCTGTTGGCTAGGATTGCTGATTACTTCCCCAGTGGAGGATTTGAGGGGGGCGATCTTGCTCTGTGTTGGTCCCAGTGCCTTTTTGATGCCATCATACATTCCTCGGATGTTGCCTCTTTCAGCAGCACTCTGTATCTCTTCGCTGAGCTCTGTCCAGTACTCGTTTGCGCAGCGGCTGGCGTTAAGCTGAACCTTACTTCTGGCAGCCCTGAGGATTTGCAGGTTCTTCTCACTGGGTGACCGCTTATACTTGGTGAGTGCGGCACGCTTGGCCTCAACAGTGGGAGTCATCTCTGATGATTTGGCCTCAAACCAGTCGTGGGACTTCACAGTTTTCTTCCCAAAGGTGGCCATAGCAATGTCTATATGTATACATGTATATACATATATAGAGAGAGATGTAGATATATATATGTATAGCTTACAAATGTATACATACATGTAGATAGATAGATAGATAGATAGATAGATAGATAGATAGATAGATAGATAGATAGATAGATAGAAGGATGGTTGGATGGATAGATAGACAGATAGATAGATAGATAGATAGATAGATAGAGATAGAGAGAGATAGATATATATATATAGATAGATAGATAGATAGATAGAGAGAGATAGATAGATAGATAGATCGATAGAGAGAGAGTGATAGATAGATAGATAGATAGATAGATAGATAGATAGATAGATAGATAGATAGACAGACAGACAGAGAGACAGATAGATAGATAGACAGACAGACAGATAGATAGATAGATAGATAGATAGATAGATAGATAGATAGATGGATAGATAGAGAGATAGAGAGATAGATAAAGAGATAGAGATAGAGAGATAGATAGACAGATAGACAGACAGATAGAGAGATAGATAGAGAGAGAGATAGAGATAGAGAGAGATAGAGATAGAGAGAGATAGAGAGATAGATAGATAGATAGATAGATAGTCAGATAGACAGATAGATAGACAGATAGCTAGCTAGATAGATAGATAGACAGATAGATAGATAGGTAGACAGACAGACAGATGGATAGATAGATAGATAGATAGATAGATAGATAGATAGATACCCTACCCTTTTTGTCTCTGCTCACTTGCAAAACTGTCTAATATTCCGTCCCCCACCCCCCTTAGGTCTAACTGGCGCTCTTTTTCCCTCTAGCTTTCCTGTTGATAGCAACAGTGAAAAAGAAGAGAAAACAAACAAACAAACAAAAGGAAATAAGAGGGAAGCAGGGAGAATTTTAAATATCAACTAAGTAACATAACTCTTGAGAGTCACGGAGTTATCTCCCATGTAGAATTTCTCAAACCCAACACAGTTTGCGCTACCCATTCAGCTAGCATAGACGCAGCCACAAAGCATAAAGTGGTAAGCTCAGAACATTCCTCTTATTTCCTTTGGTATTACATATATGCCTTAGAAGCAACCCTGTATATGTTCTGTCTTGTCTATGTGTGTGTGTTTGGTCAGTTCAAGAATAAAAGACTGTGTCAGTCTTGAACATAAAAGACCAATATATTGTATGAATTTCTAGGAATATTCTGAGCTTACCACTTTATGCTTTGTGGCTGCGTCTATGCTGGCTGAATGGGTAGCGCAAACTGTGTTGGGTTTGAGAAATTCTACATGGGAGATAACTCCGTGACTCTCAAGAGTTATGTTACTTAGTTGATAAACAAACAAAAGCAAACACACAGAAAGAAATTCTCTAGAATGAAGGAGTAAATCCAGTTGATGAAACAAATGTTTACACCAGGTTATTCAACGAGACACCAGACGCCATACCGTTGTTCAGCTACGTGCCATCAGACGGGGTGCACCAGGAGGCTCTGCAAAACAACACGCGGTTCATGACACTGGTGGGGAAGGTGGTGGGCGCTCTCCAGGCGGCCGTCTCCAATCTGGACCGTCCAGAGGTCCTGGCCACTATGATGAGTCAGATGGGGGCCAGCCATGCTAGATACGGCGTGCAGCTAAATCACTTTCCTGTGAGTTAGGGTATCTATCTATCTATCTATCTATCTGTCTGTCTGTCTATCTGACTGTCTATCTATCTATCTATCTATCTATCTATCTATCTATCTACGTATTTGTCTGTCTATCTATCTATCTATCTATATGTCTGTCTATCTATCTATCTATCTATCTATCTATCTATCTATCTATCTACGTATTTGTCTGTCTATCTATCTACTTATCTATATGTCTGTCTGTCTGTCTATCTATCTATCTATCTATCTATCTATCTATCTATCTATCTATATGTCTGTCTGTCTGTCTATATATCTATCTATCTGTCTGTCTGTCTATTTGTCTATCTATCTATCTGTCTGTCTATCTATCTATCTATCTGTCTGTCTATCTATCTATCTATCTATCTATCTATCTGGCTATCTATCTGGCTATCTATCTGGCTATCTATCTATCTATCTTTCTATCTATCTATCTATCTATCTATCCATCTGTCTATCTATCTATCTACGTATCTATCTACCTATATATCTATCTAACCATCTATCTATCTATCTATCTACCTATCTATCTATCTATCTATCTATCTATCTACCTATCTATCTATCTATCTATCTATACAAGTATCTATCTATCTATCTATCTATCTGTATGTATGTCTGTCTGTCTGTCTATCTGTCTATCTGTCTGTCTGTCTATTTGTCTATCTACCTATCTATCTATCTGTCTCTGTCTATCTATCTATCTGTCTGTCTGTCTGTCTATTTGTCTGTCTATCTGTCTATCTGTCTATCTGTCTGTCTGTTTGTCTATCTATCTATCTATCTGTCTGTCTATCTATCTATCTGGCTGTCTGACTATCTATCTATCTGGCTATCCATCTGGTTATCTATCGGGCTATCTGGCTGTCTATCTGGCTATCTATTTATCTGGCTATCTATCTACCTATCTATCTATCTGTCTATCTATCTATCTATCTATCTGTCTATCTATCTATCTATCTATCTATCATACTTAACAAAAGAGCACAGGGGACATAAGCCACCGCAGACGGAGCTAGTTATTTCTTTCAAAAGCCCGTGTAAACTTCGACTTTGGTCATTCGGGCCTTTGAAGGGACAATACTCTGTATATCTTTTACTTGGTGAGGAGGCTACTTACGTCCCTTCACTCTTCGTCTTGTTTTTAGTTGTTTTTTTGTTTTGTGTTGTTTATTTTTTTGTTTGTTTGTTTGTTGTTTTTTGCTTTGTTTTGTTTTTTATTTGTTTTGTTTGTTTGTTTATTTGTTTGTATTGTTTTCTTTGTTCTGTTTTGTTTTGTCTCATCCATCCCGGAGGAATGCGAGTGTATGCTTGCGAGCGTGCGTGTGTGCGTACATATGTGGTTGCATGTACATTTATATCGTGTGTGTATGTGCGTGTATATTCGTGTGCGTGTGCATATGTCCGTGCGTGCGTGCTTGCGTGTGTGTGTGTGTGTGTGTGTGTGTGTGTGTGGCTTCTGTGTTTGTGTGTGTGTGTGTGGGGGGGGGGGGTGTTGATTTGAATATAGTCTCCGTAAGGTCTTTTAAAACAATCATTAAAATTTGTCGAAAACACGCTAAGTGTAGATTGTTTGTGTGCATGTGACTCTACTTCAAAACGATAACACCCCCCCCCCCTCTACACACACACACTCTACCTCTCTGTCTCTGTCTGTCTGTCTGTCTGTCTGTCTGTCTGTTTGTCTGTCTCTCTCTCTCTGCTATTTAATACAGATGTGTCACCATAAGTATTCTGCATAAAACAAGAGTTATCGCGCCATATGTCATATATAGAGAACAGATGTGTTATTGTGCATTATATTGTAGATCAAATACGTATTACTATATGTATATGTAAAAACATATTTTACTATGTGTATTATTCATAAAGAAACCCAGCTGGCGCAGAGATTGCGCTCCCGGCCCTTATGTCCAGGTTCACTATATACAAATTCCAGCATGGCTCGGGAAACTTTATAACTGCCATCTCCAGTCTACCCAACTATGAGTGGGTACCCATCCCAGTTTATGGCTGGAAAAGGTAAAGTAGCGAAGAAGAGAAGTGTGATCTGCTCTCAAAAATCTCATCCAAGAGTAGAGAGGTCTCTACAACCTCACACCCTGCAGCCCAGGTGGGTTCTGAGGCTACCTTTTACCTGGAGAGTAAATATTTGCGAACCAGAAAAAAAAACACGAAAATAGAATCAGAACGCTTATTTATTACAACCAGACAAGACAGGAGCAATTTTCGGTCAACTGGCCTTTGTCAAGCGTAAACGTAAGATCACAAACAAATAAAAACCAAATACAAAAATAGGAGAAAAAGACTAAAGCTTCCCTGCTGTTTCGTCCAGTGGAAGATATTTGTATGTGGTGTTTACTCATTTGTGATCTTACGTTTACGCTTGACAAAGGCCAGTTGGCCGAAAATTTGCACCTGTCTTGTCTGGTTGTATCTAAATACGCGTTGTGATTCTAATTTCACGCGTTGTGATTCTAATTTCGTGTTCTTTCTGGTTCCTGTTCGCTTGAACGAGGGCAATCACCACCACTACCACTACCATCACCATCATCATCATCATCATCATCATAACCACCACCACCACCACCATCATCATCAATTTAAGGATTGTAAACAATCTGCGAGTGAACTGAAGAGGGACCGGCGGAAGCACTGCCTCAGGTCGCATGGTCCCTTCCATGTTGTGCGTGTGGAACAGAGCATGTGCCTCCAGGATCAGTCTTGTTTCCCACAGGAAGACCCTTACTTACCGACAGAGGACCAGTATAACTTACTTATCCGTCGGATCGACGGGAAAGTCCATCATCATCATCCTCATCATCATTATAATCATCATCATCGTCGTCGTCGTCGTTATCATCGTTATCAGTATCGTCGTCATCATCATCACCACCACCACCATCACTACCACCACCACTATATTCATCACCATCATCATCATCATCATCATCATCACCATCGCCGCCACCACTATCACCACCACCACCATCATCATCATCATCATCATCATTACCACCACCACCACCTCCACCACCATTACCACCAGCACTACTACCATCATTATCATCACCACCACCACTACTACTACCATCACCACCACCACCATCATCATCATCATCATCATAACCACCATCACCATCATCATCATCATCACCATCACTACCACCACCACTACCACCACCACCACCATCATCACCATTACATCATCATCATCATCATGTTCAATGCAAGTACATGAGAGGGAAAGTAGAATTGTCTCCCTTGCACTGATAAAACTACACAGGAAGACAGGAAAACAGCAAATACTAGCAAACAAAAGACGTATTTTACTTGACAGAATTAGCTGTCTAGTCCGACCAATAGGATCTTCTTTGTGGAGGACCTAAAGACTGATAGAGCACACTGGGATTGTAATATAGGACCTGTGTTTTTCCCCATCACATAACCTTTCCTGTGCAAACAACAGTGCCTGCCTCAATCATTTCTCTTAAGCTTGTGTTGTTTCAGATTAGACAGTTTATTCTTGTTCAAGACAGTCTTGTTCATTTGCTTGTTTTCAGCTTTCTCGTATGTTTTATTTTTGTTTGTTTGTCTGTTTGTTTGAGTGTTTGTTCGTGCTTACTATTCCAAGGGAGAAAACTTTGCAGTTTTCTCTCTTTGAGCTGTGTGAGTATACACGCATTTGCTGTCCTTGAATAGAAACCCTGGAAATCATTATCTTTATCTTCCTTTACTGTCGCACACTATAACGATGACCATGACAATACAGTTTTAGTTGAGCAATGGTGGATGTAGCTGAAAACAGAAATGACAGTAGGACTGATGGTGTGCCTGGTGATGTCACGGTAATATTGACGACGCGGTAAAGACAACACCAACACCGTTGACAAGTCGCCGTGGTGTAGTGGTTAGCGCAACGGACTACCGACTGGAAGGTTGTGGGTTCGAATCCCCATCAGTCCCTTTCAAAACTATATCGTTGTGTGATTTTTCGGCTCTAATTGGCTCCTACCCAGAGTAGAGAGTGCTAAGGGCTCACTGGGAAGACTGGGACCACACAGTCGAGTCTCATCCACTTCACAGATGCGTCATTGAGGGTGTTGCTGAAATCTTCTGACCAGCACTGCAGGTGTCTGTATTTCTCAGGCCTGGTTGACGCCAGGATATATTATGATAGTAGGCATCGGGTACAGCCCTGTCACGCAGTCTCAATCCTAGATGGAACTCTATAGCATCATGATTATCATCCTCATCGACATCATCATCATAGCATTATAAAAACTGTTCCAGCTTCTGCGGCCGTTAAGGTGGCGTAGAAAATGGGACGACAACCACACACACACACACGCACACACACACACACAACACACGCACATACACACGCACACACATACACACGCGCACACATACACACACACACACACACACACACACACACACACACACACACACACACACACACACACACACACACACACACACACTCCAGCACCGTTAATGTTGACAACCTTCACTTTGTGTTGCAGCCTTTCAAAGCGGGCATCTTCAAGGCTCTCGAGAAACGTCTTGGCGCCACCTTCTCCCCGGAGAGTCGGCATGCTTGGGGCAGTCTGCTGGATCTCCTGTTCACTCACATGAAAAAGGGCATGAACACAGCCAAAAGGAAATAGAATGCACTGGTTAATTAAAACACATATCAAACAAGAAATCAGAAAATCTGAACAGAAGAAATATATGAAAAGTACATGACTGATAATCCAGTGTGTAATATTTCAGACATTTCGAAGTTATCATGTTGACATGAATGACTCAAGAAACTTGGAACCCATTTAGACATTTTGTGTCTTGTGGTTTCTATGTTGTTCAGAATTAATGTTATGAAGAAAAAAATCGAAGCACTGAGCTTGTAAACAATCTGTGGCTGCATTCATTTTGGATTATCGAGGTCTGTTGAAAAATCCCGGGGTGCGCTACATTAAAACTGGCCTTCTCACTGTCCCATCATAACATCATTGTTGTTCTGGTGGTGTCAGTGTAGGATTAGATAGGTCCCCCTTCCCCCACTTCCCTGGGATGGTTATCCCAGTCGGCCATATTACCTGAGGTGGGTGTCGATGTAAAAACTGAACCAAATCAATCAATCAATCAGTCAGTCTGTTGAAAAGGCAAGAAGCAATCACCCATATGAAGATGACGTGCCTGGATATTTTCATTGTGTACTGCATTTCTTAACATCAGCAATTACAAAATCTAAAACAAACGTGACTGCCCGCGTTCAAGCAAACAGGAACCAGAAACTATACGAAAAAAACCAAAAAAGAACACGTGTTTAATGCAAGACAAGACAGGCGCAAATTTTCGGCCAACGAGCCTTTGTCAACCGTAAGATCACAAACAAACAAACACCAGATACAAAAATTATAGGACGGAAAGACTGAAACTTCCCTGCTGCTCTGTCCATTGTGAGCAAAGGGATCGCATTCTTTTTCTCACACTGGACAGAGCTGCAGAAAAGTTTCACTCGTGTTCTCTAAATTGTTGTATCTGGTGTTTGTTTGTTTGTGATCTTACGGTTGACAAAGGCCAGTTGGCCGAAAATTTGCGCCTGTCTTGTCTTGTTGTATTAAACACGTATTCTTATTCTTTTTTTCGTGTTTTTTGTTCTGGTTTCTATCAGCAATTACAGGCTAGATGGTCACGCTGTGGCTGTCTTGAAAGCTCTGTCTTGTTGCTAGAGAACGAAGAAAATTTAGACTACGACTTCTGTCAACATTTTTTAGTTGAGCAATCCACTCATGTCAAAAGTCCACAAAAAAAATCTAGGTCAGTAGGTATCTAGGTCAGTAGGTCGTTCATCGCAAATGTGTATTTGTTTGGTTGGTTGGCTGGTTTGCTTGTTTGTTTGTATGTGGTTGTTGTTGTTGTTTTAGTTGTTTGTGTGTGGGAGTGTTTTTGTTCGTTTGTTTGCTTGTTTGTGATTTCGTTTTAGTGATTACTGGGAGAAGAGGGGGTTGGGGTGAATTCTGTACACTACACAATCCGATAAACGTCTATTAAATGGACCACTGGACTACCTGAAACTGAAAGGGTTTCATTTCATCCCAGACCCCTTTGTTTTGTTAACTGTTTTCTTCAGGTATGTGCTAAATGTTGATCGTTTGCGTTTTAAAGCGTGCATTAGTTTTCATTTGTCACAAGCAAAAGGCGGGGCATTTATGTCAACTGGAGCAAGCCTGTGTGTATGGGTGTGACTGTTCGTCTGTCTGTGGAAAATATTTTCACGAGATTGTTTAACATTGTTTAGTTGCTGGATCTGTGGGTTAAAAATTTCGGATAAACCTGGAGTCGCAAACATGTGTTTACAAGTCAAGGTATCACTAAATGGTGTGAACTCTGCATCCTTTTCGTTTAAGAAGATCTTTACATTGCAACAATACGAGGGCCGATCCTAATGTCTCATCACTTACTTCACAAAATAAAGATGGGAAGGCCAATGTACTTGACATGTTCTGAGTCCTTTAATCCTTTGACTCCCTCACCCTATCGACCAACAGCAAAAATGTAACCCTTTGATTCCCTCACCCTATCCACAAACAGCAAAAATTTGACACTTTGACTCCCGCACCCTATCCACCAACAGCAAAAATTTAACCCTTTGATTCCCATACTCTATCCACCAGCTTCCTGCAGGAACCTGGTGGATAGAGTGAGGGTATCAAAGTGTTAAGTTTTTGCTTTGCTAACCTGGCGGACAATGCAGGATGCTAGTGAACATGGATACAGGAGTCAAAGGGTTGGGGTAATCTCCTCTCTCCCCACAGTTTCAGCCTCCTCAGCCAAGAGTCAATTGCTTTATGACTGATTGAGATATGCTAGCAAGCTGTGATTATACTGTTTTTCCTAACTTCTGGATTCCTGCCACTCAGGTTTTTTTGTGTTTTTTTTAAAAGAGGAAACACTCAGAAGTCGCATGGAGGTTATGTCTGTAAAGTGGGTGAAGGAGAGCTTGGATGGACTGCTCTGGAAGATGAGTCACAGTGACTTTGGTTTTAGAGGCACTTTCGTTGCCATGTAGGAGCATTGTGTTGGTACCTACATTCGGAAGCTGCTCATAGATAAACCGCACAACTGTGGGCAAAACATTTGTTACATAATATCTAGCAGTAAGCGTAGATTTTTCAGGCAAATTGTCAACTTTTGGGACTTGAACAATGTGAAGAACAGTCCTTTCAGGCTTTGAAAACTGGGTCTCAGTACAATTGGTCTTCCGTCAATAGCACCCCACGATATTTGATTGAACCGCTTGTTCGGGATGCCATAGAAGACTACCCACGTTTTGTCACCTTTGATCATGTCACGTAGTCTTTGGGGGCTCTCTGGCTCAAACATTTCAAACAATTGCTTAGAACTCTGAACCCTTCGTTTTCTTCTGCCCTTCTAGTAGAAGACAGTGTGTCCATCTGGCAACCACTAAAGGTCATACAGCAGGATCCATTCAACTGTGCCATATGTAACATCATAAGTTTTACTCCTTTCACAAACTGAAATATACGGATGCTCTTCAACTGAACAAATTGCTGGTTCCTGGCTTCACTGGAACGTCCACATCGATGCTTGTCTTTCAAGCTGGTTTTTATTCATCTGAAACTATCAATCCTGTGGCAAAATTGACATGTCACATTTGTCTTAACACACAACTGTCAAATCAGCACGAATTTTAATCGAAACGTCTGAAAGCCTGAAACTTGTCACGACAGCATCTGAGTTTCTAGGATCCTTTTCTTCGGACACACTGTTCGTTGCATCAGATTTTAATAGTGTAACACAATTAAATTAGATATGGCGTCATTATCATTTTGTGCATATTGAGGGCGCAAAAAGCTGTAATTTATGTCAACAAAGATTTGTGGATCAGTCTTTATATGTACACTTAGTCTTCACGATTGTTACTGTCATTTGTCCTCGCAGTTCCAGAAGTTTCATCTTGTCTGACATTTTCTGAGGTCACAATGGCTCAGGAAATGTAAAATCTGGATTCTTCCGAAAGCAACAATCTTCTGAAATTGGATATACATGTTTATCATTAATCTCTTACGATTTTGTTCCAGAACGATTATAGGAGGCATGACTGCAGTTATACAACATTTACCTGAAATAGTTTTTGTTAACGGAAATGCTTGCATTGATACTTAATCAACATTTCTTTGATATCTCACTGTGTCTTTCAACATTTGAAGATAAATGCTGGTACAAGATTGGATGTGAGAATTATGTCCTTCCAGATCTATTCGATTGGATTCATGAATACAGGTATTGAACCAGTTGTCTCCCCAGATTATTTCTAGTCAGCTTCTATGTAACCAAGAGGACATAAATCTCTGCAGGCAGCGTAGTCTGGTGCCGTGTGCCATCTGCTTGCAGAACAGTGTGCTGTTGGTGGGATGTGTGTGGATTTCATGATACTGAGCAAGTGCAATAAACTGATGTACTCTTGTCCGTTCTGTTGTTGTTTTTCTTTTTTTCTTTTCCCCCCTTTCTATGTATGTCCGTCTATTTCTCTGTCTGTATGCCTGTCTTCTTTCTCCATTCTGCATCACAGTCTGCATTACATCTCTCTCTCTCTCTCTCTCTCTCTCTCTCTCTCTCTCTCTCTCTCTCTCTCTCTCTCTCTCTCTCTGTATGTCTCTGTCTCTGTCTTTTTCTCTATCTGTCTGTCTGTCTGTCTCTCTCATTCTCTCTCTCTCTGTCTCTGTCTGTCTCTCTCTCTTTCCTCTGTCTCTCTTTCTCTCTCTCTCTCTCTCTCTCTCTCTCTCTCTGTCTCTCTCGATACTAAAAGCAAGTAACACAAAAATCCCATGTGTATTATGTAAAATCTGTCAACATGACACATGTTAAGAAGGATTCACCCCAGGCCAACATCAGGAACCAGCATGAGTGAAATATAATTTTTACACAGTTGACTCACAATTTCAGAATAACACCACCCCAGAAAACATCATTTGTCTTAGTGCAAAAGCATCCAGCTGCTACGTTGATGTCCAGAACTGGATGACACAAAATAAACTACAATTAAATGGTGATAAAATTGAAGCCATGCTCGTAGGCACCAAAAAAACAAATTTGCCTCTATTACACTGAATATCATCCAGCTAGGTGGCATCACCATCCTTCTGTTTGGTTCTGTTAGGAACCTGGGTGTGATCTTGGACAACACTCTTTCTATGCAGAAGTTTCTAAAGCAGACCTGCCTATCATGCTACTATCAGATTCGGCGCATTGGTTACATTCGAAGATATCTTTCAACTGAGGCTGCATCTAAGCTTGTGACATCTCTTATTTTGTTTCGTGTAAAGCTCTCCTTTCTGGACTACCAGCTTCTTCTCTCCTTTCTTTGCAACACATAAAAGTCTCCACTGCTTGTCTTGTCCACAGAAAGGAAATGTTTGATCATGTCAGTCCTCTCCTTCTCTGTCTAACTGGTTGCCTGTTTTGAACAGAACTGAATATAAGCTGGATACCTAATGTTACAAATCTATTCACCAGTCTGCTCCATCATCATATCTCTGTGACAACATCAACATTTATACGCCAACTCGCACTTCGCACTCAGCTTCACACAGTCTTTCTCTTCAAGTTCGTACATTTAAAGCATCAACTGTTGGCCACCATTCTTTGGCTGTTTCGGGACCATCTGCCTGGAATAAACTTCCATTCTCCCTTCGTCTATCACCTACCGTTTCTGCTTTTGAATCCAATTTAAAACACCCCACTTCTTTTTTTGACAATGAATTCTGCAACTGCCTCTTTTTATCAGTTTGTGTGTGTGTGTGTGTGTGTGTGTGTGTGTGTGTGTGTGTGTGTGTGTGTGTGTGTGTGTGTGTGTGGTGTGTGTGTGTGTGTGTGTGTGTGTGTGTGTGTGTGTGTGTGTTTTCCACGTGTTGTAAGATGATCTGCGTTGATCGTATGCGTATGTCTGATGTGTGGGTGCGCTTTGATTTCAATCGTCAAGATTTGGCGCCATATAAACAATACAATCATTATCATTATTGCTATTATTGTTGTTGCTGTTTTCATTATTATTATTATTATTATTATTATTATTATTATTATTATTATTATTATTATTATTATTATTATCATTATTATTATTATTATTATTATTATTATATTATTATTACTATCATCATCATTATTATTATTATGTTATTATTATTATTATTATTATTATTATCATTATCGTTGTTGTTGTTTTCAGTATCATTATTATCATTATCATTATATAATTTATTATTATTATCATTATTGTTATTGTTATTATTATTATCATCATCATTAGTATTATTATTGTTGTTGTTGTTTTTATCATCATCATCATCATTGTCATCATCATCATCACCATTATGTCTGGTATGTAGATCCACACGAGGGATACAATTAACATACAAATGGCATGTCTACTATATAAATGCTATAAGGGAGGTGATTAACATAAAAAATCCCGTGTCTACTATTTAAATACTATCAAGGAGACAATTAACATAAAAATCCCATGTCTACTGTCTAAATACTATCAAGGAGACAATTAACATAAAAATCCCATGTCTACTGTCTAAATACTATCAGGGAGACAATTAACTTAAAAAATCCCATGTCTACTGTCTAAATACTATCAGGGAGACAATTACCACAAAAAATCCCATGTCTACTGTGTAAATACTCAGGGAGACAACTAACAAAAACAAATCCCATGTCTACTCTCTAGACATTATCAGGGAGACAATTAACATGAAAAACCCCATGTCTACTGTGTAAATACTCAGGGAGACAATTAACATGAAAATCCCATGTCTACTGTGTAAATACTCGGGAGACAATTAACATGAAAATCCCATGTCTACTGTGTAAATACTCAGGGAGACAATTAACATGAAAACCCCATGTCTACTGTCTAGACACTATCAGGAAGACAATTACCACAAAAAATCCCATGTCTACTGTGTAAATACTATCAGGGAGGTAATTAACATAAAATCCCATGTGCACTGTCTGAATTCAGTTGAGAAGGCAATTAACCTAAAAATCCCATGTCTACTTTCTAAATACTATCAACGAGGCAACTAACATAAAATCCCATGTCTACTATCTAAATACAGTTGAGGGGGTAATTAACATAAAAATCCCATGTCTACTTTCTAAATACTATCAAGGAGGCAACTAACATAAAATCCCATGTCTACTATCTAAATACAGTTGAGGGGGTAATTAACATAAAAATCCCATGTTTACTGTCTAAATAATATCAGGGTGATGATTAACATAAAAATCCCATGTCTACTGTCTAAATACAATTGAGGAGGTAATTAACATAAAAGATCCATGTCTACTGTCTAACTACTATCAACCTGACAAATGTTAAGAGGAAGCCCACTCTGGAAGGTGGTGGGTTCAAAGGGAGATAATGAAAGAGAGATAGATAGCGACATTGAGGGGAAACAAGTACAAAGAGAGGCACATGACGGAGAGAGAGAGGGGGGAGGAGACAGAGAGAAACTAAGAGACGGACAGACATACAGACACAGAGAAAGACAGAGAGAATATAAAAGAGAGGGAAACAGACAGAGACAGAGAGACAGACAGAGAGTAAACGAGAAAGAGACAGACAGACAGACAGACAGACAGAGAGAAATAAAGACAGAGAGAGAAAGAGAGAAACAGACACAGAGAGAGAGACAAGAGAGAGAGACAGACAGAGAAAGAGAAATACAGAGAGTGGACAGAGAAAGAGATACAGAGAGACAGAGAGTTAGAGAGAGCGAGAAAAACAGAGAGAGTGAGAGAGCGAAAGAAAGAGAGAGAGAGAGAGACAGACAGACAGACAAAGAGACAGACAGACAGACAAAGAGAGAGATAGAACAAAAAGAGAAAGAGAGAAAGAATGGTAGAGAGAGAGACAGACAGACAGACAGATAGACAGACACACAGACACACAGAGACAAAGAGAGAGAGAAAGAGAAACAGAGACAGACAGACAGACAGACAGACAGAAACAGAGAGAATGAGAGCGAAGAGAGAGAAAGAGAGAGAGAGAAACAGACAGACAGACAGACAGACAGGCACACACACACACACACACACACACACACACACACACACACACACACACACACACACACACACACACACACACACACACAGACATAGAGACAGAGACAGAGACAGAGAGACGGCGAGAGAGAGAGAGATTTATGCTTTATGGGACGGTCACACCAAAGACTTGTCTGAAGCCCCCAGTGTTTGACACTTCGGCCCTCGCACGAGCCATGTCCTGTGTCACTGTAAATGACGGCCCCTGTCCATACAAAGGTCCCCTGTCACATTCCATGGACATTGGTGTCCCTCACAAACCATCCTAACGTCTCTGGCTTTATTAATAACTTCACCACGGTTGTACGCCCCTGATTGATTTGGATCTCAACCCACACAACTTGTGTGATGCAGCATTCGTGCAATCACCACAGCTCCATGTGACAAGTTCATGGCCAGTCCGAAAGGAATCTAAAAGCTACAGATTTTCTCTTTTCAGTTAGTTTGGGTGTTTTGTTTGTTTTTCGTTTTGTTTCATTTTGTTTGTTTGTTTGCCTGTCAAGCTGTTTGTTTATTTGTCTATCTGTTTGTTTGTTTGTTTGTTTGTTTGTTTGTCTGTTTGTTTGTTTGTTTGTCTATCTGTTTGTATGTCTATCTGTTTGTTTGTTTGCTTCCTGCCTCATCTTTTGCACCTGTTTTCTGCCACTGCCTCCATGCGGCTCATTTCGGCTTTCCAACACTCTTCCCAGACCTCCCAGAAGGGAGGTCTCCAGAACAACAGGATCTGGAGAGCCGAAGAATCTGCGATAAGTTTTTACAATGTTATGGTAACGACAATGGGAATGATCGTAGTGATGATGTTATGGCTTCCATTTCGGATCGAGACCCTGTGACAGAACAGTATTCTACGTTTCATTTTGTGATAAAGCCTGTTGTCAACCAGGCCCGAGAGTTACTGGCACCTACGGCGTTGGACTGGAAATTTTAAACGTTATTCTCAGTGACGCATGTGTTCATTGTATGAGACTCATCTTCGTGGTCCCAGTCTTCCCAACGAGCCCACAGCATGCTCAACTCTAGTGAGGAACCGAAATAGCACACAAGAATAATCTTTAATCTACAGGTTCGTTAAGGAGGTGAAATTCGGAATTTTTATTATATCTTATTTTATTTATTTATTTATTTATTTATTTATTTATTTATTTATTTATTTGTTTGTTTGTTTGTTTGTTTGTTTGTTTGTTTGTTTGTTTGTTTCATCTACCCGTTGCCTTGCGCAAAGCTCGTCTCAGGTATCCATCACACTAACAAATCTCTGAAAGTGAGGTTAGCAGGTAAGTAAAATCATGAAGGAATACAGGTTTTGGGACAATTCACAGTATTGTGATGATTCATGAGAATGGGAATGGTGGAGATGGTGCCTCTGAGTTGTCGATAGCTAGAGGCTGCGTGGCATTGGCTGTACTCTACACTTACTTTCATAATATATCCTTTTGTCAGCCAGGCCCGAAAGACAGACACCTACGGTGGTGTCGGTCAGGAAATTTGAGCGACACTCTCAGTGAAGCATGCAGGTAGATGGTGACCCTGGACAATGTGGTCCCAGTTTTTGTAGTCAATCCATAGCACACCCAGCTCTGTACGATCCACTTAAAGCCGAAAAATCCGCCAATAGTTTGCACTGTGTGATTGGAGCCTACAACTTTCTAGCCATCTGTCTGTAGTGCTAATGACTACATCCAGGCGATCTGCTCGGAATGTACATTAAATGTATGGTAATTCCAAATCGTATAATTACAAATATACAGAAATAGCTAGCAGAATCGGCCAAGCCAAAACAGCATTCAAGAAAATGAAAAGCATTCTTACCAACAAACGCCTATCAATTAACATCAGGAAGAGAGTTCTTGAATGTTATATAGAACCGATAATGCTATACGGTTGTGAGGCGTGGACAGAACAAGATTGATGCAGCCGAGATGTGGTTTATGAGAAGAATGTTGAGAGTTCTATGGACAGCAAAGAAAACAAACGAGACAGTCTTGATGGAGGCAGACACAAGAAGATCATTCATAAGGAAGATTAGGAAAAGACAGGCAACATTTCTAGGCCATTTTATGAGGAAAGGGAATTTGGAGCACCTGGTCACAACAGGAAAGCTGGAGGCAAAGAGAGCACCAGGTAGACTCAGGGAGAAAATATTGGACGGACTTGCAGGGTAGCTGAGGACAGAGAGGGTGGAAGATGTGCTTGCGGCAGCAAGGGATAGATACATTTGGAGGGCCATGATTGCCAACGTCAAACGGCAGGGCACATGATGATGATGATGATAATGATAATTACAAAGTTTGGGTAAGTTTCGTTGCGAGTTAGACCTGTTACCAAAATCTTGAATCAGATCAGTCGCCGTGGTGTAGTGGTTAACGCAACGAACTACCGACTGGAAGTTATGGGTTCGAATCCTCATCAGTCCTTTCAAAAATAATTATATCATTATGGGATTTTTCGGCTTTAACCGGCTCCTACCTAGAGTTGGGCATGCTATGGGCTCGTTGGAAGACTGGGACCGTACAGTCGAGTCTCTTCCACTTCTCTGATGCGTCTTTGATGGTGTTGCTCAGATCTTCTGACCAGCACCGCAGGTGTCTGTATCCCTCGGCCTGGTTGACCCCAGGATAGATTATGACGTATCCGTAGAGTAAAGCCCTGTCACGTTGTCTCAATCGTAGATGGAACTCCAGAGCATCATGATTATCACCCTCATCAACATCATCATCGCATTGTAAAAATAATAATACACACAAAAAGAACAAAAAAGAAGAAAAAAAACACGCACACACAAAAAATGTGCCAGCTTCTGTGGCCATTAAGAAGGCATAAAGAATGGACAAAACAAAACAAACAAAAAAAGGTAAGCACAAAGGTAACGTCCCTGATTGCGGTGATCATAAAAAAAATAGAAAAAAAAAGAAAAAAAATATCGATTCAGTAGTGTGATCAAGCGAAAAGGTAATTTGTAGAAAGAGACAGGAATGCATCTTAACACAGTGATTTCCAGGTTCACCATGATATGATGCATAAGATGAAACTTGTAAACATTTTTCACACCGCTTTCGTGCTTAAAATACGGTAAAAAGAGAATCAACAGATGGCAAAGGATTCGTTCTTAACATTGTGCTTGTCAGGAATTGTGTGTCTTTATCCCTGACTACACCTTATCATGAAAATGTTTAACTCGGTGTGTAGTTAACCTGAAGTACGTTAAACAGAACAACAAAACCAAACAAGCAAGCGAATTCAACACAACAAACAAGACAAGCGCAAATTTTCGGCCAACCGGCCTTTGTCAAGCGCGAATGCACAGTCACAAACAGACCACAAACACCAAACAACGGACAAACGCGAATGCACGGTCACAAACAGACCACAAACACCATACAATGGATTATATTATCCGTTGTTTGGTGTTTGTGGTCTGTTTGTGACTGTGCATTCGCGCTTGACAAAGGCCGGTTGGCCGAAAATTTGCGCTTGTCTTGTCTTGTTGTGTTGAATACGCGCTTGCTTTGGTTTGCTTGTTCTTCTGATTCCTGTTTGTTTGAGCGCGGGCAGTCACACTTGTTTTGGACTACGTACGTTAGTGGCATCACTTTACAACAGCCGCATGTTCAAAACATTGTCACACGCCCGTTTACAAACAAGCCAGGAATTCGTTGTTGAGGTAGTCTACATTATTACGTTCCACCAAGTTACGCCATATAAGTAATGCGTTGCCATGGCACGCCTGTCACTTCTAATCTAACTTCTAAAGGACGTGTGGCCGAAAGCTGCGAAAAGGACAGACAGAGGGAGGTGGGTTCGTGGGGAGCAAGGGAGATGGAGGAAAGGGGGCAAGGCGTGCTGCATCCATCATTGTCATTGTCCCATTCCTTGTCTGTATCCATCTTGTGTGCCTCCACTTCTTGGTGGCGACGGGATGCAGAGGACTGTGAAAGCAAAGATCCCTGGTTTACGCCCTTTGCACCTTGTGGGGCGGTGTCCGCTTTTCTGTTCCCTCTCATTTGTTCTGTTCTCTTTCCGTGTGAGGTCTGGTGTTTGTCTTTTGTGTCTCACTTTCCCATTTTTGTCTTACTTGAAGATTGGCCACCCTCAGTCAGACTTAAGAAGTCAAGAATGTTTTAATAAGACAGACATATGTGTCATCCGCTTTTACAAAGTCAACAAGCCGCACAGGTCTAGCTGCACAAGTAGCTAAAGAAAGATGAGCAGGAGTGAGATGGTGAACACTGGGGTTTTACAGATTTAGGTACATAGCTGTCCATTCTATCATTCACGTTTGTATCAAAGAAGAACTTGATATTAAAAAAAATGGTTATAATGTTAAGTCTGGTGTTTTCGATGCCTGGAATCATACTATTTTTGATAACTAAAAATAAGCCAGCAACGGGCACCATATTGATTGGATGCATAACAATTACAAATCGTGCTGTATTTTTATCTTAACTACAAAATTTTATAATCAAAGGACATAACTCTTGAGAATTATCTCCCATGTTGTATAGAACTTCTCAAATCTAACACAGTTTGCGCTACCCATTCAGCTAGCATAGAAGTAGATACAAAGTGCAAAAACAGTAAGCTCAGAACACTCCTCGGTTTGCATGTCTATCAGAATCTTCAACAACGAACGAGCTAGCAAACTACCAACTAATTTCTTTCTTGCAGGGGCTGTTCTGTTATCTCTGACTTCAATCTGTTGGTCGGTTTGCATGTCTACCTACACACACACCTCTCTCCACGTCTTTGGCACATCTTCTGTGTCAATATCTAGTAACATACCCATTCCCTTTTCAGTGAGATAAAAAAAAAGATGGAAAGAGGCTTTAATTTCATGTCTGTTCACAATTGTTTTAGGCCAAAACAGTGGGCTGAGGACAAGAAGAGGATCAATCAAAAAAGAAGAAAAGAAAAGAAAAGAAAAGAAAAGAAAAAGAAAAAAGAAAAGAAAAAAAAAGAAAAAAGAAAAGAAAAGAAAAGAACAGAACAGAAAAAAGAAATAGAGACATTAATGACAATCTGCTAACAGGAGATCTAAAAATTACAGGACATTCTAAATGAGGTCATTATTCTGTTGGAAAGAATAATATCTCTAATGTTAGTGCACGAAAAATCCAAACTGCTGTTTCTATACACAGTAGGATAGGCCTATTAAAAACAGCTGGTAGATAGATATTGTTTTTACAGAAATACACATATTTTGTGTATATGTTGTCTTCAATTAATAACTAGGCCTTGATTTGCATATCATGGGTGTTAGCTGTCTAGAACGATGATAGATTAGCTTCAAGAGTGGAGAAACTAGAATAAAGTGATCTTTCTAACAAAGAACTAATATCATGGACTGATAGTCCTGATCATTGTGTTACAGAACTTGCATCCCTAGTTAATTTATGAGAACGAGCAAAAACTCTTGACAAGTACTACTTTGAATGTCAAAAGCCATTACCGAAATCAGTTTTAGAGTGGTTTACAAGTTGTTTTTTTGTTGTTGTTGTTTGTTTGTTGTTGTTTTTTCAGTGTGTTGAATGTGGCACCACAACGCTCAGATGATTCCTTGTGTGCTAACTTCACATGTACCATGTGATGGACAGACTGAAAATAATCATAACAATTCTGTTGGTCTGCGCATAAACCTACAACCTGGCAAAGGTCTTGAGATTTTACATATTAACGACTTTGACAATTTTTCCCATCAATATACTAATCACTCTTTGGTTTCTAGAAGAAATGCATATCACCGTAGACTTATAGATACATATGTATATATATATATATATCTTCTCTCTTCTCTCTCTGTCAGTCTCTCTTCTCTCTGTCTGTCTGTCTGTCTGTCTGTCTGCATCTCTCTCTCTCTCCTCTCTCTCTCTCTCTCTCTCTCTCTCTCTCTTCTCTCTCTCTCTCTCTCTCTGCTTACTTTTTAACTTTCTGCCTCAAAAGATCCGAAAGGAGGAAATGTCAGCGCTTTTTTCTTTTTTTTCTGTATTTCTTTTTACCTGTTAATAAGATCATCCAGACGTCAAAGAAGACTAGTTTACTGTGGAAAGAGGTATAAACTGGTGATGAGTCTAACTAGCTTACATTGTGGCAGGAGATAGATAGGTAGTACGGTAGAGTAGTAGTAGTAGTAGTAGTTTAGGCAGTAGTAATAGGCAGGTAGGAGTAGGAATAGGAGTAATGGAGGTAGAGTAGTAGGATAGGTAGAAGGTAGGCAGACAGGAGGCAGAGGTAGGTAGGTAGGTAGGTAGGTAGGAGGTAGGTAGTAGGGTAGGGGCAGTAGGTAGGTAGGTAGGCAGGTAGGCAGGTAGGTAGGTAGGTAAGTAGTAGGTTAAGTAGGTAGGAGGTAGGTAGATAGGTAGGTAGGCAGTAAGGTGGAAGAGATAGGTAGGTAGGTAGGTAGTAGTAGGTAGGCAGGTAGGCAGGTAGGTAGATAGGTAGGTAGGAGAGGTAGGCAAGCAGATAGGTAGGTAGGTAGGTAGGTAGGTAGGTAGCAGGTAGGAGTAGGTAGATAGGTAGGTAGGCAGATAGGCAGGCAAGCAGATAGGTAGGTAGGTAGGTAGGTAGGTAGGTAGGTAGGTAGGCAGGTAGGTAGATAGGTAGGTAGGAAGGTAGGCTAGATAGGTAGGTAGGTAGGTAGGTAAGTAGTAGGTAAGTAGGTAGGTCAGGTAGGTAGGTAGGTAGGTAGGCAGAGGAGGAGTAGGTAGGTAGGTAATTAGGTAAGTAGTAGGTAAGTAGGTAGGTAGGTAGGTAGATAGGTAGGTAGGCAGAAGGAGGTAGGAGATAGGTAGGTAGGTAGTAGGTAGGTAGGTAGGTAGGTAGTAGATAGGTAGGTAGGTAGCGAGGCACATATAATAGAGAATACCAGGAGACTGTGAAGTCACTCAACGAGCGGTGGGCTAACGATAAATTGCCTGTTGATAAAAATACAATCACAAACAGCATCTTTCTCGCCTTTCGTCTCTTGTATCGCCGATAATGTCTGTGTCTGTCTAAGTTGTAAAGTGCTCTCTCTGTCTCTCGTCTCTCTCTGTCTCTCTGTCTCTGTCTCTGTCTCTCTGTCTCTCTCTCTCTCTCTGTCTCTCTCTCTCTGTCTCTCTCTTGTCTCTGTCTCTCTCTCTCCTCCCTCTTCTCTGTCTCTCTCTCTGTCTCTCTGTCTCACTCTCTCACTCGCTGTCTTGTCTCTGTCTCTGTGTCTGTATCTCTCTCTCCCTCTCTCTTCTCTCTTGTCTCTGTCTGTCTGTCTCTGTCTCTCTCAGTCTCCTCTCCTGTCTCTGTCTGTCTGTCTCTTCTCTGTCTCTCTATCTCTACTGTCTGTCTCTGTCTGTCTGTCTCTCTGTCTGTCTGCCTCTCTCTCTTTTCTTTTTTTTCCCTCTCTTTCTTCTCTCTTTCTTTCTCTCTATGGCTAAAACAACGAAGAGATGAAGACTGCCTCGTGAGGCATACAAAAGCTGTCAAATTTAGCCAGCAGAGGAAAAATAAATGGCCTCGATAGTCCGTGAGATATTAAATACTTACGGATGTTCGTACGTCTGGGAAAATAAGGGTGTCGTTTGTATGTCTTTTATTTAAAAAAAAGTGTTCAAAGATTAGTTGATTACGATGGCAAAATTGGGATTATCATATCAACACTAGTGATGTTTTTGCACAGTATAGAAAATTGAAACAGTCTCGTGAGGTTGAAAGAAACTTGTTGAATTTTAACAGATTTATCAGATATGTGTTCAAAAGATGTTGATTTGGTATTCCGACTTATCAGCGCATAGATTAAGATATAAAAGACTTGATAAAGAGGCAGCAAAATGTTCATTATGTAAAAGCGTTACCGAAAATGAAAATCATTTTATTCTATGTTGTCCAGTCCTTTAAGATCTGAGACGCCAGTTAATTCAGCCAAAGCACTACAATAATTCAAATTATTTCAGATTAATAATGCTCATGGCTTCAAAACATGAGCGTACAATTAGAAATCTGGCAACATGTGTCTATCAAACTCTTTAGAGAAGAGAATTTGCCTTATCCTAAAGTGAAATTCTGTTCGTGTGAGAAGACAACTTGCCTTATAAATTTTAATCATGTGTGTCTGTCAATCCTATTTACATGTTCCTATTGCATTATTGAAGTATGACTGCGGGACCCGTGTTGTATTTATTCCAAAATATTTGAAGTACTCATTATTCAAGAACAACTATGTACATGTATTTTGTGTTTACTTAATGTTTATAATATGTTCACCACACCTTCATATGGGGCTTTGGCCTAACTGAATAAATTTCTGATTCTCATT
>JAPXFY010000012.1:80179182-80191682 GCA_030674185.1 Monoplex corrugatus | reverse complement strand
ACCACAAAGGTCTGAAACACACCTGGGGCACCATACAGAGGTCCTGAAACACACCTGAGGCACCATACAAGGTCCTGAAACACACCTGGGCACCATACACAGGCCTTGAAACACACCTGGGCACCATACAAGGCCTGAAACACACCTGGGGCACCATACACAGGTCCTGAAACACACCTGGGCACCATACAAGGCCTGAAACACACCTGCGGCACCATACACAGGTCCTGAAACACACCTGGGGCACCAACACAGGCTCTGAAACACACCTGGGCACCATAACAGGTCCTGAAACACACCTGAGGGCACCATATACAGGTCCTGAAACACACCTGGGGCACCATACACAGGCCCTGAAACACACCTGGGGCACCATAACAGGTCCTGAAACACACCTGGGGCACCATACACAGGTCCTGAAACACACCTGGGGCACCATACAAGGCCTGAAACACACCTGGGCACCATAACAGGTCCTGAAACACACCTGGGCACCATAACAGGTCCTGAAACACACCTGGGCACCATAACAGGCCTGAAACACACCTGGGGCACCATACACAGGTCCTGAAACACACCTGGGGCACCATACACAGGCCCTGAAAACACACCTGGGGCACCATAACAGGTCCTGAAACACACGAGGGCACCATAACAGGCCTGAAACACACCTGGGGCACCATCACAGGCCCCGAACACACTGGGCACCATCAGTTCCCTGAAACACACCTGGGGCACATAATACAGGGACCAAAACACACCGGACACCAACACAGTCCTGAAACCACACCTGGTGCACCATACACAGCCTAACACACCTGGGGACATAACAATACACACCTACAACACAACGTACACCACACACAGTTCCAAACACACCGGGGACCATACACACCCGAAACACACACAACACACCACACACACCAAACACACTACACATACACACCTAAACACACCTAGCATAACACCCAAACACAGGCCTTGCAAAACACTGAACACCATACACAGGCCCTGAAACACACCTGAAACACCATATACAGGCCTTGAAACACACCTGAAACACCATACACAGGCCCTGAAACACACCTGAAACACCATATACAGGCCTTGAAACATACCTGAAACACCATACACAGGCCTTGAAACACACCTGGGGCACCATACACAGGACTTGAAACACACCTGAAACACCATACACAGGCCTTGAAACACACCTGAAACACCATACACAGGCCTTGAAACACACCTGAAACACCATACACAGGCCTTGAAACACACCTGAAACACCATACACAGGCCTTGAAACACACCTGAAACACCATATACAGGCCTTGAAACACACCTGAAACACCATACACAGGCCTTGAAACACACCTGAAACACCATACACAGGCCTTGAAACACACCTGAAACACCATACACAGGCCCTGAACCACACCTGAAACACCATACACAGGCCTTGAAACACACCTGAAACACCATACACAGGCCCTGAACCACACGAGGGACATCATACAGAGACCCTGAAAGACACATGGGGCTCATTACAGAGACGATCCAAGAACAGACAGAAGTCGAAGACCTTCGTTGCTTTCCTACTTGCTAGTTACATGGTGGACAGTAAATAAGCACACACACACACACACACACACACACACACACACACGCACGCACGCATACACACAAACATACTCACACACACTCACATACACCACACACACACACACACACACACACACACACACACACACACAAACATACACACACACACAATACAGACACACAGAGTTCAACACACACACACACACACACACACACACACACACACACACACACACAACACACACACACACACACACACACAAGCATAGACACCCAAACACACAGGATATGCAAAGAACACAGAGTGAGTTAATGTAGATATGCTGAAGGTTTTATAGGCAGAAGTAAACATATGTTAGGGGCATAAATACCATGGTCGTGACTGGTCCTATCTGTGGTACCTTTGTCACAAGTACACTCTCCCTCTCTCTCTCTCTCTCTCTCTCTCTCTCTCTCTCTCTCTCTCTCTCTCTCTCTCTCTCTCTCTCTCTTCTCTTTCTTTCTCTGTCTGTCTGTCTGCCTGTCTGTCTCTGTCTGCCTGTCTGCCTGTCTGTCTCTGTCTGTCTGTCTCTGTCTCTGTCTGTCTGTCTGCCTGCTGTCTGTCTGTCTGTCTCTCTCTCTCTCTCTCTTTCTCTCTCTTCCTCTGTGTAAATGCTGGCAGATTTGAGTGGAGCACATATGGAATTGTCCGAGTGCAATATATCCCTGCTGAACAAACTCAAAACTCTGTCTGTCTGTCCTCTGTCTCTCTCTCTCTCTGTCTCTCTCTCTGTCTCTCTCTCTGTCTCTTCTGTCTCTCTGTCTCTCTCGTCTCGTCTCCTCTCTGTCTTCTGTCTGTCTGTCTGTCTGTCGTCAGTCGTCTGTCTGTCTGTCTGTCTGTGTCTCTGGTATGCGTGTGTTTGTGTATGTGAGTGAGTGAATGAGTGTGTGTGTGTGTGTGTGTGTGTGTGTGTGTGTGTGTGTGTGTGTGTGTGTGTGTGTGTGTGTGTGTGTGTGTGTGTGTGTGTGTGTGTGTGTGTGTGTGTGTGTGTGTGCCAGCCACTGAGATCGACTGAAAACTCCTACATGCTTCAGATTCGAATCCTCCACTTTTCGAACACGAAACGCGATATGTGCAAGTAGGTCTACTGCATCACAGTATCGTCGCCATCTATTTCAACCCCTTCACAGGTCACATTATCAGCTACAAACAGAATCTCTCTAGCCTTGCTGACATAGGTGTATAATATCAAAGGTAGTGTAGAACACAGCTCACAGCCCTTTCACGCTGTCTCAATTCAGACTGGAACTCAAGAGCATGATGATTATCATTCCCATTATCACACACCATGACAGTACTGTAGAAAAATCGGCCTGGACTCTGTGGTTACTTTATTTTGTTAAATCTGAGGAAATAAATTGTTGAAGCAGAAGAGCTTGTGACTTTCTCATTGCTTGGATTATCAATAGCACACCTCAACTTGGACAGTGCTTTCTTTTTTTCTTTCTTTCTTTTCGTCTTTTCTTCCTTTCTTTCTTGTTTGTTTATTCTTTCTTTGTTTCTTTCTTTCCTTCTTTGTTTATTTGTTTTTTCTTTCTTTCCTTCTTTGTTTATTTATTTGTTTTTTTTGTCTTTCCTTCTTTGTTTATTTATTTGGGTTTTTTCCCTTTTTGTTTGTTTGTTTCTTTCTTCTTTCTGTCCTTTTTGCCTTGTTTGTTCTTTCTTTCTTTCTTTTTTTTTCTCTCTGTTTCTTGCTTTCTTTGTTTCTTTTTGCTTTTCCTGTTTTCGTTTCTTTCTTTCCTTCCTTCTTTCTTTCTAGTTTGTTTATTTGTTTCTTTCTTTCTTTCCTTCTTTGTTTGTTTGTTTCTTTCTTTATTTCTGTCATTTTTCCTTGTTTGTTCTTTCTTTCTTTCTTTGTTTATTTCTTTCTCTCTTTCTTGTTTTCTTTGTTTCCTTTTTGCATTTTCCTGTCTTCGTTTCTTTCTGTCTTTCCTTCCTTCTTTCTTTCTTTCCTTCTCTCTTCTTCGCTTCTTTCTTTCTCTCTTTGTTTAGTTTTTGTTTTGTTTCTCTTTTTTCGCCTTCTTTCTTTCTTTCTCTCTTTCCTTCCTTCTTTCTTTCTTTCTTGTTTTCCTTCCTTCCTTCTTTCTTTCTTTCTTTCCTTTTTTCTTTCCTTCTTTTTTCCCTTTTTCCTTCCTCCATCCCTTCCTTCCTTCCTTCCTTCTTTCTTCCTTTCTTTCTTTCCTTCTATTTCTTTCTTTCTTTTCTTGTTTATGTGCTTTTTTATTGTGAGATGTACATGAGAACTGACAACAACCACTTACTGGTCATCAATCAACTACAACATAAGACTGTGAACAGTTTTATCACATGTACATGCAGGTAAGTAACAACGTGTCAAACCCTGATGAGTCCAATCTTATGGATTATTACACGTCATAAAGACACAACTAATCCTCCATCAAACACCAGAGATGATGACGACAAACATCACACGCAACAAGCAAGCTTTCCCCCTCCCCTCCCCCTCTTTCCTCTTTAAATTTCGTTTTGGTAACGGTGTGTGCAACCCACGAGTGCGAGAAACTACTATCACGGGAAGTGTACCTTCAGAACTATATCACTGTCTTTATTTAAAGCCCCTAAACATGTTATCTGATAGTCATCATCATCATCATCAGGTGCCTTGCCGCATGGCGTTGGCGATCATGGACTTCCATCTGTCTCTATCTCTTGTTGCCCCAAGCATCTCCTCCACCCTCCTCGTCTTCAGCCACTCTGCAAGTCCGTCCAGCATTTTCTCCTTGGGTCTACCCGGTGCTCTCTTTCCCTCCAGCTTTCCCGTTGTGACCAGGTGCTCCAAATCCCCCTTCCTCATAAAATGGCCCATCTGATAGTGCTCTTTGCAAATAACGAAATAAGGATGTGATGACAAACAACGCACTGATTGTGATATTTTTTATTTATAATGGCTACCTGGCTGAACCTGTCTCTCAGTAAAAAAAAAAAAAAAAAAGCTACTTACTGCGTAGCTTTCATCGGCGATCGACTTCTTCGGCGCAACTACTGGGTCGAGAACTGGCTTCAATATTTTTATTGTTATTGTTAATGTTGTTTAAAAATGAAAGAAAATTAAGCACACATATCAATGCATTTGCGTCCATAATCTGAGGACAAGCCCCCGGCGTTGACCACTCCATCCAATTTATCACACAGGGGAATTAAAAAAAACACACCTGAATATACATTTAAGCATACCTAAGGACACCAAAACATATAAAAACGGGCATGAATTACCTAAAATTGCTTCCGCATATTTCACGTCTCTAGAGCAAAACTGCACTAAATACACGTACCCAATTATCATCCTAAGAAAAATTACGTAAGACTTTATCGAACACTTACAGGTGAATGGACCAAGACTTTATCGAACACATACAGGTGAATGGACCAAGACTTTATTGAACACTTACAGGTGAATGGACCAAGACTTTATCGAAAACTTAAAGGTGAATAGACTAAGACTTTATCCAACACATACAGGTGAATGGACCAAGACTTTATTGAACACTTACAGGTGAATGGACCAAGACTTTATTGAACACATACAGGTGAATGGACCAAGACTTTATCCAACACATAAAGTGAATAGACCAAGACTTTATCCAACACATACAGGTGAATAGACCAAGACTTTATCCAACACATACAGGTGAATAGACTAAGACTTTATCGAACAGATACAGGTGAATAGACCAAGACTTTATCGAACACATACAGATGAATAGACCAAGACTTTATCGAACAACATACAGGTGAATAGACCAAGACTTTATCGAACACATACAGGTGAATAGACCAAGACTTTATCGAACACATACAGGTGAATAGACCAAGACTTTATCGAACAGATACAGGTGAATAGACCAAGACTTTATCGAACACATACAGGTGAATAGACCAAGACTTTATCCAACACATACAGGTGAATAGACCAAGACTTTATCCAACACATACAGGTGAATAGACCAAGACTTTATCGAACACATACAGGTGAATAGACCAAGACTTTATCGAACACATACAGGTGAATAGACCAAGACTTTATCGAACACATACAGGTGAATAGACCAGCAAGGCAGAAAATGATAGGAAGAAATGATAGAAAGCAAAGGAACAAGGCAGAAACAAAGACAGTGACAAAAAAGAAATTTTTAGCACAATTTACAGAAGGTGAGGATACTATTTATACTAAAAGAGGCCGGCATCCCCACGGGAGGGTGGGTGGGGGTTGTGATATTTATAAATAAGGAAATAAGGATGTGGTGACAAACAATGCACTGATTGTGCTGTTTGTAAATAAGGAAACAAAGGATTTGATAAGCAACGCACTGATTGTGTTATTTGTAAATAAGGAAAAAAGGATGTGGTTACAAACAATGCACTGATTGTGTTATTTGTAAATAAGGAAAAAAGGATGTGGTGACAAACAATGCACTGATTGTGTTATTTGTAAATAAGGAAAAAAGGATGTGGTTACAAACAATGCACTGATTGTGCTGTTTGTAAATAAGGAAACAAAGGATTTGATAAGCAACGCACTGATTGTGTTATTTGTAAATAAGGAAAAAAGGATGTGGTTACAAACAACGCACTGATTGTGTTATTTGTAAATAAGGAAAAAAGGATGTGGTTACAAACAACGCACTGATTGTGTTATTTGTAAATAAGGAAAAAAGGATGTGGTTACAAACAACGCACTGATTGTGCTGTTTGTAAATAAGGAAACAAAGGATTTGATAAGCAACGCACTGATTGTGTTATTTGTAAATAAGGAAAAAAGGATGTGGTTACAAACAACGCACTGATTGTGTTATTTGTAAATAAGGAAAAAAGGATGTGGTTACAAACAACGCACTGATTATGTTATTTGTAAATAAGGAAAAAAGGATGTGGTGACAAACAACTCACTGATTGTGTTATTTGTAAATAAGGAAAAAAGGATGTGGTTACAAACAACGCACTGATTGTGTTATTTGTAAATAAGGAAAAAAGGATGTGGTTACAAACAACTCACTGATTGTGTTATTTGTAAATAAGGAAAAAAGGATGTGGTTACAAACAACGCACTGATTGTGATATTTGTAAATAAGGAAAAAAGGATGTGGTTACAAACAACTCACTGATTGTGTTATTTGTAAATAAGGAAACAAAGGATTTGATAAGCAACGCACTGATTGTGATATTTGTAAATAAGGAAATAAGGATGTGGTTACAAACAATGCACTGATTGTGCTGTTTGTAAATAAGGAAACAAAGGATTTGATAAGCAACGCACTGATTGTGTTATTTGTAAATAAGGAAAAAAGGATGTGGTTACAAACAATGCACTGATTGTGCTGTTTGTAAATAAGGAAACAAAGGATTTGATAAGCAACGCACTGATTGTGTTATTTGTAAATAAGGAAAAAAGGATGTGGTTACAAACAATGCACTGATTGTGCTGTTTGTAAATAAGGAAACAAAGGATTTGATAAGCAACGCACTGATTGTGTTATTTGTAAATAAGGAAAAAAGGATGTGGTGACAAACAACGCACTGATTGTGTTATTTGTAAATAAGGAAAAAAGGATGTGGTTACAAACAATGCACTGATTGTGCTGTTTGTAAATAAGGAAACAAAGGATTTGATAAGCAACGCACTGATTGTGTTATTTGTAAATAAGGAAAAAAGGAAGTGGTGACAAACAACTCACTGATTATGTTATTTGTAAATAAGGAAACAAAGATGACACAAACAACGAATTCAAGTCACCTGTAGGCATAGGATAATTTTCATAGTAGTAGTAGCCACTGTGTAAAATTCTTCTTTATTTATGTACTTTTTTCATATTCATATGTATTCATATTTATGTTCATATTGACATTCATTTCTTTTGTCACAGTGGATTTTTTACCATGTGAAACTCACGTTGCTCTCCCCTTTGAGACTGCGTTGCAGTACCACCCAATTTGTTTTTGTTTTGTTTTGTTTGTTGTTGGTTTTTTTTGACGAAGACGTCAAAAGGCAAGAAGGCTAATTGGCCTTCAAGGGGAGAGACCTGGGAGATCAACCTATCTCCCCATTGCTTTTTACTAGAGCAGCCGGGCAAAAGCCCTGATCGTCACGATTTTCAACTGCCGTGGGATCTTTAGCGTGCGCAGGCCAGAAGGCACACGAGTCCCACCCGTTTTTCGTCCCTTTCCGAAAGTGTCTGTTATCATTTGTCGTCGTCGGCCTCTTTACATCTCAGGAGATGATAGTCTGCACCAGGAGGCGTTGTGGTCATGACGTGCACTTACGCCAAAAAAGCCTAGGCTTAAAACCAGTATCTGCTACTCTTCGTGTTGTGTCGATGCTGTGTTACCAGCGAAGCTGGAGTGACCTCTCCAGGTGCAGGCCTGGGCAAGTGAATACAGAGGACGAGCTGTTGCCCATGCAGCAGATCCCCCCTCTCCTCGCCACTAGTAGAATCCAGGGGAAATCATTTGTAATGTTAGAAAATCACATAACGCAAAAATATTTTCTGATAAATAATACATTGTCACATTGTAATCGAGTAAATAAGCGAAAAACAATGACAGCAATACCTGAAATCATACAAGAAAGCTTAAGCATGTGGATGTGCAGAAGTTTAGAACAACCAGATTTTATAATCACAACTGTCATAAAAACGAATTAAAGTCAAGTGAAGCCAATGTTAAACAAATCCCTTTAGAGATACACGGAAGACAAGCAAAACAAACAGGAGACATTGTGTAGAAAGTGCCTCACATATTGCAAACAAAGTCAACACAGCGTCTTTCAGTTTAAAATCTTATGGTCATGCCTATCATCGCCCTTGTGAAATGTGGTCAGTGAACTTAACATTCAATTGTAATGCTGACTGAAAATAAAAGAAACGCCTGTATTACCTCAGAAAAGTGAAAATTTTCAAGGTTTGCAGCAAAGTACTCCAAGTATGTCATAGACCCACAGTTTGTAGTGTTCTGACATTTAGTGCAGTGAGATGGGGTGGGACAATGTCCAGATATGACAGATAGAGACAGGACAACATGGCTGACAAAGTGGGTGGCGTGGCGGGAATGAAACATGACACATCTGGAGACATTTACACAGTTTCAGTTTTAGTTTCTCAAGACGACGCCTCCGCACTCGGAACGAATTCCGTATGCACTAACGTCACGGCGTCATGTGTATGGTGATGATGGCACAAGCCTTAGGTCTGCACATAAACGATAAACCCATGACCTGGCCAGGTCCTGAGGTCCTACCTAGCCTATGTTTTACCAAGTCTATATTTTATACTAGTATTGTATCAGCCTATCACTGGAACAATCTTGGTTACATGTAAAAGATCCATCCATTTACACAACGAAAGTGACACACTAAACAGATCACGACAATCCTCTTCACAGTGACTTCAAAATCAGACGTACTGAACGAATAGGAAAATGTCTAACTCAAGGTGTTAGAACGACACGCTTTATCACTTTTTTTTTTATTATAACTGCCACACGTATTTTTCACCGTAACAAACTTAATAATTATGTAGTGGACTAACATATGCCCGACATCTGCCCAACTTGTCTCTGTTGGATATTACTCTGTGGCTTCGTAATAATGCCTTCTTTGTGGATGTGCCCAGCTCATGGATTTATGTGTAGGCTTAAGCCCACTGGATGCCCATTTTGTTTCCAAATGTGGAATATTAAAGGAGTGTTGAACTGAATTGAATTGAAATGAATTGACACGCAGTAAGTTTGAAGCTTGCTGATGATCTTGATTCACACAGTACTAGATCATCACACTATTCAGAAACAGTTCAGGTTCGCTACACACACACACTCACACACACACACACACACACACACACACACACACACACACACACACACACACACACACACCACACATACACATACACACACACACACACACACATGTACACACACATATGTACACACACACACACACACACACACACACACACACACACACACACACACACACACACACACACACACACACACACACAGGGCTGTTATACACAGAGCCGAGTCTTGAGCCCTGCTACACTTCTATGAGGCCTGCACTACCTTGCAATGCTATAGCCAACAGCAGGAAGACCTCCACCAAAGATGTCCGCATAAGATTTGTATTTTCACGTGACACTGCTTGTGTGATCTGTTCGTGTGCCAACTTTCTGACATCTGACGACATCAGAAAGAGAACCCAGTCACAGGACTCCTTATGAAAAGCCCGTGGGAGAACATGTGCTTCCAAGACTTGTCTTCTATCCCACATGAAGACCCACACCGGGGGCTGAAGATCACTATGCCTGTCCATCTATTGGATCATTGGGAGAGTTGATCACATTCATTCATGAATATCCATATTTTGAAACCAAGAGATCGAGGGGAATATGTTCACATATCTTGACAAGACAACGAAAACGTGTTTTTCTGACAATTTTATGTAATATTGATTACAAATGTACTTGAATTTTTAATTCAGTTTATATGCATAGCGAATTCAGACATGTTTTGCGTGCTTTCATACCTGTTAAAACGTTCTGTTTATACCAAATGTGAACCAATTACATCATGATTTTGGTCTGTCTTCTGTGTTGAAGGTAAACCTCCCACCTTCCAGTCTAAACACATGGGTTCGAATTAGACTGAAAAACAACTGTGCTCCTGCGGCCTCCATTTGTCTGTGAACAATAAATGCCTTGCCTTTTTCAGGATGGTGAAGGGAAAAGCAGACAGGGAGAGGATATGGAAACCAGCCTCATTGTGTTGGCACTGAGGCCATTTGAGGTCTTTGTCCCCTCACACCTCTACGACATCTTGATTAGACGAAATTTTTTTATCCGTTTACTTAATGCAGATTTCGTTTCTCACCGAAAAAATGAATATTAAGTTTCTCGCTTCTTGCCAGATTTATTGCTGAGTTTAAGCGGCTGACACACGAACCGCTCCGCCCATACTGTTGAGGAGAATCGTTTGAACCTATGTGACTATGCGGTCAGACCTGTCAGTGTGGAACGGATGGAATGCTGTGCGACACTTCTGAAACGGACATGAGGTGAAGGTCATTGCGAGTTTTGGTTATCCGATGTCGGAAGAAAAAAAAAATTTAAATACAAAATTGTCTTCTCCGGATAATGTATGTTTTGTTTGTTTGTTTATATTCTGTTTGTTTGTTTGTTTGTTTGTTTGTTTGTTTGATCGGTTGGTTGGTTGGTTGTTTTTGTCTTTGTTTTGTTTGGGATTGGTTTGGTTTGGGTTGTTGTTGTTGTTGTTGTTGTTTTGTTGTTGTTGTTGTTGTTGTTGTAAATCTTGTTTTGGCTATTCAAAGAATATCATCAGTTTAATACAACTCTATCAAGCATTTCGTGTCGAACTGGAGTTTCACCACTTTTCTGGAAGGCGCCATTTGTAAAATGGCTGTGGGCTCAGTGCCGAGTATTGATTGGCCGAAAGATGCCAGCTGTCTGTTCCGAATGGATCAGTGTGTATTCCGAACAGTCGGATTGAACCTGATGCCCTGGGTTGTTTGAGAAATCTGCTTATGACAAGATATAATCCGTTCTGGGTCCGTTGTACCCCGACCTCTCAAACTGTCCAGGCGGACCGGCTCATGTGTCAGGGCCTTTAGTGATTCCGTCACCCAATTCATATACATAATGTCATACAAATTTCTTTATGTTCCATTTTTTATTACAAAATAATGACAGAATTTATTTTACAAAACACACGCACACAACACACACACACACACACACACACACACACACACACACACACACACACACACGCACGCACACACGCGCGCACGCACATAGACACACATGCACGCACTCACACACACGCACACGCACATGCACGCATGTACGCACGCACACACACACACACACTCTCACACACACACACACACACACACACACACACACACACACACACACACACACACACACACACACACACTACTTTTTTCTCTCTATTTTCGTATTTATACAAGACCTGTGACATTGAACCTACACAACAGTGCAGTAAACAAAGAAACCTTAAATCTACGAGTTGCTTCATGCAAAATGGCAACCAGGTCTGAAAACTGAATGGCCTCCACCCCCACCCCCCCCACCCACCCACCCAAAAAAAAGAACATCCCTTTTCTGTTTCAGAATTGGTAATTACACACATCTATCCCCTACTTGACCATTATCTAAACGTCTTAAATTGATGAAAATATTTTGTCATATGTTACTCAAAATCAGTTGTAAACAAATGTAGCTCAGTATCATTTCTTGTGTTTTATGTAATTAACATCAAAGTTTGATTTACATAATTCCTACAACGGTAGTGAACAACATGTCATTTCCGATAAAATTCTATAACGGCATATTTGTTAATATTTTTATTTAGAAAGTTCGTATCTGTACGTTTTACAATTTTTTGGTATTATCTTGCTCTCGTTTTGGGAGGAAAGTTCGTGTCTCATCGAACTTATTAAAGTTTGCTATGTGTATATTTTATCCCCAGGTTGCTTTTACCATGGACTTAGCAGCCAACATGTCTCCCCCCCCCCCCCCCCCGCACTTCCAAAGGTAGGAAAGCTACTGTTTTATATACTTCTTACGGTTTTGCATACACAGGTATTTCGAGTATTAAATCAGCAGCTTAAAATCTAATGTTTGAAGGATTTTTTCTTCGCAGATGACGTTTAAAATTGAGAAAAATATTTTGGCTATTAGTCAAGTTTAATCTCTCACTTTAATGTCGTGCTTCTTTGATTTGTTTGAGTCAGTATAACAATCTTAATTCTTTTATTGTCAATTATATGAAAGCATTAATATATTGCTCCATTAAGAATAAA